>OZ024937.1:82076793-82687624 GCA_964017235.1 Sabellastarte sp. h YS-2021
GGGGGCATGATTAGAAAACTGTTGCCATTGCCTACTATTTCTTGTTGGTAATATACAGTTTTTCACCTGGGTTTGTTACCAAAATTAGAACACTAATAGAATTGACCAAAAGGTGAAAAGAGTATGGTATATAGATGAGAATCTGATCAACTATTATCATTTTGCAAAGGAACCATTAGATTTAAATTTGGAGGTTATTTATTTATTTTGTTTGCAGGAGGTGCAAAGAATGTGGTGTAAAAAATGTGCTTTCACAGAGTTGATTTAACATAACACTGTACCGGTGTGTGGCGGTATGATATTTTATGTTTGAGCCTTTTTAGGCAATTGGCAGAATAATAGTTTGAAAATGTTTGGGTGGTCCTGAGAAGGACCGTTAAATAAGCATTAGTCCTGAAAAGGACATTTTTGGTAGTGCAGTTAGACTACTGCTGCTGTTGCCTTGCCTGGGATGACTACAGAAGTGGCTGGGTTGCTGCTGAAGAGGCTGTGCTGGCTGCTGAAGAGGTTCTTGTTGCTGGATGGTTGGAGTGGGGGTAGTGTCTTGATGTTAGTCACTTGGTGTAAATGGTTGACGCCTGGCAATCTGATGGTAGTTTATGAATGACTGTATGTTCTCAAAAGTACTGAAGAGGCAGCAGATGTGTGTAAAGTTTCCTGTGACAGAGACTACAGACGGGGGGTTAATGATCTGGTCAATCTGATGGCAAAAGGTAGCTTTCTTAAAGTCCCAGGATGTTGATCGTTGACACCTCAGTATGAGATTCTGCATATATACACAAAGGCACAACAAACCATGTGTTTGACCATACCATGGGTGATACCATAGAAGACACCAGATATGGCATGGCTGAGAAGGATCTGTTTGTAGAGACAGCTAAGTTTCGAGGTTGTTTCCGGGGAAGAACTTAAGGGAGAACTGTATATGTTACCATGGAGGACATTCAAGATTTTCTGTGAAGCAAAAAATCAACATTGTGTCCAAAATATTTAATTTATGAACGGGATTGAAGTTATTTTAACTCTGAATCCCAAGTACCCGACTGTTAAAAGGGCCCCCCACTTTAAAAATCACAGACCCTAGTACCCTTTTATCAAATACTATGCCTGCTAATTTTGGTGGGCAATAACGTGAGATTTTACTGAAACCTTAACAAAAAAAACTTAAAATCACAGAAAGCTGTCACATCCAAATATTTGCCCGATTTCGTTTTAGCTGCCATTTTTAGCTTAACTTATGACCCTGTATTCTTTTCATATTGTGTGAATCTTGCAACAAACCCCACTTTATTGATAAGTGTTTGAGGTGTCTTATAAACTTCAAACCGAGGAGGGACCCAGTATTTTCCCCCAAAAAATGAGCATAATTATTTGTAAATAAAATGTGTGCTTGTGTTTTTAAGCAGTCACCTTATGTTTAGAATAGCTTAAATTAAAAAAAAAATCAAAATTTCAATTTATGCCCATATTTTGATGTTTTTATCACGTATGTATGAAAAATATTAAACATAATTTTTTCCTTAATAATCAATCTGAAATTGCTTTTGTTGATTTGCTAACACCACATCAGCGAACAATTATAAAAGACACCGCCCTCTTAATAACAGCTAATTCTGTGGAATATGGCTTCATGACCCAATTTTCGAGCTATGAGGTTCAGTACTGGGTGTGACCCACTGATTAGAATAAATTTATTTGCATGCACTTTATTCTGGTATTCATGCGCCACTCCCCAATTAGAAAAGGCATGACCCAGGGTTTGGCACCATACTTTGTGAAAAATGTCTGACCACCAAATTTAAATTTGTCTCCTTTCCCTCTCCCCAGTTTGAGGCGAATGGATGTATGATACTAACTTTACATATGGCCTTACAATTCAATTTATATCTTTTCTGGTGAGTAGTCAAGTGCATATCCTTGTCTATAGAAATGTTGGCACCTTTGATATTTTGCAGTGTTGTGCTGCAGTTGGTTATAAATTCTGAATGGGCAGATTTTATTCTGGTTGTGTTTCTTGGTTCATAATGTTCACATGATCTCATGTACTGGGCAGCTTTAGACAGCAGTAGTAGATAACATTTATAGCAAAGACCTTTTACTAACCAAATAACTTTTAATAATTTAAAATTTCACAATCACTGATCCTTTAATCCACTTACCTCATACTCATCTTTCTATTGGCAATATCACCACATCTTGGGTAACCTCAACTTGAACATTTTCTCTAATGTCACTTCTTAGAATATGTCATATTATTGAACAGAGAGGTTAATTTGTTGAATACCTCCCCCCACACCCAAATGTTAGCCTAACTCATCTATAACACTATGCATCCCTTTTATTTTGAATTGCAATTTACAATAAAACTTATCAGTCGTGAGAAGAAATGGCCTATTTTGGTATTATTTTTAAGTTAGTAAAATGTGTCAGTTCAAGGTTAAATTAATGAATGTGATGATTTTATATGATTTTTGGTTTGGTTAAAAAGAAGATGTTCTGAAAAGCATTAGAAGATGCGAGGGCACCCTCAAAGCTGTCTGTGAAAAAGCTACCCAATTGGTCAGAGAAGAATTGGTATAGTGAGAACACTAAAATGTCATCTATATATTCAGTGAAGATACTAAACTACCAAATAGGTCTGCTCAGGGTGACTGCATCTAAGTGTCCCCATCTTCAAGCAGCCTCTATGATGGAACTAATAACCAAACACATCAGTTTTGAACATATTTCTTATGTATATTATATATAGAGTGATATTGATAAACAGTCTAGGGGGAAACATCAACATTCTGATTCACCTAATGCCTTAAGAGACCTTGAGACGTTAGGTCAACAAATCTGGTCTTTTTGGGAAGGGGGCTTGGGAAAGGCGGGATTTCCAGTTTCCCCGAGTGTGTGAATTCAACCTCAAGGTCAAATGAAGGTCAAGCTGACGACCTTGTATTGGAAATAGTGTTATAGGTAAGATGAGCAAAGTCAGTAAAGGACGTTTGAGGAATTTTATTTACAGATTAGTTAAAATACACAGTATATATTCCCAAAAGGGACGTTTTAAAATATAAGTTGGCAGATTTTAAAGCACCAACCAATAAAATATACCAGAATAAGTAATACCACAAGGGTTGAACAAAAGTTACTGTAAGTACAAACAGGAAAACAGTAAATGACATAATACATAATGCAAGTATTTATATAAAATGTATGTTAATAGTGTTAGTAACTGGTCACAAGTTGGTCATAGTAGTTAACTTCGTCCTAATCCAGAGGGGGACACCAGAGTCAGCCTGGCGCTGCCTAGTGAAATTTGCCTACAGAGAGCTGCGGCTAGTCGAAACATGATCCAAAGTTACTCAGAGCCATATCAATCCAAGTGGAGACCTCCCCTGGTTGGATCGGTCCCAGGGGGTCCAGCTCTAAGGTCGAACTCATAAGACCCAACAAACTCCCTTGAGAAGGGTCAAGGCTCAAGGGGGAAGAATCTTGGTCAAAAATAGAGAGGGGGACCCAGAGTCCATCTGGCCTGCCTAATCCTGATCGCAAAGAGCTGTGTCAGTCCGATGAGTTTCCTTGAGTGGATCAAGTTCAAGATCAGCTCAATGGTCGAAAGTGATCTAATTCGCTCAGAGCCATATCGATCCTAAGAGAACTCCCAAAACTGGATCAAAGCTAAGGGGTCAAGCTCTAAGTACGAAAGTAACCAAACTACACTCTTGTGGGTGGTCAGGTCACAAGAGGGCAAAACTTGACAAATCAGTGTTAGTGGTGGGTTGGTGGGTTCGAACTTCATGTGTAGTCTTTCAATGCTACTTGTAATATGAAAAGCCAACCCCAAGCGTGGGATTAATGAAGCAGAACTTGCAATTTGATTGGGGTTGTCAATAATGCCATATATTTACCCTAGATACGATGCACAGCATACCCATAACTATTTAAGGTCGAGGTAAACTGCCACAGCAGGCCCCTTAACAGGCCGTGCCATACACAGTTTCCCCGAGTGTGTGAATTCAACCTCAAGGTCAAATGAAGGTCAAGCTGACGACCTTGTATTGGAAATAGTGTTATAAGTAAGATGAGCAAAGTCAGTAAAGGACGTTTGAGGAATTTTATTTACAGATTAGTTAAAATACACAGTATATATTCCCAAAAGGGAGGTTTTAAAATATGAGTTGGCAGATTTTAAAGCACCAAGCCCATCAGAAAGAAGAGGAAATAACAGAAGCGAAGGTGGAGGGAATGAGAGAAGAGGCCTGGGTAGAATTTTGCAAATAGGTCCATACTGCTGGACTTCTCCAGAGGCCGTGGGCCATGATGTTTTGCAGGGGGACACTGTGGTCGAAAGCCAGGGTTGCCCCGGATCGCCTGAAAGAGTGGAACCCATGACCTGTGTGTGAAATTTTTAAACTTGTAAGGATGGTCTTGAGAGCATCCCTAATGTGAGTATCAATGATTTGAGAGTGTGGGTAAAAACTATTTGCAAATAAGGGGTAAGTGGGTGGCAAGTGCCTAGAAGCTAATAGGGTTTTCAAAGCCCTGGCTGGACATAACCACACATTGGCTATTTCTGCAATTTAGACAACGTAAGTAGATTTGGCATCTTGCATTGTTTTGCACCATTTCAAAATAATGTGGGCACCTGGAGGTGCAAAAATAACATCCTGCCTCAGGAAATGCTTTTGGGGATTGAATTGCCTACTACTGTGAGGTGCTATGTTGGACATTCTTAGAAAAGCATAAAAGCTTGTGAGAAAGATGGATCTGAATAAGATGGGGTCTGATAAGGTCTCACATTGTTTTGAAATAGCATAGAGAGTTGGGATGTCAAAAATTCCCCGGGGGGTAGGTCGAAAGGGGGAAGTCAAGGAAAGGCCCCTGATGTATCTGAGGACAGCTGGGTTGTTGGTTGCTGAGTAGTCCATGTTATAAGTTCTGGCCATAGTGGCTATGGAAGATAGGTAATTTTTGATGACCTTAGGAGAGAGGGAGTTTTGATGAAGGTATTCCAAAAATACTAGTAAATTATGGACGTTAACTGCTATTTGTAGATCCATGAAGTATATAAAGGAAATGAAAGTCCTGAAGTGGGTTCTATGGGCAGAGGAAGTGGAAGGTCTGTAGGCTTGATCAATCTTCTGCCAGGCTGAGTTCAACAGTTCCAAAGAAGATGGATTGGAACCTGAGATTAAATGTGTAAGTTTAGATTGAAGTAAGATATTGGGACTTTATGCCAAGTGTAATTGTCTTGTAAATTTGCATAAAGGTAGCTATTAACAGACTTCTGTGAATATAATCTGGATAATAGATCAGCTATGTCATTATCCACTCCTCTAACGTGGCTAATTTCCAGATTTATGTCCAAGGTAGCTGTGAAACTGTGGAATGTTGCCAGAAGTCGCCCCAAATCTGAGTGACAGGAGAATGTTGAACATTTCTAAGTGTACAATCTTGAGGTGAAAACCTGATATGGGGTAGATGGGGGTAGAATATACCCTGTGGCCCCATACACCTCCCAAACCCGTTAAGGATGCATCAATGTATAGAGTATTACAGTCCCTAATGGGTTCTTTCTTGAGAATTGTAACCCCATTGAAGTGTAGCAAAAATGTTATAAACCACTGGATGTCCTGTCTGAATTCTTCAGAAATGAGGATTTTTGACTTCTCATGATGTTTTCTGAATATAGTCAAGATTCTATTGACAAAAATATGTGCAGGTTTTACACATTTGTGCAAGTATAGAAGTTTACCTAATAAGGATTGCAGAGCCCTTTTCGATATGGACTTCTTTGTGTATACTTTAATGCAGTCCTGGTAAATGGCTTCAAGCTTGGCTGGGTCTATACTGAGAGTGTTGTTATTCAATTCAATAGTGATGCCCAGACGGGTGAGATTGCGTGTTGGTGGCGTTCTTTTGTCCTCGTTCATGGGTAACCCTAGTTCTCGAAATATGTTAAAGAGGGTATGGAAAGGTTGGTTGGCTACGTTCTTTTCAGTGACTATGACGAAATCGTCAATGTATGCAAAGGTTTGACAGCCATGACGTCCCATGATATACGTGATTGCGTCGGCGACAAGCTGAAACAAAGACGACCCGTGGACCCAGCTGAACGCGGCCGCAACATCCAGAAAGAACGCATCTTTCCATTTAATACCAAACTTGACCGCGTCAGCAGGGTCCACTCTGAGGTTACGAAATGCTCTTGATATGTCTATCTTGGAGATCAGTACCTCTGTAGAGTATTTGCAAATTTCATGAACAATATCATCCACAGAGGGGAACTTTAGTACAAATTTTTTGCCATCGAAGTGGAGCTTGTCAACATTATCATTCAGTGAGCAAAAATGGGGATATGATAGATTTAATATCACTCTGCATTTGTCAGTGTCTTTAGGTCTGGTAAGCAGAGGGGAACAGTGAAAGCCTGGATAGTTCACCTCATTCACTGGGCCTAAGATAGCTCCTAAGGACTTTTCTTTATCTAAATATTCTTGAACAGCAGTGGGATACTGAAGAGCAGAAAAATGGTTACTAACATCAGTGTTGCGCAACACCTCAGGGTCAGTGAGGGATAATGGAAACCCAAATTTTAAATATTGGAACAATCTTTGGTCTGGATAATCTTTCAAGTAATGTTCCCATGCAGGAAGATTCAAACCTGACTTAATGGGGAATCTAGCCATTTTATAGTTAGGCAAGCCAGTATCCTGGATAATTTTTGCTAGTTAGCAAACATGATCGATGTCTTGATATTCGATGAGGTCCCTGTCAGGACCAATGAATTGAAAATTGGTGGATTCCAAGTTCAAAAACCCTCTGGTTTTGTTCTGCAAGTTTACATCAGTGACATTTTTGTCGAGTTTTTGACCTATCTGGGCCTCAAAATAATGAGGAATTGGATTATCCTCATGAAAGTTTTGTTAGTGATGTTAGTAACATTAATTGGTATATTAACAGCTGTGGGCTCTGTAGGTTCGAGCTCACCATTTGCACGCTTATACATTTTTTCTTGCCTCTCAATTAGGCTCAATATAACTCTATCCATATACTGTTCGTATGACATATGATATTTCTGGTAAGCATGCTGATCTTGGTAAAAGTTCATTGCAACTAATCTTGCATCGCTTTTCTCATGTTCTGATATCAAATGCACTTGAGTATTTAAAAATGCAATAACCATATCTTGGGAGTGTATGATCACAAGTGGACCATCAGGGATGGCGTCACAATCATAGATAGTCACCTCTTGAGACCATGTATTCCTAACCAGCCAAAATAATTTATTTTCGCGTGGAGAATTTTGAATGTGTACAATGTAAGCAATGTGATTATCTGAAATATCGTACCAATTTGTAAATTGAACATTGTACATGTACGAATGACGGTTAATTGTACAATTAGGTGTACTTTGATTGACAGTGATGCCACCACTGGTACAGGGACACTCCTTTTTTGTCGTGGAAGCAAAGTGACCTACGACACAACTATCATGACGTATACCATCACTGATGTTAGACCAGCCGCCATCTTGGGCAGATTTTGAATTACTCTGCGAGGCAATGTTATGACGACCAGTGAGGTTAAAGACATTCTGGCTAACATTATCAAAGGAAACCTCAGGCTGTGCCTCATTGTGAGGTAAGTTATTTTGAAATTTTTTGTACACAGTATAATTGTCTTCAGGTAAACTAGTTACATTCTCTTTAACATTATTTAACTTAGTTATATCATTTGTATCACATTGTGAAACATATAACGGTGCTCCTTCATATTTACATATTTTTGAGCCATTGTTACTGTCCAAATTATGTCTACAATGTTTTAAATTTAAGGAACAGTTAGCAGGTCCAGCTGGTTGAGTACACCACTAGCTACTAGAAATGTTGATTTTTTCTTGCTTTTTATATTTAAAGTTGCATTTGCTTTCAGGGTGATTACTTGTTCTCCCTTGCTTGCTACAAAAACTACAATTGTGCTTGTATAACCCGTGATGACCATCATGTGAGCAGGATCCTTCGTTGTAATAACAACACAGCCTCTTTTGTGATACTGACTGTGAATTTACCAGTGAAACTTGTGAGGCACTCAGCCTGTTGGTATCACCAGAAGTATTTGAAATCCCGAATTTTAACAAGATTTACGGGTGCTCTGAATATGCCTTTTAAAAGAAAAATCAGAGTCAAAACACACAGGTTCCTGACATCTTTAGAAGGAGATTGTAAATTTCCATGAATAGAATGATTGGAAAAAATAAGTATTCGAATTGCACCGTGGATCGCAAATATAATAAATTCAGTTTTGTCTGGGTTTATCTTCAATTCATGTATAGATAACCACTGTTTGACATCATCTAGGTAACCTATCAAATGCTCTAGTCACCTTCCTGTGTGTAAGTTGAACATATAGCTGTGTGTCATCAGTATAAAAGTAAAACATATGACAGGATGATTTCCCATAACTTTCCTGGGGGTAATGGGCAGTGGGAACAGTATTGAGCTGAAGGTCAGAAATCTAGACTCATTCTCAGGTCCTTTAGAACTGACGTGGCCATTTAACTGAGAAGTGACCAGCTATTTCACAAGCTGTGAACAAAACACCGACCACACACAAGTTAACCACTTAGTAATTGGGGCAGAAGAATGTCTGGGAACTCTTAACCAGGAACCTGATCCAGGGATTCAACAAACAAGTGACCTTAAGCTTTATGGGGGTGTTCCACTGGAGCTGACTCTACAACTGATTGTACGACTCTAGGGTGAGTTGAAAAAGACAGCACGCAAATCCAGAAAAAAAGCATGTTGGGTCAGTTTCATCTCCCCAACAGGACGTACTATATTCTTTCTTGTCTAAATCTTGTCTGACTTGGTGTAGGGGTGATTTTTTTTGTCCTTTGCAAGATGGGAAACTACCAGGATAACCCATAAACCCCTTACCGACATGCCGTATCAAGCCCTGACAATCGTACTAACAAACAGACAAGACTGGAACATTTTCCTAACCCACCCCAAATGAACTGATTAATTTCTGGAGTCAGGACCAAGAGTCGGGATCAAACCCACAGTATTTAAACCCCCTCTGGATGTCTTAAATCATTTTTGTCACTGCAAAGACGCCAGGTACACATCAGAGAGACTTTATACAAAAGTTAGGGGGATTTTTGTTTTTATTGAGTTGTATAGTTTGATTTCCATCATGATCTGCCGACTGAGGACACATCTGAACCCAGCACCTGCCAGCCAGCACCACAGTTACAGCCACAGCAGGAAAAGAACAAAGCCACCAAAACCACAAGTCAGGGCTGGAATCCTAGAAAAAGGATGCTACAGCAAACTCATGGCCGAATTAATAGACACTGATATCCCAGAATGCCATAATTTTGTCAGGATTCCACCTGCCTTTTTTGATCTCATCGAAGAAAACATACACCACCGCATCAAGAAGCAAATCACCAATTTCAGGAATCCTTAAAAGTTGGATTGCAACAGGCATTAACAACAGATGAGACCTTCACCTTCTTGGAGTATCACTGGCTGGTTGGCAGAAAAACCATCTGTAAATTCGTCCCCCAGGTCTGCCGAGCCATCCTCCCTGAATTTCAGGAGAAATATTAGCACTGTCTTACTGACCCTAAAGGCTAAAAACGGTGGGGGAGAAGGTCAGAACCAGATGGAAAGTCCCCCACGCTCATGGGACACTAGGCGGTGAGTATATCACCATGAAGAAGCCAAGGAAATCAGGCAGTGACTGTCACAACTTCAAGGGCTTCTTTTCCTTGGTGCTACTATCCCTGGTCAATGCTGAATACAGATTCCTGTGGCTAGATTGAAAGTCAAGTGGATCTTCATCAGATGCGCTGATTTTAAACAGAGGTGATTTGAGAGAGAAGGTTGAGGATGGCACCTTCGGGCTTCCACCACCTGAACCACTAGGTGAGGGAGGGCCAGATTTGCACTGTTTCTTCCTTGGTGATGAAACCTTTGCCGTGATTCCATGGATGGTGAAACTGTACAACAGAAGACATCTCACAAGTTAAGAAAGAATAGCTAAATACAGGATCTCCAGAGGCAGGACGGTGGTGGATAACTCACATTTGGGATATTAGTGAGCAGATTCAGGGTACTACTGGGCACCATGGAGCAAAGACCAAAAGTTGGCAGAGACATTGTTTTACATAGCTGTGGGTCGGTAAAATGAAACCGGCTTGTTCTACAGATTTCCAGGTTTGTGTGTTGCTGTAACCACCTTGTTGGTTTCTGTTTACAACTTGTCATGATGTGTTTCCAGCTTGTCCTGCTGAGATGTTACTGACTCTATGGTTGAAGACTGGGAGACTTCCTGTCTTGATTGGAAGTGCCCAAGTCAGGTTGGCAAAGTTTACAATAGACCGGTTCAAGTACAGTCGGTTTGTTTGTAAGGCCTGTCGTGTGGTGGTATCTAGGTACTTAACCACGACAGGAAGGAAAGTTGTTCCAGATAAGACAGTAACAGTATAGGACAAGATGGAAAGTCTGACTATCTAGCTATAGAGATCCAAGACTGGACGGTTTCCAGGTGGGTGCAGCCAAGGTCCAGATACAGATACACACTTTGCCCCTTCAGTATAAGTCCTACAAGCATTTTGGTCTCAGCTTTGCTTAAAATGCTCCAAAGATTTGGAATGATTTGCCTGATGATGTACATTTGGCCACTTCACTCTACTCATTCAGAAAAAAGCTCAAAAACCTATCTCTTTGCACAAGCATGTTCTCCCTAATTTCTCTCTTTCCTGGTTTCTCTCTGTGGCGCTGACCATTGCTATGTCTTAGGTTAATGATTATAGTTTTCTGGTTTTTCTGTTTGGTGCACCTAGAGTGTCTTTTACATTTAAATATAATGTAATTAATATTAAAAATTAATAATTAATATATTAATAATTATTAATATAAATATACTATTATAATTAGAATTGAACTAACAGGAATATATACTTGCCAAAATATAACACTTACTTTGAAATACTTTAAGTTTTATTTAAAGAAATGTTCCACTTGTATCAATGGATTATTCTTTTGATGTATGATCCAATTATATATAATAAAATGTCAGGAAGTTATTCACCTCTTCTTACTAGAATGCATGTGGTCCTTAACCATTGTGAATTCTAATTCTAGAGTAATTAGTCTTATTAGAATGGGTGTGGAAATAAGAAAGATATGGCTCAGAAGACAGCCTATTATAATACAAACGTGACATTTTCCTTGTATAGACATTCAATATCTATCTTTACAATTGGCAGCCCACTTTAAACAAAAGGTCAAAGTCACAGTTCAGGTTTAACAACCTGTTCAACAGCCAGGTTCATACTTGGACAGGGCCTAAGCATTGCTACTGGTGGAAGTCAAATCCACAAAAGGGTGACAGCAAATACTTAGATGTCAAACCTGCTAACTTACAGGTCATTGAGGACTTGTTACCATTAGGGAAACACAGTTAACAAACCATACGGTAGGTGTTAAATATCATTCTAACAATCATTAACATTTCAAAATTTTGAGCTATGTCGAGTCGATATTTATATATCATTTCAAGTATAAGTTTACTTCAATTTAGTAGGCTGATGGTTGGTTAGATGGTCATTGATTCTGTTAAGTGAGCAATAATTTTATTGTAGATAAATATATTTATTTTCACATAGCAATTGATTGAAATGTCAAGTAACATAAAATTGTCACCTGAAACTAAATTGGTCTTGATCCTGATGTACTATGGCCACGTGAATAGTGTATATTATATATTCTCGACCTTGATCAGATTATCTGCCTTAATAGTGATTTAAAAAGCAAAAGACTGATTGTTTTTTGGGCAGACAACCAGTAATATGTTCTCATATTACTAATAGGATTTAAAATTAAAGAAAACTAAGTATATACAACTAATTGTGAAATAGTTTGTAGAAATAACGACATAGTAATTAGGACTTATCATAAGATGGTGTCTTATGTCATATGTTATTGTTTTGTATATATTTGAAATATTTTAGCATATTAATACATAACCTTCATTGGGGCTGTCAATAAATACATAAATGTCCTTACATTATAAAACTATTTTATGCAGCTATTACTTTTGATATGATGAGTGTCGGAAATTACTCTTTTGTTCATTGTTGCCATCACAACTGACGTGCCTAGGTGCCATACATATTAAATATTGCAATGTTTTATTAGAAAACCCCAGAAACCTTTTTAAATATTAATGCAAGCATATTAACAATCATTATTGAATTATAACCCAGAGTTTAACATCAGTCATTTAAAACTGAGGATTGATTCTTTCAAAGAAAGTCTGTGTTTCCAAAACAATAACTGGCATTGCCTGATTGCCAAAGTCCAATATTAATGTTTAAGCTTTTATACTTACAAATGTAATAGTATCATGTTTGAGCCATTTTTCGTGTACATCAAATTTTAACCTCTCTTTCATTCACCTTTTCAGCTTGGCTTAGTGCTTTAACTGCTCAGTTATTAAACACAAAGTCTCTCTATACATAATCATTAAGTTGTGGCACCGTTATTTTAATATTTGCACTGACATAAAAATATATTTTGCATACACCAAAAACTCAAACAGCTGACTTTATAACCTCGAAGAAGAGTTTTCTAATTGGCAATAAAACAGTTTGAACTTGGTACCACACCCGGACACTGTATCAGTCAACAATTACTTGAAAAAAATTATGTATGTATGAATGATTCTTCCTGGAGTAGAAATTACATTTATTGGTTTACGACCTGTTTGTAACTTTGGCTGTAACCTTTCCCAGAAACTCACTCTGACACAAAATCAGAGTGCAAGCTCTTTCACATAGCCGGAATATTGAGTTAGTACATCAAGATTGCTCGTTTTAGCATAATTCTAGGAAATTACAAACAAAGAACTAAGTTCATGTACACATTTACGTGGCTCACAACATCCAACGACTTATTTGTCACTCCATGACTCATCTATTAGTGTGAATTTGGTCACTTGCTAAAACAGGCACAGAAAAAAAAGTGACAGTCCTTGTTTTGATATTGTCCCTCCGTTTGATACCAAATTTACATTAACATATGAAATTTACGTATTCTATTATAACAGGAATATTAAAATAGCTACAGTAAATGAAATACACTAAATGTGTGTACATTTCATCTAATCTCAAGGAAGAGTTTAGCATATGGAAACACTAAATATTAGGAGTGTACAGATTGTTATTGATAATTGGGTGTAAGGAGTCCAATACACCAGTGCATATATATCATAAGACTTAAATTTAGACCAAGCCACAAATATGTGCAAGTTTTTTATCATATTCCTTACCTTGTAGTAATTTTGTTTAGGATCATCCGGACAGTCATAAATTAATATACATCTTCATAGCAGCATGAAGATAATGATCAGAAATGAAAGGAAAGGTTTGATGCAACAATAAATTTTCAGCAAAATTACCCACAGGTCCACGAAATGCATAATGCAGCTGTGTATCACAGTAAAAACACTGTTGTAATATGCATAACTTTGGGAAAGTATGCTGCAGTTGATTCAAATTTATATATAGGATATGTACACTGTGAAATTTGATCTGATTTTTTTTCTGAAAGAGGCTGCAAAAAGGATACTCTATCTCTTCTTGTATATTTAACTTGTGTGTCCACATCTTTTTATATGATGTTCAAATATATTACAGAGATAGAAGGAATTATATGTAAGAACATACAAATAAAGTTAACGCAGTTTGCTGATGACATGACACGTTTGCTAAATGGCTAAAGACTAACACATTGGAAAATTTTTAATAAACATGAGAACATCTCTGGGTTGAAAGTAAATACTGAAAAAACTATATTGGTTCTGATAGGTGAAAAAGATACTCAAAAGAAAAACTCTTACTTGATATACTCCTATCATGGGGTAACAGACAGTTCCATTTTGTTGTAATATAATTTTTTGTAAATTGGGAAATATTATTGATCTTAACTATAAGCCTTTTATCAAAAAACTAGATAATCCTTTACCAACACGGAAACACTTTAACCTCTTTAAACCCAATGGGAATAGTAATGATATGGAAAACTCTTGTAATACTTTTCCTAAATCACTTGTTCATGTCCTTACAGACAATTTCATAAAGCAACTTGATCATATTTTCTATAACTGTTTTGGAATGGTAAACCAGAAAAAATAAGTAGAAATCAACTGTGCCAACTATATAAGGAAGATAGGATGAAAATCATAGATCTAAAATGTAAAAATATGGGTACAAAGATTATACTACAGCTTAGATTCGTCAAGGGTGCATCTGGCAATATACTTTGTCGATGAAAGTAAAAGTGTACTTTTTGGGGTTCACAAAATGTGCATATCAGGCAAGTAATCATTTTTGGAAAGATGTTTTTTTTCAGCTTGAGGAAAATAAATTATTACATGCTACATATACCATGCTTTATTTATATACAGCGACAAAACTAAGGATTTGTGGATAAATATGAAACAATGATTCAACAGATCAATGAAATGTGATCTAATGTTTAGATCCTAATGCTGTTATCGTTGCCATTTTAAATTCTAAATCAGTAAACATGCTGTAAATATAATCTGTAAATTGGCAAAATATTTCAAACTATTTTATAGATGTGCAAAAAATAATAGGAGAAAGAATATATTTGAATAGCAGAATCACCTAAAAATAATATATTTACAGCAAAAGTACCTATCCAGAATCGATAAGACATTCCTTTATTTTTGCAAAGCCTGGGAGCTTTTCAAATTCTAATTTCAAACTTATTATCAGGAAGTCGATGTTCCTACTGCTCTAATTCACATTGCAGATAGACAATAAATTTCTCTTATAGCTATAGATTTCAACATTGTTATTATGAAAGGATTTTTTTCTTTGCTATTAGAATTTCATGTAGGAAAAATGCACTTGCACACAGTATGATGGAGGGTTTGCTTCTCTTGCCCTTCCGGACTACTGCATCTTTTGTAAAAAGAGAATAAATAACCTTTTGTTTGGGGAATAAAAGCTAAACTGACAAGCAATGTGTGTGAAATTTTACCAAGATGTTATTTTATCCCCAGTGAAATCTTTTTTCTCTGCCAAATACAGTGAATAACCAAGACAGTGTGTGCAGTACTATTTGTTCTTTTTCATTGGCTTGGCATACAGCTGGGATATATCATCTTCAATTATCCCTTGACTATGCATCTGTTGCACAGCTGACGCCTTACCTCTACCAGACACAGTGTTGTTAAATGCCAGATCTGCATAGACGAAACCTTTACTGGCATCTACTGATGCTTTTTCTTGACCACCTGTGTCACCCCTTGGTACAAGAGACTGAGGATTTATGTCTGCATACTCCACATGGTCAGTAGGTTGGAAATTTGGTATCAGGCCATTTGGTTCTGTGAAGGTGACATCATTACCTGTTACTGTGTCTGCAACAGAATTCTCCTTTTTGGCTTTCTTTGCTGATGATGCTCTCCTCGGCCTAACACAGCATTTTACAAGGACAGTCACAATGATGACAATTAACATTATGGTAACAACAAGAAGAATGACACCCACAATAATTTCAATCTTTGGCAGACCTTGATCAGGTTTCACAGATATTGGAGATGCAGTTTGGGCTGTAGTAGGCAAGGATTTTTCAGATTGTGGATGCCCATTTTTTGTAGAAGTAGGTAAGGGTTTCTCAGATGATAATTCCCCATTTTGTGATGAAGTACGTGACAGTTTCTCAGATGCTGGATGCTCACTTTGTAATGAAACAGGGAATGGCTTCTCAGATGGTAAATGTCTATTTTCAGGGATAGTTGCTGTGATTGTGGGTTTCAGTGACGCTGGCTTGCCATTTTCTTGGTTAATTTTTGGTAGCATTTCAATATCTGTTATGTTAGCTTTGATGCAGTTCAGCCAAGTGAGACCACCTGTAACAAAACATTAAATACAATGATACCAAAGAAGAAATCATTTGAAAAGAATGGTATTTAAAAATATCTCTGTTAGATAATCAAGGTGTTTAAGTAAATTCAAGTAATTTCAGGTGTGCTGTGGGTAAGGCATTACAAGATCTAAATGAAATTATTAAGCAATAGCACTTCAGCATGGAAAACAGTGTTACTGTAAACATAATTGATTTGTTAAGCACTGGCGCTGAGTTAGTGCTAGAAGTTAGTCTGTATCAGGTGCAGAACAAAAGATATATCAGAACCTAAAAAAACAAAGATTAGAAGAAAAGTTATTGAAATTATACAAACATGTTAAATTAAACATAATTGCATGCACTACTACAAAAACTGTTCCAGGTCTATACATATCAGACAAATACAATCAGGAAAGCTCAAATACCTGCCCTCTGGAAATTATAAAAAAGGGTTGACATTTTTCTTCAACATTTTACTGGTAAAAGGAGGTTGTGGTTCTTGTGCATAAATTCAGTTGTATATGATATGTGCTAACGTTACCTACTAATCCAACAAACGTTTAAGAATTCTTCAAAATATTTGTTGTACATGTTAATGTTGTTTTTGGTTATTCTACAACTTTCAACTTTATCTTTACCCTGTAATGTATCAACTTTGCTGTATTTTGACCTTAAATGTATGATTTGATTTGTATGACTTGCACAGTGCACACTGATTATCCAGGTGAAAGGGATTAAAAGGATCTGCCACTGTGGCCTAGCGGGTAACACACTTGTCTAGGAACTACTGACGTACAGGTCTCCATGCTAGGATTCACAAGAACACATTTCAGAGATCTTACAGTATGTACTTAGATGTTTGGAAACTGAGCAGGGAAGTGTAAATGAGTTTTATAAATTTACATATACTACCAAAATTTAATAGAGGCGGTTCAACCCAAAGTACAAAATTATTTCTTGAGACTGGTGTTAGAATTACAGGAAATGCACTGTATTTTTACCAAAAATTAATTTTTTTCCCAGGGGAGCATGCCCTCCCCGACCCCCTTAGTTATGGTATGTCTGATGTGAACCCCCACCTTACTCTGATGTGAACCCCCACCTTACTTAAAAGCTGGATCCGCCCCTGTCACCGGTACATGTTGAAAAGAACTGTGTTAATGTAAACACTGATGGTCAACATAGGGTTCATAGAGATCCCCCTCAAATCAAATATAAACCCCAAATACCACCTATTTTAATAACAAATAGGTTTCAGGTCTTTCAAGATACTAGTGATGATAGTTTGGATCAATAAATGTGTCGGATCCCTAAGTAGTATCGGATGATAGAACTTTCATGGAATTCCAAAAGTCACACTCAGCCAACCGTGGCACACAAGTTCCATATAAAGACAATACTAGGTCTACCACTGACTGTGTTTGCTGTAATGTTACTAACAAAGAGAGTGAACAGGCGGACCAATACTACATTTCAAAAACCAGATAAAGGTATTCCTTTAGTATTCAGTATATACTTGACAGTAAACAAACTTGTGCAGATTATTTAGCATGTTTGCAAGATAATAAAGACTAATTTTTTAAAGGATTTATTCCGGTAAGTCCTTTGCAATTATATACTGGTGATCCAACATATTACCAGAATATTCTGGATATTATCTGTCTTCATAGGATTGTCTCTCAAAGTGGTAAACCTAATTACTTGGGATGTAGAATTCCTGTACAATCCCAGTTAAAAATTCCAGCATGTTGGAAATATCTCAGTAATTATGGGGATCAACAAATTGTAGATTTTCTTTAATTTGGATTTCCTATTGATTTTGATCGCAATGTTAAAATCCAGTCAACAGAGACTAACCACAAATCTGCTATTCAATTTAAAGATCAAGGTGATAAGTATAATCTGGCCCGTTTGAAAATAAACCCATAAATTGTCATGTATCACCTATGATGACAAGGGAAAAGCAGGATTCAGATAGTAGAAGAATTACAATAGATCTTATTTGGCCTCACAATCATTCTGTAAATTCTGGTGTATCAAAAAATTCTTATTTAGATACATATTTTACCTTAACCTACCCTTCCATTGATACTATCATAGAAAGAATTAAACAATTTGGACCCGGAGCTCAGTTATGTAAAGTGGATATATCCAGGGCATTTAGACAGTTGAGAGTAGATCCCAGAGACATTGACTTGTTGGGTATAAAGTCAGATAGCTATTATTTGGATCTTCGGTCCCCTTTGGATTCAGGAGTGGATCCGGATTCTTCCAGAAATCCAGTGTTGCTATTAGGTATATCATGGCAAAAAAATGGTTATCCTGGATTAATAAATTATATTGACAATCTTATTCTTAGTGATTTACCGTCAAAAATTACCAATGTATACCAATTTCTCCTCCTTGGCCTCCCCATCAGTAGTAGCAAGTTGCTTGCACCAACCACTTGTGTCATTTGCTTAGGCATTAACATGGATACTATACCTCGTACAATATCTAGAAAAACTGCAATCTATTGAAAAAATGTGTAAAAATTGGAAACAAAAAAAAAAACACTTTGTACAAAACAAGAATTGCAATCATAACTGGGCACTTTATTGTACATCACTAAATGTGTTAAACCAGCCCGTTATTTCCTTAATAGGTTGTTGCAGCTTCTTAGGAATTCTCATAATCAGGAACAAATTTTTTTTCTTAACAGAGCTTTTGCTGCAGATCTTAACTGGTTTAATACATTTTTGTGTGATTTTAATGGAGTGACCTTCCATGACAATAAACCAGTATTTGCTACAATAGTTGAACGTCTACCTTACTGGCTTTGGTGGGGTCTTTAACAATATGGTGTATCACCTTTCTATTCCAAGAAACTTTAAAATTATAACATAGCTCAGTTAGAGCTTTTGAATATATTGGTAGCATTGAAAGTATGGACTGTGCAATGGTCTAACAAGAACATTTTTAATAAATATGACAATATAGCCTCTGTTGAAGTTCTGAAGATGGGCAAGGCACGTGACACTGTGATGGCTACTATAGCCAGGTATATATGGTTAGTCACAGCAAAGTTCAATATTCATTTTTCATGCCATCATATTGCAGGTGTGGAGAACAATACTTCGGATTTACTTTCTAGGTGGTCTTATCAGCAGGCAGATTATGTACAACTTAATAATTTGGTCCAAGATCCAGTGTGGTTGCCATGGCACATGGATCTAACATTGTTAAATGAGAATATATAGCTAATAATGTTGTGTTGTAATTGTGTATTGTTAGATACAATTACTATACCTAATCAGGCGTCACAAAGCCTCCTGGATGCATTCAGGCCCAACACTAGAAAGACCTACAGCAGAATGTTTCGAGATTTTCTGGCATTTTTGGTCTTTATTGAACTCTAGCTTCAACAGGTGACTTCTAGTACAAAGTTAAGTTACATGGAATACTTGGTACTATGTTTCAACAATTTCCTGCTCACAAAAATCAACCACTTTTTCTCATTTCTAGAGATAATGGTACCCTAGTTTCCCTTACAGATTCAGGTTAAAAGCACCTCAAGCAAGTATTTTGTAAACTGCAAGTCCATTCTCCATATACTTTTCATGCCTTCAGAAAAGCTGGGTGCACTTGGGCCTTCCACCATGGGATTCCCATTCCTCACATCATGGCCCAACCCAGCAGCAAAGCTGTCGGTCCGACGTTGGCTGTAGGTGGTGGCCAGCCATTGGCGTGACCGGCTGATGGGCAGTGGTCCACCGTTGGTAGCCGACAATAAGGTTTTCTGGTGGTCATTGGCCCACTGTCGGCAGCCAATGATAAAGCTTTTCTATTAGTCCACCAGTGGCCCACCTTCAGTAGCCGACAAGGTTGACTGGTGGTCCACCAGTGGTCCACTTCTGGGTGCCATCAACTTTTTATGGTGGTTCTCCGGTGGCGTGACCAGCTGATAGATAGTGGTTTACTGTTGGCAGCCAATAATAAGGTTTACTGGTGCTCCATCAGTGGCCCACTGTTGGCAGCCAATGATAAGCTTTTATATTGGTTCACCAGTGGATCACCTTCATCAGCTAACAACCCAGATAGCATGCAGACTTTGGCCCAACATTGGCATATATGTTGGTCCGACGTTGGCAGCCACTGTTGGCCCAATGGCTTTTTGGCCAGAGGATGCTTTGTCAGTCTGACATTGGCAAGCCACTGGTAAAATTTTACTACCACTATAATATAGCCTCAGCCAATCAGATTGCAGCATGAGGTTATGTGGCCATTGTTTGACATAAAGCAAATAATTGACAGATTGAGGGTGGATTTTAGTTAAAGGAATCCCTGATATGTCACATGACCAAACATAAACAATGGTGGAACAGTATCTTAGGATGATATGTTCCATAATCAAATAATAAAATTATAATGTTCAGAAACAACTTTTCTTACGGTGAATTTATAATGAGAATGTTATTTTTATGTCTAAAATTGTTAAATAGTTAGTTAAAAATTGTGGGCTCACTGAAATATGATGTTTAGACATACCATAATAAATTATTTTTTCATTTTTAAGTGTCTCAAAATTGCCTATTATTGCTTGCCGCCATCTTAAATAAAAAGCAACCAATGGCCCACCATTGGCCCAACCTCGGCAGCCTGAGTTTTGGTTGGCAAGCCTTCATTGGGCCAACATTGGCATGGGTAATTCAGCCACTGATGGGAATATATTTCAAGGGTAATTCAGCCACTGATTGGAATATGTTTCAAGTGTAATTATTCCTTTCAACTTAAGAAACTTTATATTTTATCGGACACATGCATATTAGTTGTTTATAATGCTTTAAAAATTTTGAAAACAAATGCAGTCAGTGGGCCAGCAGTGGCTCAGTAGTGGCCCACTAGCTATATTTTGCCACCCATAGCCAACGGTGGCCCACTAGGGTCTTGCTATCTGGGAAGGTACTTCGACCTCAGACTGTATTTGGAGGTATATTGCCAGTAACTCCTCTTTGCCTTCTATCATCACAAAAATTTCAGACAATATTTATGCTCCTAGCTACTTTCCTACTTGGCTGCCTGAGTACATCCAATGTATGAAGTCGTTTCGTAAAATTCAAAGATATCTGAATTAAAAGACTTTGTTAAGTTCATGTTGTGTTTCCAAAATCATTCTGCAAAAGTTCAGTAATGTTTATAATTCATATGTAGATGTAGGTTAATCTTATTAAATGTATTAAGTTCCACTACCAGATCTACCAGTAACTTTAATTTCTTTGTTTTATTGCTTGACATCCCAATCTTGGGCTAATATAACAGTTTAACTTTGGGTTATATACATATTTGGATAATTTATATCAATAATTGTTGTCAATTACAATTGTCTAATGTTTCACACAAATAAACCCTTAGCTCACTGTAACTTATAATACTTTAACTCTTACACGTTAGGTTTTGTCAACTCAACATGTAATTTTTTACTTGCATAATAATGTACTTGGTCATGTTTGTGGAAATTTTCTGGCCAAGCTAATATGTTATAATGTACTCTTACAAGATTGATTCATGTTATTGTCATTTGTGTGCATTCAATACGAAAAAGGAGTAGTAGAAATGTCCAAATTATAATTTTGGGGGTAGGGAGTGTGATTTTGGTGGACTCCAGCAGTGCCTGCCGGCAGCTGTGGATTCCCAGATCTCCACTATGTCCACTTCTGCCTAGACTCGCTTGGCTGATTTTTATGAGAGGTCCAGGTCGCCACAATGGCAGAAGCGAAACACATGTTTACTCCTTCATAGTTTATTCACTCATCTTGTAACAATCCACAAGTACAATTCATGTTATATTTTGATAACTGAAACTCAGTCATTCTGGGGAAGTGTGAATTCAACTTAGTCCTCAGAATGTTAGTTATTAAAACACTAGACTGTACATCTCTATCTCTTTCGCTAGCAGCAAGCCAGGTTATTATATCAGTTACTTTACAAGGGCTGCATCACCTAAAAGAGCAGGGATTGGCTAAGGCTTTAATTAGGAGTGGACTGCCACGAGTATTGATTTGTGTCTGTGCTGCAGCCAGCAAAAGCTAGTTCTCTGTGATTGTTTGCCTTTTATTAAGGAGTTTCGAGGTTTGTTTCCGTTTAGCTGTTTTACTTAAATTCTTGACCATTACAAGAAATAATAAATATTAAAGCCCAGGCGGTATTTTACTTTTTCACATGCTTGGGGGCCCTTGGAGAATGAAGGGCACAAAGCAATAGGGTTCGAAGCCTTACCAGTACACGTATATTTACCAAATTTTACCAGTTTGCATAAAAATTTTTTTTTTAATTTTCATACACGAAAGGCCAAAATGTGGTCACATAGGTCAGATTCACTTGCAAAAGATTCACAGGCCATGATTTCCTATAACTTGCCAATGATAAGGGAGATATTAGGCCCATTTAATACAACGACCCTTATTTGACCTTAAACATGTAACATGGCGTCCGGTTTGTTTTCCAAAGCAGACCAAAGAATTTCAGGCCATGACTTTATATAGGCTGTTTTCATATTTCCAAGCCCCAGCATCAATAATAAGAGAGATATCAGGTGTTTAAGACGTCACAACCCAATCTGACTTTGCAGAAGGGGCCAAAGGTCAAATTCGGCACTTGCTAATGATTCACATTCCATGTTTTTCTATAAATTGTTTTCGCATTCTAAACCACTAGGACCAATGGTCGGAGGGATATTTTTGGCCCCTTTAATATGATGACCCTATTTGATATTAAACATGTGGCCAAAGATTCACTTTATGACTTTATATATGTTGTGTTCATACTTTCAAGCACTAGGACCAACAATAAGGGGGATATCAAGCATTTTAGTGTGATGATCCCACTTAACCTTAAAACATGGATCAAAAGTCAGTTCTTATAAGTTGTTTTCACATTGCAAATCCCCAGGAGCAATAATAAGGGCAATATTAGGCCTTTTAAATAAGATAACCCAATTTAACATTAAAACGTGATATGACGGCCATTTTGTTTTTGAAACTAGACTAATATTACTATTTTATTAGCTTTTCTAGCCATAACACATGCTTTCCTTCAGTTAGGCACAATAATCTCTTTTGGTTACTAATACTGATTAATTTACAGAATCTTGGATACAAAATACTATATGTACAAGATGAATTTAACAAAGTCACTGCTGTGCTCCCTGTGTAACCAAAGTCATTAACTTTTCTTTAATTATTTATATATTGTAAAAAAACTAAGGATTTTGGATAAATGTGAAACATTATTTAAGCAGAACAATAAAATTTGATGTATGTTAAGATTCTAATGCTCAAAAATATCTATGTATCAGTAAAATACTTCATGTATAGTTGTACAAAAAATGATAGAAGAATAGATATATTTGAATGTCAGAATTACCTAAAACCAAACTACTTAGAGTAAGAGTACCTATCCAGTATTGATGACAGAGGTTTTTTGGAAAAAAATGGGAGTTTTTCTAAACCTATTTTGCACTAATTGTTACAAAGTTGATGTTCCTGCTGCTCTAACACATATTAAAGATAAACTATTAATTTATGGAAAATAAAGAACTAGCTATGATAGAGTTCAACAATGTTAATTTGAAATTTCATTGTCTTGTTATTACAATTTCATGTATGAAAAATCTTGTGCATAGTTTGATGGAGGGTTTGCTACTCTTACCCTTCTGGTCTATTGAACCTTTTGCAAGAAAGAGTAAGAAAACTTGCATTTGGGGGATAACAGTTAAAATGACAAATAATGTATATGAAATTCTTCCAAGATGTTTATTCTATCCCCAGTGAAATCTTTGTCTCTGCCAAATACAGGGAATAACCAAGTCAATGTGTCCAGTACTATTTCTTCCTTTTCATTGGCTTGGCATACAGCTGGGATATATCATCTTCAATTATCCCTAGGCTATGCATCTGTTGTACAGCAGGCACTTTATCTCTATCATTGAGGTTGTTGTTAAATGCCAGATCTGCATAGACTAAACTTTTACTGGTACCTACTGGTGCTTTTTTGGGACTACTTGTATCATTCCTTGGGACCAGAGAGTGAAGATTTATGTCTGCGTAATCCACATTGCCAGTAGTTTGGGTATTAGACATCAGATCATTTGCATCTGTGAGGGTGACATTGTTTGTTGTTACTGTGTCTGCAACATCATGCCCTTTTGGGGCTTTCTTTGCTGATGATACCCTCCTTCTCGGCCTAACACAGCATTTCACAAGGACAACCACAATTATGGCAATTAATATAACACTGACAACAGCAAGAATGATGCCACCAATAATTCCAATCTTTGGCAGACCTTGATAAGGTTTCTCAGATTTTGGATCTGCAGTTTGTGCTGTACTAAGCAAGGGGTTTTCGGGTACTTGATGCCTATTTTGAGCTGAAGAAGTCAAGTATTTTTCAGAGGCTTGGATCCCATTTGATAATGTAGGCGAGGGTTTCTCAGATGCTGAATCCCCATTTTGTGATGAAGTAGTCAAGGGTTTCTCAGATGACAGATCTCCATTTTGTGATGAATTTGTAATGGTTTTTTTGGATGATGGATCTCCATTTGGTGATAAAGTGGTCCAGGTTTTCTCAGATAATGGATCCCTATTTTGTGAAGAAGAAGGCGAAGATTTCCCTGAATTGCCATTTTCTTGATCATTCTTTGTTAGCTGTTCTATAGCTTCTATGCTGGTTTGGTTACAGTTCAGCTGAGCCATACGACCTATAACAAAATATGAAGTAGATAAATGTGCAATGATATCTATAACAAAACTAGACTAGACTGGGGCCTATTCAAAGGAATGTAGAGTAAAACCTTGTTTATTCGGAACTCTATAATCTGAATCTCTGGATTAACCTATCTGAAGCTCTGTCACCCTTCATACAGTATAATGCATTGTCTAGTGTGAGTGATAATACAGGATTTTAAACATTCTCGGGGGGGAACATTAATTATATTACTAAATAAGACATAATGTCCATAGAAAAGACATACTGTCCACATACAAAAAACATCTGTGATCATTAACACCATTGTTTCAATTGTTCAGAGATTAATTCCTTTACAACACCCCACTACACAATTTCTTTTATAAAGTACCAATCACTGAGTGTGAGTTTGACTGGATGAGGTCAATTCGCATACTGACGGTGTGTACTAAAAATAACATCGACCATGCATTATCAACCAAACACATACAATCACTGAAAGTGTTTGAGTGGAGGTTTGCAATTAATAATCTCCTAGAGTTTTTCAATTGACAAAATGCATGATGACATTTATCAAAAATTAAACATCAATAATGCATGTATCAAGTGAAGACACCCAGCTCAAATCCGCATACTATTTTAAATACAAATAATAATATCCACAGGAATGAAGCTAATAAGTCACAATTAGAGGGCCAGTTATAATATATTACACATATATATTAAACTGCTTCATAAATGACCATTCTATGTACATATTTAGTGCCCAAAATGATCCTTCTTTAATTATAGCCTACTTGGTAATCCTCACAGATGGTAGATTTCAAGTGATTCTGGGTTCCACTTCATCTACCCAAACCAGCCAGTTGTCTTATTTGATTGTATGTTCCCCATTGAGTTCAGGTCATTGAGGTTCTACTGTATTATTAAAATTCCCAGTAAGGAAACCACAGTGTTCAAGGAAATTCAAGTAAGTTTTTATACTATGGTTAAAGTGTTACAGGACCAAAATGAAATTAATGCAGAATAAGCAATAGCACTTCAACGTGGAATCAGTATTACACTTTAAACACATAAATGATTTGTTTGCACTGGTGCTGAGTCATTGCTAGAAATTTGTCTGTATTAGGTGACTAATATCACCACCTGACAAAAAGCAAAGATTAAAAGGAATATTATTCTAATTATGTAAAAGCATGTTACATGAAACATATTTTCACGGATCACTTTCAACATTTTTCCACGAAATAGGGCGAGATTTGGCCAAAGGCCAATACACAACAAACTGGTCCAATGATAAATTCAGATGCCAGCCCTCTTGAAACTGACAAAAGAGTTGCCAATTGTTTTTCAAGATTTGATTGAAAGTAAGAAAGTTGTGGGTATTGTATATAACTCCAGTTCTATATGTGCTCACATTATTTACCAATAAAAGTTTAAGAATTCTTCAAACTAACGGTTTTGTATTGGTTAATTTTTTTCATGCTTCACAGTAAAGGAGGTCTTACAGCATGTTCTGTGGTGTTTGGAAATGAAGCAGGGCATGTAACAACTTATTTGTATCAACGACTTATTTTGTATTACCTGACTTATTTTGTATCAATTTTTGACTTATTTTGTATTACCGACTTATTTTGTAGTAAAATTGCCTTATTTTGTATTACTTAGCCAACCTATTTCGTACCAACAGCTGACTTAATATGTTACAAAACCGTGCGCAGAATTATGGCCAGATTTCAGGGCGATACAAAATAAATCGATAATACAAAATAAGCTGCTCTATAGACAACTTGTTTTGTATCACTGACTTATTTTGTAGTAATTTCAATTCACCTTTTTAGTGGCTTGTCTCCATCAAAGGATGGACTCAGAGGGATTTAATCCTTACTGTATTCAATCTTGTAGTCCATTTACTATTTGCCTGATGGTAATTCTTATTTTCGGCACTGACTTTCACAGAGATATAATTAATTAGACTAGTCAATAGTATATTGAAAATTATATCTGCATTTGTAAATGAACTTGAGTTTGGTGTTAAATCTTGGACTGGAATACATTTGTGGAAGTATAAATACCCTTCTTGAGTCAGACAAAGTTTACGTATGGAGATCTCAGATTTGGTTTATCAGTAGACACACTAGCATAAAAACATTAAAATGCTGCAACTGGTTGCAACAAACATGTTGTTTCCCGATAAAAAATAGCATCAGAGATGGCCAGATCCCACAACCTTGGGAAAATCAATGAACTCAATGAGATTAGATGTTAAAATGTACACTTCATACACTCAAGAAACATCTGCATCAATATTATATTCATGTTCAACATTACAGAGTAAAAGTTATAGGGAGCATTGATGTAAGACTATGAAGTTGAACAATACACCTGTCCCCCATGAAGTATCAACCTTTTAAAGACTATAACGGTTGGCATTGCTATGACAAGCTCAAAGGTCAACATGTTACACTGCACATTGCTAACCTATACTTCCTAAGTATCAACATCCTACACCTTACAATTTGAAAGATAGTGGCCGGATAAGATTTTAAAGATCAAAGTCACTATGGCAAGGTCAAAGGTCAAAACAAGGTCATACTATGATGCTGCACACCTACACCCCTTAACCAATGTCTCTCAATGTCTCTATCAAGGCAGCCTGTCCACTTGGCCGAGAGACTACCCAACTGCCCAGCCTGACACCAATACCTGGATGACAACAATACCTGCACAGCGTAAAAGCTACATATGTCCCAAATACTGTTTTGCAAAATGTCTAATTCTATAGACAACAGGCAAATGCTAATCACATGTCAGCTCAGCATTATTAGAATATAGAGAAGGTGGCACATGTGTAGATCCATTGGTAGCATTGAACTTTTTTATGTATCAGAAAGAAAACAAGAATGACTGTGTATCATTTTAATAACCATAATCTTTGCAATACTAAAATTTCAGGGATAGATACAATTTTTCCAATTTTTATCTGCTAATTACCATTGTAAGAAGTCCTTGTTCTACAAAATTATCATGAAAATTACATGAAAAGGATGAAAAATAATGTGAAGTTTGACACATTTATCATCATTCAAAAAGATTGTTATGTCTTTTTAACATATTGCACCTATTGTAGTTTTTGAGATGTCCAAGGATCTTTAATTTGCAATGGAATGGCTACACATCCAAGGAAAATTGCATGGTCTTTTATGGAATGGCTAATAAGAGGCAAATATTTGAAAATTGTAACAATTTGGATGTATTTTCTAACTTATGATCTATGCTTAGTGTAATCTATGCCAGACTGTTAATGTAACATTAAAATAATGAATAAATAAAGAGTTCCACAGTTTCCTTACACAGTTTGGAGTTTTATAGCCTGATAATACAAAATAAGTTGTCTATATTGCAGCTTATTTTGTATTATCGACTTATTTGGTATCAATGTCAGTGCTAAAAATAAGAATTACCATCAGGTGAATAGTAAATGGACTACAAGATTGAATACAGTAAGGATTAAATTCCTTCGAGTCCATCCTTTTATGGCAAGACAAGCCGCTATAAAAGGTGAATTGAAATTACTGCAAATAAGTCATTGATACAAAACAAGTTGTCTATAGAGCAACTTATTTTGTATTATCGACTTATTTTGTATCACCCTGAAATCTTGTCAAAATTCTGCGCACCGTTTTGTAACATATTAGGTCGGCTGTTGGTACGAAATAAGTTGGCCAAATAATACAAAATAAGGCAATTTTACTACAAAATAAGTCGGTAATACAAAATATAGAAGAGAAATTGGTGACTGCTGAGTGCACTACAGCCAGGATAATAGCCATAAAATCTCAAACAAATTGGTTGATGCCATTGGGGGCCAGAGAGTGCAATTCGAATATCCAACACAACTCAATATGTCTTCTTATGGAAGTGCTGTCAGATTCAAATTTTGGTGTGCACCACTCTAGCACACTGAACTGCATATGTTTCTGGCTGTGTCCATCACTACTGAAGTGACGTGAGACAGGAGTTGGCTTTTTACCATCCTTAGAGACTGATGATTTATGCTCATACATTCTCGATCTAAATGCTCTGCATGTTTCCCCAACATAGTGCTTATTGCATTTAGTGCAGGAAATCAGATATATGATGTTTGATAATTCACAAGTGATGTGTTTTGGTAAGTCTATAGTTTGGTATGACTTTTTAGTGAAGTTACATTTGACTCTGTCTACTTTTTTGATGAGTGGACATAGGGTTTGAGGTGGTAGCCTCAAACTTTGAGCTAACTGCATTGAGGGTATCAAGTGTATCTGCTGAGATCTTGCTGATAGGGACGGGTGTGTCACAGCCACTAGGAGGTTCTGAATAGACATGGACTTTAGACATGGCATCACAGAATTCAGTCTGACTGGCAGTTGATGAAGGAGCACTCATAGTGAAGAAAATACTAGGAAATATACTTCCTGCCAATATGTAAGACTGGGGCACAATAAAGTTATAAATGCCTGATATAATTTAGCACATAGGCTGAATTGTATTTCGACTGTTTACTATTATTTTCAGTCTCTTCAGAGGCTATTGTATTACTAGGGCATGGTAGGGTCCCTGAAGTACTTTTTGGGAGCCTGTGCTTAACCCCCGGTTTCAACCTGTTGTGAACAGGTTGAGGAACTGGCTCTCAAATAGAAGAGCCTGTAAAGAGAGGTTATTGGTTATTTTGAACCTGTATATAAGCCCAGATAAAATTAAGACTATTTAAGGTCTTTTATTAGATATATAAGAGCTATTAAAGTCTATATAAGAATCTGCTTGTATTTTATATAATTTATATTTCATTTGCAAGGTATTATAAATAATATCCTTTACAAATGTGTCCTTTAAAATAGGCCATTTTAGTATTAAATGTAAATTATATGGCAGATCCAACTATTAATTATAATATTTGTGGTAATGATTATAGTAATGTTGCTTATGCTTTTTTATGCGTTATAAACTAAGCACATTAAATAAAACATTTCACATTCAGGTCTGTGTATTCTTTTATTCTATTATAATTAATTTGTGTAGTCATCCTTAATTTTGTAAAGGATGAAATTAATTCAAATATATAATTTAATTAAATTTAATATTGAATTATTTTACCGACATTTTATTTATAATGTTCTGAAATAATGGATAAAATTTAGGTGACCTTGGGTCTAGGATGGCCAGAGGAGAGGTATTGACTTATTTGGTGGTGTCTGGGTTTTTGGTAACATTAGTTGAGGTACCTATTGATACTTTTGAGCTTGTAATCTCCTCGTCATCGCTCAAGGCAAGATCCTTCCTCAGAATTGATTCCCAGTCTGTTTCTCCTGTTAAGGCCTCAGTTGTAGCCTCAATGGTATGTTGACTAGTGGACTGCTGCTTATGCGCATGCGCAGGAGCTGGACTATAATCTAGGTAGTATTAAGACTGCTTCAAGATTAATGGCTGATGGAATTTAGTCATATGAGCTATTTCACAGGAATATTTTATCTTATCCATTTTAGAGTAATGCTTTCTTGTGCACTATTCATCAAAACAGCTAACTTGGTGACATAAATTGTGATGTCACAATGTTGCTAATGCGTAATTCGCATATGACGTAATTGCATATTGTGCGCTATATGTAACACCATGCGTGATGTCACAAATATGACAATTAAAGTGTATGAAATAATTATAATTAATTATTTTCATATTTATGGGTTTATGTAATTTTTAAGCCTCTGGGTGGAATTATTTGCTTTATTCAAATGAATAAATTTTCTTACGTTAATAACTCACTTTGTGGGTGCATTAAATATCGTTAATTAACGTGTTTAAGTGCTAATTTTAATTTATTCAACTTTGTGTGTTTTTAGTTGATTTGAACTCTGATGAGTTTTATGGCCATATAAGACACAGAAGAGAAATTGGTGACTGCTGAGTGCACTACAGCCAGGATAATAGCCATAAAATCTCAAACAAATTGGTTGATGCCATTGGGGGCCAGAGAGTGCAATTGGAATATCCAACACAACTCAATATGTCTTCTTATGGAAGTGCTGTCAGATTCAAATTTTGGTGTGCACCACTCTAGCACACTGAACTGCATATGTTTCTGGCTGTGTCCATCACTACTGAAGTGACGTGAGACAGGAGTTGGCTTTTTACCATCCTTAGAGACTGATGATTTATGCTCATACATTCTCGATCTAAATGCTCTGCATGTTTCCCCAACATAGTGCTTATTGCATTTAGTGCAGGAAATCAGATATATGATGTTTGATAATTCACAAGTGATGTGTTTGGGTAAGTCTATAGTTTGGTATGACTTTTTAGTGAAGTTACATTTGACTCTGTCTACTTTTTTGATGAGTGGACATAGGGTTTGAGGTGGTAGCCTCAAACTTTGAGCTAACTGCATTGAGGGTATCAAGTGTATCTGCTGAGATCTTGCTGATAGGGACGGGTGTGTCACAGCCACTAGGAGGTTCTGAATAGACATGGACTTTAGACATGGCATCACAGAATTCAGTCTGACTGGCAGTTGATGAAGGAGCACTCATAGTGAAGAAAATACTAGGAAATATACTTCCTGCCAATATGTAAGACTGAGGCACAATAAAGTTATAAATGCCTGATATAATTTAGCACATAGGCTGAATTGTATTTCGACTGTTTACTATTATTTTCAGTCTCTTCAGAGGCTATGGTATTACTAGGGCATGGTAGGGTCCCTGAAGTACTTTTTGGGAGCCTGTGCGTAACCCCCGGTTTCAACCTGTTGTGAACAGGTTGAGGAACTGGCTCTCAAATAGAAGAGCCTGTAAAGAGAGGTTATTGGTTATTTTGAACCTGTATATAAGCCCAGATAAAATTAAGACTATTTAAGGTCTTTTATTAGATATATAAGAGCTATTAAAGTCTATATAAGAATCTGCTTGTATTTTATATAATTTATATTTCATTTGCAAGGTATTATAAATAATAACCTTTACAAATGTGTCCTTTAAAATAGGCCATTTTAGTATTAAATATAAATTATATGGCAGATCCAACTATTAATTATAATATTTGTGGTAATGATTATAGTAATGTTGCTTATGCTTTTTTATGCGTTATAAACTAAGCACATTAAATAAAACATTTCACATTCAGGTCTGTGTATTCCTTTATTCTATTATAATTAATTTGTGTAGTCATCCTTAATTTTGTAAAGGATGAAATTAATTCAAATATATAATTTAATTAAATTTAATATTGAATTATTTTACCGACATTTTATTTATAATGTTCTGAAATAATGGATAAAATTTAGGTGACCTTGGGTCTAGGATGGCCAGAGGAGAGGTATTGACTTATTTGGTGGTGTCTGGGTTTTTGGTAACATTAGTTGAGGTACCTATCGATACTTTTGAGCTTGTAATCTCCTCGTCATCGCTCAAGGCAAGATCCTTCCTCAGAATTGATTCCCAGTCTGTTTCTCCTGTTAAGGCCTCAGTTGTAGCCTCAATGGTATGTTGACTAGTGGACTGCTGCTTATGCGCATGCGCAGGAGCTGGACTATAATCTAGGTAGTATTAAGACTGCTTCAAGATTAATGGCTGATGGAATTTAGTCATATGAGCTATTTCACAGGAATATTTTATCTTATCCATTTTAGAGTAATGCTTTCTTATGCACTATTCATCAAAACAGCTAACTTGGTGACATAAATTGTGATGTCACAATGTTGCTAATGCGTAATTCGCATATGACGTAATTGCATATTGTGCGCTATATGTAACACTATGCGTGATGTCACAAATATGACAATTAAAGTGTATGAAATAATTATAATTAATTATTTTCATATTTATGGGTTTATGTAATTTTTAAGCCTCTGGGTGGAATTATTTGCTTTATTCAAATGAATAAATTTTCTTACGTTAATAACTCACTTAGTGGGTGCATTAAATATCGTTAATTAACGTGTTTAAGTGCTAATTTTAATTTATTCAACTTTGTGTGTTTTTAGTTGATTTGAACTCTGATGAGTTTTATGGCCATATAAGACACAGAAGAGAAATTGGTGACTGCTGAGTGCACTACAGCCAGGATAATAGCCATAAAATCTCAAACAAATTGGTTGATGCCATTGGGGGCCAGAGAGTGCAATTGGAATATCCAACACAACTCAATATGTCTTCTTATGGAAGTGCTGTCAGATTCAAATTTTGGTGTGCACCACTCTAGCACACTGAACTGCATATGTTTCTGGCTGTGTCCATCACTACTGAAGTGACGTGAGACAGGAGTTGGCTTTTTACCATCCTTAGAGACTGATGATTTATGCTCATACATTCTCGATCTAAATGCTCTGCGTGTTTCCCCAACATAGTGCTTATTGCATTTAGTGCAGGAAATCAGATATATGATGTTAGATAATTCACAAGTGATGTGTTTGGGTAAGTCTATAGTTTGGTATGACTTTTTAGTGAAGTTACATTTGACTCTGTCTACTTTTTTGATGAGTGGACATAGGGTTTGAGGTGGTAGCCTCAAACTTTGAGCTAACTGCATTGAGGGTATCAAGTGTATCTGCTGAGATCTTGCTGATAGGGACGGGTGTGTCACAGCCACTAGGAGGTTCTGAATAGACATGGACTTTAGACATGGCATCACAGAATTCAGTCTGACTGGCAGTTGATGAAGGAGCACTCATAGTGAAGAAAATACTAGGAAATATACTTCCTGCCAATATGTAAGACTGGGGCACAATAAAGTTATAAATGCCTGATATAATTTAGCACATAGGCTGAATTGTATTTCGACTGTTTACTATTATTTTCAGTCTCTTCAGAGGCTATGGTATTACTAGGGCATGGTAGGGTCCCTGAAGTACTTTTTGGGAGCCTGTGCTTAACCCCCGGTTTCAACCTGTTGTGAACAGGTTGAGGAACTGGCTCTCAAATAGAAGAGCCTGTAAAGAGAGGTTATTGGTTATTTTGAACCTGTATATAAGCCCAGATAAAATTAAGACTATTTAAGGTCTTTTATTAGATATATAAGAGCTATTAAAGTCTATATAAGAATCTGCTTGTATTTTATATAATTTATATTTCATTTGCAAGGTATTATAAATAATAACCTTTACAAATGTGTCCTTTAAAATAGGCCATTTTAGTATTAAATATAAATTATATGGCAGATCCAACTATTAATTATAATATTTGTGGTAATGATTATAGTAATGTTGCTTATGCTTTTTTATGCGTTATAAACTAAGCACATTAAATAAAACATTTCACATTCAGGTCTGTGTATTCTTTTATTCTATTATAATTAATTTGTGTAGTCATCCTTAATTTTGTAAAGGATGAAATTAATTCAAATATATAATTTAATTAAATTTAATATTGAATTATTTTACCGACATTTTATTTATAATGTTCTGAAATAATGGATAAAATTTAGGTGACCTTGGGTCTAGGATGGCCAGAGGAGAGGTATTGACTTATTTGGTGGTGTCTGGGTTTTTGGTAACATTAGTTGAGGTACCTATCGATACTTTTGAGCTTGTAATCTCCTCGTCATCGCTCAAGGCAAGATCCTTCCTCAGAATTGATTCCCAGTCTGTTTCTCCTGTTAAGGCCTCAGTTGTAGCCTCAATGGTATGTTGACTAGTGGACTGCTGCTTATGCGCATGCGCAGGAGCTGGACTATAATCTAGGTAGTATTAAGACTGCTTCAAGATTAATGGCTGATGGAATTTAGTCATATGAGCTATTTCACAGGAATATTTTATCTTATCCATTTTAGAGTAATGCTTTCTTATGCACTATTCATCAAAACAGCTAACTTGGTGACATAAATTGTGATGTCACAATGTTGCTAATGCGTAATTCGCATATGACGTAATTGCATATTGTGCGCTATATGTAACACTATGCGTGATGTCACAAATATGACAATTAAAGTGTATGAAATAATTATAATTAATTATTTTCATATTTATGGGTTTATGTAATTTTTAAGCCTCTGGGTGGAATTATTTGCTTTATTCAAATGAATAAATTTTCTTACGTTAATAACTCACTTTGTGGGTGCATTAAATATCGTTAATTAACGTGTTTAAGTGTTAATTTTAATTTATTCAACTTTGTGTGTTTTTAGTTGATTTGAACTCTGATGAGTTTTATGGCCATATAAGACATAGAAGAGAAATTGGTGACTGCTGAGTGCATTACAGCCAGGATAATAGCCATAAAATCTCAAACAAATTGGTTGATGCCATTGGGGGCCAGAGAGTGCAATTCGAATATCCAACACAACTCAATATGTCTTCTTATGGAAGTGCTGTCAGATTCAAATTTTGGTGTGCACCACTCTAGCACACTGAACTGCATATGTTTCTGGCTGTGTCCATCACTACTGAAGTGACGTGAGACAGGAGTTGGCTTTTTACCATCCTTAGAGACTGATGATTTATGCTCATACATTCTCGATCTAAATGCTCTGCATGTTTCCCCAACATAGTGCTTATTGCATTTAGTGCAGGAAATCAGATATATGATGTTTGATAATTCACAAGTGATGTGTTTGGGTAAGTCTATAGTTTGGTATGACTTTTTAGTGAAGTTACATTTGACTCTGTCTACTTTTTTGATGAGTGGACATAGGGTTTGAGGTGGTAGCCTCAAACTTTGAGCTAACTGCATTGAGGGTATCAAGTGTATCTGCTGAGATCTTGCTGATAGGGACGGGTGTGTCACAGCCACTAGGAGGTTCTGAATAGACATGGACTTTAGACATGGCATCACAGAATTCAGTCTGACTGGCAGTTGATGAAGGAGCACTCATAGTGAAGAAAATACTAGGAAATATACTTCCTGCCAATATGTAAGACTGGGGCACAATAAAGTTATAAATGCCTGATATAATTTAGCACATAGGCTGAATTGTATTTCGACTGTTTACTATTATTTTCAGTCTCTTCAGAGGCTATGGTATTACTAGGGCATGGTAGGGTCCCTGAAGTACTTTTTGGGAGCCTGTGCTTAACCCCCGGTTTCAACCTGTTGTGAACAGGTTGAGGAACTGGCTCTCAAATAGAAGAGCCTGTAAAGAGAGGTTATTGGTTATTTTGAACCTGTATATAAGCCCAGATAAAATTAAGACTATTTAAGGTCTTTTATTAGATATATAAGAGCTATTAAAGTCTATATAAGAATCTGCTTGTATTTTATATAATTTATATTTCATTTGCAAGGTATTATAAATAATATCCTTTACAAATGTGTCCTTTAAAATAGGCCATTTTAGTATTAAATATAAATTATATGGCAGATCCAACTATTAATTATAATATTTGTGGTAATGATTATAGTAATGTTGCTTATGCTTTTTTATGCGTTATAAACTAAGCACATTAAATAAAACATTTCACATTCAGGTCTGTGTATTCTTTTATTCTATTATAATTAATTTGTGTAGTCATCCTTAATTTTGTAAAGGATGAAATTAATTCAAATATATAATTTAATTAAATTTAATATTGAATTATTTTACCGACATTTTATTTATAATGTTCTGAAATAATGGATAAAATTTAGGTGACCTTGGGTCTAGGATGGCCAGAGGAGAGGTATTGACTTATTTGGTGGTGTCTGGGTTTTTGGTAACATTAGTTGAGGTACCTATCGATACTATGAATAAATTAAAATTAACACTTAAACACGTTAATTAACGATATTTAACGCACCCACTAAGTGAGTTATTAACGTAAGAAAATTTATTCATTTGAATAAAGCAAATAATTCCACCCAGAGGCTTAAAAATTACATAAACCCATAAATATGAAAATAATTAATTATAATTATTTCATACACTTTAATTGTCATATTTGTGACATCACACATAGTGTTACATATAGCGCACAATATGCAATTACGTCATATGCGAATTACGCATTAGCAACATTGTGACATCACAATTTATGTCACCAAGTTAGCTGTTTTGATGAATAGTGCATAAGAAAGCATTACTCTAAAATGGATAAGATAAAATATTCCTGTAAAATAGCTCATATGACTAAATTCCATCAGCCATTAATCTTGAAGCAGTCTTAATACTACCTAGATTATAGTCCAGATCCTGCGCATGCGCATAAGCAGCAGTCCACTAGTCAACATACCATTGAGGCTACAACTGAGGCCTTAACAGGAGAAACAGACTGGGAATCAATTCTGAGGAAGGATCTCGCCTTGAGCGATGACGAGGAGATTACAAGTTCAAAAGTATCGATAGGTACCTCAACTAATGTTACCAAAAACCCAGACACCACCAAATAAGTCAATACCTCTCCTCTGGCCATCCTAGACCCAAGGTCACCTAAATTTTATCCATTATTTCAGAACATTATAAATAAAATGTCGGTAAATTAATTCAATATTAAATTTAATTAAATTATATATTTGAATTAATTTCATCCTTTACAAAATTAAGGATGACTACACAAATTAATTATAATAGAATAAAAGAATACACAGACCTGAATGTGAAATGTTTTATTTAATGTGCTTAGTTTATAATGCATAAAAAAGCATAAGCAACATTACTATAATCATTACCACAAATATTATAATTAATAGTTGGATCTGCCATATAATTTATATTTAATACTAAAATGGCCTATTTTAAAGGACACATTTGTAAAGGATATTATTTATAATACCTTGCAAATGAAATATAAATTATATAAAATACAAGCAGATTCTTATATAGACTTTAATAGCTCTTATATATCTAATAAAAGACCTTAAATAGTCTTAATTTTATCTGGGCTTATATACAGGTTCAAAATAACCAATAACCTCTCTTTACAGGCTCTTCTATTTGAGAGCCAGTTCCTCAACCTGTTCACAACAGGTTGAAACCGGGGGTTAAGCACAGGCTCCCAAAAAGTACTTCAGGGACCCTACCATGCCCTAGTAATACAATAGCCTCTGAAGAGACTGAAAATAATAGTAAACAGTCGAAATACAATTCAGCCTATGTGCTAAATTATATCAGGCATTTATAACTTTATTGTGCCCCAGTCTTACATATTGGCAGGAAGTATATTTCCTAGTATTTTCTTCACTATGAGTGCTCCTTCATGAACTGCCAGTCAGACTGAATTCTGTGATGCCATGTCTAAAGTCCATGTCTATTCAGAACCTCCTAGTGGCTGTGACACACCCGTCCCTATCAGCAAGATCTCAGCAGATACACTTGATACCCTCAATGCAGTTAGCTCAAAGTTTGAGGCTACCACCTCAAACCCTATGTCCACTCATCAAAAAAGTAGACAGAGTCAAATGTAACTTCACTAAAAAGTCATACCAAACTATAGACTTACCAAAACACATCACTTGTGAATTATCAAACATCATATATCTGATTTCCTGCACTAAATGCAATAAGCACTATGTTGGGGAAACATGCAGAGCATTTAGATCGAGAATGTATGAGCATAAATCATCAGTCTCTAAGGATGGTAAAAAGCCAACTCCTGTCTCACGTCACTTCAGTAGTGATGGACACAGCCAGAAACATATGCAGTTCAGTGTGCTAGAGTGGAGCACACCAAAATTTGAATCTGACAGCACTTCCATAAGAAGACATATTGAGTTGTGTTGGATATTAGAATTGCACTCTCTGGCCCCCAATGGCATCAACCAATTTGTTTGAGATTTTATGGCTATTATCCTGGCTGTAGTGCACTCAGCAGTCACCAATTTCTCTTCTATGTCTTATATGGCCATAAAACTCATCAGAGTTCAAATCAACTAAAAACACACAAAGTTGAATAAATTAAAATTAACACTTAAACACGTTAATTAACGATATTTAACACACCCACTAAGTGAGTTATTAACGTAAGAAAATTTATTCATTTGAATAAAGCAAATAATTCCACCCAGAGGCTTAAAAATTACATAAACCCATAAATATGAAAATAATTAATTATAATTATTTCATACACTTTAATTGTCATATTTGTGACATCACGCATGGTGTTACATATAGCGCACAATATGCAATTACGTCATATGCGAATTACGCATTAGCAACATTGTGACATCACAATTTATGTCACCAAGTTAGCTGTTTTGATGAATAGTGCATAAGAAAGCATTACTCTAAAATGGATAAGATAAAATATTCCTGTGAAATACCTCATATGACTAAATTCCATCAGCCATTAATCTTGAAGCAGTCTTAATACTACCTAGATTATAGTCCAGTTCCTGCGCATGCGCATAAGCAGCAGTCCACTAGTCAACATACCATTGAGGCTACAACTGAGGCCTTAACAGGAGAAACAGACTGGGAATCAATTCTGAGGAAGGATCTCGCCTTGAGCGATGACGAGGAGATTACAAGCTCAAAAGTATCGATAGGTACCTCAACTAATGTTACCAAAAACCCAGACACCACCAAATAAGTCAATACCTCTCCTCTGGCCATCCTAGACCCAAGGTCACCTAAATTTTATCCATTATTTCAGAACATTATAAATAAAATGTCGGTAAAATAATTCAATATTAAATTTAATTAAATTATATATTTGAATTAATTTCATCCTTTACAAAATTAAGGATGACTACACAAATTAATTATAATAGAATAAAAGAATACACAGACCTGAATGTGAAATGTTTTATTTAATGTGCTTAGTTTATAACGCATAAAAAAGCATAAGCAACATTACTATAATCATTACCACAAATATTATAATTAATAGTTGGATCTGCCATATAATTTATATTTAATACTAAAATGGCCTATTTTAAAGGACACATTTGTAAAGGTTATTATTTATAATACCTTGCAAATGAAATATAAATTATATAAAATACAAGCAGATTCTTATATATAGACTTTAATAGCTCTTATATATCTAATAAAAGACCTTAAATAGTCTTAATTTTATCTGGGCTTATATACAGGTTCAAAATAACCAATAACCTCTCTTTACAGGCTCTTCTATTTGAGAGCCAGTTCCTCAACCTGTTCACAACAGGTTGAAACCGGGGGTTAAGCACAGGCTCCCAAAAAGTACTTCAGGGACCCTACCATGCCCTAGTAATACCATAGCCTCTGAAGAGACTGAAAATAATAGTAAACAGTCGAAATACAATTCAGCCTATGTGCTAAATTATATCAGGCATTTATAACTTTATTGTGCCCCAGTCTTACATATTGGCAGGAAGTATATTTCCTGGTAATACAAAATAAGTCAAAAATTGATACAAAATAAGTCAGGTAATACAAAATAAGTCATTGATACAAAATAAGTTGTTACAAGGGCAGTAGAAGCAGGTTTCATAAATTTACACATGCTATCAAAACAGGAAGACTGATAAAGCTAAAGAAGAAAGATATATTGGTTGTGAGGCAGAATGACATTCAAATTCAGATTATTCGAAATCAAAGTTTTAGGGCCTTGTACCAAAAGTCTTTGAAAGTGGTCATTATGAAGATAAAGTTCTGGTATGTCACATTTTTATACTTCTTTTATCATTTCCAAATCAAGATTAAGCACAGATTAATTGGCGTACAGACAACACAGTGAAAATGGAAAGCATTTAAACAGTGAAGAACATCAATAAGGACACATTTTCGGAAATGATTAGACCTTGTGCAAGGTTCTTGCTAGGTGCATTATGATTCTCTGAGTGCATTTCCCTCAGAAGGCCAGCAAAGCTAGAGGGCTCTCTTACACAAAATCTTTACTGTCAGTGAGGGTGTAAAATCCACACTATTATAAAATGCACTCATTTACTGTCTCGAAAAAACAAACAAATTAAAGACATATGAGATAGTCTAGGAAATGATGGATTATTTGTATCTTGCATATGATTCTTTTATTATCGAATACAAGCCGTAGTTGACCTGTATAGCAGGATAAACTAAGAGGGATATGTTTTTGTATACAACAGAGCATCCGTATCATGGATAATTAGTGAAAATAACTTCCGGTTTTTAATTAATATCTCAAAACTACATAACCTACAAATATGTTTTATACATCATTAGAAAGGTCTTTTCTCACTCCTGTTCTGCTTGCTTCTGCTCGTTTTGTTGCACAAAAAAAAATCATGCAGAAATAGCAGATAAGTCTCAAGTTAAAGATTGAGATTTTCATATTATCTGTTGCACATGTATTTTGACTGCCTTTTATTTACATTATCTCTTCAAATATTCGAATTATATGGATATCTTCATTTGTGTTATATCTTTTTTTCTGTATATGTCATTTAAGAATATTAGACAAAATAAATTCACTTTTTATCTGTTGGCCATATAAAAATCTTGAAGAAAATGTCAGTAATTTCAACCACAAAGCAAAAGTCAAGACAGTGGTGCTTCTAGACGCTTTTACCTTATTAATTGTGATTGTCCCTATTTTGTTGTATCTAGTCATAATTACACAGAAATAGTTAAAGAGATCTCTCATCTTTCAGTGGTTCTGGAGCACCACTACCATTTAATTATCCTTTCATTGATTCATTTTTTGACATTTCCTGATAATTTCGACAACCTTTTTTTGGTTATTTTGTATACACAGAAATGCGCATTGCCAATTTCACACAACTCATTGCCAGAGGTTTATTACATTATCATCCCTTGAAAGGTTTTGTAAAAGTTTGATAATTTGTAGATTTTTTTGCACAATGGTTTAATATTATGTATTGTAACATAAATATTCTTAAAAGGTCAAAATATTCAGCATTCAGGGGTCAAAATTGCTGTTTTTTTAAATAGCTTTGTTATTTATTGTGCTTTCATTTATATATATTGCATTAAACTCTACCTAGACAAATAGGAGACAACACACGCCTGGCATTTCAAAAGCCAATGTGTTGAAATATTGAAGATACTGGTTTATTCTTACAAATAACATTGTCCATATTCTACAACATTACTTAGATAAAGTTATCTTAGATCTAACTAAGGGATTGTTTTTCACTTAAGTATTTCCTGTGCTTTGTATTCATGAAACAAAAGATCGGAATGCTCAATTTCATCATTTCTTACTTAAAACCTAAGGAATATTTGAAATCTAAGTTAGAAATGATCTATGTATTGTAGAATACGACCCCAGAAGTGCTGCAAAAATAACTTTTTTGTGGTATATATATGTATATATACATTTGTAGGTCAAGATTCATACTGCGTTGGTATATATAACAACTTACACACATAACACCTAAATTGCATTACTAATTGCACAAGAGTGGACAGGCTTATGGTAATCAAAAACATAAATCAGGGATTGGGATGAAGGGGGTATTCAAAAAGATGGCCTCAAGCTTTCTTTGTTGAAAAGTGAGCCCGCCAATTAATAATCAATTATCAGAACAATAATGTGCATTTTGATAGAAAATTCATAGTTTTTGGCAGTAACGTTTGAAATTATGTATGCATATACTTACGAATTTATGAATAATTTATATGTTCTGGAGGTTACAGAAGTGACATAGGATTCTTTACATTAATTACCTGTTTTATATATACCTACTGGTAAATGAAAATAAGTAATAAGAATAAGAATAATCATTTACTTTACTGCATTGTAGTAGATATGAAAACATAACCATGCTAACCATAACAATCATATACCATTCTGGACATTATGGAGAACTACACTGTGTAATACTTTGTTCAGGGCATAGTGGATTGCTGCATTTGAACATTACCAGCTGACTACCCTGTTAGACTCAACGCAGATTAAATGATAGCTCTTTTTAGAATGTCTGCCTTTCTCTTGGCTGTGCTGCATCTCCATTTTGAGTTGGAATATCTTTTCTGTACCATCTTTATAGTCTATTTGACTTGTACCTTTAGCTCAGGATTTCTTTATCTTCGTATCACTTGAGGTATAGCTAAAGTAGTGGAGAATAATGTCAATATAACTGTTTCACTTCCCTTCCATTCTATAGCAGTAAAAATCCAAATAATATAGCTTACCCACAGGGTACTACCCTTTTTAGCTGTTTTGTTTTGAATAGGACATATGAGAATGTTTTCCTGATTAAGTTGTTATCGAACTGACAAAATACTTTTTCCATATCCACATCCATTTTCCCCCCATACCCCAGCCCACCTATTCTTTAAATCGTCCATACCTTCTACATTGCTAGCCATTATTTGTACTTCGGCCACATTTCAATTTGGCAAGACAAAAAAAATTCTTCGAAGTTTTATTAGATAATATTTTGTATAAAGTCCTCTATTTCAGCGGAATCATTTATGAGCCCAGAAGTAATCATTAAATTCTTATATACACAACTCATACATGAATTTGTTTGTTTTGGTTTTTGAAATATTAGTAAACAAGTAACAAATTCATGAAACACAATTAAAGAATTGAACGTTTGGTCTTTGAATTCTGGCCTTACTCGCCATTGTTATGATCTTTTAATTTGAACTAGGAGGGACTGATGGATCTTACCTCCCAACTTCACCTTAGTGTCAAAGTTGATAAACTGTGTAGATAAACTTCACCTTTTGACCTCTACCATCTTGAATGTTGACCTTTATTGGTAATTGTTTGACCCTTCACTCGGGTCTTAATATTATGACCTTGGACCTGAGAATTCTGACATTTAGCTTCCAGGTTAGGTAGTTACGGATCTCACATGCTATTTGGCCATGGCATAGGCGTTGGAACTGAGGGGGCAGGGGGGGGGGGGGGGGGGCTGGGATATCTTTCCCCCAAGTTTTTACAATGGAACTAAACTCTAATTTTGAAATTTATGCAAATTTTACAGGTAACTTAATAATATGTGGTCAGATTACATTCTGACCCTGTTCACCCTTCATATGTACCCTTGTGTGCTACCATTTAAACTATAAACTATTTATTTTCATGATTTGCAAAAAGAACATTTTCAGTTAGCCTGCCATGAGATTTGTAAAACCGTAGTAAAATGTTTCACTTGTGCAGACCAAAATGATACATATAGTAATCCTCTACATTTAATTTACTAATCCAATCTAATCTAATCTACTGCTTTTCAGGCGCATTATTTTCCCCATGAAGGGGAACTCAGTGCGCTGACTTAACAAAATCATTATCATAAGGAAAGTCACGGGGCGTTCAAGGTCAATAATCCAGGGTTGTGGGTGTGACCAAGAGGGAAGGAAACTAAGTTGGGAAACTAGAATTAAAGAGGTGGGTTTTGAGGTGTTTCCTGAAAGATGTGACAGAGGGGCTATTTCTTATTTGGAAGGGGAGGGAGTTCCAGAGAACTGGGGCATTGTGACTGAAAGAATTGGAGAAAAGTTTGACTGATATATAAACCTTACAGTCGAAAGTGGGGGTGTGAAGGAACTTGAGTTTAGGGGTACTTCGCCTTGTATTACTGGAAGAGGTGTAGTGATGAGTTAATTTTCTGAGGTAAACTGGTTGACCCTGGTTGAGAATTTTGTATGTAATGAGACCAATTTTAAATTATATCCTATATTTGATAGGGAGCCAATGGAGTTTTTTAATTGACGGTAATGTGAGAGTATTTCGAGAACAAGGTGACAACCCTACAGAGTAAGTTTTGGACTAACTGCAATCTTCTTAACTGAAAATCTGTAAGTGATAAGAATAAAGAATTGCAGTAGTCCAGTCTGATGCTCACCAAAGCATTCGCCAGAAGAACTGATGTGTTGAGGTCCAGAAGGGGACGAATTCTATAAAGGTCTCTCGCATGAACCCTGGTGGACTTTATAACCTGTGATACATGGTCTGAGAATGAGAAATTGAAGTCAAACACCACTCTGAGGTTGCTAACACTTTTTGCCGGTGAGACCTGATTGCCAAGAATATTGATTGGAAAGTGAGGAAGAAGTTGTTTAGGGTTATTTTTGGAGCCTATCAGAATAAACTCAGTTTTCTCAGGATTGAGTTTTAATTTGTTTGCAGACAATTTTGAATGTTGCTTAGGCAGTTTTTTAGTTTTTGTATAGAGTGAGAGAAATTTGTTGGGTGTTAGTGTTATGTATAGCTGAGTGTCATCAGCGTAGAAATGTTGGTTTATGGTATTGTGAGATTGAATTATTGAAATAACTGGGTTAGTGTAGAGGGAAAAAAGAGTGGGACCAAGGACGGAGCCCTGGGGGACCCCATTCTGGAGCACAGCAGGATGAGACAGTGCGTTACCTACCTTGACCGAGTGTGTCCTTCCTGGCAAGTATGATTTGAACAAGCCAAGTGCTAGTTCACTGATACCGTAGTAAACATTAAGTCTGACCCTTTGGCCATATTCAGGAGAATGTCGTTGTGGTTATTAAGGATAGCACTTTCGGTGGAATGATGTTTTCTATATGCTGATTGAAAGGCAGTCATAAGGCCGGCTTTGTCAAGGTGAGTTTGTAACTATTTACCTTGTTGCTAATTATTTAGAACTTAGACATGTAGTTTCAAATTCACACAAAGCAACAGTTTAGCACAGTGATTTGTCGGCTGATGAGATATTTCCCAGAAAACTCTTTCTTTGTTGTGTTTATTTGATCTAGCCAGGCCAATGATTATACATCCCTTAAATTTGGTGGAAAGGTCACAAGTTCTGCAAACGTATTGTAAAATTATCTGATTTTCATTATCATGTCGTCCTTAGGAAAAAAAGTTTGCATGGTCAAGATATTCCTTTCAAAGGCAGATGTTACTATATGTATTTCTATACCAGGACAAGGTTGGGGATACTGAGGTTTAATGTTAGACACCCCGCTGTTGCAGAGATTTCCTTCAGTATGTGATAACTTAAAATATTTTATTTAGAGCTATTGAATTTTTGTGTTACCAACATGCAATAGATTCTGTAAAATTAGCCAAAATTGTTAGACATCATAACAAAACATCCTAACAAAAGATTTTAGTTAAATGTTAGTTCAACAATAGTTTTGACATTTAAAAATACATTGCCAAGTGTCATCCTTATGATATTCCAAGATATAATTATATGTTGTAAGAAAACCTTCAAAAGTTCATTTATACTCCTTTAGATTAACCATTGGCTAATTATTTTATCATCTTTTTATTTGAACCTTAGAAATCCAAGGTAAAGAGATTAAACAAGAATAATAAATTTTTAACCACATACAACCACATTTTTTATCAATTTTAAAATTTTCGTTGAAGGGTAAAGCATTGCAAAGAAGGTTTATAATATATCTGAGAGCAATAAAATCCTCAAGAGCTCTGTCTGTATATATTTTATTATATCCCCAGGTGAAAATTCTGGGGATATACTGGTTTCACCTCCATTATGTGGCTGCCAAACATTTTGACTTGTGTGCATGATAGCTCAGAAATAATTCTATGGATTTCATCCAAAATTGGCACACACATGTATTTAGGTCAGGAGAGAACTCTGTTTTAAGGTGACCTTAAACTAATAATAATAAAGACTTTATGGTCACATTAAGGTGGAAAATATGTCTTTTTGCCACCAATTGCTTTGTAGATTAAAACTATGTAGGTCATCTGGTTCAAATTTCAACTGGAAACACATTAATATATACTTTCTACATATGCCAACATCATGACTTTGTGTAAAGGTTGAAGTTGCATTTGAGGCCCATACTTTGACACTTTTTGACAGTTTTTACATACTTTGCCCTGTGACTTGAAAATGGTAAGTCTGACAATTGCCAAACTGTAGTAGATATAATTTTAATGTGTAATATTTATCTGTGCAACAATTAAATTCTGTAGTTTTAATTTTAACTTTTTCCACTTTCAATCCATATAGCCTTAAACCTATTTGACTTAGAAAGCTGAAATTTCTCATGGGAATATATTAATATATTATTTTTACATGTGCCAAAAACCAAGGCTTTATGTAGACATTTAACCTAAATTTGAGGCCCATGAACAATCTACTGGCAAGACTTTTTTAAATTTGACCTAAAAATAAAAAAAATGACTTCACCAAAAAATAAGATAAAAAATAGTTTTAATAATAATTGTGAATCACAGAAAATTGGTGCTACAAAAATATCCAGTGAATGCCTGTGGTGTGAGAGATGGCCTGCTTGCTGACATGTTGGCACAGAGTCGGCACAATCTAGTTCCCCACCCCCAACAAAAACACCTCTGCTTGGGGTCAAGGTTAATCGGATTTTGGGATGGAAATTATACATGTACAACTTCAAAATATCACCTTCCATCAAAGCTAATTTGTAAATCATTTATTATGTGCTCATATAATTTATGCTCGTTATATTATAATGTCTTTACAACAACTTTTAGTAGATATATGGAATCTTATATAAATGAATTATATAATCCCAATGATTGTTTGTTGGAGAGCTGGGAATATATAAAATAAAGGTCTGACAATTGACTTAAAAGACTCATTTCAACCTCTACTCTAAAGGTCTGTACATGCAAACAGAATTCCAATAATGAACTTGGACTTTGACACACTTTGGCCACACAATATGGACCAACAGAAAAAGCAAACTAATTTTAATTTTTGACTTTTTCAGCACTAATCAGTGGACTGGGTATTGTAAATTTTAAAAATGTCACCAAAAAGTAAACACTTCAGCTTAAAATGAATACATTGCCATGCTTTTTGGTCCAATGTACATGGAGCGTACTGTGCAAACAGAGTTGCATGCGCTGTATCATACACCCACATGTGCCTTGCATGTATATAAACCCGTGGCCTGTAGGTTGTCACAGGCTGTTCTTTGTTATCCAAATTGTGACACTCTCTTGGGACAAGTCACCTTATATGCAAATGCAAATCTCTACTACCCTACTACCAGGCTACATTAATATATTTCAACGTAGATAGACGTACTACGTGATCTAAGAGAAGCTATGTACAACTGTTTTCAAAAACTGGTTTCAAGAATATTTGTTTCCTCAATATACAATTTTACCTGTAATATTGCTTCCCAGTTTAGCTTCTTTTAATACACAATTGTATATTTACATATTGATCAGGAGTCTGCAATAAATAAAATAAATAAACTAGAGATTGTGTCTCGACTCAGAGTATCCCCAGACAGGACATGGTTGAAGCGTGACATACAGAATATTATGTCAAATGTGACCCCACCAAAAGATTTTTGTCTTCACATCCAAAACCTCTACAACCTATAATAAAGGAGATATAGACCTTTAGAGGTTACAAGGACCACATTCGACCCTGCAGGAGGGATCTAAGGTCAAGTCTGAGCACACCAAAATATTTGGGGCACATGATTATCTATAGGTTGTCTTCACATCTGAAACCTCTACAACCAATAACAAGGGAGATATAGGCCATTATAGGTATGAAGAACCACATTTGACCTTGAAGGAGGGGTCCAAGGTTAAATCTGAAACTAGCAAAAGCAACATTTTGGACAAAATATTTGTAACTCTAACAGTTATGAAGAAAAATATCATTTATTTATTTTGGTCATGGTGAAAATTAGCCAGCTTCAGCAGGCAAGAACCCCAACCAGCAGATACAGCTAAATGGCCAACAACATTGAGATTTGGTAAAATTTTAGGAACAACTTCTGTTGTAAGAAGAATAGAGAACCCATGGGATGCTCTACAAAAGATTCACAGGCCATGATTTCTTACAAGTAGTTTTCATATTTTGAAGCCAAAGAATCAATTATAAGGGAGATGTAAGGCCTTTTTGATATGATGACCCTCCTCTTTGGCATTAAAGATTCTATCCATTTACATTTTTGCGAATGTCATGAAGCTAACTGAAATATTTTAAGCTACAGAAAACATTATTTATTTATTTATTATTCATACACATAGTACAATATGTAAGTATAAAAAGTAGAAACATTTAGAAATTAACACTATAATTGAAACATATATACATACATACGCAGATTTAGTTAAAGAATAACTTAAGATACGCATAAAAATTTAATAATAGTATCAAGCTCTCCCACTGAAAACCTTGTGTTGTTACATTTTTTACTGAACATTAAATAAGTTATGTTACCACAAGATATATAATCTTTTTCATTACATAATGCAGAAGCATACTCATTAACTAACATTCTAAACTGATGTGGGGATGATGAAATGTAGCTTGAGTGACACTGTAATAGCTTAGATATATGTATCACACTTTTACCAAGACTGGACTGGACTACCACTCAAAGCAAGTTTACCTGCCCTTTGAACACATGCATTCTCACAATTTAGTTTATACATAAATTTGTTGAACCTTGAAAACAACTAAAGATTAACTGGTAGAGTAAGAAATCTAAAATTCACCAGGAATCTAAAATTCGCCACCTGTAAAACGTTAGTTAATTTTATACAGAAAATGATGTTTTTGTCTAGAAACTGGTATTTTTCAGTTCAAAAAGCCTTAATTTACTATACATTCAACAAATCTCACCACAATTCATTTATTTTATTAGTATTTTCACATGTGGCGAATTTCAGATAAGTGGCAAATCTTAGATTTCTTACTCTAAGTCATTACATAACAGGAAGATTGAACAACCTTCTCAAACCTTTTCTCCATGTAGAATAGAATTTTAATATGTCATTTGAACTTAAATCCCACAGCACAGAATCATATAGCGGCATGCAAAAACTTTTAAACAATTTATACTTCACTGTTACATTAGCCAAGCTGATATAATTTAAAATCCCATTTAGTGATGTATTAAAACTGTTCACAGCATGTTGAATAGTCTTAGAATCTTTTACACACTTAAAATAAATATTATTATGATAAATACCATTTATTTGCTCTCCTCCTCTTACTGGGTAGTGAAGTAACTCGTACTTCTCAGCATTAAAGATTTTAGAACAAACTTTAAGACCCGAAAATTTAAAAAATGCTGCCATGGCAACAATTGGCACTGGATACCCCCAAAACCTAATCAGCTCTAGATCATCTTGAGGTAAACTCTTGGGAAAATTTTGTGAAATTTTGTGCATGGGTTTAGGCTGTGGAACACCCACAAGCTTTATGTCTCACATATATATATAGTAAAAGGTCCCATTTTGAGTCATTTTAGCACCCCTGAGGTGACCTTAAAAAACAATAGCCAAGGCCAGCAAACTGGATGCTGGTACTCAATCATGTACTCAACCTCCAAAGACATTTTCAATAGTTTCCATGCAATATAGTCATCATTAAGTGTGAAAATATCTCAAAAACAGCCAAAAATGGCCCCGGTGAGATACTTTGGCAGTCTGAGGATGACCTTCAGTGGAAAACTTCAAGGTCAAATTTCTGCATGCTTACAGAGGACATATATATGTATTATGTATACCAATCATAGGATGATCTAACTTTCTGTATATGAGAACTGGGCCAAAATATGAAAAATGACCAAAATCTGACCTTTAAGAGGCCACCATTGACCTTGGAATTGAAGGTCAAGGTCACAACAGCGTTCATGGCATTGCCCATATATACCCACATGCCAAATTTGAAAGGTCTAATTAAAATATTTTTTAAGTTATCGCGTCCGAAAGGAAATCTCTGCAGCAGCAGAGGTGGCGGCAGCAGCCTGACTATACTGAATCCTTAGTATCCCCGACTTTCATCTGGGGATACAATTATTTGCCAGTAACAACCTGATCGTCAACATTGTCACTGGTATTCACCAACTTTTAATTTTGCCATGACAATTTGCCACAGTCAATAGTATATTCTTCAATGACGTAGCTCTGCTGCAGGGAAATGAGTTATACTAGTTTCTTGTTCTTGGATATTCTTCCTTGTTTGCAACTTATTCTTTCTTTGTGGTAGAAGATTATTCTTCCTTGTTTGCAACTTATTCTTTCTTTATGGTAGAAGATTATTCACATAAATTCTACGAGTAGCTAATTCATGGGGTAATTGTAGGAAAATTGTCAGATATCTTCACTAGTTTATAGGAAATTCTCAGTATGATCTTACTTTTTTGAGGCTTAATGTTTGGACAGTCATAAACATAATAGAATATTATACAAGTCTGGAAATCTTTTTATCATATGACTACAATTTCCTGCCTATTTTGGTGAATTCTGGCAAATTGGAAACTTTCTTCTATTTTCATATGACTTGGACATTAGTTGTTTCACTAAGGCAGTCTTATAATACATCTGGACCAATCTTTACACAAAAGGACCTGTTTCTGTACACATGTTGCACAGAGCTAGTGAAAGTTTCAGTCTTTTATATTTATATAAATTTTAGTCAATCATATAAGTAGTAAAAAACTTTTAACATTATTCCAGATGAAACATGATTGAAATCTGTTTATAGAAAAGACAAGTTATTGTTTCAATGAATACATTTTAAACAAGAATATTGAGAGAGTGCATATCTCAAATAAGACCAAACTTCCAATGTAACTCATGAGTGCAATGATAAAAATCCTTAAATAACTCTTTGACCCAGACAATGTTTTGGATCACCACCAAAATCTATTCTTCGTTTCTGTTTGCCATTTTCCACGTCTTCAGAAACTTTCATCAACATCCAACGATAAATGTTTAAGATGCTTTGCAAACAAATAGACACCGCAAATTACATATACCTGCTTGTTGGGAGTAAATGAATCAAACCATTCATAAGGCGGTTTCAAACTACTTACCTCTCAAGATTATCTGGTTAGTAAAATTGTAATCCCAGTATTTTCTATGTCCTTTTAGAATATATATGTATCCAGAAGGTTTTGTTCTGACACCCATTTTTAGGTGCCACGAATCATTTATGAATTTTGCAGAAAAAGATTTCACTCTAACATTTTTATGTTTGTTGTTTTTATCAAGTTGGGCATTCCTTAATACTAGCTTTTTGCCGGAATACATCTGTAAATCACATTCACATCCAAGTTTTGCTTTGTTTGTTTTGATTTCTATCTGTGTAATACTGGGTTCTGAGAACTGACTACAATCAGCTGATTTATCTGAAAACAAATTTGTAAAAAATATTAATCCCAAATATTTAAAAAAGACATTCTCATTGATTTCAGATTTACTTAACATAAACTTGAAATCCGTTAGAAGTCATGTGACATAATATACATGATTATGAACATATTGTATGAACATATATGAATACTACTTTAATTTTATGCCAGGATTTATGCGAATAATGGTCAAGGTTCCTACAATCACGGGTCCAGCTTGTGATGTTGAGAACAAAATTAAGTATTTTGGACGCCAATATTAATACTGTTTTTATTTTTCTGAAGATACAGGCATATATTAAACCTGACAAAGTTTAGTAGTGGGTGATGAAGTGCATTTTCACCTGTGGGGTATAGGCTATATACTAACTGATGGCCAGTTACACATTACTGATCATGTCTGTGGATAAATGTCTGCTGATTACAGCAAAAGGGTATTTTTGTGTGACATCCAATGTTAAAAAGAAGAGTATATTATTTTGTATATTGTCTGGGCATCCAGGGTCAGGGAAAAATAAAGTCAATAAATCATCAAATACAAATATATTTGTTTTTCAAATGTAAAATTCTAATTCATTAATTTTTACAAACACCAAATACAAATATACACCTGTCAAATTAAAATACGGCTCACTTGAATTTTTACAAATGTCTATCGATTAGGTCCAAATGCTAGCTATCAGAAGGGTCCCATCATATTTTGGTAGTGAGCTTACATGAATGAAGTTCATTTATCATTTGATAAATCAAAATAAAATGAGATGAAAATAAAAGAAGTTCAACAGAGTTAAAAATATAGCTGCAATTTAAATTCAAGATAATTTAATTAAACTTCAATTAAAGTCAGAAGACAATTCAATAAGTAATGCCTGCCACATTGACAATTACACCAATTAATACCAGCTTTTATTGAACTACTAGTTTTCCAATGCAGTACACCTCCGTGGGTTCGAGTCCCACAAGTGGCAATTCTGAGGACCTGTCCCAATATGACCCTGGCAGTTGAACGGGACGTAAAACCCCAACTTTGACCTTTGTCCAATGTAGTACATGGAGGAAATTGCCATCCTTTGACTATTGCACATACAGAACCAAAATACACTATCATTTAATGAATTTACTCTTGTCATAATATTAAACACAATTAGGTGTGAGCAAAAGAGCAAAAGGCTCATTCACAAACAAAGATTGGTAAATATGTTTGAAATACGGAACAAAGACTTTTTGATGCTCTAATTACCATTGTAACTTTCTTGACTTAAAATATATCTCACATGGCTAGCAATTTGTAAATAGAGCTAGATTTATATGTCTCCAGAACTTTATGTCACTTATCCTTTGAGATTTTTGCTTTTATATTAAATCTGATTAATATTATTGGTGCAAACTTCTTTACGTTATGCAGTAACAGTACAATATTAAAGGACAAACCATGACTTACTTTCACTTTCCTTTTTCAGAAAGAATTTGACATGTGTATCCCCTCCAAAACTGAATATTAATTGTTGGCACATAATGAACATTGCAATAGAAACAGAGTGATGACCAATTAAAGCCATTTTTGGTTTATCTTATCCAGTATATACAGTAAATTATCCAAGCATCACTCCATTCAGTGTGCATTTGCTCATCCTTAATGAATTCTCATCAACATTAAAAAGGAAAAGTATATTTGAAATAACATGTCTCTCCTTGTATTTATTCCAAATACAAAGAATTTATTAAGTTAGCTGCATTACTTCCTACTTACAAACGGGTCAGTTTACAACAGAGTTTTTTATTGTAGAGATATACACAAAGATATGAATTAACTTTTGTCTAAAAATGTTGAACAGAAGCCTTTCCCGAAGCCCTCACATGAAATATTGGAACCTCGATACAGTATTAAAAAGTACAATAACATGATTTTGTAGGGCGTTACAGGTTTTAGCAGCACTAAATTAATCCTATGTCAATTCTATGTTATTACTATTATTATTAGATAACTGTGATATTATAAAATATTATTATTATTAGATGACTGTCATTATATTATAAGGGCTTTGTAATTTTCGACTTTTTGTTTATGGGCTTATTTGACTTGTAGGTTTAATTTTTTTCACCAAATTAAAATTGTTTTTCAAAAATGTAAACATCAAAGCATCATTTTGTTGTAAAAATGTGCACTCCTATCTATATCTAAAACCTGAAAGACAATAATCAAACTTACAAGATTCTGGAATCAATTAAGGAAATTAATGAAATTTTGAAGTTTTTTTTTGTTGTGTTTTTGTTGTTGTTGTTTTACTTTTCAACAACAAACTTCTCATTTCTACAAAAAATAAAGAACCCTTTACTGAAACATAATTTTATTAATCAGCCCACCCAATCAAAAGATATAATATGGACACGTGGACAAAGGGCCCTTATTTCCTGCAGATGTTAGGGGGGTGTTCCACTGGAGCATAGCCTACAACCAACTGTACGACTCTGGGATAGGTTGAAAAAGTTGGGCATCAGGGACAAAAATCCAGAAAATAGGGCTGGAAAAATCTGTGTCAGTTTCACCTACAAAACAGGAAATAATAGATCCCAGCTCGTCTGAATGTAGAGGCTGACCTAACTTCAAGTCGAGATGTATTCTACAAGATTAGATGAGAAACTACCAGGACAAGCCGTAAACCCCCAATAGGCAAGCCATATCATGCCAGGACAAGCACTAGTGACATACCAACTGGACTGAAGAATTTTCAGTTTTGATGAATTTCTGTGGAAAAAATAGGATCAAGTGTCAACCAATCAACTAATCAAGAACTAGGTCAATGCTGAATATTTGGATCCCATCATGTGACCAAAACTTCAACATTGACATTTTTGTTATTTTAATTATGGTTTTTAGTTTTTCACTTTAACATTATATAAGAAATAAATTTTTCTGATTATGATTAAATGACTGAACTGGCCATTTTAAATAGAAAATTTTGTAAAGTAACGCTGATATTTCAATAAGCAGAGGGAAATGTGCTTCTTAGAATGTCTCGTGACAATGACAACCCTCTTACTCGTTCCTGGCTTTTATATGATTTTGGACCTTTGGGAAAGTAACTTTTAAAATTTTGTCCCTGTGAGCAATTTCTCTACATATTAAAAGCAAACAAATCCTAACCTCTGGGAAAGGACCCAATTCTGGCTGTAAGGGTAACGGTGATGTAGTTCTGGTAATATGATGGTATCTAATCCTTATGTTGATTGTCCTTGACCTAATTTTCTCGATTTTTGATTGATCGACACTTGATCCCTTTTTTTCCCAGAAATTGATCTGTGGAAATACGCAGAGAATTTGATTATTATGTGACCAAATAAAAACAGCAAATTTACAACATACATATGGACCTTTTCTACCTGGCAACTTCAGGATTCTAATTACTTACACTGTTTTCTTCTCATTCTTATCACAGCATATTGTCATAGTTTTGCTTCACATCATTCTTGAAATGGACTGCAAACGAATAATATAAGAGTCAAAATGATAATAAAAGGCGGTTTCATGATAGGACAAGACAGGATGTGATAAGGAAAAGACTGGAGTGCTTAGGACAAGACGGAAAGTGACTAGGGCAAGTCGGTTTCCAGGAAGGCAGAGCCACAGTCGAGAACAAGAGTAGGGCCGAGTTGATGAAATAAAACATGCTTGACATTTTGCCGACCCATCAAGACAAGCAGGAAGTCATAACCAGCCATAGCCGACTATGTAAACATTGCTCCCAGCCCTCGAAAACTTCTTAATTATCGGCAAGACTGCCCCAGTGAGACACCCTATTATTGTGACGTTTTTTTATATAGTTGCTAAGGGTGTATATGTCTGCTCATTGTCAGTAAAGAATTTCCATATTTTTCAGATATTGTCAAAACTGTTCAATCTACTAATACATTTGATGTATCAATTTCAGACTGCTTCTCCTCATATGTTTGACCAAAATCAATGCAGAAATAAGTGCGATATAATTATTTGCTGAATAAAAGTAATTTACATCCAGAACATAATACACAATAACAAAACAAGGGGTGACAATTGTTATTTTTAATCCTCAAGTAGGGTCAATAATATTTTAAATTGTTTGTTTCAGCAGCATCAAGCTTAACTGAAGGCAACTATGCTTTACTTGAATTCATTCATTCAAGAGGTTCATGTTATAGCTTTGTTAAATACATCTTACTGTAAATGCTATAACATTTTCAAAACTCCCTATGTCATATTTAATCAAGTCTTTTACTCCGAATAAACCAACAATTTCCTCAATCTATTAATAAGTGGGGTTTGCCATGGCCACAGAAATGGAAAGGAATCAGTTTTCCATTCTAATTCTATTTTAATAATACTTTTACAGTGCATAATCTTCGTCTATTGACAGACTCTAAGACGCACAATGCCAGAAGTTAGAGATTGTAATCATTAAATTGGAAGCATTGCAGAAGTCGGCACCACAGAGAAATAAATAAACCAGACCAGTTGCCACTAAATGCCAGATCACATCAGACCATCTTGTGGTTCAGGATTCAGGAGTCAACTCAAGACCCACTTGTTATGACTGGTATACCAAACAATAGAGTTACCTCTGCTCGGTTTTTGGACTAATCTGCTTTGGTCATACCGCAAAAGATGTAGGGTGGGTTAAGTTAATTGCATATGCTTTTGCAAACAGGTAGGTTTTTAAGGCTGTTTCTGACAGAGGTAAAATGGTGGAATTACATATGTTATCAGGTTCAACAAGGCCATTCCAAATTTATGCCCCTGTTCCACCAAAGGATTAAGCCCCGATTCTTGATGGGAACCTTAATCCTTGAGAGTCTGTGAAAAAAAACACGAATAATGGGTGGGACAATGGAATCTTGATCCAGGTCTGGGATCAAACCCAAATCATCCCCAGGAAGCCTCAGACTTCCTCAGACATCTCATGATCATTCCTCGACTAAGAGGCGATGAAACCACGATTGTGATAGGATTCAACACCGATCCTGTCTGAGACATACCCACAGGGTCTCAGACTGGTCTGTGACTTCCTCAGATTTCCTGGGACTAATAGCAGATTTTCTCAGACAGCTGTGGCCGATTTTTGTTTCTTTGTTTTGCATAGGGGGTCAGGGATAGATCTGGTATTACGTACAGAACTCCTGGGACTAATACAAAGCCGACTTGGCATTAAGAGTCCCAAGAAGTCCAAGATTGTGTAAATTTGGCTCTGAGGAGGTCTCACGAAGTCTGAGACTGGAATATTTGTGGGTAGGGGCAAATGAGGATCGGTTACAGTCGTGAAAAATATCAAAGATGTTTGATTTTTAAACAGACCCCAACAGATCCAAACAGACTTAGGCAGATTGTCTGGGACTCCACATTTTAAGAAAACAGATCCCCAATATACATTAATCAGGAGCCTTAGTCATGTGGTGGAACAGGGGCATTAGCCACATTAAAGGTCACAGGCTACATTTTTCAAAAAAAGTGTGAATATAACTTCATTGCATACACAAACACTTTGGGAATTATACATTGTGGTTTGTTTCATGAAATATATGATATGAGAGCAACAGATCACATTTAAAAAATATCCTGAAGTGAAGCTGACGTTGATTTTCTCGCAGTGGATGAATGATCACATAACAGGTTCATAACGAAACTTTGTTATTGTGATGGGAACAAACAGTTAAAGTGTGGGGTAACATTTAACCTCTGTCAAAAAATCCGCATCAGCCTCATTTCTTTAACAATATACTGCTGTTTGTTCTAAATTAGTTTACTTGTAAGTTAATACCCAGTGATATTTGAAACCGACATAGAGGAAAGTTAATTAGTTCAAAACACCAACGGGTAATTTGCCTTCCTGGTTGGAAATATTTTGCAAATATTTACTTCCTCTTATTCCCTCCCCTGAACATATTGATTTTAGACACAGCCTTATCAAAGGCTCAAACGGAGGAAAAAATGTTTAAGATTCAATTCAAGCACTTCTATTTATCCATATAATCAAAATAAGTACTAAACTATTTATTATAAAAAAACAGTATTAAAATAACTCCTGAACTGTATTATGAAAACATGAGGACTTCTAAAAGTATTTTTCACAAATACTCGACTGTTTATTTATTTATTTTTAAATTATTATTATTTTGGGGGTTTTAATTTAGCAAACTGACACCACACAAAAGAGGTAAGACTGAGATTAGTGATGCCTACTCTTCTATCAGGATTTTTCAGCTATATGGTTCAACAATTTTTCAGCTTTGCAGATTTTTAAGTAATGCAAGACTATTGTCCTAGCCACAATAAATAAAACTTGAAAAGGGGAGGGGGACTTTTGCACTGAATTATCCAGTAATACATGTTTTATGTGTGTTTGGTGCAGGCCTTGGTTTTATTTATTTATTTGGGGTTTTACGTCGCTTTCAACACTGTACAGGTCATATCAGGATGGGTAGTTGGAAGGGCAGAGGAAACCAGTACATACAGTTCGCTGGGGTTGTGTACTGTAAACTGCTGACCAACAGCAAGCAACTACCAGCTTTCCCACTTAAGGCCTTGACGGGGATTGAACCCCGGTCTCCGAGGTGGGAGGCGAGAGTGTTACCACTCTGCCATCAGGCCTTGGTTGAGACCCACTATTAGACATATTTGTTCACATTCAAGGGTTCTGTCGTTTATGCAAAAGTACAGAGCTTAAATGCAGAATGAAAAAAAACATCTCCAATTTTATTTCATGTATCAAAGTATGAAACAAAACTAAGATTGTTCATAGAAAATTACCTGTTAAACGAAACAAAGGAAACAAGAACTGGTGTTTAACAAGTTTGATAACTTAATAACTTTGCTCTCACAAACATTGTAATGTGGGTTCGAGTATAATTCATGGAGACATATACAATATATTGAAGTTTAGGTTTCTATCGAAATCTATTGTTATTTTAGGGACTGAAATTATAAAATTATAACATCTGCACAAATCAACAGATCCAAGAACAGGGATATTAAATTTGTGATTAAGTTGACATTACACAGATGTAAATCTAGCAGGCAAGAAAGACGCTAAAAAGTGTCAAAATTCGAGAAAGACTGTTTTTATTTTATTTGCACTTATGTTACAATTACCCTGGATACATTAGTTTAACACACATGCAGATGTGTTATATATGTACAGAGAAAGGGAGAATATATTTGTCTTTTTGAGCTCAGTGGAAACTGCAGGAAAAGAGATAGTCAGGAACATAGGCCACAATAACATTAGATATTCAAAGTGACATCTTTAACTTTTGACCCAGCTCATGCCTTTATAACAATTACAGGGGTGCCACTCATGTTTGCTTTAGAAATCTCTGACTTTTCCCAGAGTGACAGTTTCATTTTCCCTGACCATCACGGTGAAATGATGATGATAACTGTTTCAGAGATCAATGTTTTAGAAACCTTTTTTGATCAACACAGTAATAATAACCCTGTAATAAAATAATGAAAACAACAATTATATTGAATAAATGAGCACTGTTTAATGCAATACAATAAATACCACTTATTTACTGAGCCCCCTCAGATTACCGGGTTGACTTAATAAAAGTACTTGTTATTTAAAAAAAATTTATGATTGCATGAAACTGTTGACATGTAGTGAAATATGTTACTTCAGAATGCTAATTTAAACAAAGTAATACCCTGTCTCCAATATAAGTTATAAATACTTTAAAACCTGCCTATGCAACAAAAACGTCATTTGCAGTAAAAACTTTTGGCCTTAATCAATGCTTATTTGAAGGGCATTGAAATTACATAATAATGTGCACCTCATGTATTGTTCAAATTGTATATGGCTATTAATGTAGGATCGTGTAGATCAACATTACATTTCATTTTTTTGTACTTTGCTATTTGTGGCATCATGGCTTCAGTTAACCTTATGGGCGTGACTTAACAAAGTGCATTTTTGCTCACTTTCTAAGGAATCAAAATTTTCAGACTTTTTTCAAAATTCCCTGACATTTCCCCAACTTTCAATTCCCATGACGTCTCCCTGATCATTAGCAACCCTATAAGTTTTTCCCAGATGAAGGAACATTATTACCAAATAGATTCCCATTCTGGTAGGTGATGAGTGTGTTGTGGGTTAAACTTCTGTCAATTAATTATATCACAAATAAACAAAAGGAAGTGTAGAAAAATACTTTTAAATATGCCTATGTGTGGAAAAGTCTTACGGGAATAATGCTTTGTTTAAATTGTCATTGAACCTGTGTCTCATGGCTGATAATTTTTAAGAAAGACAATGAGTGAGAAATTATTGGATGGAACACCATGAGAATGATCCAAAATATCTTTGAACTGGAGCAGCGGCTAACCCCAGCACTGCTGCCAGTATCTGGTTCAAAGATCCCTTCAGCCCAGGATAAAAGTTAGCCATCACAGCAAGATACCTTGTTACTGGATAAAAACTACTCTTCACTCTAGAATAATGTCTGTGTAGACTGGATAGCAATTACCAGAATTAACACTGAGGTTTGTGACACAATAACCAGTCATTATCACATTGAAGCTCTTTCCCACCACCCCTGATCACTTGAAGCAGATTGAGCCAAACTTGAGATAAAAAAGACATAGACAATGAATAGACATTTACCAAAATTTGGACCATTACGTAAAACTATTAGATGAATGGATGTGGATCAATTTACATTTATTACAGAGGGACTTGGTCAGAATGGGACACTAATTATGTGACATGTTGCTGTGACGTAATGGATGGTTCAACACTAACTCGTAAGGTCCTATACATCAGATGCCAATCCAAGGATAGGGATGTTTCACCAAATGTGGGTTATGGCTGGGGATATCGCCTGTAGTGTGAAAGGGATATAACTTGAATAAGCAGTTTGAACATAGATTTGGAATAATCTTTATGATGAGGGATGTTCAGTCAGTTTTCTCTCTTCATTCAGAAAGAAGTTAAGATCCAATCCTTTTGCAAAACCATACTCAACGTAGTTTCATTTTTTCATTGTTCTCCATCCTGCTGATCCCTGTTGTCTCTGGTTGAATGATTATTGATCTCTGCTTTCTCTGCACAAAGAAAATTTAGTGCTGTAAAAGTACTTTTACAATCAAAATTGGACTTATATATAGAAGTCAGCTCTGAATTTTTTGTCTGAATAAATTGTTTGGAATTACAAAAACTAACAGCTTTGGCAGGATATTTGATTAAATCTACTTTTTATTAGCCTTTGAAATACAAATGTTATAGTATGTATTAATTTACTTCCTCCGAAGTTATATTAACAGGGTGCCATATAACCAGATATATTATTATTTGTAATGTGATAAAAGACTAAACACTTTTTTGGCAAAATGGCTAAAATGATGTGGTAGTGTGGCCGCGAATCGTGGGCATTGGCTAGAATCGCGTTTTATTTAGACAGCTACATGAAATAATTTTGTCTTTTATAAGTTAGCAAAAGTTACTAACCGCAAGATGTCATTGTGTTGAAGTTGAAAGGGAAGTGCTATGATCGGTCGGTTTTGTGCTTGTTGGTCATGTGCTAGTTTGTTGGCAGATGCAGGTGAGTGTTTGGGTTATGTATGGTATGATATAATGGAATGCTTGCTTGTAACCAGTTTGGGCTTTGTAGTTGTAAACATTGATTTGATGTAAATACTGGTTATGTATTTTAGTTGTGATGGAAATATATTTAACCATTAGTTGGATTAAATATATTTAATTTTTATTGGACTTAGTATGTGATAAAATTATATCTAGTCATATTTATTTAATAATGAAATATGGCTTAATTATGTTGTGGTTATCTTTGTGACCTGTGAGTAGTACAGTCTTATTTAAATATTTGTTGCTCACTGTAAGATTTATGTTTATTTAATTCTAGGTAATAGCTATATTATTTTCAAAGTACTATTAGCAATGATTATGTATTTATAGGTGTTTTTGTAAGGCGATCAGCGTCAGAAGTGTGACACGATATGTGAATGGCTGTGTTAAGTCTTCAGTGATCACTATAAACTGGAGGTATTGTTCAATAAACATTGTGAAGATATCTGCTTGGTTTGATTCACCCTAGTCAAGCCTGCCCAGTTACTAACTGCCAACCAGATAGGGAACCTGTGGCAACATTTGGAGCCCCTAATGAGATTCTGAGGGTGTGACGACGGGACCATCAGATGTGACTACTTTTATTTTTGCCTTAGTTTTCTTCAGTCTTGGTGGCAGCCGACACAGTGTTGACACCTGCATCAAGAGTACCCCTGGAGAGTGATGTTGACTTAGTTAAGCGGGTGTTTGATTTGTTTCTGCTGGGTGTTGAATGGCGTTTTTGGGCATAAAAGACTTGTCGGTAACGACCGCTGCCGAAAGGTTATCATCCGAACAGTTAAAATGGAGATACGATATTAATTTATCTATTTTGGCATTCAGAGTGGTGAATACAGAAAGTGCTGAAGTTTATAAGAGTGTGCTTAACTAAACTTTATTGGTATATGTGTTCTACCAGTTATATTTTTTTGAATCCGTGTCATTAAACTTACAGACATTATTCTTGATCCATAAGTGCTTATATGAAATTATTTGGTCACTGCAAGCTTTAGTAATTCAGACCTATATATTGCTTTTATGATTATTGGGAATGATTTATATTTGATTTATTTATTCCATATTAATTGACTTGTGTTTAGTTAATTTGATGTGTATTTGTTTTCTACTGGTCAAATCACAAGTTTAAGTTGTGTTCAGTTTACATTACTGCTTAGTAGTTGTATTTACGTTAGCTTTCTTTGTGTGTGCAGTTGCATTTGTTTATATGTCATATTTAATTTATCTATTTCTGCAATCTTTTTTTAGTCTGGAGGTAATTAGTGGTAACTGATTTTTGGGATGTGTTTAATTAAGTAATAGTTTTCTTGTTTTATATTTTTATTCTTATTTATTGATTTTGTTGTAGCCAAGTACTGGGATTTTGTTTTTCTCGGGTGAAAGTAGTTTAGTATAAATTTTGATTGGTGTGTGTGGAAGTACGTTGTGTTGACTTTGTTTAATCTATCAGTATTTGAACTGTTTTTATGTACATATGAATTTATGAAGTAATTTTTTGATTTTGCTGGTCAAACTTATGCTTTATATATGAATAATTTATCTAGTCATATAACGTTCAGTATATTTGGGTATATAGGTGAGTTTGTTTTTTATTCTTCATACATTTTTGGTGTATATTTTCATTTATTTTCATTATAAATGTTTTATTGATCCCATATTTATTATTGTACATAATAATAAATGTACTTGCATTTATTAAAATTTGGATTGAAAGTACGTGAATGAATGTGCTGAGTGAAGTTGAAGTATAATGTGAGTCTCTTTATTGCGTTTTGACTAATTTATTGCTGTTTTCAATAGCTTGTTAGTTATATTCTGGATTGGGATTTGTTTTATCATTATATTTGTCGGATTTATTGCCACTCAATAGCCATCAATTGCATTACCAATTTTTAACCAGTCGTGCATTCTTGTTCGGTTTTTGTGGAAAAAAACAGGGTCTGCTGTATTCATTTCCGTTTGTTGACCTGTTCGTTTGTTTTCACCTTTGGGACTCATGTTGGGTTAATGTGAGTTATCTGCTATACAGAATTATTTATTGACTTATTGCTTTACCTTTTGCATAGGTTTTTATTATTATTAGGTTTTGCAGTGAATAAGCTTTACTTTGACCTATTTTGCAGTGAACTTGTATTTTTTGAGCACTTGGATCTTTAATTTTTCTTTGCATAAATATTATTTTGGAGTTTTGATTTAGATTAGCTTGCATTTTACATTGACACTTTGAATTTGTATTTTTTGTGAACTGGTAGAACCTTGAAATATTTTCTGAATGCCTATGAGTTGTGGTGACATCATGTCGACATCTCAGATTGTATACATCAGCGGGTTGGACTCTGATTATGACCCGGTTGAAATTTGCAACAACTTGAAACTAGATGTCAGTCCGGATAAGGTCATCTGTGATTGCATTCCACATGATCATGATCTTTTCGTTATTTTTGTGGATGTCAAATATGTTGAGATGGTGATTGTGAGACATCACAACCGGCCTCTTTGTGGCCAGATGGTGACAGTCCAGACACTTACACCAAAACTGACTAGTCTTTTGGTCAGTCTGAAACCAAGCGTTCTTGGAGCTTATTCCAAGCCTGAGCAGAAGGTAAAGACAGGGGTCACTAAGTCGACTCCCAAAGTTGAACCCAAGATGAGTGACATCCTGGAGGCAATAGGAGGATTGTCGGTGATACAGAGGAAGCAGTTGAGTGAGGCCCTTCGAGTTTCCCTGGACCCTCCAGTGTCACAGGGAATTGCTTATCCACCTGAGCTGAAGACAGTTAAGCCTACTTTGCCAGGTCAAATACCTCACTCACCGCCAACTGGTCTTCCTGCTGGACCATTTGAGTCAACACCATTTGGTAACCAAACTTTTCACTTCGGCAACCAGAATACTGTGCACAGTGTAAGAGTGAGCACTTTTTCTGGCTCGTCCAAGGATTGTTCGTATGAACAATTTCGCCATGATGTGAACTGCTTGATTAGGCAAGGTTGCCCAGAAGGTATGGTGTTGACCGCTATCAAGAGGTCCATTAAAGGCCAGGCGCAGGAGCTGCTTCTTCATATGGGGGAGAGTACTTCCGTCAGCGACATTCTTCGACGCTTCGAGATGATGTTTGGAGATGTTAATCCTCTACATGTGTTGTTGGCCCAGTTTTATGCCACAGAGCAAGGGGCTAATGAGAGTATTACTGAATGGTGTGCCAGGTCGGAAGATATAGTTTCCAAGATTACCAGGAAGGATGCTTCCATCATTAGCCCAGACAATTACGATATTGTGATCAACACACAGTTCTGGACAAAGCTGCGCAGCGGTAAGATCAAGGATGCCCTTAGGTACAAATTCTATGCTTTGGCTGGCAGTCCCAACTTTATTGTGGAGGCAAGGAAGGTTGATGTTGAGTTCTGTGCACAGACAGTAAAGGTGCAATAAGCAGATGCAGAAATGTCACCAATGTTTAAGAAAGGGTTCGATGAAATCCTAGCCAGGCTCGCCACTTTGGAGACCAAGTTTTCCCAGGTGACACCATCTATGACATCTTTAGATTCCACTTCGTCCCAGAAAAAGACACTCTTTAACAATTTCTATGTTCACTACAGCTTCCCGAGAAGGTTACATAGTGATCAGTGCCGAAACTTTGAAAGCAAATTGATAGCTGAGCTGTGTCAGATGGCGAATATCAAGAAGAGCCATACCACCCCATATCACCCTATGGGAAATGGGATCTCGGAAAGGTTCAACTCCACTCTTCTTAATATGCTTGGCACTTTGGATCCAAAGAAGAAAGCTGACTGGAAAAGTCATGTCGGGTCTCTTGTCCATGCATATAATTGTACTAAGCATGACACGACTGGATTCTACCCTTATTACTTTATGTTAGGTCGCCATCCTAGGATTGCAGTAGATCTTGCTCTTGGCCATCATGAATCATCTGGTCCTGTGAAATCTCGTGACTACATAAACAGTCTTAAAGAGGGCCTGAAGAAGGCTTATGATTTAGCTGAGTCCTCTGTGAAACGTAGTCAGGCAGATCAGAAGGATAGGTATGACAGGCGAATTCGCTGTTTTGGAACTCTGGGACAGGGTTTTGCTTCATAATGTGGGGCTACAGGGTACTCATAAGATAGCGGATAAATGGAGCCAGGATGTGTATGTTGTGGTAGAGCAACCCAATTCTGATATCCCAGTGTATGTGGTTAAGCCTGCAATTGGGAGAGCTCGGGTACTGCATAGTAATTTGCTCCTACCCATACCTTGTTTGCCACTAGAAAGTCAAGCAGTACCACAGCCGAAACCTCGTCAGCGGGTTTCTCAGAGCGCATTTAACCAAGCGGATGGTCCAATTCGTTTTCCCAGTGGTGACAGGGAATCTGAGCAGTCTGATGTTGAATCAGATGTTCACTCTGATGAGGGAATGGTTGTACCTAAACCCAGGATTGTGGTTCCGGTGCCAACTCCCAGGAGAACTCAAGGTTTATCAGTCACCCCACAAATAGATGAGTCTACTTTGGCTCAGTCGAATGGGTCAGTGAGTGTTGTTCACCCAGATAATGGTGAGGTAGTCTCCTCTGGTACTGGGGAGGCTTTGAGTGAACTCGTGGACGATGGTTTAGGAATTGAACCTGGTGGTGAGGACTCTAAATTGTCAGAGGAAGTGGTGTCCAGATCAAGTTCCTCAGACTCAGATAATAATGGTGACGTCAGTGTTGTTTTAACACTCCAGTTCCAGCACCAAGGAGGTCTACAAGGGTGAAATCGACTGCCCATTTGACACCACATTTTGTGTATAATTTCAACCAGGTCATAGGAGATGGCCAGCAAACTGTTACTAGTGATGACAGACCAACCAATGACATCCAAACCCGTGATAAGATTAATTTTTTGAAGAATGTTTTAGAGTTATTTTGATAGGTTATTTTGACCTTTCATTGCTGTTGGATGACCTTTTCAATGCAACTTTGTCTAAGTTTTTATGTTTTTTTACGTGATATTCTTTTGAATTGGAATGGTTATGGAAAATAATCATTTTTTGTATTATTATATTTATTTTGAGCTATATGTTACAACTGTGGTGGAATTTGGCTTAGGGTTTGGACCAGTTATTCTGGTGTGATTGTGTAGGTAACCTGACTTTTTATGTCAGGATGACATTTCCCAATGCGGGGAAGTGTGTGGTAGCGTGGCTGCGAATCGCGGGCTTTGGTGAGAATCGCGTTTTATTTAGACGGCGGGACGAGATAATTTTTGCAGAAGTTGCTAACAGCGAGATGTCATTGTGTTGAAGTTGAAAGGGAAGTGCTATGATCGATCGGTTTTGTGCTTGTTGGTTGTGTGGTAGTTTGTTGACAGATGCGGGTGAGTGTTTAGGTTATGTATGGTATGATATAATGGAATGCTTGCTTGTAACCAGTTTAGGCTTTGTAGTTGTAAACATTGATTTGATGTAAATACTGGTTATGTATTTTAGTTGTGATGGAAATATATTTAACTATTAGTTGGATTAAATATATTTAATTTTTATTGGAATTAGTATGTGATAAAATTATATCTAGTCATATTTATTTAATAATGAAATATGGCTAAATTATATTGTGTTAAGTCTTCAGTGATCACCATAAACTGGAGGTATTGTTCAATAAACATAGTTTATAAGATATCTGCTTGGTTTGATTCACCCTAGTCAAGCCAGCCCAGTTACTAACTGCCGACCAGATAGGGACCATGCAGCAACAATGACATAGAAATTGATTTCTGAATATAATAAAGTTTAAAGAATGTAAAATTCCTGAAACACCACAAATCACTCTCAAACTAAAAATCGATATGCACATAAATCTAGCTTGGCAAAAAAGCTGAAAATGCTACATTTGGAATTTGTATTTCTAGACTCTATTTCAAACAAAAATGTACAATCTAAAATACTCAATTAGGATTATCATAAAAGCTTAATGGAATTTCCATTTCTATTTATTATAAATTTGGTAAAATAAGTAAGGATAAGACATTACTTTAAATAGCAGAGGTACATTAGGACAGACCACCTATTTCCCCAGATTTTATCATGAATATCTGAAAGGTAAATACAAACTTTTGTCGAAATTAGAGAAAACATCAAAATTGAAAACAAAAAAAAGTCACCAAGCATGCCTAATAAATAAAAAAGAGAAAAGGAAAATAAGGACTTTAGTAAACATCATCTCATATCTGTTGAAAGATGTGTAGGTAGCTTATAGCTGTAGAATGATTGAATCATAGCCAAAGTATTTATTGATAACACTTATATATAATTGAAAGATGGATAAAATGGATTGTGGATAAGATGGATTGTGTCTGCGTTAAACATACTCTGAAACATTGATGTCCAATTGGGAAAAATGTCAAACTATCCAAACTGGGTAAAGAATAAAGAGACATATAGCCTGAAGGAAAATATTTAAGGACTTTAAAAGTGATTAAACATATTGAGGTTGATTTAGCTTGAAAGTTTTGAACTAATTGCTGCTGTGTTTAAGAAATATATATTCAATTATCAATTACATTATATAAATGTTACCCATCTATATTCTATTGTTCAAACTTTTCTCTTCCTTGTACCAACAAAAAAGAATTGGAACATCAGAAATTATTATGACACAGTAAATATAATTGAGTAGCAGGGTAAATTCTAGAAGGGGGTGCCACAGTATATTATATCATCCACATGATTGAACAGATCAGGGAAGAGTAGTATATAGTGGGCATTTGACCCCCCATACATCCTTCGTAGGAGCACTTCCGCTTCCGGTTGCATAGTGGGGCATTTCTGGTTCTGTTTTCGCTTGTGCATGCGCAGTGAAACAAGCAATCTGATTGAATGATGACGTCACATGACCAAATGCTATAATTTAATTGGTTGATGATGTCACATGACTACATTTAACATCCCATAGTGATACATCTGGTTGCTCATACTCATTGGGGCACTTCCGTATCTGGTTGTGCATGAGCAGTGTTGTGGAGCAATCTGATTGGTAGATGATGTGACCAACTGCTGCAATCTGATTGGTTGATGATGTCACATGACTATATTTGACCCCTATACATGCCTCATGTGAGCACTTCTGGTGATGCATGCACAGTGGAGCGGTCCCTGTGCACATGCACAGTGGAGCAAGAAATCTGATTAGTTGATGATGTGACTAAATGTTACAATCTGATTGGTTAATGACTAAATGTTAAAGTTAAAGGATGCAGTCATTTGATTGGTTGATGATATCACATGGTTGATGTGATTAAATGATATAGTCTGATTGGTTGATGATGTATGTGATAGAATCCTGTAATCGGATTGGTTGATGTCATTTGCAATATGATTGGATCTCACAGTCATTTGATTGGTTGATGATTAATTGGTGGTATTGGATTGGTTGATGGGTGATGATATATATATATATATTTTAAGAATGCCATGTTTGCTAGTATTTTTGAATAATGCCATGGTTGCTAGGGGCTGTTTTTGAATAATGCCATGGCTGCTAGGGGCTGCTTTTGAATAATGCCATGGTTGCGGATATTTTGGAATGATGCCATGGTTGATGGGGGCTGTTTTTGGAATAATGACATGGTTGCTATGGTATATTTGAATGATGTAATTGTTGCTAGGGGTATTTTTTAAAAATGCCATGGTGGCTTCGAGGTTGTTTTGGAAAAAACACCATGGTTCCTATTTTTCAATAATGTCATGTTTGCTAGGTGCTATTTTTGAATAAAGTATATTTGATGTTTTTAACATAACATGTTATAGAATCTTCTGTGTGCATATTTATAAGACATAGTTTACATAGCCCGGTCACAGCCTCCACTAGTTCCCAGGGGGGACATCTCCCAGTGGGGACATCTTCCCCATGGGGAGAGCACTCCACTGACAGATTTAGAAATGGGTTGTCACAAGGTGTGTTGAAAGCTGGTGTTAAATAAAACATTGGAATGAACAGAATGTTGCAAGCCTAATAAAAATTGGCTCTAATATTTGAATGTATCAAAAATAATGGTGACAAAGTTTAACTTTGAACAATGGTTTTAACAAATACAATGGACAATGACATCAAACAGTAATAAAAGAATCAATTCTTCCTCCTCCATGGGTAGAGGAGATGTTCCACTGACAAGATGACCATGCAGATTTAAAGCCCTCAAAACATCAACACAATCTGCTTATTTAATGAGAAAAAAAATTGACGGGAAATTATCTGCTGATGCTGCAAGATATTTGGTGGGAAATTATCTGCTAATGCTGCAAAATTTTGGGTGAGAAAAAATTGTTGGGAAATAATCTGCTGATGCTGCAAGATATTTGGCAGGTAATTATCTGCTGATACTGCAAGATTTTTGGTGGGACAAATTTTGGCAGGAAATTTTCTGCTGAACTGCAAAATTTTTGATGGGACAAATTTTGGCGGGAAAGTATCTGCTGATGCTGCACTTTTTTGGAGGGATTTCCTGGAAGGGTACAGGTATGTGAAGGTTTTATCATCATGCAAAGCAATGTATTTAGTTCCGTCAGTTTAATTTGACATTCCTGAGAGTCTCTGGCTACTCCAAAAACTTCTCTTTTGCCACTGAGTGTTTAGTAGTTGATCATAGTACAAATTATTTAATCATATAGTCTTTTTAATGCGATTATGTTTACACTTCAACTACTTAGGTTATTATGTCACAGAGTTTGTGAAGTCACAAGTTAATCTGTGTGTGACTGGGCTCAGTGACTGTGAAAATTCAACTTGGTGTTTTTAGTGAAAAATTACAGGCAGTCAACTCCAGACCAATAAAGGAAGCTCCCACATGGATTATACAGGTGGAGGGCCATTTCTTTCAGGAAGAAGATAGTGTGTGGTGTCGTGGCTGTTGCCGATGGGGCAAGTGTGACCACACCTTTAGGATCAAGGAAGTGGAGCTGTGCCTTAAGCAGACAGTGAGTCAATCGGCCGGTGTGCCTTGTGTCTACAGATTCCTGCGCCTGTCAGCACTGTCAGCACAAGTTCACATCAAAGTAAGTTTATTATATCTGATACAAGATGTGTCATTTATCTTGTATGTACAAAGTTTCATATTGAAAAACACAATAAAATTAAATTATTATTTGAGTATATTAACATGGGGGATCTATTTACAAACCTTAGTAAATGTGATATTAACCAAGCAGTTATAAAGTTAGAACAGTACCATGAAGATAATTGGAAAGATGTGGTAAACAATAAAGCCAAATTAAGAACATATAAAAAATTCAAAACATCTCTTGACCCCACAAATTATCTTGGAATTTACGGTGTGAAATTTTACAGTTGAGGGTGGAAAGTGGTAGATTTTGTAACCTTCAGCTTGGTCAAAGAATTTGCCAAATGTGCGATAATGCCATTGAAGACGAGTTTCATTTTCTATGTATTTGTACTATTTACGAAAATCTTAGAGAAAATTTGTATTCATCATATCATAACCTGTCCAATGATTTTATTGATTTATCTGATGACAAAAATTTGTTTATATGTTGAAACAACGTTATTAAATGTGTAACATTAGCATGAAATTTAAAAAATAAGTTATTTTATTAAATAATTATCAGGTTTTACAAATTCACCACACAGTACTAATTTACAGTTTTATTTTTAAAGTGACATATAAGCCCATGTGGGCTGGGTAACTTATCACTATCTATTTTTTGTTGTTGTTAAATAAATTGTTACATGTCACTATAATAAATAAACTCTTATGTCTTAAACTCTTATGTCACAGCTCAGATTCTGTCTTCCTTCCCAGCCAATGCACCAATGTGACTCAAGTAATCCTTCAGTGGCTCTGATGCTTTGCCTCTTTCGAGGGACTCCTTTGATTTCTATGAGACACACTTTTTGCCAGTACATTTGCTACATCATCTGCCGACGGGTACCCTGAACACTCTGCTTTGCTGTGTTATCAGCATGTCATGCAACAAAACACATGTTGAAACAATGTCTGTGACAACCTTTGGCGTTTCTTCCATTGTGTCCATCTAATCCTGAATCTGCTTGCCAGGATTCCAAATGCATTCTCCACCACCCTGCCTTTAGAGATCCTGTCATTTGGTACTCTTTCTTCCCTTGTTAGTTGTCATCTGCTATAGGGTTTACTAGTTATGGCATCAGATCAAAGGCACCATCGCCGAGCAAATAGTAGTGTAAATGCAATCCTACCCCAGGGGTTTAGGTGCTCGAAGCCCCAAGCTGTCAATCTCTATTTTTTTTCTTCAACTTACTGTAGTTAAATTTTTGGGCATCTGATTAAGATCCACTTGACCCAACATCTACCTACAGGAATCTGTAACCTGCATCAACCCGGACTGGAACCACTTGGTTGCGGTGTATGGGCATGGCAGGTATCAGTCCTCAGTCCCAGGCTGAGGATGTACATCTTGTGATGAGCTTGGTCACCAGTCTAAGTATTTGGTTGTGTACCAGGTGTTATTAGGTGGTGTCAGTGGAAACCAATGTGTCCTCAACCTTCATTGGCCGGTTCATAATTAAGTTGTTTACTTTGCTTCAGTTTCAAGCCAGTTATTTGGCAATGATTTTAGTTTATGGTGTTTTAATCTGACAATATACTGCGTGACTGGAGTCACTTGTGCTGAATATTGGTTACGAAGAACTTTGAACTGTCCGGTTCGCCTACACATATATAACTTGACACAGATGCTCTGAATGTGACGATGTTATACTTGACAATATACATAACAGGGACAGTTTAAACCTATCTTGCAGGATTATTTGGGCGCTGAGAAGCATTTGCTGTTGAATTTCCCTCGCATGTTTCCAAGCTTAACACAGTCATAAGTAGAGCACTAGGTTGTGTACTTAGGTTTTCCAGGCAATATATTATGCCACTGGTAAAACAATGTAAATTTGTGAAGGACAGTGGTAACAACGTCTCAGACTAATAAAACGCACATGAAAAACAAAAAAGTAAAAACCAAGAAGTCAGTTGTGCAGATTGGACCTGAGGATGTAAATGACTCTAACATGCTGATGAGCAGTGATCAGTCAGACGGAGAGTCAGAGTCAGAGACACAGGCAGAGGCATTACAAGTTCAAATCCTAAGAGAGCTTCAACAAAAAGTTAGATGCAGTAGAAGACCAAGTTGTAGGACCAGCGTCGACAGTACTGAAGAAGGTGCACGTGAATGAACAGGCAAAGTTAAGTAGCTTGAATCCTTGTGCATTGAAGAACAAATCAAAAAGTAAACATGAAAAAGAAAGAGTGTTTAAGTAGTGAAACTGATAGTGGTTCAGAGAGCGATGTTAGTTTACCAAAATTGTCAACATTGCGTACATCAATGGCAATTCAGAAACAAGTGGATGTCTGTCTTAGGGAACTAGAACCTATCAATGAAACTTCAGGTACAGAATTTGGTTCAAAATTGAAATCTAAAAGGAGGACCTGTTGATGTGTTAGTCAAAAAGAAAGTGGCCGCACGAAGACATTTTAGGAGGGGTCAACAGGTCATGTTTAACTTATGATCAATTGTGTAATACCCAATAGGTACAAGGGTTGTGCAAAATATACTTGACAAAAGAAATGGGGGAAGGCGTGAACATATGGTTTCAGATATGGCAGATCTGATGGAGGATGCCACCGACTTCACGTGGCAAGGGGCTAAGTTTGCTCATGCAATACTGTGTTGCAAACTGGATTGAGATACCCTCACATGGGACAACTCAGTACGCATTGACCGGATCAGAGGAGACCACGCCAAAAAACATATTGCCAACTTTAAGCAATGGCAAAAACCTCTCGAGTCAAAATCAAAACCATGGTTTTGCATGTTCTATCAGTCCAACTCGTGCAGGCATGATAAAGATCACAAAGTCGGTGGCAGACTCCACAGACATATCTGTGCAGCATGTCTGCAAAAAGGAAAAGTGGTTAAATATTCAGAGAAGGATTGTACCTCCTCTTAAAAGAGTTATAAAACGTGTAATCAGCTGTCCTCCCCAGTTTGAGGTGGACAGCTTTAATGGAAATTTGTTCACTCCTTCTATTTTGCAAATGTGCAAAAACATAATGACAGGTCATATCACTCCAGGTCTTATGCAAGTGTCATTAAAAAGGGTTTGAATAAAAGCGTAAATAAAATATCAAACAAAGCAAACACACAGGTTGCAAAAAATAAAAAATCCACTAGTGTATGGTGGAATAGTGAGAATAATGACAACAATGACACCGCTATTGTGGAAACAATGTACAGAATGACAGAAAACAATATACCAACATAATGACCCTAATTGTTGACAGTGATCAAATCCAGTGAAAACAATCACTTTACATTGGCATGGGATGTGCAAAAGATACTGGGGGTTACATCGATTCATGCCAAACAAAGCTCGACATTAATGAGCATGTACAGGACAAATTTGTCCATGCATTGTGGCGCAATACTGGTAAACCTGTCTGTGTCATAGGAATAGAATGTGACCTGTTCAAGAAATTTAAAGCTCAGTCTGACTATTCTGTTGGCTTGATTCTGTGTGGTGATCAAGTCTTGCCAAAATACAATGACAGTTGGGGGAGTGTAGTGAAAGACATTGCAGAGTTACACCATCTGATTAAACAAAGTGGAGTTCTCATTTTTTGGGGTGCCAGGGTTCCAGTAGAAAGTCATCGCCACATAATAGCATGGAAATATTTGTTAGCTGATTACTGGGATCAACAATTACTCCAGTTATTAGAGTCTGGATTCCCGGTTGAGTTTAATCAAGAATGTCCTTTGCAACATGAGTTAAAAAACCATAAACCTGCGTTGGAATGTCTGAATGACGTTGCTGGGTATTTGTATGAAGAACTTTAACATGGGGCCATTGAAGGCCCTTTTCAGTGTTTTTCTATTGAAGGCTGTCACGTCAGTCCATTCTTGACTAGACCAAAGCCACAGTCTGAGCATAGGCATGTCACTGTGGATCTAAGCTGGACATGTGGCCTTTCACTTAATAATGGGGTCGATCAGAACATTTACCTTGGATCTCAGTTCAAACAGACCTTTCCCACCATAGATGATTTAACAGCTAAATTAGTCGAGTTGGACAGAGATGCTCACATCTTTAAGGTGGACGTTAGCAGGGCCTTTTACCACCTAAACATGGATCCTGCAGATTATGACCTTTTAGGACTTTCCTGGGATGCTGCGTTTAGTGATAAATGACTTCCGTTCAGCTGTTGTCATGGTAGTAGGTTCTTTCAGTCCACCAGCGAAGCCGTGTGTTATGCTATGCATCAACGTACCGTCAAGGTCATCAATTATATCAATGATTTTCTTCGCCGTCCCAAGACCGTCCGTGAGAAGAAACTGGTCGTGCTTTCAACTCAGATCAGCTCAGAATCTCCTCAGAACAAAAATGCAATCTATCTCAATGATGCGTTTTGTCATGGCATAGCTTGGTTTAAAAAAATTCTGGTAAAATACTATGGCAAGTCTATTTATGACCATAGACCAATTAATTCCACTATAGAACCGGATTCATGCCTCACAGGTCTTGGTGGTTGCTGGAAAAATTTTGTTTATACATTGTCTATTCCTTTGGGGTATAAAATATGAACATAGTTCATCTGGAAATTATCAGCATTGTCTTAGAGCTCAAATTATTTGCTGGCATGTGATATAGACAGAAAGTTTTAGTCAAATGTGATAACCAGGCAGTGGTTTCAGTACTTCAGTCAGGTAAGGCAAGGGACCCTTTTTTGTTGGGCTTGTGCCCAGAACATCTTTTACCTGACTGGTCTTGCAGAGATTGATATTGGGTATACACATGTAAACAGCAAAAACAATTGTATTGCTGATCTTCTCTCTAGGTGGCAAGGTTCGCTACCAAATAATATTGAATAGGGATCCCCCTAGAGATTGATGTTACATTGTAAACTACAGATACTATACTTTGTCTTTTCAGAAACACACAAAGGGTGAGGTTTAGAGAGGAGAGTCAATGCCCGGCTTTCTCATGCATTTCAACCCAAGACCAAGCTTTGTTATATAAGGTTGTTTAGAAATTTCATTGCATTCTGTGTGTGGTTATGTGTGGATTTGCACGTGTTGTCAGCCCACAATTTTTAGAATCCTTGGTAGAAAACAACACATCTGTGTGTATGATTCAGATTTATGTATCAGCTTTGACGGCGATGTCTGTAGTATACAATCTGAATTTCACCATATATGATCACCCATGTATAAAGTATATTATCAAGTCCCTCAATTTGGCCTCTCTGTCCAAAATGTCAGAAGAATATTATAGATATACCACAGTTAACATGTATGGTTACAGCATGCAATTCCTTTGTGAGTGGCCAGATATTCAAAGCAGTATTTCTCACAGTGTTTTTTTTGGATTTGTTTTGTCTCTCCAACTTAACCCCGCATGCAACCCACCAGTTTGATGTATGTAGGCATTTAACTACAGCTGACGAGCATGAAGTCAAGTTGGTTGTGAAATGGTCAAAAACGTTGCAAACTAGGAATCAAATTTGTCTCATCTCTCTTCCACGTCTTCTTAAGTCAGAGATATGTCCATACAAAGCTTTGAAGAAAATTATCCGTTTATATGGTCCTGACAAACATCATGCAGCCACTATTTCAATGTCTTTCCTCTTCAGGCTGGCATCCGTTAACTGATTCTCGGGTGAGAAAGACTTTGAGTAAAATTAACGTGACCTTGGACCTTCCAAAACATTTCTTCACCTTTCACGCCTTCTGACATTCAGGTGCCTCTTTTGCATATGAGGTAAACATACCTATTCAAGAGATCAAGGCACAGGGCACCTGGACGTTTGGATGCGTCTGGAGATATGTACAGTCTAGTGATCAAACAAGTTCTTCAGTGGCCAATAGATTCTGGCAAAAACTGTCCTAGATATATACATGTATATAAATATTCAATGCTCACTAAAGTTGGGCTTGAGGTGGTTTTATAAAACTATTCATTATATTGTATATTGTATTCAGATGGTTAATATTATAGATTGGTGTCGTTACATAACCACTGATGGCTAGGCATTATCACCCAGTATTAATTGTTGTAATAATATTCATGGGTTTGATATATGGGTTCACTGTTTCTGATGATTCATAAAGTTTTTCTGTCTGAACCTGTCCTGTAGTTGTCTGAAATGTTGTGGTTATCCCTGGAGGTCAGGGGTCATAAGCTCATGAGACTCATGTGTGGTTGTGTATCACTCATGTGTGGTTATAACAAGTCATGCTGCATGGTAGCAACTTGCCTGGTTGATTGATTAGTTATTGTAGTAATCACTTGCTTCTTAGTAATTTCATTGTCTTGCTAATAGTAATGTATTTTATATTGTATTTTAGTCATAACCACTTATACTAGTCTGATTTAATCATTTTAATGTAACAGTTGAATGTACTTGCATATAATTGTTCAAGTCTTGTAACTTTTATGTAAACTTCATTTAGTTGTAGTAGGAAGGGAGTGGGAAGGGAGAAATTATTGAATGGTTCTGCTGTGTCTCAAACTCACAGCCTTCTCATTACACACAGAAATAAACACAAGTCTAGGTCTTTAACCAGCTGAGCTAAAGGGGAATCCCCAAAAGCCCAGGTATTAATAGAACTGATATACATGAGGATATTACATACCACTTGGTTACCAGCTTAGGTATTTGGTTGTGTACCAGGTTTTACTTGGTGGTGTCAATGGAAACCAATGTGTCCTCAATCTTCATTGGCCGGTTCATAATTGACTTGTTTACTTTGCTTCAGTTTCAGGTCAGAGTTTGAAAGACGAACATGAATTTAAATTCCGTCCAACCCTCCCTTTATTTAGATCTAGAAGCTTAAGGTGGTTGACAGATATTCTCCATCTTATAAAAATATTCATTTTCTTGTATGTCGTATTCAGATGGTAAATATTACAGATTGATCTCGTTACATAACCACTGATGGCTAGGCTTTATCAGCCAGTATTAATTGTTGTAATAATAGTCGTGGGTTTGATATATGGGTTCACTGTTTCTAATGAGTCATATGGTTTTTCAGTCTGAACCTGTCATACAACTTTGTGGTTGTCTGAAATGTTGTGGTTATCCCTGGAGATCAGGGGTCATAAGCTCATGTGACTCATGTGTGGTTTTGAGTCACTCATGTGTGGTTAAAACAAGTCATGCTGCATTGTAGCAAGCTTGTGTGGTTGATTGATTGGTTACTGTAGCAATCACTTTCTACTTAGTAATTTCATTGTCTTACTAATAGTAATGTGTTTTATATTGTGTTTTAGTCATAACCACTTATACTAGTCTGATTTAATCATTTTAACGTAACTGTTGAATGCACCTGTATGTAATTGTTCAAGTCTTGTAACTTTTATGTAAACTTCATTTAGTTGTACATATACATATAGTTTAGATTATGTTATTTTTACACATGAATGTAATCTAAACAAAACTCAGCCTCGAGTTTTGGGATCTTGGGGGGGGGGGGGGGGCCACGGTGGCAGAGTGGTAAACACTCTCGCCACCCACCTCTGAGGCCGGGGTTTGATCCCCGTCATGGCCTTAAGTGGGAAAGCTGGTAGTTTCTTGCCATTGGTTGGCAGTTTACAGTACACAGTACCCTAGAGAAACTGTATGTACTGGTATCCTCTGCCCTTCCAACTACCCATCGTTATATGACCTGTACAGTGTTGAAAGCGACATAAAACACCAAATAAATAAATTGGGATCTTGGGGACTGCTAGAAAAAGAATCCCTTGTAGTTATAATATTCACTCCTAGATTTCCCTTGGCTTGATATTTTTCCATCAGGGTCTGAACTTCTCTTTGATTTATTATCAGTTTTAGGTGTGGGTTGAGTCGGGGTGGGTCAGTGCTTAAGTCTCTTTGGTTTGTCATTGGAGCTTGCTGTGACCTGATACGGTTTGTCGGTTAGGAGTTTGCAGCTTGTCCTGGAAATTTCCTCATCTATTTGTGGAGAAAAACAAGCCAACCCCAAGTCAGGTCTGGTTGATGTAGACAAGTTGGGAACCAATGCGTCCTGTTGAGAGGGGAAACCAACCAAATTGTTCACCCCTGACTCTGATAACCAACAGCTGTAGGGTCAGCTCCAGTTAATGAGACTAATTACAGGAAACATATTTTGGGGGTATACTACTTTAGTTACATTAATTTTCTAATTTTCAATTGAAATAAGTGCAGATATCAAAGATCTTAGAAATAACACTGTACAGGAAAAATGTTGTAAGATCATTCAGTTTACCTCTTTACTGGGAAGACTTCAGTTGTTTGGCCAAGGTAATGATTAGGGAGCAGGAACTGGAGTTTAAAACTTGAAAAAAGACTGTGCACTTGAATAAAATAATCGATTTCTTTGTACGTTAGAATAAAAGAATCAACATTTAATGAGCTAAACATTTATTTCTCATATTTATTGGAACACATTTAGCACACACTGCACAGTTGTCTTAAGTGAAATATGTGTGATATTTGTGTAGCAAAGGTCTTTAGCCTATTATGATGCCAAAAATATTAAAAGGTATTACCAGTTTTACAATCTACGTTATGCTATGTTATGTATTTTCCCTTTCATTTTGCAACATAACTGTGTATTTTGTTACAGTCCCCCACCCCGGGAACTCTGACTGAGTGACTGCTGACAAATTTATTTATTATACATAACAGATTAGAATGCACTGAGTATTTATATATCTATATATTTCTACTGACTACTTAATATGTACAGGCTTGATCTTATATTCAGGTTAAGGTTATTTTTGCAACTGTACATTTTGCCACAATCACCCACCCCGGGAACTCAATGAGAAGTGTGACTGCTAACAAAATTTATTTATTATACATAACAGATTAGAATAAGAAAGATGAGTATTGACTGTATTCAAGAGCATAAAGGGGGGAATTGTTGATAAGCCTCACCTGGACTTAGGTTTACAATTATAATATCAGTAATAGCTCTAACATAGTAAAGATTATGCAATATATAAAATGCCTCAAGCCCAAAAACAGATGTAGATTAAGCATTTCTACCACATCGGCAAAAGCCAGGACAATACCTTCACATAAGCGCTGATCTTGCTTGATTTTCCCCCACACAATCCGACGTCCAGGAGTCATGTTGTTGATTTTGCTGGAAAGGAACATGCGAGTTATCGCCCAGCTTGGCCCCTAAACACTTTCTAACACCAAATGTCTGGAGTGTTTAAAATGCTTTTGGTACAAATTTGATTCTAAAGCAAGGCTATATGTTGTATAAATGTAATTGGTATAACGAGTTTCAAAAAATATAAATTCCTAGTTGGGCACAAAGAACTCTCAATTTAAAAATCAATTTTAATCTATACAAATGCAGTTAGTTTAGCCAAAAATATAAAAAAATATGGAAAACTCTTGCTTCTGACTGTGAAGTAACTGGCTAGAAAATGCAAAGTTATGAGTTCCTGGCATTTCACTTTAAAGAGCCATTACAAATAAACCTGCTCCCAGTGTTTTTTTAAATTATGCTTTCAAATTAAACAAAAAGAGTATTCATGATGCTCGAAAGCCTTAATCACAATTCCTGGCAGTGTTACACAATTCAACTTTTAAAATCACATTTGCAATATTCCACATTGGAAGAAAATAGAAAATACTGCATGTGAACTTTTTATTTTAGACTTCATTTTTAGCGTTTTATGCAATACAAAATGTTTATAAACAGCAAATTATAACTTTTGCTAAGGCTTTAAAAGTTTCTGTTTAAATTTGCTATAAGTTTGGTAAAATATATCCCAATCATTAATTGATTTATGATATGACATCCCTCTTTGTAGCACAGAAACATAGGACCATCAGTGTCATGTTTTAAAAGCTTGATTTCAACCTTTGACCTTCAATAAATAGCAACATAGTCTTAGATGCTATCAAACCATTAAGCTTGCCATTCATCATTTTAATAAACACAACTAACAATGCAGAATAAATAATGACAATTTTTATCTTTCTTTAACTTACAGAAATGGAACCTAAATCTTCTTTGGCTGAAATATAAAGAGGCAAAAATAAATGCAACATCTACACAGGTTAATCAGAATATCTGTAGATAAGTTCAACCTGTTGTAGTAATAAAAGGAAAAATAAAATTCAGTTTACAAAAATATAAAATAAATATAGAACAGTTAGAGCATGCAACATAAAAGATACATTAAAAGTAAATAAATCATTTATACACACTACATTTAAAACAATAGATTCCATTCTTCACTCAAACATAGCTTTACGAATGTTTATATTTGACAACTGTTCATAGAATTTGTACTATAGTTCATGTAATTTCAATCTTTTAGAATGTACCTGATCATACCAGCCAGATTTATGATAAATATGTTTATAGTTATAATATACTACGTTCAGCTAAACATTGGTTCATCTAAATTTTACATCATATATTTGAATGTAACCAAATATTGGATTTCTCCCTCTTGCTTCTGACTACCAAACTCAACCATTTCACTCAATGTAAACAAGTACTTTTTGGTAAAAGATATAAAGTTAATTTATAACTGTAAAGATGATCAAATGATAATCACTGCATTTACTAAATAACTGATATACAAATGAAACATCACTGTAATGGGTCTCTGAGTTAAAAATAATATTGTTTACATGAAACAATGTTGCACAAATCTCTCTAAGTAAAATAAAAGTAAATATTCCAATACATATACTGTGTCTTGTTAACTTACTTATTTATTTTGCTTAATGTCGCTTTCAACACATAGTTTACTTTACATCATCACAGGTAGTTGGAAGGGCAGAGGAAACCAGCACATACAGTTGGTCAAGGTTCTGTACTGTAAACTGCTGACAAATGGAAAGCAACTACCAGCTTTCCCACTTGAGTTCGGGCCAGGCACTGAAACCCAATATCAGAAGTGGGAGGCAAGAGTGCTACCACTCTGCCACTGTGGCCCCTATGTCTTGTTAATTAACAATCTCTGGATGCTTATTACATTCCACAATAAATGCAAATGCAAAATTAGACCCACCAATTCTTTAATGTGATAAGTTTGAGGTACTAGAAAGGCTGCTGAACTTCAAGCAAAGAAAAAGTATTAGGTTGATTTCCATCAAGGACAGAATAAAGCCACTGTAAGAAGCATATTTTCACTTTCCTTTTACATTACATTGTCAAAACCTTATGGTACTTTTATCTCAAAAACTTTTCACTTTATTCTTCAAAAATGCAAAAACATTCGGAAAGTAACTTTAAACAGTGAACTTTATTGAACCACTGAAAAACAAATGGAATATTAAAATATACACCCACAAGGTTATGTCCAATGTTGTTATTTTAATTAATTTATACATGACCTCCTCCTACATACTCCTATACTCCTAAGAAATAAATGTAATTGATAAAAATTCAATATGAAAGTAGTAGTTTTATAACCAGTTCAACAACCAAAGTCATATTGGGACAGGTCCTCATTGTCACTTGTGGGAGTTGAACCCACACAGAGTTGACAGCCTGTGATAAGATGCCAAACTTGCTAACAACTAGGTTACCATGAACCTCGATCACTGAGAAAGTTAATATGTACAAACAATATAATGCAATAAAAATATACACATTTTCAAGAATTCGTAACTTTCGTCAAGTTTGTCAAGGAATAAACAAAAATAAATGTGTCAAGCATCAATACATGCAGAATCTATATACAACACAAAGCTTTAAAAAGGAAACAAAAGTGAAAAAAACTAAAGCGTGTTATATACAATGGGCTACACAATGGGGCATTTTTCATGAATATGCATAATGAATTTCAATAATTGAGATATGAAGCTAAGAGACCTTACAAAAGTTACCATTTTTGTCTATAATATAATCATCAAATGGCTTTTATGGCCCAACCCAAGAATGCACTTAAATTAGCATGGACTCTAGATGATATCCCAGTACTGGAAACTGTAAAAAAGATCTTAGCTAGTATTTATTGAAAATGTGATAAGATCACAATTCTGCACATTAACAGATAAACTTTTTTTCTGTGAAATACACAATGGTACACATCGCATCAAATGTATAGAAAATGATAAAACTTTATTCAAAGTTACTCAATTTATAGATAGTTGAAATGCTTAAAAGAGTTGAATTTTAATTTCCCTACATTACTTTGGTGTAAACATGAGGTGTGTCATCTTTATTCACATTCTGTGTCACCATGTAACCATCAGAAGAAATATTGCTCTCTGGCACATTAGCATACAGTGGGATTTTGCTTTGCACTTCAGAAACAATATGATCAGTTGTAATATCTTCATATGGACCTTCCTTAACATCAGTAGCCAAAGGATTTGTTTCTTTTACTTTGAATTCCTTATCTTGGATTTTCACAGCAACATTAGCGACACTTGTGTTTTTTACAAGGGATTTTCTCTTTCTTGGTACAAAATAGAATAGTATAGCCATTATTAATGCAATGCTTGTTACAAAAAACAAAGCAGCAAGTACAGAAACAACATATACAATAATTGATGAATCAGATGAAACTTTGATCATTGTTGGCACCGATACTGGAAGCTCAGTTAGTTTTCTGATTCGAAGTCTTTCAATAGATTCCAAAGATACTTTTGAGCAGTTTACCCAAAAACCATCTGCAATGAAGTAAAACTAATAAAGTAATTACATGTGATAACAAAACCAATAGTATTCAGTGAGACTAGACATTGGCGAAACAAGATAGCAGATTATCAAAACTACACAAAATATATTTAATAAGTATATTCAAGATAGAGTGCACTGTGCACTGTGCTGTTTTCAAGGAAACTAGGTTAGTTTATAGTTTGCAATAAGGGCCCTGACGAATATTATGAGACTGCCACATCATAACATTTTTTCTGTTTCAGATCCCAGCACCAACAGCTTAGCGGGACTGTGTTAAATAACTTCACCGTTCAGTAAGACCTATGTCTTATGTATTCATATAGCCACAAGGCAGAACATTTACTTTTCAGTATGCACTGCTTTCTTCCACCATCTCAACTACACACCATATTATGAGATAAACAATATTTTGAAAGCAACAGTTAACACAAATCCATCAATCTAGTATAGGAAGAATTTGGCAAAAGATCGTATAGTTGAATGAAACAAATGGATATTGATGAAACAGTTGTCTTAGTACTGTAATTTTACTCAGTGTGTAATTTGTCCATCACCTTATTTTTAAAAGTTTTGCTCAGTTAAATCTTCCATTTTACTAAGAGCAGTTGAAAACACACTACATTTAAAACAATAGATTCCATTCTTCACTCAAACATAGCTTTACGAATGTTTATATTTGACAACTGTTCATAGAATTTGTACTATAGTTCATGTAATTTCAATCTTTTAGAATGTACCTGATCATACCAGCCAGATTTATGATAAATATGTTTATAGTTATAATATACTACGTTCAGCTAAACATTGGTTCATCTAAATTTTACATCATATATTTGAATGTAACCAAATATTGGATTTCTCCCTCTTGCTTCTGACTACCAAACTCAACCATTTCACTCAATGTAAACAAGTACTTTTTGGTAAAAGATATAAAGTTAATTTATAACTGTAAAGATGATCAAATGATAATCACTGCATTTACTAAATAACTGATATACAAATGAAACATCACTGTAATGGGTCTCTGAGTTAAAAATAATATTGTTTACATGAAACAATGTTGCACAAATCTCTCTAAGTAAAATAAAAGTAAATATTCCAATACATATACTGTGTCTTGTTAACTTACTTATTTATTTTGCTTAATGTTGCTTTCAACACATAGTTTACTTTACATCATCACAGGTAGTTGGAAGGGCAGAGGAAACCAGCACATACAGTTGGTCAAGGTTCTGTACTGTAAACTGTTGACAAATGGAAAGCAACTACCAGCTTTCCCACTTGAGTTCGGGCCAGGCACTGAAACCCAATATCAGAAGTGGGAGGCAAGAGTGCTACCACTCTGCCACTGTGGCCCCTATGTCTTGTTAATTAACAATCTCTGGATGCTTATTACATTCCACAATAAATGCAAATGCAAAATTAGACCCACCAATTCTTTAATGTGATAAGTTTGAGGTACTAGAAAGGCTGCTGAACTTCAAGCAAAGAAAAAGTATTAGGTTGATTTCCATCAAGGACAGAATAAAGCCACTGTAAGAAGCATATTTTCACTTTCCTTTTACATTACATTGTCAAAACCTTATGGTACTTTTATCTCAAAAACTTTTCACTTTATTCTTCAAAAATGCAAAAACATTCGGAAAGTAACTTTAAACAGTGAACTTTATTGAACCACTGAAAAACAAATGGAATATTAAAATATACACCCACAAGGTTATGTCCAATGTTGTTATTTTAATTAATTTATACATGACCTCCTCCTACATACTCCTATACTCCTAAGAAATAAATGTAATTGATAAAAATTCAATATGAAAGTAGTAGTTTTGTAACCAGTTCAACAACCAAAGTCATATTGGGACAGGTCCTCATTGTCACTTGTGGGAGTTGAACCCACACAGAGTTGACAGCCTGTGATAAGATGCCAAACTTGCTAACAACTAGGTTACCATGAACCTCGATCACTGAGAAAGTTAATATGTACAAACAATATAATGCAATAAAAATATACACATTTTCAAGAATTCGTAACTTTCGTCAAGTTTGTCAAGGAATAAACAAAAATAAATGTGTCAAGCATCAATACATGCAGAATCTATATACAACACAAAGCTTTAAAAAGGAAACAAAAGTGAAAAAAACTAAAGCGTGTTATATACAATGGGCTACACAATGGGGCATTTTTCATGAATATGCATAATGAATTTCAATAATTGAGATATGAAGCTAAGAGACCTTACAAAAGTTACCATTTTTGTCTATAATATAATCATCAAATGGCTTTTATGGCCCAACCCAAGAATGCACTTAAATTAGCATGGACTCTAGATGATATCCCAGTACTGGAAACTGTAAAAAAGATCTTAGCTAGTATTTATTGAAAATGTGATAAGATCACAATTCTGCACATTAACAGATAAACTTTTTTTCTGTGAAATACACAATGGTACACATCGCATCAAATGTATAGAAAATGATAAAACTTTATTCAAAGTTACTCAATTTATAGATAGTTGAAATGCTTAAAAGAGTTGAATTTTAATTTCCCTACATTACTTTGGTGTAAACATGAGGTGTGTCATCTTTATTCACATTCTGTGTCACCATGTAACCATCAGAAGAAATATTGCTCTCTGGCACATTAGCATACAGTGGGATTTTGCTTTGCACTTCAGAAACAATATGATCAGTTGTAATATCTTCATATGGACCTTCCTTAACATCAGTAGCCAAAGGATTTGTTTCTTTTACTTTGAATTCCTTATCTTGGATTTTCACAGCAACATTAGCGACACTTGTGTTTTTTACAAGGGATTTTCTCTTTCTTGGTACAAAATAGAATAGTATAGCCATTATTAATGCAATGCTTGTTACAAAAAACAAAGCAGCAAGTACAGAAACAACATATACAATAATTGATGAATCAGATGAAACTTTGATCATTGTTGGCACCGATACTGGAAGCTCAGTTAGTTTTCTGATTCGAAGTCTTTCAATAGATTCCAAAGATACTTTTGAGCAGTTTACCCAAAAACCATCTGCAATGAAGTAAAACTAATAAAGTAATTACATGTGATAACAAAACCAATAGTATTCAGTGAGACTAGACATTGGCGAAACAAGATAGCAGATTATCAAAACTACACAAAATATATTTAATAAGTATATTCAAGATAGAGTACACTGTGCACTGTGCTGTTTTCAAGGAAACTAGGTTAGTTTATAGTTTGCAATAAGGGCCCTGACGAATATTATGAGACTGCCACATCATAACATTTTTTCTGTTTCAGATCCCAGCACCAACAGCTTAGCGGGACTGTGTTAAATAACTTCACCGTTCAGTAAGACCTATGTCTTATGTATTCATATAGCCACAAGGCAGAACATTTACTTTTCAGTATGCACTGCTTTCTTCCACCATCTCAACTACACACCATATTATGAGATAAACAATATTTTGAAAGCAACAGTTAACACAAATCCATCAATCTAGTATAGGAAGAATTTGGCAAAAGATCGTATAGTTGAATGAAACAAATGGATATTGATGAAACAGTTGTCTTAGTACTGTAATTTTACTCAGTGTGTAATTTGTCCATCACCTTATTTTTAAAAGTTTTGCTCAGTTAAATCTTCCATTTTACTAAGAGCAGTTGAAAAATTAACTTTGAACATAGTAACTTATAAATTCATCACAATCGCAGTTCGTCAGAAATTTTATTGATATTTTCAGTTGCATTTTCTGCCAATCCAAAATATTTTGTGTTTGTTAATGCTTGATGTGATAATGTTGGCTCTATGTCTGCTTTTTAAAACTTTTAATATTTTCTTTTATTTCCTTGATTTCAAATTGCATGATGTCATAACTGCAGAGAAAGTAATACAATGATACCCTTAAGCCTGAATCTAATGCAAGTGTTCCACTGGAGCTGACCCTGCAACTGACCCAACGACACTAGGGTCGGTTACAAAGTTGTAGGGTCGTGGGAAAAAGTGCGCAAAAATGCTGAGTCGGTTATGAAATCCCCGACAGGAGGGTACAGTTACAGACAGGACATGACACTCATCCCAACAAGACGTAGGGTCGGGAACGTTTTTTGCACAGCCAGTTGTTTAACTACCACCACAAGCCCTAAACCCCTAACAGACAAGCCAGATCACAGGTAGACAAGCTATAAAGACAAACATACAAGTCAGGAGCATGCTCCCGACCCTTCCGGACAAGACTGATTGTTTTTGAGGATCTATATCTAAAAGTCGTCATTCAGAATCGAGATCCATATCACACTTTATAAACCCTCCTCCCTTGCGATGTGCCATTTCACACTTCAAAGATGACATGAACACATCAAGAGCAACAGATAGATCACTTGAGGGTCTTTTTGTTTTTATTGAGTTCAACTTTTTATTGTACATGATAATTTCAAGACACAGAATTCAGCAGAACCCAGCACCTGCCCAGCCAGCATCACCATCACTCCCACCACCCAGAAGGAGAAGGAAGCCCCAGAATCCATGGGTCATGCCCTGGATACTGCAGAGAGAGTAGAGAGGTTGCTACAGAACACTCTTGGACAAGTTATTCACTACTGACATACCAGGCTACAGAAACTTTACCAGGATGTAACCAGCATTTTTAGACTTTATTGAAGAAAGAATCACCCCCCATCTAAGTAAGTCAATCATCTACTTCAGGAAGTTACTGAAAGTCGGGTTAAAACTGGTAGTTACTTTAAGACATTTATCCACAAGGGAAAGCTACACTTCACTGCAATACCACTGGAGGGTTGGAAGAACGACCATCTGCAAATTTGTCCCCCAGGTCTGCAAAGCCATTTTGAAAGAATTTCAACATGAGTACTTGTTGTGTCCCATTGTTCCTGAAGACTGGAAGAAAATTAAAGATTTAGAAACAGATTTAATTTCCCCCATGCAGTCAGTGTACAAGACAGAAAACACATTGCTATAAAGAAGCCCAAGAAGTCAGGCAATGAATATTTTAACTACAAGGGCTACTTTTGCAGGCTGTTTTGGCTTTAGTCGATGCAGATTACAACTTCCTGTGGGTCAACGTGGGGGCCAGTGGGTCATCATCTAATCTAATCTCATCTAATCTACTGCTTTGCAGGCGCAATATCTTCCCCATGAAGGGGAACTCAGTGCGCTGACTTAACAAAATCATTATCATAAGGAAAGTCAAGGGGCGGTCAAGGTCAATAATCCAGGGTTGTGGGTGTGACCAAGAGGGAAGGAAACTAAGTTGGGAAACTAGAATTAAAGAGGTGGGTTTTGAGGTGTTTCCTGAAAGATGCAACAGAGAGGCTATTTCTTATTTGGAAGGGGAAGGAGTTCCAGAGAACTGGGGCATAGTGACTGAAAGAATTGGAGAAAAGTTCGACTGATTTGTGAACCTTATGGTCGAAAGTGGGGGTGTGAAGGAACTTGAGTTTAGGGGTACTTTGCCTTGTATTCCTGGAAGAGGTGTAGGGATGAATTGATTCTCTGAGGTAAACTGGTTGACCTGATGCTCAGATATTGAAACGCAGCAAACTGAAAAGAAGAATTGAGAACGGAACCACCACCTGAACCACTTGGACCTGGGGGGGCCAGATTTACACTACTTCCTGTTGGGGGACGATGCCTTTACCCTGATGCCTTGGTTGATGAAGCCTTACAGCAGACGACAACTGACCAGGGAGGAGAGAATAGCCAACTATGGGATATCCAGGGGAGGAGGGTGGTCAAGAACTCATTTGGTATACTTGTCAGTCAAGAGATTCAGGGCGCTGTTGACCACCATGGAGCAGAGGCCAAAAGTAGTCATTGTGTTAACATATGTGGTACTACATAACATGTTGAGAAACCATCAGGGGGAGCAGAAAGACCACCCACTCCAGCTGGCGACATACTAGCACCACAGGCAGACCAGGGGGAACATGGACACATGAGAACTTGAGAAACCTATTGAGAAAGGCCAAATATCAACAGGACCTACTGAAAGACTATTTCAATCATTTGGGGGCACTGGCTGGGCAGGGGGACAGAGTAAAAGAAGACTGAGGGGGAGAACATGTTGTCATCTATCAGTCCTTTTCAGGACTACCCAAATAATTCAAGAACTTTTATTTAGCAAAGTGTTGTGCTCAAAATAACCTTAACTTCATAACAATTTAATGCTAATTCAATTTCACCAAAATAGTCCCTATCACAAACAGAAGTGCCTCCCAAACTCACTTGACAAAATTAAATATCATCTCATACAGATTTAAACCCATGTCCTCAATTTACAAAGTTCACATCTCCCACCAAAACGACATGGGTTTATTTAAAAAAAATGACCTGCCAAATAGTAAAACAAAAATGATCCCATTTAAAAATAAATTCTGGCCCCTGAATATCACAAACAGAAACAACTTTGCTGAGAAATTTGGTGCAGAAACAAAAAAAATTAAAATGTAAATTCCAAGTCACTTATATGTTTGAATGTTTTGTTAGGTCTTGCCATTTGTTTGTCGGTCCCTCCACTCATTGAAACCAACTGAGTTATGTGGATAATTTGGGGAGGGAGGGACATGGATTGGTGTCTGGATCTTTGTTATTTTGGGGGTGGACTTTTCTAATTTTTCGAGGGTTGGGGGTGGGCTGCTTTGGAATTCTTAGGGGACAACTTTTATTTAACTTTTTTTACTTTCTTTCTAAATTTCTTTTTAATTTTTGTTTTTCAATTTTCTATTTTTTTTGTAGTGGTACTTAATTAATATTTTTGTGGTGGAACTTTATTAATATTTGCTCAACATTCACTCATTCATTCACACAATTTTTTGTGTACTGTGGGGAAGTGTAAGCATTGGACAGGGTGCTTTTTTTGTTTTGGGGCAACAACAGTTGAATAATTGTTTTTGGACGATTCGGGTGGCCCTTAGAAGGTCTGGTTTTGGTGTGACTTGCGCGGGCTCATCCGCTGATTTGGGCTGACTGTGCTGGCTAGACTGGGTGGGAGGTCTTGACTGTCCTTGATGAGTGGAAGATGGCACAGGTGACAGTGCTGGTTGAAGCTTCAAAGAGACTGGATATTCCAGAAGTGTTGTGTTGACTTTCATCCTGTTGTGAAGCTGCAACTGAAGGTGGGTTGAAAATCATCTGTCTGGAAGTCCCAGGCTGTTGGTCATCCACAACTACGTAAGAAGTAGCAGACTGCGTTGATGCTGATAAATAAGGCCTTGATGGTTGCTGTACTTTGGCAATCACTCTAGCAGGCTGAGTTGTGACTATCTGCGTAGGCTGCACAAGTGGAACAGATTTGTTTGTTTATTTGGGGTTTTACGTCGCTTTCAACACTGTACAGGTCATATCACGACGGGTAGTTGGAAGGGCAGAGGAAACCAGTACATAGAGTTCGCTAGGGTTGTGTACTGTAAACTGCCGACCAGCGGCAAGCAACTACCAGCTTTCCCACTTACGGCCATGACGGGGATCGATCCCCGGCCGCAGAGGTGGGAGGCGAGAGTGTTACCACTCTGCCACCGTGGCCCCTCAACTGGAACAGAGACTGCTTGAGTATTTGGTATGGTGAGTATGCATTCACATCCTGCTGAGGCCTGTGTTGCTTCTGGAAGTTGAAATGTGGTGACCTGTTGACTTGTGGTGACCTGTCTCTTGCGTTTTTTGGGCTTGTACTGTATTTCACTGAGAAGCTTCACTGTCTAATTCCTGAAGGTAAAAAAAGTATCTCTCCTCCAGGTATTCAATCTTAGAGTTAAGATAGTTGCACAATGACTCTTGGACTTGGAGTGGGGTCCTGATGTGCACCCAGAAATGTCGAAAGCATCGACCTCATCTGCTGGATCTGATCTAAGACTGGATCTGCAGCAGTGGTGGTAGTCATGACTGGAGGCTGTCGTCTCTTAAGACTGGTGCTCGAAGGCTGATGAGAAATGTCTGATGTAATGCTGATTTCCATCTCAGATTCTGTGTCTCTGGATGTATCCAGAACTGTCTGGATTGAGTTGATTCTACATCAGTATCTGTGTGTGTCCGCACTCTCTTCTCTCCTCTTTCCTGGCTCTCTTCCCTCCTATCTCATTCCATCCTCTCCCTGTCCCTCTGCTCTTGTTCTCTCCGTTCTCTCCCATCCCTCTCCTCTCTCTTCATACTTCTCCTCTCTATATCCTCAGCTGTATCTCCTAACTCAACTGTTATTGAGTATCTGTTGGTACTTCAATCTTTCTCCTTCAGCCCCTTTACATGCTGAACAATCAATCAATTGTGTAGCTTGTTTAAAAAACAAAACTTAAATTAAAAGTGAAACCTCATAGAACAGATTTCAATCCCAGCCAGTCAAGCCTATCTCAAACTTTAGATAATTTGTAAAAAAATTAAAAACCTAAAGGAAAGCTGCACACCTTCTTGTATCTTGACAAGTCAAAGCCCAAATATATGCAGATTGTCCACCGACTCGCCTTTTTATACCCACAGATTTCGAAGCTGACAGGCCGTAAGAAGAAAAAATATTGCCGGCCTGTCTGTTTCAGTTCCCGGCTTCTCTGTTAGTGTTACAGGGCTGTCAGTTGTTGTTTACAGCTTGTCTGTTTGAGTTTAAGGCCTGTCGGTTACAAATATTCCCGACTCTAGGGCCCAGTCAGTTAAAGTTACCCGCTGGCCTGTAAACTTTACAGGCCTGTCAGGAACAGTAACAGAAAGGCCGGCTAAAGTTACTGACTGTACTGTAACACTTCCTGCACGGTCTGTTTGTCATCATGTACAGTCGGGAAGTCCATATTTTAATCAAACTGGATACTTGGTACAGACAGACCGGTTTGATTAAATGACAAGCCCGGGAAGTGAAACTGACAGGCCGTTAAGTTAACCAACAGATCTGTTGCAAAGTGGCTGAAATTAGGGTCGGTTATAAGGGTCAGCAACAGCTGTAAAAAATCAAACATGTTTGATATTTCACTGACTCTTGCCAACAGGCCGGGAACTTACAACCGAACCTAACTGACCAAGTAAACATGGTTCCCAACTCTTCAAAAATACCTAGTTACCGACCCGTCAGCTCCAGTGGAACACCTGCATAACATAAATTGGTTTATAAAATTGATGTGGTATATGCAAACTTATAAAAAATATCCTGGAAAGAGTAATATATTTAGGGCTAAGGAAATTACATGATTTATTTAGGAGGTAGTATTTTAGAACTCAAGCCTTAAAACTGATTCTGACCAATTTTGATGTGTTTTATTGAGACTGGCAAAACCATTTCAAACCCCTGACTGTAACTGAGCTGTTATACATATGGTGAGACAGATTGTTCCTACAGGTCGAATTTTTCTCCCTCCCATGCACTGATCAAGGAAACATTGTAATCATAGGTTAACTTATGACAAACCTACCAATTGGAATGAGTTGACTGATGATATCTGTTACCTCACTTTGATCAAAATTAAAATTACCCAATCTATCTTAGTTACTTTTCGTTTGATGTATCTTTGGTTGTTGTCTTTTGTCATGCGCATCAATGCATGACTTTGGACTCCAGCTTATGATATATTGCACCTTAGAATATGCAGTTAGGTGTAATTAAGTTCTACAATAGTTCAATTAGAATTACAATGAAATACAGCAATAAACATTTTATATTGAGCTATAAAAAGTTGAAAGTCTTTAAAATATATCCCCAACTACTTACCTTCAGAACTTAGAAGTATCCTCTCAGTGAAATTGTGATCCCAAACACCCCTGTTTTGTTGCCATATATTTATGTATCCAAAAGGTTTTGTGCTTACAGCCATTTCTAGCCTTCGTTCACCATTTGTGTTAGCAGAAAAACTTTTCAATTCGGTGTTTTTAGCTTGGTTGTTTTTATCATATTGAATTTCCTTTATCGCAAGATTTTCACCATTTTGCAACAGTAAATAGCAGTAGCAACCAAACTCTTCACGCTTTTTATTGATTTCAATGACGGCAGTATACTCTTCCATAATGTTGTTGCAATCAAATGGGATTTCCTGGACATCAGCTGAGAAAAAAACAAGAAAATCAATGTATTGATAACTAATAATTTTTTCGTTATTGATTAGAAAATTGATACATTATTGGTCAATTTTTGCTACATTATTGGTTAGCTGATACGTTGTTGGTTATTGATTTGTTTATGGTTGTAACAGTGATATTTTGTCACTTTCAATAAATATAAATGTCAGCTTGAAATTTCAAAATCTTTTTAGTTACCCTTTTGTAAAAAAAACCTTTGATGAAATCACTTTTTCTTTGAATATTAACAATCAAATAGATTTTGTTTTAACCCAAATTTAATCTTAGCTTGACATAAGAATTTTATAATGAGTTTAACATCCTCTTCAAAACAGAATTAAAAATCCAAAGCATATACAGAGAGATCAAATAGAAAACACAGTGATGGACATTAAAGTGTCAGTTCACAAGACCATTAAGAGTGATTAAAACAAGTGTGGCATTCAAATACTTAGCTTGCTAGTACATAATCATGAGTTCAAAACAAAGTCATAATGACATGCAAGATTTCGTGAGTGCACTTTTGCTCATTCTTGGCCATCCTGTAGTAAAACAATAAAATCTCGGCACATTTGGAATCTGAACTCATGTCCATGAGATGCTATGAAATATCAATGTATAATGGTAAAGAAACAACATAGTAGTCTGAAAGTGACCTTCAAACTGAACATCCTGGATTGGTAGGAATCACTGTTGAAAATATCATTATCATTTTCAGAGTATCACCAAAACAACTATGGAACACTGAGGAATGGTTCGGAACAGCTTCAGATCTTAAAGATTGGTAATATTTGAATTTTAAATTATTGCTTTATAGTCACATTGACTTAGGAATACAATTGGAAGGTATTTAAATATGTATCAACAAAAACAGCTAGCTGCTGAAGTGCAACATTAGCAAAATCATTTATAAACACTTATACTGACAACATATAATGAGATACTTCTCTTTTGCAATGCCATAGTTTTGATAATGATTGATTGATTGAAGTACATTCTTGAACCGTTCTCAGCTTCACTTAATTTAAATAGAGATATAATTTTAAAGTACTTTTCATGAAAATCCAATCCTTGGTTGTGTTGTTTGAAATGTAAAACCATGTTCTCACTTTGACCATCATGTTACCTTTTTATTTCTTCCCCTGAAATTTGCTTGCACTTAATTAATCTGCTGCACTCCTTCATTGTCTTTGCATATAATCTTCTGTTTTAACATGTTTAGGGGCAAATAATATGAAGAGTTTGTGAAAATAAAAAAAACAGTCTGCAGTCTAGATCTGGATCTAAGTCATCTCTGTTACCCAGATCCGATGTATAAGTTTGAGTTATCAGTAAAGACAAACAAGCAAACAAGAATACAAACTACAACACCTCATTAATACTTTGGTGTCTCTCTTATTCAGGGATACAGGTAACAACACTTGATACCAGAAGTGGGGTATTAAAAGCTAAGCATTACCATTAAAATCTCAAAGTCAGTCGTGTGTAAACTATGCTGTCTCTTCCTACACATAAAATGGGTTAATATGCTGGTAATACAAGCCTTTCTTTGATATTGCCTAACATGTGGGGTACTTTTTGAATGTAAATGATTGGGTTAAGATTTAAAATGCATTTCATCCATATTAGAATCTTTAGCAGGGCTATACAGAACGAGACCATGCAATGTTTAACAAAAAAGAGTAGAAATTGTTGTAGGAATTTATTCACTCTTTCATGGTTTAAAGTACAACTTTGATAAAATTGAGATTGAACAGGCTTGTAATTTACTATTTCCATTAAAGTCCACAAAGGATGAAAAAAGATTCCTCTAAAACTTTGTATATGTAAACCAGAGATTAAGACAATCCCAGTAAAGAAAACTCACATCAATCAAAGCATCCAGCACTGAAATACAGCTTCTCAAAGTGGCATATTAAATAACATCCCTGAAAATATGTGTGCAGGAGTTGTAATGACACAAAAGGCACACAACTGTACATTTGCCATGGTTTTTGTTATAAATGTATTGGGAAGGATTGGATGTAACTGAATATACTGCAGACTTAATTGCATTTTCAAGTGATTTTTTTAGAGTTTAACTTTAACTGAATAAGGATTATTTTGTTTGAAGAGTTTCTATAATTTAATTTTATAATTAGCATTTATTCTTTAATATGAAAGCTCTCAATCAGACTCGGTGTGAAACTGTCAATTATAGAGAGAGTGTGTGTGAGAGTAAGGATTCTGTAGAGATAACTTTTCAAATATTAATCATAAATAGTGTGATTTTAAGAGCTGGTTGGGTTACAGTCATACATGTATTAATGTGTATCAGTCATTTTTAGTTCATTGTCAACCTTCTTTTTCCTTTGGCTTGGGTTAAAAACTTTCAATGATACCTTCAAGTTTAAATTTTATCTTGGTTATTTGTTGCATATAATTAATCAAAGGAAATTTAAAAGTTTTATTATCAGCGAAGTACACCACTCTTCTCTGTGGCTACAAGGACTGATGCTTAAAAATACAAAATGTCACATGCATATTTACATGAACACTTTGATGTGATGCCTACAGTTATTAAAAGTATATATCATATACACAGCTACCAATGAAATGTCAGAATGTGGTTCATATCTCTTGTGGATAAACTCTGCATCCTGGTATTGAAACTGTGATTAAATATTTGGTCATTTCAGACTGCTTACATTCAATATTGGCAGCAGTGTAGCCCCCCAAAAAATAAATAAAACACTGTGTGTGTTTGACCAGCTGGTTTTATAAATTGTCTCTCAGTTCTCAATGGTCAACTGGAGAACTTTTTCTGTTCTGTTATTAAGGAGTTTGGTTAACCAAGAGTGCCATAAAATTTTATAACACTTTGAGAAAATGTGGACAGGAACTTGGTGAAGAACTTGCTTATCAGCAAATTTAAAAACTGACACTATATCAGAGGATGCCTTGTTACACCAAAACTACATACTTATTGACTATTTTGAAAACAAGTTACAGTCAAGTTGTAGATTTTATTCTTAATTTTGGGCCATTATTTGAATGTGACCACAAGTTTTAAGTTCATTTGATCTAAGTATAGGAAAAATAAATTTTGGACTGAAGCCGACCCTTTCCAAGACAGTTTATAAAAAGTAATTTCCCTTAATTTTATACTATTTTGTATTGTACACACAGAGATCTGAGTGGCAAATATCCTGTGGCAATATGATGCAGTTTCCTGGAGAGATCTGTTTTTCCAAGAATCAGATTTAAGTGGCTTTTAATGTGCTTTCTAGTGGGAGTTTGAAGAACGGACTTGGCAGGTGTATTGTTACACAGATAATCTGTATAAGGATGCAAAAGAAAATTCATGCACTGTGGTGTTTAAGTTGATGCCAAGTCATGCTCAAGGTAAAATATTTGACATAATTGCTTTGTCCAAATGTGCTTTGTGATCTATTAACTATTAATCAACATAGTAATTAGAATAAACTAGATAAGATCCTTTGCTTAACACACATGTTGGATGCCTGTTTAAGATATCTGCACAAGACAAATTTACAAATGTTAAAAATCTTAAGCTAAAAAATTAAAAGATATAAAGGGCCTACATGGAGTAGATAAAGTGGTGACTTCATGCTTGGGCTAATGATTTAAATACAGATTTGAAAGGTTCATCACCATATTTACTGAAAGATAGAAAAATCATCACCAGCACTAGTTGGTTAATCTAACGCTGATGCTCGGGGTAAACATATGACCTGTGGAGCAGCATAAGTAAAGCAGAGGGACAACACATGACTTGTTACAATGTAATAGAATTGAAAGGTAAGGTGCTATTTTTTAGTCATGTTTTAGAATTCAAGATTTGGGATTTGAAAGCAGGAATAGCAAAGAATACAATGGAGTGGATAAATTTTGATGAGAAGAGAATTTGATACAAGTTCACATACTGTCCTGCCAGGAAATATTTGATTCTCGATATGGAATTCTAACAGTTAGCAAGACTAGGGACTGAGCTGAAAAGTTGTGATAAGCAGCAGCACAAACTTATCCTAATTCAACTCTCACAAACTTTGCATTGATGATACTGTCACTTTATTGATCATATGACTAATTTTCCAGTCCTAAAGGTTGGGAGCATACAAGCGGCAATTGTAAATAATTGTTAAAATGTTCATAAATGTTTCAAAAGTATATATGGCAAACTTACCAAAAACGTTGACTTAATTAAATATTCATTGATCTTACTTACTGGAAGAAATTTGCGAAATGTTGTACAGTTGTCAAGTCAAGTTACTGTTTTGGACTTGAGGAAAACTTTAATATTTTAGATCATGTACAATCACTTTATTATTACAAAAGGCTGTCTGTACATGTTTGAGCCAAAAGTAAGGCTATATATGGTTTTGCTGTAATATGAATAACAGACTATATATCAGTAAAATATAAACTAATCAATTATATTTTTCGAGCTCAAATATGCAGCAAAAGCAAACTCAATATTACTCTTCATATCACTTTAAATTATTTTTGAGTTAGTGAGAGATTTGCAATTTAAGAGAAATATATGTGACCATATATATTACTGTATTTTTATGGGTTTTTTCTACAACCATCCAATGAAAATATTGAAAATATCATGTTGGTGACGTGTGCTTTTGTGAACACTTTGGTGAAACAAAGGTTGGGTTGTTCAACTAGGCATGAGGTTTGTGCACTAAAACGTTTTAGCACTAAAAGTTCGTGTTTTGTATGGACTAATATGATTTTCTAACTGATATTTTTAGTCTTTTATGATATCTTTGTGTGGTATAGAAAACAATTAATACCATATTAGTAATTGATTTTTATTTAAGTCTAAATTGGAATGTGTATTTAAGATTTTTGCAAACTCCCACCGAAGGGAAAACTCCCGCCAAAAATTGCTTCATCAGTGAAACAAAAATTAAATTTAATTGGAGTTTGCCTTTTTGTCATTGCAGATTTTTAGATTACACCCATTAAAAGTACAGTGTTTGTTTTAATTTAAAACATCTTTCCTGTGTGAAGATCTCATTTGCGGTCTTGTTTGAAACCAATAAACATAAAAAATGGATGGATCTGATTGTCAGGAAGATATTGTCCAGGCATTTAAAGCAATGGTCAAAAAAATCTTGTGGTTGTTTCATTGGCTCCTCTAATCCTCAAGTCGACGGATTTATCTATAATTGGGTGTTGCACTAAGACCATCTTATCTGTAACTATGTATTTTTGAGGGCCAGAAGCAATGTTAATCGAGTTGGTTAGGATTAGTTATAGTTTCCTGGTTTGTCATGGTGCATTTGCAAAATATCAAACATATGACACTGACTGACCCCGACTCTATATCTGGACCTTGGTTCTGCCCAGCTGGAAACCGTCCTGTTGTTGGTCTTTATGGCTTGTCAGATACACTTCCTGTCTTGTCCTATACTGTAACCATATTGTATGGAAGGATCCCTCTGCCAGTTGTGGTTAAGTACCTGAACACCACCTTCCCACAGGTTGTACACACCAACTGACCTTATTTGAAATAAACTGGCCTGACATAAACACTCCCAACCTGACTTCATCATTTCCCATAAAGACTGGAAGTCTTTGACCCTAGAGTTAGTAACATCTCAGCAGGACAGCTGGGAACACTTCACCAAGCCCTAAACAGACACCAACAAGGCACTTACAGCTACAGACAAGCTGGGAAGTGTGTAGGACAAGCTGGCTTCCATTTTGCTTGTCAGCTATAAAGAATATTCATATATAAGGCAAAGCAGTTTGTGCAATGTATCATTTGGAAGCTGGCATCTGACAGAATATATCTGGCAGTGTTTAGGATAAGGCATTTGTTTTTAACAAATTAACTACAATTTAGTGTTCATATACAAGTTGGGGCGAATGTGGTTAGGCTTTTGTTTTACAAAAAAATGGGTCCTAAAAAGGGCAGAAGACAGGGGAAGATAGAAGTCCCCAAAGACATACCTACAGAGTTTGAGCTGGAGGATACTGCTGCTGACACACAAGGAAGGGGAGGGCAGGGGGACGAGAGGGATAGGAAGGATAAAGAAACAGAGGGAGGATATGTAAAGGGAGGAAGCCATGTGGGAGGAAACTACACACTTGGCAGAGGAGGGAGTGGTCACAAAACATGCAAGGACAGAGAGAAGTGACACAGGAATGAATACAAAGGGTGGAGGACAGGTGGGCACATGTCATTTGCACTCCAGGCACAAGAAGGGGAATATGACAAACATCTACTTGACAGACTCAGATGAGGAGGTTATTGTGGACTTTGTGAAGGACCACGAGATCAAAGTGTGCAAGACTTAGTTCAAATCCGAAAGGACTCCAGGAAACTCACACAGTCCGAGTCTGGCAACGTTCCACAGAAAATGACAGAGAGGTAAAACTGGATTCAGGATAAATCTAACTTCTTGAAGACACACATCAGATGCAAGGGACAAAGCAAATCTTCAGCCCTCAAGTCCCTTCAAGGAGAAAGTGCATCCCCTGCCTCAGCACACAACATCTCCAGAGGTTCAACTGATACAGATAGTATGGAGATCCACATGTGATCAGACACCACAATACACCCTTCAGTTTCAAGCCACAACGCAGTGTCCCAGTGTTCAACAGTTGACCAGGAGGTCGTGGACCAGTTTGCACAGATGAAAACCAAGAGGAACAAGTTAGAGTAAGAAAACACACCAAAATTGAAGTTTAGATACTATTCCCATTTCAAGAATCTTCGGGATAAAGTTAAAGTTGGAAACAGGTCCATAGGTTTCTAACAATGTTTGTCTTACGATGATTTTCAAAGAGTTTAGATACTTGAGACTGATGTGGGACGGTTACCTTGTTCAAGTAATGCATCAACTATTGAAGTGATGGGCGGAATAAGGATGTCCAGATCATCTAGGAAAAGAAAAGTGGGCCATGGAATTTAACAGTCTTCTTTTGCTGTGTGTGATTGATATGAGGTGTAACAGAGGTGACGTTAGAGTTAGCCATAGCAATCTGTGAGGCACTAAGCCTATTTAGCGCCCATTGGGTGGCATCAGCCCATGTCGGGGAACCCTCCTCGAGCATTGAAGTAGCCCAAGCACTGCGGACAGCTTGCCAGGGCAGAGATGTGGCATCTTTTAGGGCTAAAATTGTTTGCAGAAGAGCCTGTCTCATTACCCCAGGATCCTTCATTGGGTGGATGTTGGTAAGTTGACCCACAGCCCACTGGGTAAGGGTGAGGTCGTCATATAAGATGCGTTTCTTTCCTTGGCCCCCATGATAAACCTCATTAGCCCACCTTAACTCAGGGGGGTTGTGACAATGTCAGTAGCGTTAAATCTGCCCGAGTGTCGTGTATTTGACGCCTTACCTTGAGCTGCATCCAACTTGGCTTGACCCTCATAGGTGGACAGGATCTGTGACACTGCTTGAGATAAGGTGGGGTTGTTACGTAAAGCATCCAAGCTAGGGATGACAGAGTCACGACGAGAGTCCTGACACTGCAGGGTATTCGTAGCAGCAGTTGACGGTTGATGTGACGCTGGTAGGTTGTATTCAGCTGTGATAGGGTCCCTGAGTTCCCTTGTGTCTTTGACAGTCGCATGAAGGTTTTGAAGACCCTGGTGTCCCTGAGTCGGATCTGAGACAGAGTGAGTGGGGAACGGGGCCAGGTTGCCGTGGACTCGAGACTGAGACCTCAATACTATGGGGGTTGAGTTGCCAGACTGCTGACGCTCCAGTGCATCGATTCGTCTTACTATGTCTTGGTTGGATCTATTCATGTCTTGTAGCAAAGACAGTATAGCGTCATTTGAAGATGAAGGGGCAGTCTGAGGATTAGTTGTTGTGACGGTGTCGTTGACGGTAGTGGTAACAGTACTTACTGGCTGTATATAAGATCCATGAAGCTCACTTGACGGCTTCTTAGATTTCCTCACTGAAGTCCGTGCTCTGGCAGAGGCAGTAACCTTCTTCCTTAAGTTGGCAACTGGAGTTTTCTTGTTAGTTGATGGCATATATTGACACCACAACACTGGTAAGTTAGTAAATGATGGTAAAAATCTAAAATAAAGTAAAATACTGATGTTGTTTAAGTTAAAAATCCTCTTTAGACACAGTGATTTCATTCTTCGGCTCTCAAGTTCAGAATGAATGTCACAAAGAAAGGCGGCAAGTGATGAAGCATAACTAATTTCTATTGGATAGCCTAAATAGAAGTGTGAAGCCCCAAGAAGAAACCACTAGCTTAAGGTAGCCAGTGAACTGCCCCAGCAGGCTCCTACATAGCCGTGCTAGAGATACAGATGTCCATACAGCTTGATCTCTTTTGCTGATGATACATTTTGATTCACCCTTCCTGGGATGTACCTTGCTTGGACACTTTTGCTGTTTTTGATGGAGGTGTTTATCAGTGAGACTTGACAGGGTTAAGTAATATTGGTTATACAAAGTGTCAGCATTTGCTTGAGGAATAGCAAAGGAGTTAGCAAGTGATAAGATCAGGGCCTGTATTCACAAAGATTCTTATTCTTAGAATTAGTATTAGTCTTAGAATTTTCTTAGAATTGTCGTTTTTCTTAGAAAAATTCTAAGAATAAGTATTTTTCTATTCAAAAAGATTCTTATTCTTAGAATTTTTTTTATTCTTAGAATTTTTCTAAGAATAAGAATTTTCTATCCACAAAGATTCTTATTCTTAGAATATTCTAAGAATTGATTTAAATCTAAGACTGGCAAATAGCATGCTTAACTGATTGCAAATCGACATCCAGGACAGAGTGTTACATATCAAGTTGTCTGTTGTGTGTACTGTAATGAAATGCAGCCTTTTTATGTTATTTTAAAATTTCTAACTTTCTGTTCAAATTTGCCAAGATCTTTATTCTTTACACTTAGAATTACACTTAGTCTAAGAAAAGTTTTAAGAATTGCATACATTACCTTTTACTCTATTCTTCTATTTTTATTCTTTATTATTGGCTAAGAATAGTTTTGTGAATAGGATTTTATTTTAAGAATAAGAAAATTCTTAGAATTGAAGTTTTCTTAGACTTAAGTGCAATTCTAAGAAAAATTCTAAGAATCTTTGTGAATACAGACCCGGTTCTTATTTTTTTCCTTGTCACTCTTGTGGTATTTAAGAAGAGTAAAAGTAGCATCAGTTTGGTATATGAAAGTGATCAGATTAAGTGTCGATCTAATAAAACTGGACTGAGAAGTGATCACTGGTATGGAGGTAAGGAATATTGCCATCATAGGATTTTGTTATTAATCTGGGGTTCCCTATAATGGGGAAGGCGAGCAATAATTGAGGGGAGAATGAGGAATGTGAGTTGTTAAAGCACAAATGGAGAAATATGTGAAATAAAGCGGAGAATACATTGACTAGTTAATGTTTGTCATAATAACAATGATATTGATGCACAAATGAAGTGGGTAAATTGAAAGTATGGCATTTACAGTTGGAAATTTACAAACATGTTACTTCCTGAACGCCCACTTCACAAGGTGGTAAATTTTAATGGTGAATATGTGTGAATATCAAATTATTCAATGTTCTTGGTGGATTCTTCATTATCTTCTTTGTCTTTGGTCACCTTCGTTATTCGTGACTTCACAGTAACATCAATCTGATGTGAAAAATTGTCGCCAGTAGTCACTTATTTTTAAGTTTGCCATGAGAACTCGCCATTATAATTAGCATATTCTTCAATGTCATAGCTCTGCTATATGAAATTTACTGATGAGTTGTACTACTTTCTTGTTCTCAGTACAATTGTCAGATATTCTTCCTTGTGTTCACCTCGTTCTTTTGTTATGGAAATAGAGTTTTCCTAGATCTCATTGATTCTCATCTTTGCTAATTTGTGGGGTCATTGTAGTAAAATAGTCAGATATCTTAAGCACTTCCTAGGGTTTTCTCAGTATAATCTTGTTTTGTTGAAGTTTAAGCTTAGGACAGTCAAAAAGCATCGTAGAAATTTGCAGAGTTATGGATATTTTTTACCACACCACACATTCGGCCTCTTTTATGGCGAATTCTGGTAAATTTGAAATCACCTGTATTCTTCTATAAATGATTGTAGCACCCTCTCTAATGTGTGACATGGACATAACAGACACACCCCACACATGTCTACCTCATCTTGCTGGACACGTTGTTGTTCAATGCTACGCCAACATGGGCTACAGCTTTACAGGCATCGAATTTTGATGTTCCATGCCACCTATACCATCCCTATGCAGAAGAAACTGATGATTCACGTCTGCATATTCCACATCAGCTGAAGTTTTGGCAAAAATCATCAGGCCATTTGGTTCAATTGTGGAGACAGCATTTCCTGTTACTTTGACTGCAGCATAATGCCCCTTTGCGTCTTTCTTAGCTGTCGCTTGTTTATTTCTTAATATAACACAGCATGTGACATGGACAATCAGGATGATAATTTAAATACAGCCAAATATGCTCATTTAGCCTCTAAACCACAACCACCTGCGAAGAGCAACCTCCTGCAACAAGCAACCACATTTTATGTCCCAAGCGAGCCCTGAACCAGCGAAGAGTAACCACTATTTCCTGAGTCTTGCTTGTCAATAAAATTACTGACAGGCTATGTTACTTTTGATGGAGAGTCAATTAGCTTCCCCAATAATTTTTCCTCATTTTATTGACAATTAGATTTTGAAGGACTCCAAAGTACTTACAACTTACCTTTGAGTTCAGTACATATCGTCTATAATCAACAGTCAATTCAAAGCTATCAAAGGCTACCTTATTGAAGGTGGCAGAGATGGTGATTTGAAGCAATACAAAGCAGTCATTAAGCAAAGATATTTTAACAAATATACCACGTAAACAAAATACCTATATTAAGATGAGCATATATGTGTAACACTAATTATAAGAGCTGATGGTAATAATTCTAATACATGTACATTAAAAATTTTAAATGTTTACCCACACATATGACTTATATGTCCACCCTAAGCAATATATCTAGTGTGTCCCATGAACTTTATAACTGTGAAGAGGAACCACATACAAAGGGCAACCACTTTTAGAATGTCACTGGCGTGATTGTTCTTCACAGGTTTGACTTTAGTAGTGACAACATTAAGAACAATAAACCAACAAAATACCAACAACAATTACATCATACCTTGATTAGGTTTCTCAGATATTGGATCTCCAGTGTGTGGGGTAGTAGGAAAGGGATTCATAGACATTTGATGTTCATTTTGTGATGAAGACATCAAAGGTTTCCAAGATGCTGAAAAGCCATTTTCTGATGAAGTAGGTGAGGGTTTTTCAAATACTGGATTCCTAGTTTGAAGTGTAGTTGCTGTTGCATTTTCTTTGTCAGGGTTGGATAGGGTTTCTATATACTTAATACTGGTTTGGGAACAACTCAGCCTATTTAGACGACCTGTAACAAAACATGAAATCGATAAGTGTGTGACGAAACAAAAAATGAAGATTAATTAGAAATTTGCTGTTGTAAAATAAGATATGTACATATCAGTACTGGGGACTATCAAAAATGGCACATTTTTTATAAGATTTCCGGTTTGCTAGGTTGTACAAGGAAGTTAAATTAAGTTTCATTGTTAAAATATTACAAGACTAAAATGAAATTATTCCAGATTATGGGATAATACTTCAAAATTAGTATTACATTGCCACAAAAATTAAGTGTTATGCACTGGTGCTTAGTAAGCAATAAAACTTATGCTGTATTACTGAACTGCAATCAAAAGATATACCAGCAACAACAAAAAACAATAACAAGAAAAAATATTATTCGAAATATGAAAGGATGTAACATAAAAACGATTTTAGAAACATTTTTTTATGAAAATAAAGTGTTAGCTGGTTAAAAGCCTGTACAAATGAAACCAATTTGTGGTGATATAAGCTCCAATACAGGCTTGAAACTGGTTAACATTTTTTACTTACACTCGGAATAAGAAAATTGTGGTCAAAGTTATTAACTTGAGCCCTGTGTATTGTATTCATGGTGTTTGGGTCTAAGTCTCAGCATAAAAAACTTAATCACTCCTTCCCAGTCAATCTACTTGGTAATCTTACATAATCAGTAGATGCAGTTAGGAACCTTGGTGTCTTATTTGATTCAGATTTTCAATATCTTGCCATGTTATGAAGGTCTACAAGGCTTGTTTTGCTCATGTCAGGGATCTTAAGCACCTCTGAGGACATCTGACACATGAAGCTGCCGTAATGGCTGCCAATGCTCATGTCGGAAGTTGTCTTGATTACTGTAACTCTCTGTTCAGAGGTCTCTCAGCTCTGGATCTGCGCAAACTTCAATGTGTTGAGAACAGTCTTGCCAGAATTGTGGCCAACACCACCAATTATAATCACACATCACTCCAAAAGCATTTTGAACTCAGTTTTGCGTAAAAACTTTTTGAATTATTTTTTTTGTTTCTTTATTTTTCCAAGATTACAAGTTATTACAAGAATACAAAAGTGGACATCAAGCACATTACATACTGTACAAGTAACTATAATTTGAACAGGAAAAATTTTAAAAAAAGTATTAAAGCATATTTTAAACTGAAACTCTGTTACGTAAATTAAAAAGCAGTGTCCTTCCATTGTTCATTTAATATATACTTATTGTTTAAATATTCAAAAACTGACTCTGCCGGATTGATAATTTTTTATCAAATATGTGGCTCTGACTATTAATTATACTTGATAATTTTTCTTCTTGATATTTATTTCTTATTTCTTTTTGCAGCTAGGAAATATTCAGTGATTGGTTTGTCGTTGAACAACAGTAAATATAATGTCTTACTTTTATAAGTATGAAATTCACAGGCCAAAAGTTTTCATCATATTTAGGTGTATCCTAAAATTTTCATTGTTTCAGTAATCCCCGTGTGCATAAAAATCCAGTTTTTAACATTTTCCATAATTCTTCACTTTTTTTGCACTTCGAAAAAAGATGACTTATAGTCTCTGTTTGAGAGTTACAGAGTTGGCATTTCTCACTTTCAGTTAACTTGATTTTATACAGGTAGTGTTTAGTGGCCAAAATATTGTTAACTTTATTGTATTGGAACCACTTAAGTTCATTATCACCAATTGATTTGAAGCAAACTCTATATATTACTTTCCAAAAAATTGAAACAGTATCATCAACAAGAGTTTCCCATTTTATTTTTGCAATTGGTTCCTTTACTACGTCAGATACAAAAATACCATACAAATGTTGACACCCTTTTTTAGATATCATTAAGATATTCAAATGAAAGGGACGAGATGGTCTAGCATGATGAAAATTTTCTCTTACCAACTATGGGTTATACCAAACACAATAATTCAAAATATCAGCATTACTTCTCAATGTTCGTTTTTGACAAAGTGTTTGCCAACTTTTCATCACTTCAATGCAAAAACCATTTGTCATTTTACCATTAATATTATTAAAGCACATACTCTCAATGTGAAATTTTTTTTCATTACCATACATTTGATGAAATAACTTAAGCCACTGAGACTCTGAGTCACAGATTATTCTCTGTATCCAACACGCTTTCAAGGATTTAATAAATTCATTTATATTGACCATTTTCAAACCACCACCAGTATAGCTGGAACACATTGTTTCTCTTTCGATTTTATCTGGCTTATCGTTCCACAAAAATTTATAAAACATTGAAGTTAAAGTTTTTATGAAACCTTCTGATACTGGTAAAATTGAAAATACATGGATTAATTTCGAGAGAATTAAACTTTTCAGAACAGTTATTTTACCAATTTTCATTATTTGCCTTGATTGCCATTTTTTGAGTTTTATATTGGCCTTATCCAAAGTATTTTGCAAATTCGATTCAGGAATTTTTACTCAATTCAACATGAAAAGTTATTCCAAGAAGTCGAAATTCTGATTTACTCCAATCCAGATCAACAGGTAGAAATTACCAAATATTTCAAAAGTATTACATGCTGCCTGCAGTGAGCTTACTGAACCATCTAAGATCAATGTTGAGTCATCCCCAAAATGTGTGCGTTTATACATACAAGACTTTAATTTAAAACCCACTATTTCTGGGTTAATTAAAATAAGTAATGCTAAAATATCTGCCCCAAAGAAAAATAAATATGGAGATGTTGGATCACCTTGTCGACATCCTCGCCCAACTCTAAAACCTTCTGACAAATAACCACTTTGCAAGACATTCATTATGATGTCATTATTAAAGAGTTTAATCCAGTTAATAAATTGCTTATCAGAAGCAAAGAAAGCCGAAGTTTTATACAGAAATTTCCATGATAAATAATCAAAGGCTTTTTGAAAGTCTATTAATAAAAGCAAACCAGGTAAATTTTTATTTTCTGCAGCATCCATGATATAATACACTAATGCACTAATCACTTATTTGTCTACCACTGACAAAGCCTCTCTGAGTTTTTAAAATTACTTTGTCAAGGACTGTTTTAACCGAGATGCAAGCAAACCAGATGTCAGATTGTAAGTCACACATAAGAGTGAACTTGGTCTCCAATTTGTTAATAAATATCTTTCAGTTGTCCCTTTCGGTATGCAAGTTATAATACCTTGATGCAATGTTGTTGACAGTTTAGCTTTTAGAAAACGTGTTTAATGCCCTGGTAATAAAAAATTTAAGTTTCCCCCAAAACACTTTCAAAAACTTACGTTATTCCATCCATGCCTAGTGATTTGTTCTGTTTTAATTGTTTTCCAATCTTCGTTTAATTCCAAAGTGGAAATTGTTTTGCCTAAAGTATGATCATTAACTTTTTCTACTTGACAGCCTTTCAAAAGTTCATTAAGATCAACATTTTCAAGGTCATTGTCCTTATTATAAAATAAATCTTTATAGAAATTCTCTACATATTTCAATATTTTCTCCTGTTCCGTAAGATACTGCCCATTTGTGGTTTTGACCTTTTCATGGTTTTGTCCAAAAATTCTTATTTTCAAGATTAAAAAAGCATTTTGATGGCTTTTCAATTTCATTCAAATATTGAATTCTATATCGTATCATCTTACCTTGTATTCGGTTTTCTCTTAGTCTTTCTAAAGCCAACTTTTTGTCTGAAAGCAGTTGGTAACTTACTACTTCCATATTTTCTATCTGCTCAATATCTTCTAGCAGCTGCATTTCCAATTTTCGCTCATATTTCTTTTTGAAGGAAGAAAATTTTATAGTTTATCCCCTGATTTTTAGAAAAACCATTTCAAGGAACAAATCATCATCAATTGTAAATATTATATCCTTATAGTTTCTAATTATATAATTAGGATGGTAGACTGGCAAAGCATAATTCTGTAATTCGCTGTCGATTAGGTTGTTTATTTGATGGACATAATTTTTATCTTTCAATAAATCATTATTAAATTTCCAAACACCTTTTCCAATTGTAAAATTATTTTGAGTAATTTCCAGTGTAATAAAGGAATGATCTAATAACTAGCCAGGTTTAATTTCAGATTTATAAATAAGGTCAATCATTGAACTTGAGGTAACAAAGTAGTCTAATCGGGCTTGCTTTACTGGATTTTATATTCGCCATGTGTACCTACGAAGTTTGGGGTAGAAATTTGAAAAATATCACATAAATTTAATTCCTGTATCATGATTAGTACTTCAGTTCTTGCTTTTGGATCGTTCAATTGTTCATAATTCATACTATCAATTTCTGGATCAAGTATTTAATTAAAATCACCACATATAACATAATAATCTGGATTATTGTGTTGCACCATATTTTTACATCTCTGAAGAAAGTTGGGTTTTCTGTATGAGGCCCATATAAGGAAATTAGATTAAACATTGATGATGCAGTTTTAATTGTCAGGCACAAATAGTTTACAAATAGTTGCACAGGAGATGACATGATATTCAAATTAATCTTTAAGCAATTTTGCCCCACCCCTTGCATCTGTCCTTGTCCCATGGATGTAACATTTACATCCCCATATTTCACTAACCAAAGCCATGTCCTTATTTGTCCAGTGGGTGTCTTGGAGACATACAATATTATGATTTAATTCTTTTTGACGAGTTAAAACATCTACCCTTTTCCTCATGTTTTGTAAACCCCTACAGTTTGCAGATAACACAGTAATACTATTCATGATTGATCGTGACCTATAGCCCAGTGCATTCAGTAGGACCTCAACAACAAAGACAAAAAAAGTGAAAAGTAACATATTAGTAGTAATATATTCATTTAATGTAATGAATTCATTCAGTAAAAAAAGTTTAATACCACACATATTTGCTTCATTAATATTGAGACTTGATTCAGCACAGAAATAAATAAAACTACATTTAAGTCTGAGTCAGAGCATCTACCATATATGCATACAAATATTTAAAATAAATTCACAACAGAAACAAAAACAACCATTTACAAACCTCCTCAAAGCCATGAGTCTGCTCATTTAATACGACGCACACTAATCACACACTGGGACAGCAAATTTTCAATTTATTAATGGCTTGGTGTAATTATTTTTTATTTTCAAATTAATTTATTGTTTAAAAGCTTAAACCTGTGTCTAAATGAAACATTATAAACATTGAAGTAAAGTGTGTGAAAATTACTAATCAATTGGCTTGAACAAAGTATTTTAGCCATCCTAACACTTAACCATCTAAATGGTGTTTCCATTGCTTACTGTTAAAATTATATTAATGCACACACTAACAAATGCATTTGATGAAGATATCTTTTAAAACAAGATATGTCTGCACTTTTACACTGTACTTATATTGCTACCTGTTGCTACCTCAATAGTTATTACACACATCAGTATAACAGTATAAATATGTTAATCACTTTAAACACATGTTAAAAATATAACTATCAAATTATATAATCATGTGAGGTTTTTTCACAAATTGTACCATAAATGTAACACTCTTAAAGCAAACATACTAAAGATCATGAAAAAGTGAAATCAGACCTCTTTATTCAAGCAGTCAAAAGCTTAAGGGAAATAATCGACACATAATCCACATATATGTATGCCAGTATAGGTCACATTATTCGGTAGCATGTCAACAAGAGACAAGACAAACGGCAGTGCAATATATATCCTATGCTCGGGTGAGCAGAAACTATCCCCAGTTAATATTAATTACATTATACCAGCACAGCACCGGCTATTTTACTGTAATTTGCCAAATTGGTTGTGTATACTATGCATATATTATTCACTTTAAATTTTGATAGTATCTTATATGTATCAGAATTCATATATTTGTACTACAAATTTTGTAGCTATTAGTGTGTACTCTATACTATGAAGTTCAAACCCATTTATTAACAGTACGACTTATCATTATGTATTAATCATACTGTTTATAGCTATTTGTGTACCCTAAAAATGTACTACAAAGCCCTTTATTAACAATGCTTTCATAATCATACCACTGTTACTTTATTTATGTATTTATCAAACTATTACACTTTTGGTAATTGCACTCTGTGCAGTTTGCCATAACTCTTTTCACAAGATGCATTCTTAAAGTTACAATTACGTAGTAAACATCAATATAAGTACATTGTTTTGTAATGTAATAGTAGTATTATTTGTGGCAATTGTTTTTTTAAACTTTTACCCACTTACAATATAGTTCATTTTCTGCATAATGCTATCATCTCATTGACCACTTGTCTTATGAGTTCAAATCGCTTCTTTCCAAGGTGGACTCTGCCAAAACTCCTTGTTATAATGATAACATTTGACAGCTCATTCTCGTGCAGTAGACTAGACAGAATACTACCACCTGTCCATTCCCCATCAGCAAAGTATCCACATCGGTCAACACCTTCAGGATCAATGAAATTGTAAGCACACATGGTATGATTAGACTTAGCTAATTGCTTATGCTGGGATATGACACGTATTGCCTGGATTAAGTCTCCTTGGGTGTGTACAAGATGCAAATGTCCCTGAAATTTGCTGCCTTTCACTGTAACAGGGCTTGAATGCAGAAGTGTTTCTAATAGTATTGGCTCTGATGCAGGCATGGTTGTGTCCAAGGAATTCAATTCAAAAGCCTCAGTACTTACATTTGAGTTTACAATCAGCTTGTCAGCCACCATTTTGACTGTGGTTGTAACTGCGCATTTAAACTTGTCATTCACTGATCAGGGTTTATTCTCACCATCAACCAAATTAGATGTACAAGCTATATCTATGCCTTATTACCTAAATCCAATTTCACTTTACTGTGAAATCTACTTCTGCAAAATAGAATTTAAATTACACAAAACTAAAAGCATCTTATCTTTAAGTTGTAAAATTCATAATAAAAGAAAAATAATAATCTTTCCAACTTTGCTTTGGATTTAGATTTATTTGTTGTTTTACCTCACGTCCAACAGCCAGGGTCATATTGCAGTCGGTAGTTTTTTACAGGTGGAGGAAACCAGTGCATATTTCACTGTAAACCACCGGGGATCGGCAAGTAACTACCAACTTTCCAACATGAAGAGCCCGGCCCGAGATTCGAACCTGCGGCCTCAGAGGTTGGAGGCGAGAACTCTAACCGCTACACCACCGAGCCCCCTGACTTTGCTTTGGCAGTCACTTAAATGTACAATTAAAATCCAAATAATCTTCAATTATCTTCAAACATTTGTCTAAACCTATCTTGGATCCTCTAAATATCTCAAAAGCATACTAAAAGAAAATACACAAAACACCAACTTTTCAAATAAATATTGTGCTTGTTTTTAGTGAACAAAACAAACTTCAGGATCAAAGTCCAAACTACAAACATAAACATGTCAAGAGTATCTCACCAACTCATACAGTTATGCAGAAGATTGCAGTGGTAACACAAAGCACTCATACAGAATTTTTATCTTTAATAGAAATCAAACTGTCTTCATACAAGATTTTGCTTTATGGAGAATTGAGAATGACAATCATTTACACTGGTATTTGTGTGATTGTTTTTGGCCTCATATCTTTTCTCAATTAGAAGTGGTATTTGGGCTAATCGTCTTTCTCTCACATTGACGAGAAGGTGCTCACTTATTGTATAAGGTGACTGCTTAAGATTTTTGGCATATGAGATTTTTGGCAGTTCTCGACCTCTGTGTGACATAAACTTCACTGTCATTGATCTTGAAAAGTTTGAAATTTTTATAAACAACAACATTTTGGAACAAAAAAATATCACTTCCAGCTTTTATTGTATTGAATTATTGTGTTTGTGTATGGACCTTAACGGTGTTATTTGATTAAATCGCTTGTACACCTCAAAGTTAATACCCTGAGGATAGATTTTCCAAGTAGGAGGATTACACCTTTCCATGTCGTCTTTTCTTTATTATGTGCACTCGTGTCAACAGTTTTGCCCTTATGAGGAAGGTCTTGTATTTTCATAGTACATACTGAAGATGCTGCTCCATATATCAATCCCATACTCCCACCTCTCACTTTACACCTCCAGTGTGTGGAGTTTAATATATCGCATGAGAGAATATTGCAGGTTTTCCAAACAATTTTCAAAAATGGTCTTCAACACCAATCAGTTTCTGAGCTATTTTGAACACCTGCTAGTCCAATGTTAATCAAACTGTCCTACCAAGGTATAAAGTAGACCATACTACAATGATCTACAACTGAAAGGACACTAAACCATTAATTTGTAGTTCATGGTCACAGCATGATTAGGTGTGACCTAGAAGTTAGGAAAGCCCCAGTTTACTGATTTGTAAGTCTTTCTATTATAATTCACCTTAAACAGATTTCATATATCTAAGGTGTGTGGAAATCATACAGGGAAGTATAAGTGACTATGCTAAATTTTACTTATGCTATCAAGATTTAACAGAACAAGGAGATGTAAAAGTGTTTCAGATTTCAGAGGATCAGAATCTGAGGATCAGACCTTGTGTCAAAAGTGAAAATGGGAGTTGTAAACATATACCTCTGGTATGTTACAAGAACATTTTTTTCATACAATTTCTAAAATTTTTAAATATATATTTTGCACAAAATGAATTGTAATAAACAGATCAATTGTCCTGTAGACAAGCCAGCTAAAAACGGAAACACAGAAGGCAGATTGGTATCTTTCCCAAAACATAATTATTTCTACCTTTTGTCAGATCCTTTGCTGCAGCCAAGTTTTAAGTTATTCAAAAAGTCTGTTACATCAAACATGAAATAAAAAGATCGAGAACTATCTCTTCAGACTTGTTGCAAAAATTACAGTAAGAAGTGGCATAAATATTTATTTATTTATTTTAAACATGCTTCAATTAAGAGTATTCTGTGGAAAATTCTGTATTGAAACTAAACTAGATCATTTCTTTGCAAAGTTTTGAAGCAAATTTTGAACTTATTTACATGAAACACTGTTTAAAGTACATGTGCCTATATAGTAGATGAAAATTATCCAAAGTCAGGTCTTGATATATTTAACACTGCTAAAGTAAATGTGTTTATATGGAAGACAGTGACTCTACTCCTTGGAAAACAACTTTTCAAAAAAGAGACACACAAGTCAAACTTCTGTGTCAAGCACTCCTAGTCCAATAGGCAAAAACATCAAATCTAAATGAGAATTCTTTTGATAAGGAGGAAACTGGCTTTTCAAATCTTGATCCGGATCTGAATACTGGTGAGAAGTTTACAAGTAGTAGTAGGGAGATATTATAGTGGGTTTGAGGAGGGAGGAAACTTGAGGACTATAAGTTTATTCTTAAATTTAGGGTTTTTTTAAAGTTACGGCTTTAAGTACGGTCTTAAAAATTAAGGATTTTAAGATAAAATGATAGTTAAGGAGAGAAGAAGGATCATTTAAAGGACTTTTTTTTTCAAAAAATAGGGCTTTGAGTTAAGACTTTAAGTAGAGAAAAGTGTTTGTAAAAGGCATGTTTATATGAAAACATGCAAGAGGCACAAGAATTTGACAAACACTTTAAAATAAATAATGCATAAAATTTGGATAACATTTTGAAAATAAAGCATAAAAAGTACACAGGATCAAACAAGTCCAAGCACACACAAGCTTAATAATTTATAGATCATTTATACACACGATCTAAGCACACCGCATGATCAATGTTTATTAATCTCTTTAAATCCCAGATATATCTCTTTAAATCCCATTTGAATGAAGCAGGCACTGAACGGGCTGAGTAAGCAACACCGAAGTGAACAGAAACAACTCAAGTTCTTTTGATGTTCATTTGTTATTATAAGCAATAAGAAGTCAATGAAAGATTAACTAACATCAAAAATATACTTATTACTTATGCTAATATGTGTAATGTAGCCACTAGACAAGTCATAAAAGCTGTGCCCTTCACATTTCTACATTGGGAAAACAAATGACAAGGTCTTATCCTTCTAGAGGGTAAATGTAAACAATCCAATAACAATGAAGGTAACTGAGGGCAGCCTCTCTTTTAGTAAAATTAATGGATATATTTACAAACTGCATATTTCTAAAAACTTTTTTTCTTCCAAAAAAGATATATGAAATAGTCCACAATGGAACAATTTCCCCCTTTTTAACTTTAAGAATCTTTATTTTTGTCTTAAGAATTCACCATAAGAACGATGGCAATGCAAAAGGCAATCATTATCAATTCTATGGTCAGTAAAGTAGGGGGAGCTATAACAAAGACCTCTCTTTCAAGATTTAAAAAGGCATGCATGTTTTAGACAGAAACTTCTCATTGGTTGGAAAATACTAGAGACCAATACCCGCATCTTTGATAAGGTTTTGAACACCTCTACAGGTTATAATGTACACAAAATTGATACATTGTCCCCTAAAACTCACCAATAACCCGGTCAGCATGACAACTTTTACTCAAATATTTCTTCTATTTTTTTGTAACCTGTAACACTAATGATCAATAAAATTTAAGTCTACTCAAAGTCTGTTTTTATTTTGTCACTTGCCATCTTTTGCAAACCAGTTCTCCACCAGGGTTAGTGTGGCACAACAATGTGGCTTTTCAGTTGAGGATCTGATAGATCACAACTTATAAAACTAAACCCTCTAAAAGTCTCTACGCATACAAGATTTCACCTCATATTTAGAAGTATTCTAAAATCCTTTGAAGCCTCAAAAAGCAGGCATTCCCAGAACTATTGTGTATAAAAGGTTGAGCCTCTAAACCAATGCTCAAAAGCCTCTTATAGAGCAGCAATTATAAAACTCAACAAAGAGGAGCCTCTAATATGTTGGGGTGTGCATGTGTGTGTATGTGTGATGCTCAACTTCACAGCTTAGCCTCAGAAAACCTCTATGCGTAAGGCTAAACCTTACATATGAGGCTCTATAGCTTTTAACAAACCATGACTTATAAAACTGAGCCTCTAACAGACCTTGCATGATATAAAATATGTATTTTTCTGAACAGCAAAACGTGTGGATAAGCTTTATCATCACTATTATAATAGATTTCCAAAAGACCCTAGTATCCAACATTGAATTGAAATTATGTGGTTACTGTTAATATCATGGGATTGATATTAAAATATTGATATACCATCTCTAATGCAGTGCAATGGACCATCACAGACCATTGTCTTTTTACAAGGTATTTCGATCCCTATTCTTTTTTTTTCTTTTTTTTGTCAAATGTAAAGATAATGTTGTTACACAATATATAAAATGATTACATAAAACACATAAAACTAAATGTTAATTTGCACATCTGTTGTGTTGTGTTATGTACCAATGTAGTAGTTCAGACTGTTTAATATTTTAGAATACGTTTTCTTGTTTTTCCTGGGGCCATGGTGGCAGAGTGGTAACACTCTCTCCTCCCACCTCTGAGGCCGGGGTTCAATCCCAGTCATGGCCTGAAGTGGGAAAGCTGGTAGTTGCTTGCCGTCGGTCGGCAGTTTACAGTACAGAACCCTAGCGAACTCTATGTACTCGTTTCCTATGCCCTCCCAACTACCCGTCGTGATATGACCTGTACAGTGTTGAAAGCGACGTAAAACCCCAAATAAAAAAATAAAAAAAATTTTAAAAAAAATCTTGTTTTTCCATTTATCTGGATATATTATATGACTTTACTTTTTGGTACAATCACATTGGTCACAGTATTTGACATTGTAAATTCTTTTATTTACAAAGTAAATTTCACTGAAAATCAATGGTTAATTGGTAAGTCTGTAACATCTCCATTGTGTTTTGTTCTATAAGATAGTTCTGTATATATGCAATGTTGCTCTTTTTGTTTCTATTTATAACTTTGCTTGTTTTGTTACTATAGTAAACACCTTTTTGCATAGGTTACAAATGTTGAATGAAACAAAAATAAAATCTTTATCCAACATAGAGATGCAAATATATATCTTTTCAAATACAATATTAATTAAATCTTTTATTAACCTGCAGGAGCCTTTCTGTGAAGCATAAAATGGCTAAATTAAAGGAGAGCATAAAAGTGCTATCTGCAAACTGTCAAGGCCTAAACAAGATGTCTTGAAATACCTTAAAGAAACAAATGCCTCAATACTTTGTCTTCAAGACACGCATTTATTAGAGGCCCATGTACCCTCAGTGAAACAGATTTGGAGTATTCGCTACCTACAGGGTGAAAAAACAAATGCACATGCAGTTGGTATTTTATTTAATAACAATTTTGAATATGAAGTGATTGAGTGTCATAAAGATAAAAAGGATAATTATATCCAACTGTATCTGAAATGTAGTTGTATGAAAATTAATTTAATCAATATTTTTGCTCCCAATCATCATAACCCTGAGTTTTTTTAGAGATAAAAGACCTTGCACTTAAAGGAGAATTTGATGATGTTATTCTGTGTGGGGACTTTAGCCTTGTGCTCAATCCAGAGAAAGATTCCCATAACTATAAAAGATAAATAACCCTAAAGCTAGATTGGCCACAATGGAACTTGAAGTAGATCTTATGAATCTCTACTGAACCTTGCATACAGACACTATACGGTATACCTGAAAAAGAAAAAAACAGTAAAACAGGCCAGACTAGACTATCTTTTAAATTTGTTGAGTACGATTGATGTTATCTAAAAGTGTGATATTAAGCCATGATATCGCCCTGACCATTATTTTTTGGAAATGCATATTATAATTAACCCATTTAAAACAGAGAAGTGCATTTGGAAATTTAATAATAACTTGCTTTATCAGAAAGATTACTTAAATTTGACCAATGAAATCATATTAGATGAAAAAACTAAATATGCCCCTCCAGTTTATAGTCTTGAATTTATAAAATCATCTGATAATATACAATTCACAATCGAAGATGATTTATTTCTGGAGATGTATACTTCGTATTAGGGGAGAAACTATCAGATACTGCACTTTTCAAAAACAAAAACAAAGTCAAGTTGAAAAAAGTGTATTAAAAGATATTGAAAGCTTAGAAAACATGAAAAATTTATCAATGGGACAGTCAGATTTGTTAAATGACAAAAGGGTTGAACTGGAGGACTTACATAAAGACAAAATTAAAGGACGACTTACAAGAACCCAACTCCAATGGCTCAATGAAAGGGAAAAGCCTACTAGCTTCTTCTGAAATTTAGAACGTTAACAGTAAATAGAGAAAACTGTAAGGAAAATAAAAACATCAGATGGCACTATTATAACTGAGAAACAGAAAGTTCTGAATGAAATACAAAGATTTAACAGTGATTGTGATAGAGATTTAAAGAACAAAAATATTTCAAACCTTTTAAATTCTCTGAAATCCAAGAAAATAAATTATCTAGATCTTGGCCAGGTAATAACAGTTAAAGAACTTGCAAATGTGTTAAAGAAAATGAAAAATGGCAAATCTCCAAGCATATATGGTATACGTGCAGATATTTTGAAAGTTTTTTGGATCAGACTGAAATATTTTACAACTAATTGCATCAATTTCTGCTACAAAAAAGTAAATTATTATACTCTGTGACACAATGTATTATTACCTGCCTCCCAAAGGGAAACAAAGAAAGACAATGTTTAAAAAATTGGCACCTGATATTGTTACTTTGTCTTATCTATAAAATGGCTTCAGCTGTTATTGCTGAAAGAATGAAGCCTCATTTGGAAAAAATTATTTCAGACAGGTTTTCTGAAGGGAAGATATATTGGTGAAAGCACAAGGTTAATCTATGATATAATGTACTATACTGAAACAAACAAATTGCCTGTTTTTTCAGTACAAATTGAATTTGCAAAGGCTTTTGATTCACTTTCTTGGAATTTCCTTTGCAAAGCTATGAAATTTTTCAGCTTTACTGAAAATCTAATCTCATGGATTAAGCTCTTTAATACTGATATACAGGCATTTGTCTTACAATGTGGTAACTTGTTTTACTCAATCCCAATCAAAAGAGGATGCAGGCAAGGAGATCCCATTTCAACCTATATATTCATTTTATCAGCTGAAGTTTTAATTCTCTTGTTGAAAATACACCTAATGTAATTGGAATCAAATATAACAAACACATCTTTGAAATAACACAGTTTGCAGATGACACCACTCTTATGCTAAATTGTACTGTTGGCTCTCTGCAGGCAGCACTTAATCTACTTGAAGTCTTTGGATCAATCTCTGGACTTACAATTAATTCAGAAAAAACTAATATAATATTGATTGGTTGGAAGGAACATTTGAAAGACAAACTAAATGTAACATTGAGCCTAAATTGGGGAGAAACAAAATTTATTCTTCTAGGAATAAAATTCTATACAGAGCTCCATAAGATGTCCAAACTAAATCTAAAAACTAAGTGCACAAAAAATTAATAAAATGCTGGAAACAAAGAAGTCTAACCCCTTTATCTTGCCAAAATTCAATCATCTTTTTGTATCTTTACCAATCCAAGAAATTGTCCTTAAAGAAGTCAATAAGTTACTGTTTAGTTACCGTGGGAAGGGTAGTTTGAAAAGATAAATAGGTAAACTGTTTACAGGGACTACCGCTATGGGGGTCTGAAAATGATTGATATAGTCAAATTTGAAAAGTCTCTGAAAATGGGTTGGCTAAAACATATTGTCTCACAAAACGGTTGTGCATGGTATCAAATTCTAAAAGAATCAATAAAAAATATAAATAAATTATCATACTTGGAGGAGATTGGTGCAAAGATATATCCTAGATAAGGTTAATCCATTTTGAAAGGCTATGTTCCAAAATTGGATACTTATGTGCACAAGCAAGACTGTTTCTTGCAACCAAGACATTCTGCACAGCTCTTTATGGTTTAATAATCACATAAGTGTAAATAAATTGTTCTTTCCAGATTGGTTTGCCAATGCAATAAGTGCAGTTGCTGATATAGTAGATTCGGCAAGGAACATAATGGATATAGAGTCACTGAAAATTAAATATCATATTAGGATATATATACTTAATTACTATATAACTGAGAAATTTTGGTAAATAAATATCTAGAAATGCATAAAAAGGAGACAACTTTGAAATAATAAGACCATTTATTCTATTCCATGTAGAACTTCTGTTTAACTCACAACAGGGAAGTAAGAAGTTAACGAATATAAAAAAGTCTGAACAATGGCATGAGGTTAAATGGAAACTAAGTATGATGCGTAACAATCATTGGAAAAATATTTATAGAGTATGTTTTAGATCTATCCCTGATAATAATTACATTACATAGAGTATGTTTTAGATCTATCCCTGATAATAATTACATTTGAGCAAAAAGCACGGGTCAAAATCACTTCAAAAATGGAAATATATGCTAAATGGTGGCAAACATGGGAAGGCATTTTAAGAACATATAACAGAACATAATTAACACCTTACATTAGTACATATATACTCCAAAGATACTTCACATTGATAGCCAAAAACAATCTTTTCTTTTCTTTGAACACAACTACTTTTGTTGAATGTATGAAATTACCATTATTAATTTTTTTTTAATCGTAGCCCATTATTGTATGATTTTTTTATGTTTCATATAGTAGAATCATGCATTTGTAAATTTATTCTTTAAATGTTATAGGATGTGACTAGAAAATGCTGTAATAGTTATAGCATCATTTATTTTAAGTTTGATATTGTAGAATCATTATTTCAAAAAATCTATTTGTTATTTGTTAGGTGATGAGATCAGAGACTTTATTTTAGCTCTTATTATCTTTTGTTGTGGAAAAATTTCACACATTTTCTGTAAAGTACTTACCTACATGTCTATGTGAATAAAAAGATTTATATAAAATTTTTTTGTATATATTAGTCAAATCCTTTATGCTTGTGTCAACGTTTAAAATGTTTCACTATTTATTTTAGAGAGTGTGATTATCAAACTCCTGGTCCTGTCCACATAAAAAAATTTGTGAAGATAATAGCAGTAATGTTAACCAAAAACCAAGAGTCATGAAAAATACAACAAAATTGGATCTTTCAAAATTGAGATTCTTTTGTTTCTGGAAATGGATCCGGATCTTTCCCTAGCTTTAATTGCCTATTTACTTGGTCATGTCCTGTCTAGATAAAATTTCTATATTGCAAACTACATCCACACATCAATTGTACATTGTAATACAAATAATGTTTTTCTTGCTTTTAAAAATACAATTTATGAACAATATGGTATTTTATACAAGACAAAAAATATGACAACATGCCCACAGAAAACAAATAACATTAGTACTCATACCAAAATATGACAATAAAGCTACTTAAATAAATTAGCATACAGATATATCTTATATATTTTTTACAATTTTCCAAAATTTTCAAACTTCTGTACAGTAAACAAACATAGGTAGCAAATCTTCTTTACCTGCTTTGCATCTTTTACAGTTTTTTCATGTATGCCTAGTTTAGCCAGATATTGTCTAGTTCCTGAGATTCTGTATTAAACTGTCATTTGAAATAATTTGAGCTTGATATTTGATAAAGGTTTAAACACAGGATGTAAATGTTGTAAAATTACAGAGTGTACCTGGCCAATATATATATACAAGCAATTTAATGTCATCTATAGTATTGCTGTGCAGCTGGATGTTACAAGATACGAGCCAAGCTGGTTGGCTGTACTGCCTCCCCTTAGATCATTGCATGAAATAATACAAGCTTGTTCAAATATTATGCTGGCTTTTGAACAGGAGATGGAAACTAGGTATTTGGTATTGGAAATTAGCCTATAGCTTTGGTTAGAATGTATTAATGTAGATGTAATAATGGTTTAACTTTTGTTTTGCTTTAGAATCCAAGGGTTGGCCTAATGGCTGCTCAACACCAAGTTATGAGCTAAGAAACAATTGACCATTGCATTAACAATACCGCTGAGTCATGGATATATGGCTGTGACGTGGTTATTATGCGAGTTTCAGTTTACTGTGTTACCATCAGAGGCTTGTATCATCTCTAAAAGTTGTCCCAGTCAGACATGGGTGTATATATTATTTTGACCAACATCTTCATTGATGGTGAGGAAAATGTTAATCTCTGAATTAACGTTTGTTCATTAACATACAGGAGAAGGAGATATAATTCAATAATTTCAAGTAAACAAACTGAATTAGTGAAATATCTTTTAAACTTAACTCCTTTTTAAAATTATGTATTACATGTTTCTTTTATTGGCGAATAGTTCCAGCATTTAGCAGGATATTTCCTGCTGAGAACATATCTCAGAGTTTGAAAGAACACTTCCCAAAACTAGAGAGTATACACACGTTCCTTTTAGTTAACCATTTGCTCAGTGCAGAACAATGATATTTGGCCCCAAAATTATGGAAAAGTGTACTCATAGCTTCATCTCTCCAACAAAATGTGTTCATACTTAACATTATGAAACCTTTTTTTTAACTTAATAAGATTAAATACTCATTGCTCACCACTGACCACCCATTCTATGTCTGGTGGTTACTTTACATTCAACTCCCATGCCTGTTAAATGATTTCATTGGCAAACTGAAACTTTCAGTGTATTACCTTAGGTAGAAACGGTGACACCGTAAAAAGTTTAAATAGTTATGTCCTCGCACGGACAGTGTTAAAATTTATAGGCAGGAGGGATGATTGGGGGTGCTGAATGGCCCAATTTTTCATTTTATAAATGTTCACTACCAACATACTAGGTTGTAATGACGAATTCATGAAGCAAAATTCAAATATGTATCAATACAACTACACTGAACATTGTGAACAGGGCTTTAAATACTTAACTGCATAATGGGTAAAATAGGTTGTTCCATTGCATTTTGATCTAAAATGGTTTAAGTTTATCTGATTTGGGGAGGGGGATTTGTGTTTAAGTTGAGACAACATTGACAGTTTCTGATAATTATACAACATTCTAGTTTTACATAGAAGCGATATAAGGTAATGGGTCTAATTTTGGTGAATTTGTGAGTTACAAATTATGATTCAATGATACTACTTCTGAGGCAACTACTGAGGTTTGTTGCCTGTTTCGAGAAAGAGGTGGGAAGGCTATTGCAAGTTTTAAAGGTAAGTTTTATGTTTGCATATGGAGACACCATAACTGGATCCCGCATCCAGATTATGTATACATGGAACTGTCACTGTTTGGCTTAGGAAATTGGCACTCAAATTTGGATTTTTAAAAGTAAGCAATAATTCCATATAGAACTGACAAGAAAAGCATTGTAGGCCTCATGTTGATCGGTTGTATCCAAATTCCGATTGTGGAATTTCGTACAGAAATTGCAATTGGCTTATGGACTCAGTGCTAAAAAAATTCTTTAAGAATTGCTAGAACCAGATGATGATCACGAGCAACATTCAAATTTAATTTTATGTTCCATGTGACAGTGTAAACCTTTCTTGAAAATTCCCTCAAAATCTATCCACAACTTCATGAGTTAATTTGCAAAACAAACAAATGAACACTGCTAATTTCATACGCCCCTAGTCTTACATTATCCCCTTGGAAATGCACTGTAAAAGTTTAATGATTTGCAAGTTTTTTATTCAACTGCTCTCTGTAGTATTGCATATGTAGTGTATTGTAATATAAGTATTCTTAAAATGCAAAAGATCAAATTTGTGTTTTAAGATGGCATTTGCATTTATACTGATTCTTACTAAGATGTGTTTTGTTAAAAAATCTACATGGACAAAACAAAAGTAAAACATTTTAAAAATGTACTAGAGTATCTACAAGACGCCTTTCTAACAAAATACTTTCCTAATGGTAAATGTACATTAGGTCGCATATATTTTCAGATATATGCAAAATTGTGTCACATTCAGTTATTACTGTGGTTTAACTTTTCTTTGCTTTAGAGTCAAAGGGTAATGCTAATGCTTGTTGAGCACTGGGTTATGAGCTTAGAAACAGTTGATCATTGCTTAACAATACTGCTGAGTAACAGATGTCTGGCTGTGACATGATTATTTATACGAAATATAATATATTATATTATCATTTTGTTTGAATACTAATGCAATGAATAATAAAAATAATAGAATGCAAAAAGGCTGTGGCATTTTACGGGCTCCTGTTATATGAAAACTTGTGTCATTTCTACATAGATTACAATTGGATAAAATAAAGAAAAGATTCTTTAGAATATTGCAATGATGTATGTATCATATTTGTAGGTTACATCATTAAATTATAATTCTTATTGGATTATTATAATCTCCTTTCTTAATGCCCCCATACAAAGAAGACTGTAAAGCACAACAAAACCAGAAAGGCAGCTGACCAATTTCAGTATCCAGGGACAGAAGAGGGGTCAAGCACCACAGAGAATGCCGCGCATGATTGAAACTAAGGTTGGCATGCTCTTATGAACAGATATGTTTTAAGTTGCTTTCTGAAAGAGGCTAGGGAGGGATAGGCACGAGTCTCATCTGTAGGAGCATTTTAAACAGTTGGAGCATCCAAAACCAAACTTTTTCCAAACACTTTGACATATTTATGAACAGATGGGTAAAACTTTGGAATGACAAGGGAATTACCACCATTTTGGCTGCACCTGGTACTATAAGAACTGCAGTAGTAAGAATAATATGGAAAAAATATGTTCATTCTTAACACACTCCCAATGGATCCTCACTCCTCAAAATTCAACACCATCAAATTCTCTGTCTATTATACTTCCATCATCTAAGATCACTAAATTCATACACAATTCTCAGCAAATTGCACACAATTCGCAATGAATTCAAAGAGACCTTGCATTGACCTCACAAAACTGCATAAAAGTATTGTTGAATGAAGGCAGGTATTGTAAATTTGTCTATTTTTAACAACGTGACCACTGTGGGACCCGGGCATAACTTAGAGTTTAGTGACTAAAAAGATAGTTTAATGACCAAATTACGTTTTATGAATTTACTCATGTCATAATATAAAGCACAATTAGATGGGGGGGGGGGGGGGGGGGCACAAGGCCCACAAAGATGGATAAACACATTTGAAAAATGAGACAGAGACTTCTAAATACATACATCACATTACCAACAATTTGTAAAAGAGCTAGATTTATGTTTTCCAGCAGTTTTGACATTTTTGCTTTTTATTTTAAATTGGATTAATATGATTGCTGCACACATGTTTAACATTATGAAGTAAGAGTGGAGTGTTTTAGGACAAAACATGACTTACTTGTTTTTCCTTGTGTCAGTAAGATTTTAACATATTTAACTTTCAAACAGAAAATCAATCGTTGGCACAAAATAACCATAGCAATAGAAATGCAGTGATACTTAAGTAAAACCATTTCTGGCTTATCTTATTTAGTATATACAGCAAATTAACCAAACGTCATTCGATTCTGCCAAACTCTGCATTTGTACCTCCTCAATGAATACTCAACAACATTAAATAAAACATGATATTTGAAGTAATATGTCTATCCTTGTATGTATCACAAATACAAAGTATATATGAATTCTCAGCTGCACTATTTCATGTTAATATTACTTCCTGCTTACAAACATGTCAGTTTACAACAGCCTTTTTATTGACAAAAGAGAAATTCAGAAAAAAGTGAATGCATTTAAGATATTAGAAAGATTTCGGACATTTTAGCCTTTCCAAAGCCCACAAATACAACTAGGTGAATTCGACAAAATAAATAATCATGTATCTGTCTTGAACTTACACGAAGTTCTAGAATATCTTTAACCTATAATGTTACTAATGTACTTGTAACATAGGCCTCTCTTATAATAATACCCCAAACATGTAGGACGGATTTTTGTGCAGAAAAAATCATTGTCTAAACATTTGAATATCATTTTAACACAAAGTTAAGTCTAGCGTTAGGTTAAGAATAGGGGGTGGTTGTTTGACCAGGAAACAGGCTTCAAAGCCCAAGGAGCAATAGTAAGCAATGTGGCATTATTAGTTTATAATTTATGATATTTATAATATATTAATTTATGACAAAGCATTTCACTCCATGAAATCACATGTATGTTTTGGAGTTTCACAGAAGGGTGCTATTGGTGTTGCATGGGAAGATCAAGGCCACAAAGCAATAAGGTTCAAGGCCATACCTATACTTACCTACATACCAAATGTTACCTTTTCAAGGAGATATGAGACCTTTTCAGTATACTTTGCAAATCAACCATGAAATAGGGGTCAAATATCAAATCTGACACTTGCAAAAACTTTGTAGGCCATGACTTCATGTAGGTTGTATTCATACTTCTAAGCCCTAAGACTAACAATAAGGGAGATATAAGGCCTTGAGTATGAAGCCCCCTCTTGACCTTAAAGTAGGGTCAAAGTTCAAATTTTACACTTGCAAAAGATTCACAGGCCATGATTTCCTATCACTTGTTTTCACATGTGAAAGCCCTAGAACTAATAATAGCGTAGAGATGTAAGACCTTTTTAGTATGATGACCCAATTGACCTTAAAGCAGAGGTCATAGGTCAAAATGAATACTTGCAAATGATACAACGGCCATCTCTTCCTATAACTTGCTTTTTCCTCATTGTTCCGAACCCCTAGGAAATGATAAGGGTAATGTTAGGCCTGTGTAATATGACCAACCTATTTGACCTCAAGCATGTGGCATTGAGACACTTTCTCAAAAATAGGTCAAAGATTCACAGGGCAAGCTTTATATACGCTGTTTTCATATTTCCGAACCTTTTGACCAACAATAAGGGATATATCAATAAGGGAAAGAAATCCCAGGCCATGACTTCACATAAGTTGTTTTCACATTCTGAATCCCTAGGAGCAATAATAATTGCAATTTTAGGCATTTTTATAGGAAACCCAATTTGACATTAAGACTGTGATATGGCGGCCATTTTAATTTTTTAAATGAGGCCAAAATTTTGCACATACATGTTTTCATTACCATAAGCATTCCCTGAAAAAAATTGGTGAAAGATATCTTTATAGATAAATGAAAAAAGGGTTTGTGTAAAAACGTGATGAATGGACGGATGGGCAGACAGACCCACATACAGAAGGCATTTTATAATCTCATGTCTCAGTGCTTGTGACTGCTGGCGAGAGATAATAAAGTGGTAACTTAATTCAAGAGTGAATAACTTAAAATACAGAGCTAATATGTTTATGACAAAGTTTATGATTAATACCACAAGTGGTGGAGCAACATGGTGAGGAAGGATAGTATTTAACAATGATGCTCAGTAAATACAACATGTCAAACAGTTTAGGATAGCAGAGTGACAATACATGACATGTAAAAGGTATAGTAGAATTAAAAAGTGATAAAGATGTATGGAGTGGGCCGCATGATCACCTTTCAGATGATGATTTTTAATGCAGTAAAATTATAGGAATAAAAGACATATTCAAGTGCTTTATGATGGTATTAAACTATCGAGCGGCTATATTAAAGCCACGAAGCCCGAGAATTTGTCTTTTATTCCTATTCTAAAATGGTTACACTAACATTTTGGTCGAGATAAGCAGTAAATCTTCCGCAAAATTCAAAACAAATCCAATGCCATATTGGCTGTTCCATCAATGAAACATAAATAGCGATATCTAAGGTAAAAAAAATAAGTAATTACAATTTTATGAATATTGTAACCACCTATTTTACCACGAATCATTTGTATACATTTGTACACGAAGGGACCATTAATGCAGTATCCTACAGCATTGTTTTATTTACCGTTCTATATGCGTGATTCCAGCATTGCGCAAAAGACATGTCCACGTTCACTGCACAGCCTACCATTTTAGAATAGAGATTAGAGAGGGGTGGGGGAAGAATTTTGGCTGGAATAACCTGACAGCAGTGCACATACTGCCGTGACAGGGTATGTCATTCAATAGCATTAATTACTAGGGTCTCAATTTTGAAGTTGTAATAGGCCAAACCACAAACATGTCCTAGTTACATTCTCATAGGTGTGACTCAAAATCATGACAATAACGTGGTTAACTGGTCATTTCTCTTTTTTCAGTCCTAAAGGTTGGGACCTTAAAAGTGGTGATTGTAGATATCGATCTCAATTGTTTAAACATGTTAAATAACACCTTTGTGAGTGGACATTTATATGCAAAGAAGTCATGGTCTTCTCAGCACTAAATTTCTTTTTGAGTAATCTTTATACCACAAAGACTTATATTCAGGTTGTTGAACTGATTATTCTAAAACACACAAGTAAAAGATTGGTCCTACAAGTCTATTGTTTCCCAAGAGAGACCAGGGCTTGGTGTTATGACTTATTTTCTAATTTGAGAAATCAAGAGAAGGCTTTAAGGTCATAAAAACTTAACTCTTTTTGGCAGATTTTCACATGTTCTGCTTACTCTTGGTAGTGCAACTGTATTTTAAAACCATAAAGTGTTCTTTGTCTACTATAAGAAATCAGTTAATATATACTGAGTTAAATACTTATTTATCTTACTTATGAGAAAGACATTTGCCACAACTTGTACAACTGTCAAGTGGTGAACATGTGGTCTTTACTTTGTAACTCTCTTGAACTTTGTGTAATGCTGATTAAAATGCACAAAGTCATTGCCACTTTTACTAGCAAATTATGTGGTGTAGCTTTCTTTGTTTTCATTTAAAAGAATAAAGTTACAGTTTCCTAATATCTAAGAACATTGTGAAATGTTTTATGAATACCAAAGCACTCTTTGTTTGTTTCTCAAAAGGCCAGAGTAAGGCTAAATGTGTTTTAATGTAATATGAGTACTAACAACTCTATATCAGAAAAAACATCAACTCTCTGGAGATATATCTGATTACATTTTGTGAATGGTTATGATATACTGAAATTGAATTATGAAAAAGTGTAAAAAAAAATATTTTTTCAATTGTAACAAATGTTAACTACCATTGGCTGCACATGGTTGTCATTGTAACTTGTGTGACCTCAACACTCAAATATCTTCAACACTCAAAAACCTCAAACTCAAAAATTATTCTCAAGCTGCTTTTAAATAATTGTGCTTTTGTGAACGATTTCAGTTTCAGATGAAATATTCACTCCAATAATTGTCTCCACATGGAAAGTATTTTTATACATTTTTTTCTATAGCCAGACATTTGCAGATTGAAATATTTTATATTTTGACATCTGACTTTGTAAACACTGCCACTTGTCAAACAAAATTGTGCAGTTGTTCAGATACAAACCCAGAATACCATGCCTGGGGTCAAAAGTGTCGTGAGAGGTGGACAAAGCAAAACTGTTTTTACAAACAATGAAAACTGTTATATTACTACACTTAAAAAGATTAATTTCGGTTTACTTTGCTTCATTTTACATTGCTTTGTATAATGTCCAAATTGTGATAATATTACATCAGGAGCCGATTAGCAAGAATTTCCAATAAATGAAAAACCAGAGCCCAAAAAAAAATATATCAAATAACCAAATAAGAAAAATAAAAGGATTGTAGGCCTTTAAATGTGTTTAAACCTACCACTCTCATCTTACAAATTCACATGTTTTGCCACACTGTCCTACATAATAAACAGAAGACAATTGAAGGACTGTCTTGGGGGTTGGTTTACTTGACGATGTTACTTGTGGGATAGGTTATTCTGTGACAGTAGCCTTGCTCTTGAATGATGGGAGTGAGGGGAATAGGGTTTGAACACTGGTGTATTGAGAATAGGAGGGCCTTTCTCTCTCTTTACTTTACTTTCAGACTATCCATGGCTGCATTCTGGTTCATTCCTTAATATTGGGATTTATGGTTTAGAATGTTGCTAAAGCTGTTTGTTAACTTTAATTTATTGGCCTTCATTTCGAGGTTAAAATGAGTCACTCTTCCATTTGCATCCAGGACTTGAAAGGGGTAAGCCTCACAAAAAATTAAGTTCCTTTTTTATTTTATTTGTGCACAGATTTTATTTTAAAAGAGTTTTATTATATTATTATAGTTTATTTGTGGTTAGAAATAGAAATAGAAATAAATATAGTTTGCCTTTCTAAAGAGTGGGGGTGTACAAATACCCATTCCATTACAGCTGTAGGATGATAGTAAATTTGTCACAAACTCGCTGGAAGTAAATTCTTCAGGCCATTGCCAAGCAAACTTCTGATACAAATCAATAAGAGAGTGGCCTTGATTCACCGATGTGAGTACTCAGATGCATTTGTTTAATAATCTGGCTTCTGATGGTCCTAGCACTTCTGCCTCAGAAACAAATTTGCTTGATACACAGGCTTTGATAAACCAACAAATTTTACAGCCATTAAATGCTATTGGGGTAAATTAAAAAAATAGCAAAAACAAAGAAAGAAAACCACAGATAGATATAAAATTAAAGGCAAGAGTGGTGGGACCAAAAAGATAAAAACAGATCCGAAACAGGCCAGTACATATGCAGAAAATTACTATGATGGAACATATACACTGACAACTATTTCTCAAGCGATATCTAATACTGTGTATGTCCTGACACTTGGAAGTTTGAGAGCCAATGCTGATATTCAAAGAGCAGTGGCAGATAGATTAACAGAGTTTTAACAATTAAATCAGACAGATACACAACGAAAATTAAGTCACAAAAAGGCTGCCAGGTTGACGTACTTGTGAAAATCATACAAAATGGCCACATGAATATGTTTGGCTGGTACAAACAACGAATGCATCACATATGGCCGATTGACCGTGGGGCAATGGATGGGTTGTGTTTGCAGAGGAAAAGAATCAAAATTATGACAATAACCTGATAATATGTCAGACTATTTGATTAATAATCTTTTGGATGATGCTAACGATATTTTCTGGCCTGCTGCAAAAGTCAGCAATGCTGTGCTGATGTGTTACATGGAGCAAGAGTAAATTTCTGACTATACTCAGGTGGACCAAATAGGGCAAGGTGAGCACATACCCAAAGAGATGGATCTGAAGATTATGACAGCTCCAAAAATAGCTCCAAGTATGGCGGCAGCACCAAATCTATGAATTGTTAATGTTGTACCCAAAAACATAAAATATGAGTCTTCTCTTTACTTTGCCAAAGACTAATATTTAGTGATGCTCAACCATAACCTTGTACTTATCCTTCTAGATATATTTAAACACTATGTAGTGTTAATAAGTTTTTGTTACAAAAAGAAAGCTTGCCTTCAAAAGTCACATGTATATATCCTGATTTTGGCACCCAAAAGGTTTTGGCAACAAACATAATGGTGGAACATAGCCTAAGTTTTAATGACTAAAAGAATGCAGTCAGGTGATACACTAACCCAGTATATACTGTTATGAGCATTCCTATAGTCGGTGTTCTATGAAAGAATGTAAATGCAAAAGGCGTTACTCCCTCCAAGGTAAGTATGGGTCTTTCAAATACCAGTTACCCCTGCAATGGAACAATTAAAGGTCATAGGCAACAATTTTCATTAAAACTCTGACTATTGCTTCACTGTATACACTAACACCCTTAGAAATGCAAAACATTGTTTTTGTAATATAATATGGCATATGAGGAGTTATAAACAGCTTTAAAGAAAAAATTCACAAAGTAAAGCCAAGATTGATGACATTTTTGTTTTGTTTACGTTTGATGATTGATGACGTCACAGGTTCGTAATGAAGCTTTGTTATTGTTGGATTGGCATTGTAAATATACAATGGCATCAGACAGTGGTGAAAGTGAAGATTTGACTTCTGTAAGAAAAAAAAATGCCCGATCAACCTTATTTATTTGAACCACTTGCTGCTTGCAATCAGCATCCCTGTGACTTCACGATAATTTAACAACTGACAGAGAAACAGATACAGAGGAAACCATTGAGCCAGTGAAAAACAGTGCAGATAATTTCTGGTAAATATATACTCTTGTTTACATAAACTGAATTGCTATCTTTTTTTTCTTCTTGTTTAATTTCTTCTCTTCCTCAACATATTTTATGAATAGTCTTATCAGAGGCTCAAAGGTCCAAATGGATGAAAAAAAGCATTAGCAACTCCATTCTGGCATACCAGTCATACTATTAATTAGCCTCACTATATTAAAACAAGAAAGCATAAGACATATACAATGAGTAAAATCATTGTAGGCTTCAGCCACCATCTTTGCAAGAGATGTTCCTGTTTAGCCCAATACAAGACCACTGTCCCACACAACACATTAACATCAACACATGCAGTTGAAAAGGATGGGGATGAGAGAGAAAAAACAACATTCAAGCAAGAAAAGTTCCCAGGACTCAAATCAAACCATGAAATCTTCATTTAATGATGAGAACAGAAAATAGCGATAAACACAAGTTTCAGAGTTACCACCCCCCAAATAGCAGAAATAGTTAAATTTATTTTTCCATAGATGAAAATCAATAAAAATAAACAATAACTAAGCCAAAAGTCTTTGACATAATACAAGTAGCATAAAATTAAACAACTCAAGTCTAGTTCATTTTTATATAATGCAAAATAAAATCTTCAGTGGGAGTAGTTATTAGTCATCACTCTTTGATTGCACATGTATATTAACCTCCACCAAGAAGGTATTAGTTTCATGATCATTTATTTGTGTTTGTGTCTTTGTAAGTAGGATAGGGGGCTTGGTGGTGTAGCTGTTAGAGTGCTTGCTGAGGCCGCTGGTTTGAATCTCGGCCTGAGCACTTCATGTTGGAAAATTGGTAGTTACTTGCCAATTCCCAGTGCTTTACAGTGCAGAATCTTCAACTAGTATACACTGTTTCCTCCACCAGTAAACTACCTGTCGTAATATGACCCTGGCTGTTGAACACGATGTAAAAAAAGAAATCTAAATTGTTAGTAGGATAGCACAAATGATCTAAATTGTTAGTGGGATAGCACAAATACTACTGGTTGGATCTTCATAAAAAGCAGATGGGACTTGGTCCAAATTTGATCCCATTAAATTTTGAGTGATCTAGATCACCTTCTGGATACAAAAAAATATGGATTTTCCCATTTACTCATCATTATGTGCCTCAGTGGAGGTCTGTGCTCTCTGAGAGGTCTTGTTCAGAATGTTGTATACACAACCATTAGCAGGTATAAAGCTTTGACTTTTTCCTGAGAACTTACTTAAAAGCAATGTTTACAATAGCAAAAAATTACTGTGGAATGCTGGTACTGTTTGAAGAAAATATTAATTTGTTAAAAGTGACAAATCTTTTGTCACAAAGATTGATAAAGAAAAGTTTACAAAACCCTGTCTAAAAGTAACTTTTTGAACTATTGGGAACTTTTTTCTCCCCCAGTTCACTGTTAGAAACCTTTCTGACACTAAATTTTCCTGCTGTACACATCTGGCACATTTTGCACTAGACAAAGGTTTGTTGCTGATGTAAGATAAATATTAACTTTGTGTAAGGCTCATTCATAAACATATTTATTCAGATTTGTAAGCCTATAATTTGACATATGTTTACCTACAATGCCTTTCCACAAGTGACAATGCTGCAGGCCTTTCCAAATAGGACCCTGAATTCTGAACAGGATGTAAAATGCCAACTTCGACCTTTAACAATGCCTTTTATTTGGCCACATATACATTTTACCTAATAGACATCAATGTATGTGTGTGGATAAGCTCTCTTGTGCACTCATAACCTTGGAGTTCTCTTATTCATTTTTGGGATTCACATAATTATTTAGTATAAACCATTGATTAGAATCTCTAGTATCCATCCTTCCTGTATCTAAATATTTAATTTAATGCATTTCCTGCACAAAAATTTGCAGTTTCCTTGTCATTATTCTGAAATGCCTATTTTATTAACTTTGACAGTGAGAGGCTTTGATGGCCTAATGGTTAGCGGTTTTGGCATCTAGAGACAGACTATTACCTCTGTGTTGGTTTGACTTCCACGAGTGACAACGTTGAAGACTTGTCTCAATATGAACCTGGCTACTGAATGTGCTGTAAAACCCCAACTTTGACCTTTATCAATAGTGAAGCATCTATTAAGAGGTTCAAGATTTTAGCTGCAAAGATGTTCCTCATGTTTTTTTTATTTTCATGGTGACATTCATCTCCTAATGGTTATCAAGTTTGGCACCTAATAGCACACTTTGACTCCCTCATGGGGAATGCTAAGGACTGTCCAAACAACCCTGGCTATTAAATCCAACTATAAACTAACTTTGATTTTCTAGTGATTTTCCACCAGTAAAGGTAACATTAAGGAGTATCCCTTTCAAAATTAGTTTTATTAGAAACCAAATAATTGAAATGATGTAACATTTAGATAAACTTGCTTTATTGTTCATTAGTGAGATTAATAATCTATCATGCAATTTTTTATAACAATAAAAAATTAAAATATAGTTGTTAAAGATTCTTCGTTTACAACTACATAAATGCAAAACTAAACATAGAAAAAACTCCTGTGCATTGAATTGATAACCCCAAAATATATTTTCTCCATAAGTTCCTAGTTTGTCCCATGTGCAGAAAAATAAGAAAAAATGTTCAATATTTTATTCTTTGTTTCTATTTATGTTTATGAAATCATATTAAAATACATATGTGTCATATCTACATGCTAAAACATGAAAAAACATCTGGTATGGATTGGTACTAGAATTATTTCAGTATCTACATATCTAAATTTTGGAAACTCAGGTCTTTTTATATATTCCTACCAGTTGGCAGAAACGCCTTTACATTATACAAAAGCAAGATTTTAGATTCATATTGGCTAAACTTACAATAATACTGTATTTACAAGGTGTTCCTGTGAAAGATTCAATGTAATGCCAATAGAGACACAAAATATGTGCTGTCATTTTTATGAGTAATTTCAAGCTAGACTAGTGAGTTGCGATGGTAAGACATGTAAATGTATCACAGAGACCACAGGATTCAACTGTGTATGTATTGATATGGATGTCGCTGAGATGGCATACCATGAGTTTAGAGAGAAATATGGGCCTTATAGTGATGACAAAGAAAGCCATGAACTTTATCACCACCTAGCATACCGTAGATTGCCCAGATGGATCTTTAAAAAGCTGGAAAGATATAACGGGAAGGTATTACCTTCATGTGCAGTGAATGCCATTCGACAAGCATTCCCAAAAGAGGAGGACAGTCAGTATGCAGGTTTTAAGTATCCATTTGTATAGCAATAAATCTTGACACATTTGAATCCACCAAATACTGTGGATTATACTTTGTTACACCACTGCTGCATTGTTTAATTTTCTGCATGATTTTCTGATTTCTGTTGTCTAACAGTTTTACGAATCTGGAAAAAAATACCTTCTCAGAGTACCTCAGAATGCCTTCTCTTACAGTACAGAACCTTGACCAGCTGTATGTAGTGGTGTCCTCTGGTCACCAAACTGCCAAAATAAATAAACAAATTGCTCTGTCTTGTCCATTTTTTGAGATAAACAACAGCTTCTGTTTCTGCCACATTTCTAGATGGCGGCAGAAAGTCGGAAAATTCTAAGTTATTCTGAAGCGATAGAGTAATACTAGTTACATAGGGGGATACAAATTTTGAGATAAACAACATAATCCATTTCCCCCAAAATTCAACATGGCATCCCAACTTTGGAAAATTTTAAATTTTTCAGAAGGTTTAGAGGAGTAGACCTCTGTCCCAAATTTGACCAGAATCACTGTCATCTACTGTTTTGTCTATAAAAGACATTTTCCATTTCTGGCCAAATTCAAGGAGGCCAAAATTTAAAAAATTCAAAGTCTTTCAGAAGCCATTGAAGGATATTCTTTAGTAGCCAGGGTGTCAAAAAGTTCACCAAATTCACTATCTCTAATGGTTTTAGAGATAAATAACACTTTTAAAATAACCATGACCATCTTTGTAGCTAATGTATTTTTGTTGAGATTGATGACAGAGATACCAATACTGCAAAATTATGACAATATATCTGTGACTTTAATGTGAAAATAAGCTCAGCATTTATCCATGTTAAATCTTGCAATTTGTCTTTGAACTGGACTGCTTTCACAGTTTACCGATCTGGATGCCCATACTTTGAACAAACAGGCGGAGGCACTTGGACTTGGTAGGAAGAGGAAACAAGTACATAGATTTCTTTAGGGATCTGTACTGTAAACTGCTGACCAACGGCAAGCAATTACCAGGTTTCCCACTTGAGGCCGTTCTGGGAATCAAACTCGGCCTCAGAGGTGGGAGGGGAGAGTGTTACTACCGTGGCCCCTCTAAGAAACAGGTGAAGACGTTATTGGGGATGTTATTGTACATAACAAAATGTGTGCATCGTGCTAGGTGCTTTGTAAAGAGAATGCTTCAGCACCTGAGAGATATGACCACTCATAATTTTTACGCTTTGTCTTGAGATTTTATTGTGACCTCAATTGGTTTACCATTTTCACACATTTTAAGGGTATTACATATTTCGATGATAAGATTGTGCACTTCAAGGTGCATCTTGATTAATCTTTGTCAAGTTTTATGTGGGGTATTAGGTCCTTTAGTATATCTTTGCAACTAGGTTACAATTTCTTACACCTCCTTATCACTCATCTGGAAATGTTGAATGTGGTTGTATCATTGAAAGTGTGGTCCACTCTTTGAAAAGAGAAAAAGGCTAAATATGTTGTGACAATTTGGTTGTTGTCAAAATACTGAATACAGGCAGAACCAGCAACAGTTTTCTGGTCACATCTGATTGAAAAAATTGGCTTATTACTGCTATTTTTAAGATAGATATCATCATGGTCCATGTACCTGGAAAAAATAGAAGACTTGTTTTCCAGGTGGGTAATTTATATTGACCCTGAATCACAGTTGAAATGGCTGTTGCCTAATTTTTCTTATGGGTTAATCATATAGATTTGATAAAGCTTAATCCAGTTATTTAATGTAGACTTACCCACTCTTGCAGACCAGTTCGCCACCAGGGCCCAAGAGCAATTTGTCTCTGCCTTTAGACCAGCCATGAGGAGGGCATATAAGCAAATGTTTTGGGACTTCATTGTTTTCTTTATGGGGGCTGGGTTGCAACCAACTTTGGTAAATCACTCTTTTCTATTAGCATTCATGGAATACTACAGCAGAACTACATCTCGTCACCAGCCCATATACATAATTATCTCACTGGCATTAGGGCCTAGTTCTTTTTACATAATCTGGACACTACATCATTGGAGCATCAACAAATCAACTGTACTATAAGTCACTGAAATTAAATAAACCTTTACATTCAAAATTACATTCTTTTATTGATTTTGTGGCTGCTTTGGTCACTTCATGTGACTCTTCACAATGCCTTGTTCTACAAACCACTATTTCATACTCCTTTAAACTTACTACCTCATATTGTCATGTCTTTTGATCCTACTCACCAATTGGCAAGAGGGGATGTCATTTCTACTTATACTGGAGCCATACTATTAGTCAAACAGTCAAAGACTCTTTAATCTAGAACTGATATCAGAACTATTTCCTTTCCACTTTTTGGAAGAACCATGTTGCATATATTAAAAAGCTGTTGCCAAGTTCAACCAGGATCTTCCAATAAACCACTTTTTCAGATTTCCAGATCTCAGGCGCCGCTTACTGATTCAGTTGCATGTATGTTCCTTAGTATACTTTCTTCTTTATTGCACATTCAACCAAAATTGACCTTTCATGACTTTGGAAGATCAGGGCCAACCTGGGCTTTTGACCATGGTGTTCCCTTGCATCAGATAATGCATCATGGCTTATGAAATAGGCTTGGTAGGGTCAATTGGCTTGGGAGGCATGATGGTATGGAATGTGCTTGATACTGTGGCACATAGTGAAGTGGTATGAGGCAGTTGTTGTGGCTGCAGAAATGTTCTTTCTTCTTGAATAGGCACTGCTGTTGGTTTCTGAAATTGATGTGTTGGTTGAAGTTGTTATGTGGGCAGGGGAAGTTGCAACACTGGCTGGTAAAGGTGTCATTGCTGCAGTGGCTGCTACTGCAGTGTCTGCTAAATTGGATGCTGCTGTTGTGACGACTGCTGTACTGGCTGTTGCTATAGTGACTGGTAAAGCTGCTAGTGTGACATGACCTTCTGGGAAAAACTTGTGATTGGTCCAAATATTATCATAATTGCTGGATAGAGTATCTGCGCCTGCTCATGTTGCATTCCCCCCGTGTTTCAGTCAAGATAAACTTTTAGAGGTTTCAACCTGGAAGCCATTGGATAACTGATTGGTAGGCAATTCAAAGTACACATCCCTTGGATTATTTTGGATTATTTGTTCCGAGAAATCATCACCTCTAAGCAATCTTTACCTCTCTTAAACCTATATGTGATGGTCTGCTCACTGATGTGGGGATGCCACATGGATGGGGAGCATGGGAGACGGGGTAGTGAAAATGGCTTGAGAAGGACCTGACAGTCAAAACATTTGTGATTCGTCTGTTGAGCTTCCAGCAAAAATAATATCTTGCCAGATACATGATTGTCGTAACTGTGGTATCATCTGAGGACTGCAATTGGCCAATGGTCGATGTCTTTCAAACTATAGCCTCGGATGGGGACTTGAACAGACTTCTGGCACTGAGGTTTCGGACTATATGGGTGTGTAGTAATCCCAAATTTTCCCTGACCCATTTCTGGTGTCCCATTAATTTCGGTCCTTCCTAAAAGTCGGACAAAAGCGGCGATTCTGTCGCCGCTTGGACTAATATCGGCGATGTTAATTTTAATTGAGAAGAAGTGAGGAGGGGTAGATGGCCAGCGGCGATAGCGGCGACAGTCCAAGTAAAGCGGCGATAGCGGCGATGGGGAGGGGGAGGGGAGTACTAGGTGCGGCGATAGTAAAATATTGCTGGATTATATATTTGTAAAAGATTGTTAGAAACCCCATCGTAGCCTCACGTTTTCAGCACTCTGTGTGTGTACAACTACCAGCATTTTATATTTTATTTGTTTTAAATATTTCGAGAAGGCAGTATTAGGTGCGGCGACAGTAAAATATTGCTGGATTATATATTTGTAAAAGATTGTTAGAAACCCCATCATAGCCTCACGTTTTCAGCACTCTGTGTGTGTACAACTACCAGCATTTTATATTTTATTTGTTTTAAATATTGCGAGAAGACAGAGTGAGGGGCGGCGACAGTAAAATATTGCTGGATTATATATTTGTAAAAGATTGTTAGAAACCCCATCGAAGCCTCACGTTTTCAGCACTCTGTGTGTGTACAACTACCAGCATTTGATATTTTATTTGTTTTAAATATTTCGTGAAGGCAGTATTAGGTGCGGCGACAGTAAAATATTGCTGGATTATATATTTGTAAAAGATTGTTAGAAACCCCATCGTAGCCTCACGTTTTCAGCACCCTGTGTGTGTACAAGTACCAGCATTTTATATTTTATTTGTTTTAAATATTTCGTGAAGGCAGTATTAGGTGCGGCGACAGTATATATGAGTAAGAGCCACAAGCGGCGATTTATTTCTGTCCAACTTGGAAATGGGGAGGGGGTGTGGGGCGGCGATGGCCAGGAGTCACTATACCTATCATTAATATAGCAGCCGGCGATGGCTTTCCTGTCCAACTTGGAAATGGGGAGGGGGTGTGTGGTGGCGATGGGGATGCTTTATTTTCAATGGTTTAATTTCTAATGTTTAGACCTGTAAACCAATCAGATTCATTTTGGGTGTGGCTTTATTTGTCAATCTTGAATATAGTCACAGTTTGATCAGCAACTGTACACATGATCAGTTGGTTAAAAGTATATGTGTATCATAAACCAGGAAGTTTTGTGTTAGTTTACATGCCAATGGATATAACAAACAATAGTGTAGGATAGTGGAGCAATTCTTTCTTGTGCATAATAAGTCAACATAATATTCTCTTTAAGTTACAAATCTGGAGTCTGTTAAATTAGAGTCAGACTACTGTATTGTAACTTAATCAGAACACAAGCAACCTGTTGACACACCATAATGGAATAGCTGGTGGTTTTGAAGAGTGGTTAACCCTGTGACTGCTGTACTGTAACTGACATTGGGTTGGAGAGAAGAGAGATGTTCACAATGAGCAGGCAAGTTCAGTTTATTAATCTGAAGTACATCATTCTGCAATTATCATTAGTCCAATGGTATTAATAAAAACTAGGTTTATTTTTAAAAATGCACAGGTAAACCATACATTTAAAATACTTGGTTCATGTAAATATAAAAATAACAAAGTAATAAAAAAAACTTAAATTATATTTATTGTGTGATCTGAACATTCCTTACATATATAGGGTTGACTGTCATTATCCATGTAATTGTATCCCCCACAAGTGAAGTGGCACATTTTGCACAGTCATCACACTGAACTAAGTTTTCATAAAAGTCTGGCATACCACAAAAACATTGAGTGAAAAAAGCAATTCTCTTACTGACATTACCTTTGTTCGTTGATTTTCCACATCTTTTCTTTTTTGGGAATGGCGTAAATTCATTTTGTTCTAGACATTCAATACAATGTTTGCGCAATTGCTCCCTATCGAACTGTACATCCGTCTTTCCATAAAAGTTGAAGAAACAATGTTCCACTAAATTAGCAATGGCATGCACCCCACAATCACCACTGTTTTGAGGCTGTAATTAGGAAATATTATGTCATATGTGGTTCTAGGCTTTGTGTACAATTTAGCTAACTGAATTTGGCTGCAACTGTTGAGTTTTGTAAAACCTGCCGAGTCTAATATAAATATTTCATTAGTACCTAATAGTTTAACCGAAGTGAACCAGTGATTTTTACCATTGTGGTGAATTTGAGCCCCAGATTCCACATGGTTAAATTGAAACTTATTTTCATATACCCATTCTTTATTTTCTGTGCACCATATTGGAATGAAACAACAGTCCTGCATGCTACCTATTTGTGGAAACTGTTTTTTTTAAATCTTCATGGAAGCATTTATTATTGTATCATTAAGCCATTTACCTGGATTTTGTAAAACAACTTTGTCTGGATCTTTTAAGTGTAGCTCTTTAAGCCAAAACTTGGTTTCCTCATTTATTGCAATTTCTTCAGAACTAAGCTCAATATAAGACACAGATTTAATTTCTTCTTCTGTTTTTGAAATATTACTTTTATTGACTGTAGAATTTAGTATATCCAGTGTAGCACAAGTTGAAGTTGGTAAAACATGTTCAAAACTTAAACTCTTTTTTACTCTTGAAAGGCGACACTTATTACTTGGTTTTGGTGTATTGTTAATGGATGACTCAGATTTCAATATTTCTGCATTATCTTTATTTTTGACATTTGAAACTTCTTTGACACTAATCTTAGATATTTCTAGCTGTTTGTTTTTAGGGGTGCTTGTTTGATTGTCTGAGTATATCAAATTTTCTTTAAATTTAACATCCTTCTTCTTGTTTGATTTTGAAACTGGCTGTTACAGTCATGGGCAAGCACGGTAGCAATTACCGGTTGTCTTTAAGTTGTAACAGAAAAAGCAAAAAGTTGAACTTAACAAATTTATTTAATAGTCAACAATAATGATTACAGTCAACTGGTATGCTCTTAACCAAACACACTAATACAATAATAAGATCTAGCTGACCTGACCACTGAGATTAAGAGTTAAGTTTATCCGCCATATCCAGCAATCTGTCCTCTAATCCGTCCTGTGGTATATTCTGTGGTCTGTCCAATGTCATGTGGTCTGTCCTGTGATCTGTCCAATGTTCACTCACACACGGATATCTATATCTTGTGACCTGTCCCACGCTCAACAACACAAAAGGTGCTTGTCCTGCTATCCTTTATATATCCAGTCACACAGAAGGTCTGTCTGGAGATTTTTAGAGAGTTAACACAATTGTACTGTCTGCTCCAAGATATGGACAATGTCCAAAATGCAGTAAATTCACTCTCTGTTATATAACTGTACAATATCCAAAAATATCCAAAGTGCAATAAATCTGTCCAGACAATGTATCTAGTTCACTCCAGTAAAAGTTCACAATGATATAAGCATATATTATACTCCAAAACACAATAGCTCTCCTTATAGCAAGCGAATACAAAGTTCACTTGTGGTCAGATGTACATTCCTTATATACATTCACAGATTCCTCTGGAATTGTATAGAATCAACTCAAAAGAAGATTAAGCCATCTAGGCCAAATGAGGAAGTTCTAGAAACTACTGGCAATTGGGTTTCCCCAAATCTATCATAACCACTGAGGGGGGGATTTCCCCCAGTCTGTGAACAGATCAATAAACACTAAAACACAAAAATCAATAACTCCCTTACTTTAAATGTCAACACACAAAAAGAACCAACAACACAATTATCTTTTATGACAATGTATAAACATAAAGCTTAAATTAAACAATGCACTAATATAGTGCCTAATATATGTAATATACAATGTACTAATATAGTGTCCAATATATGTAACACCTCCCCCCTTAAAGAAAAATTTTGGAAACCAAGGGATTACAAAATTTTACAAGAGATTTTCATGATGTATACAAACACAGGTAATAACATTTTACAAAACATTTTTGTTTAAATACAAAAGTAAAATTAGTACCATGTATAACCTTTATAAACTTACTAATTACGGGTATATAAATTACACTTTAAATACAGCTTCTGGACAGGGCGTATCCATGCGGACGCCATATGTTACTTTTTCAAAGTCCTGTTTATACACTGAATTCCTATCTTTAACAGTGTTTCTATTAATAGCCATCATAAGCTATGTTATACCTCTTTCGAAGTATGGCTTTACCATAGTTATTTCCCACATTTGGTTTGAATGTCTGTTATCACAGTTTTTAATGGTCTTTTGGAGAGTTTCTACTCTCCTTGCTACTGGGTATGACCCTAGATCTCTGGCCTGTAGTTTATTCATTTGGCCAGGTGATGACACTGAAGCCTTGCCTCCAGGATTGAAGATACGATTTTGTAATTTCTTATCATAAGGCATCTTCATTTTTGACTGAGAAGTTTTCAAATTTTGTTGCGCCCGCTCACAAGCCTTCTTCAACTTATCTCTGAACTTCGAGACATAGTCTAACAGATTTAGGCTCTCGGTGTTCTCAGATAACCAATTTTCCTTCAACAGCTTGAGAGGACCACGGACTGAATGGCCAAAGACCAACTCAAAGGGACTAAAGCCTAAAGACTCTTGAACAGATTCTCTAACTGCAAACAATAATAAGCTGATGCCTTCATCCCAGTCTTTTTCATTGTCTAAACAATATGTCCTAATAATATTCTTCAAAGTGGAATGGAACCTTTCAAGTGCACCTTGGGATTCTGGGTGATAAGCACTAGATTTGATCTGTTTGGCACCCAACTGAAATACAACCTGTTGAAATAGTCCTGACATAAAATTTGACCCTTGATCTGACTGGATTTCTTTTGGTAAGCCAACTAGAGTAAAGAAATTGACCAGAGCTTTTGAGATTTTGGGAGCTGTTATGTTGGTCAATGGTATGGCTTCAGGAAATCTGGTTGAGGCGCACATAATGGTCAAAAGATATTGGTTTCTGGATTTAGTTTTTGGTAAGGGACCTACACAGTCAATTATCACTTTGCTAAATGGTTCCTCAAATGCTGGAATGGGTTTGAGAGGAGCTACAGGAATTTTTTGGTTTGGCTTTCCTACCATTTGACAAATGTGACAAGTCTTGCAAAATTCTGCCACACAGTGCCGAATTTGAGGCCAATAGAAATATTTGGTTATCTTGTTGTAAGTTTTGTTGATGCCTAAATGGCCACCCATTGGAGACTCATGGGCCAATTTTAATATCTCACTTTGGTACACTTTTGGCACAACAATCTGGTGTACTACTGACCATTCTTCAGATGCAGGGATATTTGGTGGCCTCCACTTTTGCATAAGCACACCATTTCTGACATAATAGCCTACAGGGACCTTATCTAGCTCTACTGGTGGCATGACCAACTTGAATAAAGGAGCTAATTCAGGATCATCTTCCTGCTCTGAAATCAATTTTGATTTTGAAAGCGATACATCTTTGCAGTCAATTGGGTCTTGTTTTTTCAGAATCTACCCTATCCTTGGGATTAGTATCACTAAAATTCTGCACATCATGGTCATAGTTGTTCAAGAATGTATCTGACAAATCAACTAAGACATCTGTAGATTGTTTACAATCTTTTGGTTCTTCTTGGGCCTTTTTGGCCATAGCTCGAGTCACAGCACAGGAGGGAAAAATACCAGGAATAACCTCTTCTAATTTCTCAGTGCTAACCAAAGTGATCGGCTTAGAAGTAACCTTAGGATCAGCAACTACCTTTCCACCTGCAAGATCATTTCCCAACAACAAAGATACCCCTTTAATGGGTAAAGTGGGCCTGGTACCCACAACAACAGAACCAGTAACTAAGTCTGATACTAACTTGACCTTATGCAAGGGAACGTTCACATAGCCTCCTTCGATACCTTGAGCAATGACACTCTCACCAGTAGATGTGCTTACGCTCAATGGCAATACACCTTCTAAAAGTAAGGACTGAGTAGCTCCAGTGTCTCTTAATATCTTAATGGGGACCTGACTGGAACTACTTTCCAAGGATACAAAACCCTCAGACACAAAAGGTTTGAACTCTTCCCTAATAATCTCAGACTTGTCTAAACCAATACTAGACACTGCTCTATTGGGATTTGAACGCCAGTTAGACTTGCTAGACACAAAGGCGTTGGGCGTTGCTTCCTTTTCTCTTCTCTTCTTTAAGAGCCAACAGTCAGACATAACATGCCCAGGTTTCTTACAATAATGGCACACAGGAGCAAAGGATCTGGGCTTCCTATCCTTACTCATAGTCTGATTTGAAGTTTGACCCTTATCTGAACTCTTTTCTGGAGCTACATTTTCAGATTTCTTTCCTATTTCTGGATACGACTTTTTAGCAGGACCAAAGGACTTATTCTTGTTGAAAGTGGACTTGTGAGTTAGCGCATAGTCATCAGCATAAGCTGCTGCTTTTGCCAAATTTTCAACTTTCTGTTCATCTAGATAGGTTTTAATGTCATCACGAACACACCTTTTGAACTCTTCAATCAAGATAACTTGCCTAAGTTTTTCAAAGTCTGTACCGACTTCCCTAGAATTACACCATCTGTCAAAGTACACTTCTTTCTCATGGGCAAATTCAACATGAGTTTGACTTTCTTGTTTACGATAATTTCTGAATTTTTGACGATATGCTTCTGGTACCAACTCATATGCTTTCAAAATAGCATTTTTGACAGAGTTATAGTCCACACATTCAGAAATTGGCAAAGCCGTGTATGCCTCCTGGGCCTTTCCCCTCAAAACACTTTGCAGCAATAAAGGCCACTGGTCTATAGGCCATTTCAAATTTTGAGCTACTCTTTCAAAGTGTTGAAAGTACTTATCAACTTCTGATTCATTGAAAGGGGGTACCAGTCGCACATTTTTACCCAAATCAAATTTGGTAGCAATGGACTCTTTATGGGCAATTCTGCGAGCATTGAGTTCTAAAGCTCTCATTTCTCTTTCATGTTTAAGTGCACGCTCTTCCTTTTGAGCTTCAAGCTCTTCTTTTCGCTGTTGAGCCTCAAGCTCTTCTTTTCGTTGTTGAGCTTGAGCTTCAAGCTCTTTAAGTCTTAACTCTCTTTCAATTTCTAATCGCCTGATCTCATATTGCCCAGAAGGTTCCATTGGTAGAGGCTTATACACTTCTAAACAACTATCAGGTAAAACATCTTCATCAACTAACTGTTCAACAATAAGCCTTTTAAGTTCATGTTTACATGTTGACCTTTTCACCTCTAACTGTAACTCTTGTGCTATCTGCATTAACATATCTTTTTTAAAAGTTTCTAGAACTTCCATAGATGGTGACTGTACAAACTCTTTAGCACTAGCCATTTTGAGCACTGTTGACTGTAACCAATTACTAAATCAAATGGATTTTCAAAATGTTAATTGAACGGTTGATCAAATAGTTGTAATCAAATGGTTGGATCCCGGACGAGCCCCCAATTTTCCTGTTACGGTCACGGGCAAGCACGGTAGCAATTACCGGTTGTCTTTAAGTTGTAACAGAAAAAGCAAAAAGTTGAACTTAACAAATTTATTTAATAGTCAACAATAATGATTACAGTCAACTGGTATGCTCTTAACCAAACACACTAATACAATAATAAGATCTAGCTGACCTGACCACTGAGATTAAGAGTTAAGTTTATCCGCCATATCCAGCAATCTGTTCTCTAATCCGTCCTGTGGTATATTCTGTGGTCTGTCCAATGTCATGTGGTCTGTCCTGTGATCTGTCCAATGTTCACTCACACACGGATATCTATATCTTGTGACCTGTCCCACGCTCAACAACACAAAAGGTGCTTGTCCTGCTATCCTTTATATATCCAGTCACACAGAAGGTCTGTCTGGAGATTTTTAGAGAGTTAACACAATTGTACTGTCTGCTCCAAGATATGGACAATGTCCAAAATGCAGTAAATCCACTCTCTATTATATAACTGTACAATATCCAAAAATATCCAAAGTGCAATAAATCTGTCCAGACAATGTATCTAGTTCACTCCAGTAAAAGTTCACAATGATATAAGCATATATTATACTCCAAAACACAATAGCTCTCCTTATAGCAAGCGAATACAAAGTTCACTTGTGGTCAGATGTACATTCCTTATATACATTCACAGATTCCTCTGGAATTGTACAGAACCAACTCAAAAGAAGATTAAGCCATCTAGGCCAAATGAGGAAGTTCTAGAAACTACTGGCAATTGGGTTTCCCCAAATCTATCATAACCACTGAGGGGGGGGGGATTCCCTTAGTCTGTGAACAGATCAATAAACACTAAAACACAAAAATCAATAACTCCCTTACTTTAAATGTCAACACACAAAAAGAACCAACAACACAATTATCTTTTATGACAATGTATAAACATAAAGCTTAAATTAAACAATGCACTAATATAGTGCCTAATATATGTAATATACAATGTACTAATATAGTGTCCAATATATGTAACACTGGCGTTTTCAAGATTGGCTTGATTGGAGTGAAACATTCATTTGGTCTGGGTTCAATTATACTTATTTCAGACTTTACTTACAATCGTGAATCCTCCATTAATCTCGAGTCAGGTGCAGGGGTAACCTCATAGTCAAGTGTGCGTGGTCTTTTTCTGCCTGCATTCTTATCACATAGCTTTCTTTTATTTTTAGACAATTGCATCATATTTACATGACCTTTCCGTTCCTCGATAGGCTTACCTATTGACAGTTTCGCTGCTAGGATGTGATAACAGGTACCTGTAGCTGGACATTGACAACTTTCATTGGGAAAAAGTGACACTGCATATTTATCACCCTTGGTTCCACTTACCATAAACGCACTCATCTTTGCAACATGCACTATTCTATTTTCTTCAATTACAGCCTGAGCTAAAGCAGTTTGTGTAAGATTCCTACTTTGGACATGTTTGTTTTCATTACTATTATTATTGTTACATTCTCCTATGGGATTCTGGTCATTTTGGTGATTAATGTTTTCATCAAATATTGATCTTATCCTCGCCTGACATTTTTCAATTATGAGATCTGGCCTGTATATATTCTTTGGGAAGTCCACCTCACTTGGTGATTGTATTAAATAATTAAAGTTTTCTTTTAAAACAAAGTTACCCATGTCACAAAACCCCCTTAAAACTTCATTCCAGTAATAATTTTGAAGGTAACTCAGACACAATACAATGGTATCTAATGGGGCTTCCTTCCATTTCATTAGCCGTTTAATGACAGTATTCATGCCTTCTGAAGAATTATTCGTTATTCCTGAGTATGGGTTAAATAAATTATATTGTTTCAAAACCCACTTTGCAGAATGCTTAAGAAAATCCTTTTTAAAATTTTTTTCAAAGTACCTTACAGCTGGTTGACTCCATTTTGCAGTTAAATTGTCACAATTAGTTTCAAAGATTTCCATACTTTCTGAATGCATAATCGTATCAAGGTCACTCATGTATATCAACTTTTCATCAGAGGTAATCTGTTGTTTTCCTAACCAGAACTTGAAGTCCTGTTTGATGTGGTTCCAACAATGTAAACTTGGCATTTCAGGTAAAACCTTTTTTATTGCATTTGTTATGCTTACTTCCTTATCAACCACTACAGGTACATTACCCTTTCTCAAATTTGGAATTTTTCTGACAAGATGTTCCCAAAATCGCTCATGAACAAACTGAAATTTCCTTTCATGGATCATAAAACCAAGTGGGATTACTGGGTCTGACTGAAATAAAGTATGCCTGAACACTATCGGGGTTAGATAAAAATTACCAAGGTTAAATGTTGTGTCATAACCACAGTACAACTTCATATCTTTTTCGACCTCCACTAACTCTGAAAGCTTGTTAAATTCTTGGATGATTTGTTTGTTACCAAAAAAGCACGAAAGATCAGGAAAACATATTATTTCAAACATGTAATCTTGTAACTCATGAGACACTAGCATAAGGTTATAATAGTCATCATGGGACAATTTTTGTTTTTTACGTGTTAAATATTTGATGTTTTGGACTTGTTTTAGGTTTCTGGGTTTTAGTACTGGTTGTAACTCATTATCACACTCTTTTGAAACTAAGTTTTGATAAGTAGTGATATTGTCATCTTGTGGCCTTTCTCTCATCTCTTTAAAGATTGAAGGGCAAGTTCGGTGGTAATCACGATTATTGACAACACTGTTTCCATGTGGTTTACCTACATACTCACTATGATCACCTATATATTGAATCAGAACAGCATGTGGATTGTCAATTAACCACCATGCATGACGCTGAAAAGAGCTTTCCTTATGTAATTTGTGGTAACATTTAATGAGTGTTTGCCCTCCTTTCCCAATTCGTTTTTTATTACCATTGTTCACTCCCCACTTGTACTGGTCACACCTCCAATCATTTATTTTTGTGATATCCCCATTTGAACTGAAAAAGAAAATATGACCACCATGTGGTTGAGTGGGTGGTGTAGAACTCAATTTATACTCCTCTTCATTCAACAAATATTCTAATGCTTCATTCAAATCTAAGGCAGTTGATTTCTGGCAAATTGAATATGCACCACCGAATGATAATTGCTGATTTTCATTAATTGTTGCATTATGTTCATGTTTTGTGTCAAAAGGGGAACTTTTCAACTCTTTTGCCTCAAACTTTACACATGCATCGTTTACACTTTCATTCGCAGTCCCCATAACATTGATCTTGTTTTTACTTTCATTTGCTGCAGTTTCACCATTTTCAGTATCATTATCAGCTACCTTCAACTCTTTTGCCTCAAACTTTACACATGCATCGTTTACACTTTCATTCGCAGTCCCCATACCATTGATCTTGTTTTTACTTTCATTTGCTGCAGTTTCACCATTTTCAGTATCATTATCAGCCACCTTAGTTTTAATTTGTTCCTTGTTCAGAGAAAGACACTCATTATGTAAAGGATTAGTATCTTCAATATTACTCACCTCCATAATTGGTTGAACTGCTTGTGACACTGGTGCTTCCTCTATGTTTACTGGCACATCCAACTTACTGTTCATTTCAGTCATTACTTCAGCTTGGGATTTCCCTTCCTTAGACAAAATATTACTCACCTCCATAATTGGTTTAACTGCTTGTGACACTGGCTCTTTATTTACTGGCACTTTCAACTTACCACAAACCCAATTAAGAAAGTCATACTTACAAAAGTCTGGCACTTTACCAAATTCACAGGCCTTAAAGTACCTGGTAAATTCCTTCCTTTCACTGAGGCGAACCTTTAACCTTAACTGTCCTTTCTCTTTGTATACTCTTGATGAACGGACTTGAGGAGCTATCTCTCTAACTTTCTGCACAGTCTCTACCAGGTCACAATTCAGGGAATCCAAATCTGGATCACCTCCGCCATGCATTGTACGGTCTTTACCTTTTGAGTGCTTGGGTTTGGGTGACTTCATTTGTTTTTTCTTTGGTGTTTCTTTTGTGTGAGTAGTTGTAGGATTTTGCATCCTAGGGGATACTCTGCGATACGCCATATACGGGATCACCACTGCTGCATTCTTGAGTTCAAATACATTTCCATAGACCGGGAAAATTTTCTTGGCTTCTGGCTGGGTGGTCTTCTTGGCTTCTGGCTGGGTGGTCTTCTTGGCCTCTGGCTGGGTGGTCTTCTTGGCCTCCGGCTGGGTGGTCTTCTTGGCCTCTGGCTGGGTGGTCTTCTTGGCCTCTGGCTTGGTGGTCACCTTGGCTTCTGGCTGGGTGGTCTTCTTGGCCTCTGGCTGGGTGGTCACCTTGGCCTCTGGCTGGGTGATCACCTTGGCTTCTGGCTGGGTGGTCACCTTGGCTTCTGGCTTTGTTGCTCTGATCTTATCAACCAAGGACCAGTGAAGGGAGGAAAGCCCTTCCTGTGCTGTTGGATGCACCAAATCCATGCTCAAGTGGCTTGTCGGAAAGTCTTCCCAGGATATAGTGGTTATATACTCGTGAGCTAACCGAATGGTCAAATAATGGCAGTACCACAACCACATTTGTTGATATTCATCCAGTCTTGGCAGTGGTAGCGACACCATTACTTTAGCTTCTTTGTGTTTTTTTACTAATTTTTTGGCAAGACACACATGCTGGTCAATTGTTGAATGTAAAGAGCCTGGATGCTGTTTGAGGAACTGGAGGTCATTGGTTCCCACATGCAAAATCACAAGGTCAGGTTTCCTTGTAACTTTATGCGACTGGATGAATGGACCAATTGCTTTCCTTCCTCCAATAGATCCACCCGGCAGTGCATGCACTTGAAATCCAATCTCCTCTAATTGATCAGGCAAATATTTGAAGATAGAATCACTGTAGACCAGGACCTGTTTTCTGGGAGATGGCCATGATGACTTCACATACTGCCTCAGTCTCATCAGCATGTTTCCAAAGTGGTTCTGCCCATTGCCAAGTTTCCCCATCCCCCAATAGTTACTGGCTACAGTATGGTGGAGGGGTCGGTCGGTTGCCAGGAGTGTTCTTCTGAAGGGCCTGTACTGATCCAACTTCAGCAGCAGGAAGTCATACAAAATATCTTCCTTCACATTGATCCAGCTTTTTCTCTTTGGGCAGATTTTCTCTTTGGCAATTCCTTTGCAGATTTTGCCAGTATCAGTACCTGGACTGACAGTCATGATAGAATCAGCTACCTCATCAAAACCATTGTAAACTGCACACTGGTGCTGGTAGGCTTGCTCAACACTGTAGTAGGACATGCCTAGTTCCTCTTCGTGGAGCCAGTGAGGATGGAAATTACTCAGGACACTATCTGTCCCCTTAAACCTGATAGGCTGCATACTGTCTCTGATTTTGAAGTATTTCTAAACTTCTATGAAAGATTTTGAGATTGCTAGAACTCTGAGAACTGCTTCAATGTGATAGACACAAATGAAACTAATGACAGGTACTGGTCAGAGACTCATTTATATACATTTAAATGCTTGGGTACAATTACAATTAAGTCTTCAGTCCAACAGGCCTACAAGTGGATTGTAATTATATTAAATAATGTAATTATAATATTGCCTAAACAAAGGTGTATATATTGTACTTGGGACATAACATCTTAAACCAATGAACCATGTTATATGTGGAATTATGTATTATGCAATTATGGTTGCAGTTACAATTAAGGTGGTTGGTATTTGGTGTAAATTGTATTTATGAAATGTGCAATTACATCAGTAGTGTTCAGTTGAAACAGAGTAACAGCAAAAAAATAATTATTAATTGCCAATAGTAATATTACATCAATGTTTGTTATACATTTTACACAAAATGGTCCAATAATAATACTGGAGAAATTGTGAACCTACAAGAAAAATTATATCAGCACAGTAGTAAGTGGGTTAAACATAATGAAGTGAGAGTATGTATGTGGTTACAGGATTGGAGGGCCAAAGGTATTTGCACCCAGACAAAAATTTATTTTTCATAGCACAAATAGTATCTATAAAATTATTTTCCTCAACCATTTCTGTATTAGACTCAACATTTTATGTATGGTTCATTTTTCAACATTTGGAATTGGTTTCATTTCTTATTCAAATAAGCAGATGTTAGCCTTGGGGATTAACACAAGTTCACCTGAATCACATTTGGACTACATTGGATGTGGCTTCCCAGTCTTCTTGCCTTTAACAAATGATTACAGCAAGACTGCTTACTAATTTCAGTTCTTTAAAGTTTTGCAACATAATAGCAAAGGATTCATGGAAATCATGCAACAATGCAATTGAAATTAATACCAACTTTGAACTGGGTATCCTTGTTACTGGTAATTGTAATTATCTAAAGGAGCTGCTCTTGAGTGTGTTCTCTTATGCCCCCCCATTATAGATGATAGGTGATTAAGTATCTTTTGAAGTGTGCTCTGGTAAGTGGGAGCAATAAATGATAATAACAATTAGAAAAACAAACATGTACCAAATGTAATAATAGATGATTGGAAAAGAAATACATAATGTCAAGTACATAAATAATTAAAAGTGTGCTGCAATTAGGTGGTAAATAATTTCCATATTATGCACATTCACCTAGTTGCTGGTAATTGTGTAAATTAATAGCATTAAATATTTTTGGTGGTATGCAGTTCTTATTGTCCACTATCAATAATTAGGTCAATATATATTGTACAAATACTTCAAATTTAATTGAATGTATGAATAGGCCATTTATTCCAGATTACTAATTCAAAAGAAATATTATGAGATTGTATCAATCTTCTCTGTAGCTTTCACATAAATAGGTATAACAGTTTCAGATAAAGTATTTTAAGTATTTGTTTTTTAAATACTGGCAGCAAAGCAGTTAATGGGTTAACCTTCTGCCAGCTTTTAATCAAAGGGATTGCTGAGAGTAAGTCCAGGACCTGTCAATCACATCTACACTAAGGCCAAGAGGAGGGGCTTGCCAGTAATGCATTGAACCAATCATTTCAATTGCCACATCTCTGCTTCATGTTCAATGGGAGGGGCTTTACATCTATAGCTGTGCAGGGCGAACCAATCAAATGGCACATCTCCACTTCAGTCAATAGGAGAGGCTTTCTGCCTGTAAATGGCACCTCTCCACTTGAGTCAATAGGAGGGGCTTTCTGTCTGTGTAAATGGCCAGCCAATCAAATCCATCGCCGCAACCCATCGCCGCATCTCCACCTTAGTCCAACTAGAATTCCAAGTTGGACAGAAGTCCGAGCTTTAGGACAAACCATTAATTTCCGCTTTCCTGACTAGACTTGTAGGATGATTTGCTGTAAATTATCCTGCACTTCTTGCAGCCCTGATTGTCAAGTCCACTCGAAAAAAATTTATCCCAGAGGGCCTCACTCTTCATGGGGTTCTAGTAATCCATTAATCTTTGTAAAATAAGTTCCATTTTCCCATAAGAAATACTCATTCTTGTTTTGCTCTTCAATAAAAGTCACAGCTACTGTTAACCCATTCATATCTCTTGACTCCTATTGCATATCATCCCACCAGCACGATAACATGTCTCCTGTATGTTCTCAGTCTGTGTTTTCAATGTCTCTCCCCAGTATCCTTTGTATCATTTTGTGTTTTCGGAAAACTGATATCACTCTCTGGGGTTGAAGTCTTTTTCTGTTTTACAAATAACATTAAAGTTGTAAGCATCAAATCCTCCAAGAATTTCCTCAAAAACATAAATAATATCTGCACTCCTTCGCTTACCGATGGCCAGTAATATCAGAGCAGAACCTTAAACGACTGAATATACTGATTTCCTCTCCACATAGAACTATATGGCCAATATACAACAATTTATGTTGTCAGAATTAGATAATTGTTTTAACACCCTGACAATTTTCAAAGCATTCCTGTCTTTGACAATGATTAAACGACCAAAATAAAAGATAATTATAACTGTTGTACAGTTTAAATGATAGTTTCCTTTTGAAGTGACTTGATGAAGTCGGGACATGTCGGGACTCGGTTGGCCAACATGGGCCACATTGGAAGCACTTATGCTATATGAGGGTACTCAGGTATGTGGTTTTGGATTTGACTACATTTTATTAATACCACTATGTAAGTTAAACTGATATATGAAACAACATACAATACCATGACATAATATCACTGGTATACGCGCATATTTGTCCAAGATTGAAAAGATTGCAAGTATATTTCATGATCAAACATTTACTGTTAATAGAATTGTTTTGTGGATTGGGAGGCCAGGGGATTAGAAGTCAGCTTGCTGTGATAGAATTTAATGACCGTAACATCTAATCATCTATTTCATTGAACAAGTTACTCCAGAAGACCAGTTTCTGGTAAATTTTTCCTCATACAAACCAAGGCCGAAAAGTGATTTATGTTCTTTGTATTTATGCTTGATATGTTAAATTTGTTATCTGTACTTAAGTAACTAAGAATCATTTTACATTCATCAGAATCAAAGGTGATGCTTACTTTTCCCGATATCCATTGCTTGACATTTTCCCAGACTTTAAAGAGACTTTGTGCAGCTACAAAATCATATGCTCTATAGTTTCATTAGTTTGTGAACAGAGACCACAAACACTATCAGTAAACAGTTTAACTTTTTTCAAGTAATCTTTTGTTCTTAGAATTTTGAACAATATTCTATAATGAAACCACACAACCTGATTTCCTCTATTCATGTAAAACAGTTTTTATAAATTACTTCAATGTCAAGGTTTTCAAAATTAGTTTTTAAGATAGGGTCCGAAATTCTTTCACATTATGGTTTGTCATATTTGTCAGTTTTGAGGATCTTGTAGTACCTGTCACACCCTTGATGAGCATGAAGAAAGATTTGAAGTTGTTATGGAGTAGGTGGTTTTTCAAAATAAAAGGTATTTTCAACTTGGTATTTCTTAATAAAAGACATAACTTTTGCTTTTACAGTGTAATAGTCAAGAATATTAAAGTTACATTTTTTAAAGTCTATCATTTTACCACTGGAGCTAATTATGTCCCCCAATTAATTATATCCCATTATTATACCAATCAGGAAAGTAAGTTTGTCAGTTACATATATTTGAATTGTACCAAATTAAACTTTCAAGTATTTCAAAATTTGTTTTTGGTAGTTGCTTTTTACTGAGGCTATGCCAATCTTGCAAAATATTTTTCCAAAATTTGTTAAAATTTGTCAAAGTTTCAGACAAAAATAGACACCATTCATTACCAAATTTAAAGAGTTTATCTGTATTGTCACAAATAAACTGAAACATATTGTACCATTGTGAGTCTGGATTCTTCAAACATCTTTGAATCCAAGTGAGCTTAACTGCTTTTTCAAATGCAAAAATATTAAACATTTTCAGCCCTTCATTCAAGTAGTTATTACATATAGTAGAACTTTTGGTTTTGTCCGGTTTATTGTTCCACAGAAAACCTATATAGTTCAGTATTTAAGTCCTTCAGATCTTTCCAAAGAAGTTAGTAGATGAACAGATTTGGATATAAAATTTGTTTTAATCAATGCTATTTTCCCTAAAGGTGTTAGAGTTCTGTTTTTCCATTTGTTTATCTGAGATCTAATATTCTGTAGTGCATTATTATAACTTCGAAAAGGGATATCATTTGTTGAAAATTTCAGACCTTATGCTGACCTTATTTCAGACCTTACTATAACTTCGAAAAGGGATATCATTTGTTGAAAATTTCAGACCTTATGCTGTAAATTCTGCTACCCCATTCCAAATTGACTATGATATTCAATTTTTTACAATGCTTTCTACTACCTGTCCAGATCACCTAAGTCTTTTCTTTGTTCATTTTTAAACCACTCATGTTACCAAAAATTTCTAGTGTAGAGTGCAGATTGTAGAGAGTGCTGGGTTCCATTTAGCATTAAAGTTGTGTCACCTGCAAACTGTGTTAAACTCTTTTTCTTCAATTTTTCGGCCAATGATATCAGGATTCAGAAGAATTAACCTTGTCAAAATTTCTGCACAGAGTAGGAAAAGATATGATGAAATTTGGTCTCCTTGATGACACCCTCTTTCAATGTTAATCTCTGATAAAATGCTGCATTGTAAGACATAGGCCTTTAAATCTGTATTGAAAAGCTTGACCCATTTAATGACGTTTTGGCTGTAACCAAAAAATGACATTGCTTTATATAAGAATTTCTATGATGAAGAGTTGAACGCTTTTTCATAGTTGATACACATTAAAAGGCCAGGTATTTTATGTGTTTCTGCTATTTCAAGTGCATCATAAATAAGTCTAATTGAATCACTGATGTATCTGCCTTTGATAAACTCGTTTTGACAGTTGGAGGTAATTTTGTTTAAGCTTTCTTTTAATCTGTCAGCAATTACTCCAGATGCTAGTTTATAAACAACAAACAAGAAAGATATTGGACGCCAATTCTTTAGAGGTGATCTTTCTTTGTTACCTTTAGGTAAACATATAATGATGGACTGGCGGAGAGTTACTGATAGTTGCCCTTTTTCAAAACATCTGTTCAGCATATGTACAACATAGTGTTTTAATTTTCCCCAAAACATTTTCAAAAATTCAGAAGTTATACCATCAAAACCTGGTGTGTTGTTACATTTCATTCGTTTTAAAACTGGCCCAAGTTTGTTTATAGTTAATGGTGAGTCGAAATCATCGTTTTTGTTTAGTTTTCCAGCTACAAGGCATAGATCTTCAGGATTGTCAGAAAGTTGGTCATCTTTATCAGTTACTATAGATCCATTCCTCGGTTGTACCTTTTTAATGGTATTTTTAATGATGTTTGTGTTTTTCAAATGTACTAAGTTTTTCACACTCATGAAGCCATTGTAACCTTGACCTGACCATATTACCTTCACTAGCCTCTAGTGTTTCAGTATCATCCAATTAAGATTTCTCTAACTGTATACTAAGTTTTTTCTGGTTATATAAATTTAATGGTTTCTCCAAGTATACGGAGAAATAGTGCCTCCCAAAAGGCATCATCTTCAATAGTCATTTCAATTTTATCGCTTGTATTTGTGATAAGATTAAGGTCGTACACTGGAACTGCATATTTTAATTATTCTTGATAATTTTGTTAACAAGTTTCTTGCACCTCCATGTGTAATGCCTTGTGTTTGGGTGGAGTTGCCTGTAAATATCACAAAGATGGGTCATTAATCATATCCAAGACCCTATGTCTTGAATTGGGGTTATGTGTTTACAATTAAAAGTGTCCATATGAGGGTTTAAAACTAGATTAAAGTCTTCACAAATTATATCGTAATCACCACTTTCACTGGCCACTAAACTTTGCATCTGACTAAAAATGTTAGGGTTGTCATTATTGGGACCATACAATGTGGTTAAATTAATTGTCATTGAGCTTAGTTTTAGCAGTACACTCAAAAAGTTTCCAGCACTATCCATTTTAAGGGATATAACTTTGTATTCAAAATTGCTGTTTAATAGAATTGATACTCCTCTAGAATTAGTTTTATGACCACTTACATAAATATCGACTTCCCAGAATCTTTTAAGTGAGGGAATATCACTTTCAAGTAAATGTGTTTCCTGTAAACATGCAATATTTAGTTTCTTTTCTTTGACATAAGTCAAAATATCACCCTGTTTTTGTTTATTCCTTAAACCTTGACAGTTTATGGATAACAGTTTAATGCTCTTTATTATTTGAGACATATTTAATGTAAAAAGCACTCTCTATATATAAAGGTACTTGTATGTTTTTGAAAATTGTGCTTTTTAAAATTGGTTCCTTCAAAAAAGTGCTTCCAAATCCAAAACAATCCATGGTACAGTTTACTGATTGAACATTTAATACATTGAATATACAGAAAACCATACAGATTACTTAAAATAACTTCTACAGCATTATAATTTCTAGGTAAGTTTGTCAGATGTTCCAAATATATTTCAAATTTCTGGTGGATTAGTCTTTAAATCATAAAGTCATTATGTAACAACCATAATAAACAATTTTTACCCATGTCTTCAGCATAAAAAGTTATTGAGATACACCAAGGACTAGAGATCAACTTCTTTCAAGATCATGAATCATAAAACATCATCATGAAATCAAAGCCTTTGCCATTTGCAATTAGATAATAATGGTTCACAGATATACATATACAGTTCTATGTTTATGAATGAAATACATTGCAAAGGCACCAATATATAACATTGCCCTTGTGTTTCGATATCATGAAATGGTGGATCTCTTAATAAAAGAAAACATTTCTGAAGCATACTATTGTATATTATTGCAACATAAGGTCAAGAAATAGTGATAAATATTAAAACTATGTTTTTTAAAAGGTAAAGGAAATGCTATAATTGGTCTCATTTGTTTAAAACGTGTTCTATCATCATAGCTAACAATTGCATCAATGGAATATATTATTTTTCCACAATTTAATGGTTTAACTATTTTTAGCACATAATTGATTAATATTGTTAATTTCCTGTTTTTTTACAAAGTGGATTTGCTTATTAAGTCAAAATGATAAATGAAATTTTAAAAAAATGGGGGAAAATATACTGCAGTGAGATTTAATATTTTGATAAGAAAATACGTTCAAATGTAAGAGAGATAAAAACAATCATATTTAATAACATTAAACATTAAAAAGGACAGTTTGCTCATGACACAACACTTTCTGAATGGCTCTACAGATTTACTTCTTAAAGCACTAAACACATTGAAATTCCTACTAAACATGTGGGAACATCTCTTGTGTTGAAGTAAATAAGGCAAAACTTAATATTAGTCTGGGTAGGCAAAAATGGTACTTAAAAGACAACTGTTAATTGATACACAACTATTATGGGAAAATGCAGATGTAACATTTTCTGGAATAGAATTTTCAGTAAAATTAGGCGTTATTATTGACCTCAACCAAAAAATATAGATAATGTGTTAAAAACTTGAAAAAACAGCTCTTTAATCCAAAGGAAAGATTATAATCTTCAAAACTCGATCATACCTAACTAGAATCAGTCGTTCATGTTTGCTACTTAATCCCAGGGATACAGACATACATGAGATTCATCATACACATCATACAAATTTATTTGGAATTGTGAACCTCAAGAATGAGCTATCAACTGTGCCAGCCATATAAGGAAGGTCAAAAGAAAATGATAGATCTAAAAAGGTACAGTAAGTCTATGAAAACAACCAGATTAGGTTCACCTTGGGTGCATGTGACAAATTACTTTGGGAAAATTCTTGGAAAAAATCCAAGACTCTAGAAAAGTAGATGTAACCATCTTGTAATACATGTCAAGATATCCTTTGAACCTATGCTTTTTGAAAATAATGTACTGGCACCAGTTGACTTAAAATAAATAAAACCCAGATGGGCAACCCTTCCATTGTCTCAACTCTACATTATTTTTGCATAATAGAGAGTTAGCACTACATTATTTGTGTTAACAGTGGATTGTGGTTCAGTTCAATGACCCATCTGATAAGAACAAAAGTGTACTTAGTATTTGCCAGTCATCCTCAGCACAATACATTCATAGGAAAAAATACCTCAGGAAAAACTGCTACCTTGAAAAAAATACCTCCTGACAAATACAAAACAAGCAATTTAATTTGTAAAGTTGGATACTTTTTAATTATTGGCATTTCTTTACAATCTGACTTTACAATAATCTTCTGTGAAATTTATCAAATGAGCAGCTAACTTTTAAACAAACTCACTGTGAAAATCTAACCGAGCATACTATATTAAAAGGAATGTTTTTAGTGGCTAAAAATTCACTCAAGTAAAATGAGAAAAAAGAAGTAGTGCAAAAATGCAGTACTGAAAAGCATTACTGCTGGGTTTAAATTTGATTTAAATTTTTAATGTTTTTAAGTTCAAGACAAAGATTGTAATTTATCTTATCACAATTTGTTATATACTTCTAAAATGATGCACTGTTTGTGGTTGAAATGAATTTTGTTCTTAATGTTGTGGATTAATTTTCACAGGAGGTATTACTGAAATACAAAATGTGGAGTAGGCATTCTTTATGAGGCTTTTCATGGAGACAATCTTTCCAGGAGGTATTTTTCCTCGATTCCAAATTAAGAGACAAACAAGCACACAAGATAAAAATCTTGAGAAATCTCAAATCTTCACAAAATAAAACAAGTAAGTAATTCTCCAGTTTCTAGAACTTTCAATGCCTGAAACACAAAAATAATAACTTACTGTCTTAAAATAAGCACATAAGTAACATGAAACTCACCACGACAAATTATTCACAGCATTGTTAAATAAGCAGGCTAATTTTTTTTCTGGAAAGTGCTTTCAGTAAGTCACAGATCCATATTTTATCGATTATTATTATCCATGGTTAAATTTTGTGGCAGTCAGATTATAATAAAACTTTTCAAGCTTTATCCAAAATTATATTTTCCCATAAAGGAAACCAGTGGTACACATGGCCAAACAATGTTGATTGTGTATTGAAATAAAAAAACAACCATAAAACTAATTTAGTGACACCCCCATATGGTATGCACACCAAAGGAAACATTGCAAAGATTATCTAGGATGATCAATTGGTACAAGGTCTTAAATTATTGAATTAATAAATTGGCTTTAATTTACAGGGTTTTATAATAGATAATTGCCTTGTGGTACTTCCATTTTGTAAACTTAATGACTCTTCGCCCCTTTCAGGGCATCAGGCCATTAAGTTTACATGATGGAGTGCCACTTGGCCATTATCTACATATTAATGTCAGCAGAAGATATTATGTTGAACTTTGAAACATCCAAAACCTGTTTAAATATTATAGTTTAAAAGTACAACTAAAATATATACAAACAATTGCAATCATAAGAGTAATCACCTTGCAAGACCCATCACCCCCTCTCAGATAAAATACAAAATCTTAAATTGAATAGAAATGTTGCATGAAATTCTGCTGTTAATTTATTACAGCTTTGAAAAGTAAATTTCTGTTAATTAGGGAGATTTGTGATTTGTTATTACAATTTCATGTATGAAAAATGCACTTGTGCATAGTTTTAGTTAAGAAAGTTTTCTGCTCTCACCCTTCTGGACTATTAAACCTTCTCAAGAAAGAGTAAATAATCTTTGTGTTAAAAATTGTGTTTGGGGATAATGTTTATAATGACAAATAATGTATATGAAATTCTCTCAAGATGTTTATTTTATCCCCAGTGAAATCTTTCTCTCTGTCAAAAAAGCTAATAACCAAGTCAGTGGATCCAGTACTATTTGTTCCTTTTCATTGGCTTGGCATACAGCTGGGATATATCATCTTCACTTATCCCTAGACTTTTCATCTGTTGTACAGCAGGCGCTTGATCTCTACCAGACATTTTGTTGTTAAATGCCAAATCTGCATAGACTAAATTTTTACTCGCATCTATTAATGCTTTTTCTTGACCATCTGTATCACACCTTGGCACAAGAGACAGAAGATTTATATCTGCATCCTCCACATGGTTAGTAATATGAATATTATGTATCAGATTATTTGCTTCTGTCAAGGTGACATCATTTAATGTTACTGTGTCTGCAACATCATGTCTCATTTGGGCTTTATTTGCTGACAATACTCTCCCTGGCCTAACACAGCATTTGACAAGGATAACTGCAATTATGACAATTAGCATAATAGAAACAACAGTAAGAACGATGACAACAATAATCATAATCTTTACCAGACCTTGATAAGGTTTTTCAGATAATGGACATAAAGTTTGTGTTGTAGGAAAGGTTTTTTTCAGATACTTGGTCCCCATTTTGTGATGTATTTGTGGGCTTCTCAGATGATGGATTCACACTTTGTGATGAAGTTTTTAAGGATTTATCAAATGATGCATTCCCAGTTTGTGACGAAGTAGGTAATGGTTTATCAGATGATTGATCCTCTTTTTGTGATGAAGTAGTCAAGGGTTTTTCAGATGAGGGATACACGTTTTGTGATGGAGTAGTTAAGAATTTCTCTGATGATGGATCCCCATTTTGTGATGAAGTTTGTAAGGATTTATCAGATGATACATTCCCATTTTGTGATAAAGTAGACAATGGTTTATCAGATGATTGATATTCTTTTTGTGATGAAGTAGTCAAGGGTTTTTCAGATGAGGGATACACGTTTTGTGATGGAGTAGTCAAGAATTTCTCAGATGATGGATCCCCATTTTGTGATGTAGAAGTAAACAGTCTCTTGGATGATGAATCCCCATTTTGTGGTGAAGTAGGTAAGGGTTTATCATATGATGAATTGTCATTTTGTGTTGAAATAGGTAAAATTTTATTAAATGATGCATCTCCATATTGTGACGAAGTATATAAGGGCTTATCAGATGATGCCTTCCCATTTTGTGCTGGAGTAGGTAATGGTTTCTCAGATGATGGATCCTCATTTTGTGAAGAAGTAGGTAAGGGCTTCTGAGATAATGGATCCCCATTTTGTGATGGAGTAGTCAAGTGATTCTGAGATGATAGATCTCCATTTTGTGATGAAGTAAGTAAGCGTTTCTCGGATGAAGGATTCTCATTTTGTGTTGAAGTAGGTAATGGTTTCTTAGATGATGGATCCCCATTTTGTGTAGAAATAAGCCAGGGTTTAAACGGATTGCCATTTTCTTGATAATTTTTGGATAGTATTTCTTTATATTGTACTCTACCTTGTTTGCAGTTCAGCCAAGCGAGACCACCTGTAACAAAATATAAAGTAGATAAATTCTTGATATCAATAGCAAAATTAAATTTAATCACCTGATTTTAAATAATTATACAAAATGTAATTTTCACTGGGATTAAAGGAATGCCATATTTAAAAATCCCTTTTAAAAAGCCACAGTGTTCAAAGAAATAAAAATAAGTTCCATTATACAATGGTTAAAACATTACATGACTCAAACAAAATGACTTCTGATTAAGCATTGGCATTTCAATATGGAATTGGAAAAATTTATGGCACATAAATGATTTGTTCTGTCTGTGTTAGATGCAGCACAAAACATTAACTAGCACCTAGCAAAAAGAAAGATTAGCAGAAAATTATGAAAATTATAAAAGAATGTTATGTTAAACATAATTATATGCATGACTATAACAATTTTCCAGGAAATAAGATGGTATCGTAATAAAGGTCAATATACATCAAACAACCCCAATATGATAAGATCCAATACATGCTCTCTTGAAACTGAAGAAAGTAGTTGACATTTTTTATTCAAAAATGATTAGCAATAAGAAAGATGTGGCTATTGTTATTAACTATAGCTATGGTATGTACTGACAGTACCTACTGATCCTATAAAAGTTTGAGAATTCTTCAAGAGTAATTGTTTTGTATTGGCTTATGTTGTACTAATATTTTTAATATGAACCTTAAACATGGTTTGATTTTAAAGACCTGTCTAGTGCAAAGATGATTATCTGAGGTACTGATTATTTAGGTCAACTTATTTTTTGTGTAGGTATAGGGCAACTGAACATGGGTTTAAGCAATTGAAACTTGTACAGTCTTCCACTGGAGCTGACCATAACCAACCCTTACTGATTCTACAGTTGGTCAGGTGAGTTGGTGATAGTTGCAATTGTAGCATGGGAATGAAGGGTCAGGTAAACCACTATGACAGGATATAGTACATCCCATTCTGTCTGCAGTTCAGGCTGCTTTCAGCACAATCAAATGTAAAAGTCCTAGGAAAGCCACAAGGGTTAAATTTACAAGCTGGTCATGGTAGGCCATAGTGACAATGCAATGAGGCTTAAGTAATCTCGGAACCTGCCCCATATTTTATGACTAATTTCCGGATTAAGCATATATTATAAAAAGCCTATAAAATAATTCATCCAGATGGTGATTCTAATTGCCTGCAATATCTAGCTATTCATAGTATCATTTTTCCACATTTAATTCAACTTGCATCAAAATCTGTCATCAAAATATTTTTCCTAGTTATTTTGGACACAAATACACAACACCAATTATACTCCTTGGTAGTGGTAAATAAATCAATCCATTTTCTCTTGCATTCAGACACAACAGCAGCCCTGTATGTCTGTTGTGTGGACCATCAAGCAGGGATGTCAGCCATGGGGCCCCCACAATTTGCTTTGGTTAAAACGAGAACAAATTACTTACCTTCAAAGATTATCTGGTAAGTGAAATTGTAATGCCAGTAGTTTCTATCTCCCTTTTGCAGAATACATAAATATCCAGAAGGGTTTGTTCTGACACCAATTTTCAGATGCTTTGAGTCACTTGTAATTAAAAGGGACAATTTCACTTCAACATATTCTGGTTTGTTGTATTCATCAAGTTGAGCATTCTTTAATACTAGCTTTTGATTAACATACATCTGCAAATCACACTCACACCCAAGTGTTGCATTGTTTATTTTGATTTCTATGCTTGTAACATTTGTTTTTTTGAGCCACAAACAATCAACTAAATTAGCTGAAAAAAAATTATGTAAAAAATATTAATCACCAAATATTTTATAAAAGACATGTCTTCATTGATTTCAGATTACTAAAAATAAACTGGGGATGAGTTTGGAGTCATATAACATGATACACATATTACATAGTGTATAAAAATATTATATTAGTACATTTTAATTTTAAGGCATATTGTATGTGGATAATGATCAATGTTCCAATATTCGGGGAGGGCTTGTGATGTTTATAAACATTTCAAGTATTTTACACACTAACACTAATACAGTTTATTTTTTCGAAGATGGAGGCATTTTGAACCTGACAAAGTTTAGTGGTAGTTGATTAACAATATATTCACCTGTTGGGTGTGGCTTATATAATTACTGATGTCCAATTACACATGAATGATCATGCAATTTTTAAAAGAGAGCATATGTTTTTGGTTGTCTTTTGATCCCGTGTATATGTACTATTTCACTTCTAGGCCATTTTAACATTAACACGATGAATTGAGTTATCCTTATAAAAATGCAGGAAAATGTGTCTTTCCAATTCAACACTTCCTGCCTTACAAATAAAGACATAAGTATTAGGATTGAACAGGTAAATTTAATGACTAAAAAGATAATTTTATGACCAGGCATTATGATATGAATATGGCCCCTATCGTTGAAGACAATAACACCTAATGACCTTGAAAACAGGTTCAATTAAGAGAGGGACTTACATTCTCATTTGATTCAATATTTATCGGGAGGTGACTTCCAAATGAATGAAAAGATAAGTCTTTATGAAGTTTCCACTGAGAATATGAGGGTTGGGACAAATGCAGTCAATGACAGTCAAATACAAATACATTTGTTTTTTCAAACACCAAATACAAATACATCAATTTTACTAGCATTAAATACACACATGACAAACACAAATACAAGTTACTTGAATTGTTGCTAATGTAGAATGAGTGGGTTGAAATGATGGGTATCAATTGGGTCCTGTCATGAATTACACGTGAGCACATGTATGAAGTCCATTTATTATTTAATAAATATAAATGAAATGGGGTGATGCAAAAACAAGCTTAAAAGTTAGAAATATGGTTAAAATTTAAAATCAAGATAATTTACATTGTTAGCAATTAAATCAGAATATAATTTAATTGTAATGCCAGCAAAATTGACAATTACTTCAATTAGTACCACCTTTTTGTCAACAACTACTTTGCAGCTAGACTACATGGACATAATTTTCATCCTACATATCTTATATCTACAGAACCAAATTAGGCTTTTAATGAATTTACTCATGTCATAACATCAAACACAAACAGATGGAAGCACATAGTTCAGTAAAGACGTTTGACATATGGGACAGAGGATTCTTAATGCTGTGACTACTCTACTAACCTTTCTTGACTTAAAGGTATGTTGTATGACCTACAATTTTTAAAAAAGGCTCATTTTGCATCACTTTAAGTCACTAATCATTTGAGACTTTTGCTTTGATTTTAATTCTGATTAATTTGATTACTGCACACTTGGTTTACATTATGAAGTAGCTGCACAGTATTTCAGTACAAATCATAACTTACTTTGACTTCCTTGTTTCAGATGGAGTTTAACATATGTTTCCCCTCCAAAACAGAAAATAAATTGTGGACACAAAACAATCATTGCAATAGAAACACACTGAAGATTAATTAAAGCCATTTTTCGCATATCTTATAGTTTGCAGCAAATTATCCAAATATTATTCCATTCAGACAAACTTTACATGTCTACCCCTTACTAAATTCTCAGTTACATTATAATTATGAAACATGATGTCTAAAATAATATATGTGTCCTAACAGGATAAATTGACAGTTTTTAAACATAAATATATATGTATTTTTCACAGATGCAAATTTTTTATGAGTTCTCCGTATTGCTGTTTTTATCTTACACTTACAAATTTGTCATCAATTTACAACACGATTTTTACTACATGTATAGATTTACACAAATAAATGAGCACACTTTTTTCATAAAACTATAATAGAAACAATGTTGATATTTCAGCCTTTTACAAAACCCACATGTATAACATGTTGACATAAATTAAGACATTCATCTACTTGGTTTTTCACTCTGAGGTTTTGGGTTTGAGTCCATTTGATGGTAATACGTGAGATTGTCTGAGTGCACCTGTTTTAATTAATTTAGCACAAATGGTGTGGGAACACTCCTTAATATACTTTAAGTGAGAGTTCTAGTAAGGGTCGTGCTTCCAAAGATTTTTTTCCGTTTTTAAAAATTTGTTGTTGTTGTTTTGTCAGTAGACTTTTATGAATTGTAGCACATCATGATTAGTGCTTGTCTCATCACTGCAGTCAAGATGCCATAGGCTAAATTAAATACTTGGATGATCATGCGGGTTCTAGGCCAGGTATGGGATGTATCTGATTTTCATACAGTCTAGGGCACTACTCGTGTCTCTCATGGCTCTGCAGCTTGCACATCCAGACCAAAACACTTTTTCAACATTGTTTCTTGAGCCTTTTGCTCATGCATGGTCATGCCAATGTAAAAATGTGGAATTCTGATATGTATATATTTACAAACTATTTTAGCACAAATTTAACCTAGAACATAATGTTTATGTTTTGTTTTCACTAAATTGGGTCCAAATTATTATTTAACATTTTGTTCATATTTATTCCTCCTTTCGGGGTGTAAAGTATTACTTTTGATAATAATAAGATTTAGAATATTGAAATTAATTGGAATCTTAAAGGCTCCATTCAGCTGAGGTTCAAGCTTCTTCATAGTCAAAGTTTTGTCATACTTGCTTTATGTAAGGTTTTTTTGTAATATGTCAGTTGCAATGCATAAGCATGGACATCTACAATGTGTGGTGTAGCTTTTTGTTGACAGGAAAATAAACTTTCACAAAATACAATAAAGTTTCAATTTGCTAATATCTCGGAACATGTGAGAGCATATAATGAATACAAAAAATTCTCTGTACATGTTTGAAAATGGCTTTTGGTACAAATTTGAGTCTTAAGTAAGGCTATTTGTTTCTTTTAAATCTAATTGGAGTAATAGCAACTATATATCAGTAAAATATCGACGTAAGCATCACTTTTCTTTTCATGGAGTTGTATCTTATTACATTCCATGAAGTGGTAATCAAAGAACATTAGTGAATAATATGACAAAGTTTTCAAAGTGTTGTTTCTTTTGTAGTAACTGTTAAATGCCATGGCTGAACATGATTTATTGCACTAAATTTTGTTAATTCAAAACACATAAACCTAAAACTAAAGAATACTCCTCATATTAGTTTTAAATATTTGCTGTTGTGAGAGATCACAATTTTAGAGTGAAACATTCATTACAGTATCTTTCTCGGCATGAAACCTGTATCTTTATGCAATTTTTTTCCGCAGCCAGTCGATCAAATTATTTGAAATATGTCGTACATTGACAGTTTTCTGAAGAAAGTTTTGTACTTTTTATATCAGCAGTCATGATCAAAATGATGATTATGCTTAATCTACTGTATTTGTAGTGAATTGTTGTAGTGATATCACTGCTAAACCATTATTATCCTCTATTTCTGCTAAAGTATAAAAGATGGAAAGTAATCCCCATTCATCTGTGTGACTCCCTGTCACTTCAAATTGACCTTTGAAAACCATTGAGCAATGCTCACCAAAATTTACTTCAAAAGTGTATTAACATTTCTTTAGGGTCATATGAAGACCCTTTACATGGCCAATATTTTTATTGAAATCTTCTGGTTTGGCACTTTTGTGCTGCAGCCTAGATATTTTTACCAGATTATTTCTATCAGATTCAGTGTAATGTGTACACTAAAGAGGTCTACACTCTTAAATTTTTTTAGGGGGGGCGAGATTAGATTAAAACTGTTGTCATGGTAACTATTTCATGTAGGTAATATAGTTTTTCGTCTGGGTTTGTTACCAAAACACTTTGACAGATTTGCGCCAAATATGTTGAAAAGAATATTGTAAATAGATGTGAATATGATTAACCATTATCATTTTGAAGGAACCATTAGGTTTGAATTTCAGTTATTTATTTATTTTATTTATTTATTATTTTTTGGCATGTCACTTTGATGTAAAATATATATCTAGTTCAACAGCCAGGGTCATATTGTGACAGGTCCTCAGCATTGTCACATTTGAGTCAAATCCAAACAACGGTGACAGCTTGTGATTAGATGTCAAACTTGCTAACCATTTTGCTATCGTGGACCTCACTCTCATTAGCAGATAATTAATCCAGTCATAAATTATTCTATGTTACCCTACACATAAAATGTTGATATTACATATATTACTCTTTTCTTGTAATAATATCTCCTAAGATGCAACCGTACTTCTTGAATACAAATTAAGATTATGTATATGATTACAAACTATTTTAACAAAAATTTAATCTAGAACATAATGGTTAGGTTTATTTTTTCTAAAGTAGGTTGAAATTACTATTTTGACATTTTGTCCATATTTACGCCCGGGTTTGTCGTTTGTTTGTTTGTGAACAAGATAATTCAAAAAACTTATATACAGATTTTGATGAAATTATCAGGATATGTCTAAAAAGGTAAAAGGAAGAAATTATTGAATTTTGGGAGTGATCCGGATCACTATCTGGATCTTCCGGAGCCATGAAATGTTATTTCAAAAACAGATAACTCAAAAAGTTACGGATGGATTTTGATGACATTTTCAGGAAATATTCTAAATGGGAAAAGGAACAGGTGATAAGATTTTGGGAGTGATCTGGATCATTGTCTGGATCATCTGAATCCAAGCTTCCTTTATAAAGGAAGTTATAGCCAGATAATTTTAGGGTAGATTTGGATTATAATCCAGGAATTGACCTCCCTTGGCGGAGGCCTGGGCTCTCTAAGTGCTCTTGTAATTCCTCCTTCTGTAGTGTAAAGTATTAATTTTGATGAAACTGAGATTTAAGATATTGAAATTAGTGGCATCTTAAAGGCTCCGTTCAGGCGATATCCAGTCCACCGCAAAGTCAAAATTTTTCCATACTTGCTTTATGTAAAGTTTTTTTTTGTAATTCTGTCAACTTTTTGTATAAAATACAATAAAGTTTCAATTTGGTAATATCTCAAAACACGTGAGTGTAATTCTCTGTGCATTATTGAAAATGGCTTTTGGTGCAAATTTGAGTCTTCAATAAGGTGATTTTGTTTTTAGGAGTGAAAGCGACTGTATATCAGTAAAATATCAACTAAATAATCAATTCTCTTTTCATGGAGGTGTATCTTGAATAATATGAAAAAGTGTTTAAAGTGTTCTTTCTTTTCTAGTTACTATTAAATACCATTGGCTGAACATGGTTTATTGCAATCAATTTTGTAAATTCAAAACACACAAAAAGCTTAAATTCAAGAATACTCCTCATATTACTTTTAAATATTTGTGCTGTTATGAGAGATTGCAATTTTACAGTGAAACATTTATCACAGTATGGTTTTTGACATGAAACCTGTATTTTCATAATATTCTTTCTACCAGTCAATCAAAGTGGTTTACATAAGTTGTACATTGACATATGACTTTGTAAAACTGGCAGTTTTCGAAAGAAAATTCTTTTCTTTTTATATAAGCACTCATGATAAAAATTATGATTATTTTTAATATACTGCATTAGAGTGCTATTTTTAATAGCATCACTGCTAACCCATTATTATCCATCATTTCTGCTGAAGTAAGAGAGATGGGGACATAATCCGCATTTATCTGTGTGACACCCTGTCACTTCAAACTGATCTCTCAAACCCACTGTGAAATGCTCATCAAATTTTACTTCAAAAGTGTAACATCATTTGTTTTAGGGTCAGATGAAGACTCTTTATAAGGAAAATATTTTAATTGAAATCTTCTGGTTTGCACTTTTGCACTGCAAGCTTGATATTGTAACCAGATTGTTTTTACAGAATTCAGTGAAATGTGTACCCTAAACAGGTCTACGTTTTTAAATTTTGGGGGGCATGATTAGATTGAAACTGTTGCCATTGCCTACTATTTCTTGTTGGTAATATACAGTTTTTCACCTGGGTTTGTTACCAAAATTAGAACACTAATAGAATTGACCAAATGAGGTGAAAAGAGTATGGTATATAGATGAGAATCTGATAAACTATTATCATTTTGCAAAGGAACCATTAGGTTTAAATTTGGAGGTTATTTATTTGTTTTGTTTGCAGGAGGTGCAAAGCATGTGGTGTAAAATAAATGTGCTTTCACAGAGTTGATTTAACAGAACACTGTACCGGGTGTGTTTAACTAACTTCAGGGTCTGTTAGCCGAGTCAGGGAAAAATTCCAGAAGAAATGCAGGAATAATATGGGTTTGTTTCACATCCCCTACAGGACGTAGTGGGGGCCCATAGTGGTGCAGTGCTAACTCCCCTCCCACCTCTGAGGTCAGTGGTTCAAACCCTGAACCCAATGTAGGAAAGTTGCTATTTGCTTTCAAATAATTGGCAGTTTACAGTTCAGAACCTTGACCAACTGTATGCACTGGTTTCCTCTGCCCATAAAACTACCTGTCATGATATGACCTGTACAGTTTGGAAAACGAAGTAAAATCCAAAATAAATAAATAAAAACAGAATGAAGTATATCATGGTTTGTCTCAAAACCGTACCTGGTTTCAGTAAGCCCTAGTAACAAACAGACAAGACTGGAGCAGTCTTCCAATCCACCTGAACAAGACTGATTAATTTCTGGAGTTCGGATAGCAAGTCGAGATCCAACCAACACTATATAAACCCATTTTTGCCGGTTTTACTAGCTATTATCACTGCAAAGATGCTAGCTCAACATACAAGATACTTTCTAGAAAATCTTAGGGCCCTGTTGTTTTTATTGAGTTAAATAGTTTGATTTACATTCTGATTTGCTGATCAAAGATGACTCACCTCACAGGGGCTGTCATTCTGGAAATCAAGTCAAGCATGACTTAGTCAAGAATGTGACAAAGACTGATTGTCCCAATTTTGTTCATCTTTCCAAATATTTTAAAGTATAAAAATAAAGAAACTTTAATATTTTTAATTTCAAAATCTGTCAAACTATGCAGGTTTCACAAGTGTTAAATGTTTGCATAACTTTGAAAGTTTCTCGAAGCCCAAAACCATTTAAAAATTTTCAAAGTTTCTCAAAGGACAAAAACTTTCCAAAATCTTAAAATTTTGTCAAAGATCGAAAAGTTTCCAAAACTTTCAAAGTTTGTGAAAGGTAAAACAAAATTCAAAACTTTCAAAGTTTCTCAAGGCTCAAAAACTTTGTCACATTTTTCAATGTTTTGGTAAGGTCCAAAAATTTAAAGTTAAACCCAATTTGTTTAAGATTAAAAAAAATTAGAGTCCAAATTTTCAATTAGTCATGCACTAATTCACCCATTTTGTTTTTGTCTCTATTAGGGACTTGTGTTTTGTATGTGGCAGCATGATATTTTATGTTTGAGCATTTTTAGGCAATTGGCAGAATAATAGTTTGAAAATGTTTGGGTGGTCCTGAGAAGGACCTTTAAATAAGCATTAGTCCTGAAAAGGACCTTTTTGGTAGATGCAGTTAGACTACTGCTGCTGTTGCCTTGCCTGGGATGACTACAGAGGTGGCTGGGCTTGCTGCTGAAGAGGCTGTGCTGGCTGCTGAAGAGGTTCTTGTTGCTGTATGGTTGGAGTGGGGGTCGTGTCTTGATGTTAGTCACTTGGTGTAAATGGTTGACGCCTGGCAATCTGATGGTAGTTTATGAATGACTGTATGTTCTCAAAAGTACTGAAGAGGCAGCAGATGTGTGTAAAGTTTCCTGTGACAGAGACTACAGACGGTGGGTTAATGATCTGATCAATCTGATGGCAAAAGGTAGGTTTCTTGAAGTCCCAGGATGTTGATCGTTCACACCTCAGTATGAGGTTCTGCATACACAAAGGCACAACAAACCATAAGCCTATTTAAAAAGTGTTGACCATACCATGGGTGATACCATAGAAGACACCAGATATGGCATGGCTGAGAAGGATCTGTTTGTAGAGACAGCTAAGTTTCGAGGTTGTTTCCGGGGAAGAACTTAAGGGAGAACTGTATATGTTACCATGGAGGACATTCAAGATTTTCTGTGAAGCAAAAAATCAACATTGTGTCCAAAATATTTAATTTATGAACGGGATTGAAGTTATTTTAACTCTGAATCCCAAGTACCCGACTGTTAAAAGGGCCCCCCACTTTAAAAATCACAGACCCTAGTACCCTTTTATCAAATACTATGCCTGCTAATTTTGGTGGGCAATAACGTGAGATTTTACTGAAACCTTAACAAAAAAAACTTAAAATCACAGAAAGCTGTCACATCCAAATATTTGCCCGATTTCGTTTTAGCTGCCATTTTTAGCTTAACTTATGACCCTGTATTCTTTTCATATTGTGTGAATCTTGCAACAAACCCCACTTTATTGATAAGTGTTTGAGGTGTCTTATAAACTTCAAACCGAGGAGGGACCCAGTATTTTCCCCCCAAAAATGAGCATAATTATTTGTAAATAAAATGTGTGCTTGTGTTTTTAAGCAGTCACCTTACGTTTAGAATAGCTTAAATTTTAAAAAAAATCAAAATTTCAATTTATGCCCATATTTTGATGTTTTTATCACGTATGTATGAAAAATATTAAACATAATTTTTTCCTTAATAATCAATCTGAAATTGCTTTTGTTGATTTGCTAACACCACATCAGCGAACAATTATAAAAGACACCGCCCTCTTAATAACAGCTAATTCTGTGGAATATGGCTTCATGACCCTATTTTCGAGCTATGAGGTTCAGTACTGGGTGTGACCCACTGATTAGAATAAATTTATTTGCATGCACTTTATTCTGGTATTCATGCGCCACTCCCCAATTAGAAAAGGCATGACCCAGGGTTTGGCACCATACTTTGTGAAAAATGTCTGACCACCAAATTTAAATTTGTCTCCTTCCCCTCTCCCCAGTTTGAGGCGAATGGATGTATGATACTAACTTTACATATGGCCTTACAATTCAATTTATATCTTTTCTGGTGAGTAGTCAAGTGCATATCCTTGTCTATAGAAATGTTGACACCTTTGATATTTTGCAGTGTTGTGCTGCAGTTGGTTATAAATTCTGAATGGGCAGATTTTATTCTGGTTGTGTTTCTTGGTTCATAATGTTCACATGATCTCATGTACTGGGCAGCTTTAGACAGCAGTAGTAGATAACATTTATAGCAAAAACCTTTTACTAACCAAATAACTTTTAATAATTTAAAATTTCACAATCACTGATCCTTTAATCCACTTACCTCATACTCATCTTTCTATTGGCAATATCACCACATCTTGGGTAACCTCAACTTGAACATTTTCTCTAATGTCACTTCTTAGAATATGTCATATTATTGAACAGAGAGGTTAATTTGTTGAATACCTCCCCCCACACCCAAATGTTAGCCTAACTCATCTATAACACTATGCATCCCTTTTATTTTGAATTGCAATTTACAATAAAACTTATCAGTCGTGAGAAGAAATGGCCTATTTTGAAGGTATTATTTTTAAGTTAGTAAAATGTGTCAGTTCAAGGTTAAATTAATGAATGTGATGATTTTATATGATTTTTGGTTTGGTTAAAAAGAAGATGTTCTGAAAAGCATTAGAAGATGCGAGGGCACCCTCAAAGCTGTCTGTGAAAAAGCTACCCAATTGGTCAGAGAAGAATTGGTATAGTGAGAACACTAAAATCTCATCTATATATTCAGTGAAGATACTAAACTACCAAATAGGTCTGCTCAGGGTGACTGCATCTAAGTGTCCCCATCTTCAAGCAGCCTCTATGATGGAACTAATAACCAAACACATCAGTTTTGAACATATTTCTTATGTATATTATATATAGAGTGATATTGATAAACAGTCTAGGGGGAAACATCAACATTCTGATTCACCTAATGCCTTAAGAGACCTTGAGACGTTAGGTCAACAAATCTGGTCTTTTTGGGAAGGGGGCTTGGGAAAGGCGGGATTTCCAGTTTCCCCGAGTGTGTGAATTTAACCTCAAGGTCAAATGAAGGTCAAGCTGACGACCTTGTATTGGAAATAGTGTTATAGGTAAGATGAGCAAAGTCAGTAAAGGACGTTTGAGGAATTTTATTTACAGATTAGTTAAAATACACAGTATATATTCCCAAAAGGGACGTTTTAAAATATAAGTTGGCAGATTTTAAAGCACCAACCAATAAAATATACCAGAATAAGTAATACCACAAGGGTTGAACAAAAGTTACTGTAAGTACAAACAGGAAAACAGTAAATGACATAATACATAATGCAAGTATTTATATAAAATGTATGTTAATAGTGTTAGTAACTGGTCACAAGTTGGTCATAGTAGTTAACTTCGTCCTAATCCAGAGGGGGACACCAGAGTCAGTCTGGCGCTGCCTAGTGAAATTTGCCTACAGAGAGCTGCGGCTAGTCGAAACATGATCCAAAGTTACTCAGAGCCATATCAATCCAAGTGGAGACCTCCCCTGGTTGGATCGGTCCCATGGGGTCCAGCTCTAAGGTCGAACTCATAAGACCCAACAAACTCCCTTGAGAAGGGTCAAAGCTCAAGGGGGAAGAATCTTGGTCAAAAATAGAGAGGGGGACCCAGAGTCCATCTGGCCTGCCTAATCCTGATCGCAAAGAGCTGTGTCAGTCCGATGAGTTTCCTTGAGTGGATCAAGTTCAAGATCAGCTCAATGGTCGAAAGTGATCTAATTCGCTCAGAGCCATATCGATCCTAAGAGAACTCCCAAAACTGGATCAAAGCTAAGGGGTCAAGCTCTAAGTACGAAAGTAACCAAACTACACTCTTGTGGGTGGTCAGGTCACAAGAGGGCAAAACTTGACAAATCAGTGTGTTAGTGGTGGGTTGGTGGGTTCGAACTTCATGTGTAGTCTTTCAATGCTACTTGTAATATGAAAAGCCAACCCCAAGCGTGGGATTAATGAAGCAGAACTTGCAATTTGATTGGGGTTGTCAATAATGCCATATATTTACCCTAGATACGATGCACAGCATACCCATAACTATTTAAGGTCGAGGTAAACTGCCACAGCAGGCCCCTTAACAGGCCGTGCCATACACAGTTTCCCCGAGTGTGTGAATTCAACCTCAAGGTCAAATGAAGGTCAAGCTGACGACCTTGTATTGGAAATAGTGTTATAAGTAAGATGAGCAAAGTCAGTAAAGGACGTTTGAGGAATTTTATTTACAGATTAGTTAAAATACACAGTATATATTCCCAAAAGGGAGGTTTTAAAATATGAGTTGGCAGATTTTAAAGCACCAAGCCCATCAGAAAGAAGAGGAAATAACAGAAGCGAAGGTGGAGGGAATGAGAGAAGAAGCCTGGGTAGAATTTTGCAAATAGGTCCATACTGCTGGACTTCTCCAGAGGCCGTGGGCCATGATGTTTTGCAGGGGGACACTGTGGTCGAAAGCCAGGGTTGCCCCGGATCGCCTGAAAGAGTGGAACCCATAACCTGTGTGTGAAATTTTTTAACTTGTAAGGATGGTCTTGAGAGCATCCCTAATGTGAGTATCAATGATTTGAGAGTGTGGGTAAAAACTATTTGCAAATAAGGGGTAAGTGGGTGGAAAGTGCCTAGAAGCTAATAGGGTTTTCAAAGCCCTGGCTGGACATAACCACACATTGGCTATTTCTGCAATTTAGACAACGTAAGTAGATTTGGCATCTTGCATTGTTTTGCACCATTTCAAAATAATGTGGGCACCTGGAGGTGCAAAAATAACATCCTGCCTCAGGAAATGCTTTTGGGGATTGAATTGCCTACTACTGTGAGGTGCTATGTTGGACATTCTTAGAAAAGCGTAAAAGCTTGTGAGAAAGATGGATCTGAATAAGATGGGGTCTGATAAGTTCTCACATTGTTTTGAAATAGCATAGAGAGTTGGGATGTCAAAAATTCCCCGGGGGGTAGGTCGAAAGGGGGAAGTCAAGGAAAGGCCCCTGATGTATCTGAGCACAGCTGGGTTGTTGGTTGCTGAGTAGTCCATGTTATAAGTTCTGGCCATAGTGGCTATGGAAGATAGGTAATTTTTGATGACCTTAGGAGAGAGGGAGTTTTGATGAAGGTATTCCAAAAATACTAGTAAATTATGGACGTTAACTGCTATTTGTAGATCCATGAAGTATATAAAGGAAATGAAAGTCCTGAAGTGGGTTCTATGGGCAGAGGAAGTGGAAGGTCTGTAGGCTTGATCAATCTTCTGCCAGGCTGAGTTCAACAGTTCCAAAGAAGATGGATTGGAACCTGGGATTAAATGTGTAAGTTTAGATTGAAGTAAGATTTTGGGACTTTATGCCAAGTGTAATTGTCTTGTAAATTTGCATAAAGGTAGCTATTAACAGACTTCTGTGAATATAATCTGGATAATAGATCAGCTATGTCATTATCCACTCCTCTAACGTGGCTAATTTCCAGATTTATGTCCAAGGTAGCTGTGAAACTGTGGAATGTTGCCAGAAGTCGCCCCAAACTCTGAGTGACAGGAGAATGTTGAACATTTCTAAGTGTACAATCTTGAGGTGAAAACCTGATATGGGGTAGATGGGGGTAGAATATACCCTGTGGCCCCATACACCTCCCAAACCCGTTAAGGATGCATCAATGTATAGAGTATTACAGTCCCTAATGGGTTCTTTCTTGAGAATTGTAACCCCATTGAAGTGTAGCAAAAATGTTATAAACCACTGGATGTCCTGTCTGAATTCTTCAGAAATGAGGATTTTTGACTTCTCATGATGTTTTCTGAATATAGTCAAGATTCTATTGACAAAAATATGTGCAGATTTTACACATTTGTGCAAGTATAGAAGTTTACCTAATAAGGATTGCAGAGCCCTTTTCGATATGGACTTCTTTGTGTATACTTTAATGCAGTCCTGGTAAATGGCTTCAAGCTTGGCTGGGTCTATACTGAGAGTGTTGTTATTCAAATCAATAGTGATGCCCAGACAGGTGAGATTGCGTGTTGGTGGCGTTCTTTTGTCCTCGTTCATGGGTAACCCTAGTTCTCGAAATATGTTAAAGAGGGTATGGAAAGGTTGGTTGGCTACGTTCTTTTCAGTGACTATGACGAAATCGTCAATGTATGCAAAGGTTTGACAGCCATGACGTCCCATGATATACGTGATTGCGTCGGCGACAAGCTGAAACGAAGACGACCCGTGGACCCAGCCGAACGCGGCCGCAACATCCAGAAAGAACGCATCTTTCCATTTAATACCAAACTTGACCGCGTCAGCAGGGTCCACTCTGAGGTTACGAAATGCTCTTGATATGTCTATCTTGGAGATCAGTACCTCTGTAGAGTATTTGCAAATTTCATGAACAATATCATCCACAGAGGGGAACTTTAGTACAAATTTTTTGCCATCGAAGTGGAGCTTGTCAACATTATCATTCAGTGAGCAACCATGGGGATATGATAGATTTAATATCACTCTGCGTTTGTCAGTGTCTTTAGGTCTGGTAAGCAGAGGGGAACAGTGAAAGCCTGGATAGTTCACCTCATTCACTGGGCCTAAGATAGCTCCTAAGGACTTTTCTTTATCTAAATATTCTTGAACAGCAGTGGGATACTGAAGAGCAGAAAAATGGTTACTAACATCAGTGTTGCGCAACACCTCAGGGTCAGTGAGGGATAATGGAAACCCAAATTTTAAATATTGGAACAATCTTTGGTCTGGATAATCTTTCAAGTAATGTTCCCATGCAGGAAGATTCAAACCTGACTTAATGGGGAATCTAGCCATTTTATAGTTAGGCAAGCCAGTATCCTGGATAATTTTTGCTAGTTGGCAAACATGATCGATATCTTGATATTCGATGAGGTCCCTGTCAGGACCAATGAATTGAAAATTGGTGGATTCCAAGTTCAAAAACCCTCTGGTTTTGTTCTGCAAGTTTACATCAGTGACATTTTTGTCGAGTTTTTGACCTATCTGGGCCTCAAAATAATGAGGAATTGGATTATCCTCATGAAAGTTTTGTTAGTGATGTTAGTAACATTAATTGGTATATTAACAGCTGTGGGCTCTGTAGGTTCGAGCTCACCATTTGCACGCTTATACATTTTTTCTTGCCTCTCAATTAGGCTCAATATAACTCTATCCATATACTGTTCGTATGACATATGATATTTCTGGTAAGCATGCTGATCTTGGTAAAAGTTCATTGCAACTAATCTTGCATCGCTTTTCTCATGTTCTGATATCAAATGCATTTGAGTATTTAAAAATGCAATAACCATATCTTGGGAGTGTATGATCACAAGTGGACCGTCAGGGATGGCGTCACAATCATAGATAGTCACCTCTTGAGACCATGTATTCCTAACCAGCCAAAATAATTTATTTTCGCGTGGAGAATTTTGAATGTGTACAATGTAAGCAATGTGATTATCTGAAATATCGTACCAATTTGTAAATTGAACATTGTACATGTACGAATGACGGTTAATTGTACAATTAGGTGTACTTTGATTGACAGTGATGCCACCACTGGTACAGGGACACTCCTTTTTTGTTGTGGAAGCAAAGTGACCTACGACACAACTATCATGACATATACCATCACCGATGTTAGACCAGCCGCCATCTTGGGCAGATTTTGAATTACTCTGCGAGGCAATGTTATGACGACCAGTGAGGTTAAAGACATTCTGGGTAACATTATCAAAGGAAACCTCAGGCTGTGCCTCATTGTGAGGTAAGTTATTTTTTTTTTGTACACAGTATAATTGTCTTCAGGTAAACTAGTTACATTCTCTTTAACATTATTTAACTTAGTTATATCATTTGTATCACATTGTGAAACATATAACGGTGCTCCTTCATATTTACATATTTTTGAGCCATTGTTACTGTCCAAATTATGTCTACAATGTTTTAAATTTAAGGAACAGTTAGCAGGTCCAGCTGGTTGAGTACACCACTAGCTACTAGAAATGTTGATTTTTTCTTGCTTTTTATATTTAAAGTTGCATTTGCTTTCAGGGTGATTACTTGTTCTCCCTTGCTTGCTACAAAAACTACAATTGTGCTTGTATAACCCGTGATGACCATCATGTGAGCAGGATCCTTCGTTGTAATAACAACACAGCCTCTTTTGTGATACTGACTGTGAATTTACCAGTGAAACTTGTGAGGCACTCAGCCTGTTGGTATCACCAGAAGTATTTGAAATCCCGAATTTTAACAAGATTTACGGGTGCTCTGAATATGCCTTTTAAAAGAAAAATCAGAGTCAAAACACACAGGTTCCTGACATCTTTAGAAGGAGATTGTAAATTTCCATGAATAGAATGATTGGAAAAAATAAGTATTCGAATTGCACCGTGGATCGCAAATATAATAAATTCAGTTTTGTCTGGGTTTATCTTCAATTCATGTATAGATAACCACTGTTTGACATCATCTAGGTAACCTATCAAATGCTCTAGTCACCTTCCTGTGTGTAAGTTGAACATATAGCTGTGTGTCATCAGTATAAAAGTGAAACATATGACAGGATGATTTCCCATAACTTTCCTGGGGGTAATGGGCAGTGGGAACAGTATTGAGCTGAGGGTCAGAAATCTAGACTCATTCTCAGGTCCTTTAGAACTGACGTGGCCATTTAACTGAGAAGTGACCAGCTATTTCACAAGCTGTGAACAAAACACCGACCACACACAAGTTAACCACTTAGTAATTGGGGCAGAAGAATGTCTGGGAACTCTTAACCAGGAACCTGATCCAGGGATTCAACAAACAAGTGACCTTAAGCTTTATGGGGGTGTTCCACTGGAGCTGACTCTACAACTGATTGTACGACTCTAGGGTGAGTTGAAAAAGACAGCAGTCAGGGACGCAAATCCAGAAAAAAAAGCATGTTGGGTCAGTTTCATCTCCCCAACAGGACGTACTACATTCTTTCTTGTCTAAATCTTGTCTGACTTGGTGTAGGGGTGATTTTTTTTGTCCTTTGCAAGATGGGAAACTACCAGGATAACCCATAAACCCCTTACCGACATGCCGTATTAAGCCCTGACAATCGTACTAACAAACAGACAAGACTGGAACATTTTCCTAACCCACCCCAAGTGAACTGATTAAATTCTGGAGTCAGGACCAAGAGTCGGGATCAAACCCACAGTATTTAAACCCCCTCTGGATGTCTTAAATCATTTTTGTCACTGCAAAGACGCCAGGTACACATCAGAGAGACTTTATACAAAAGCTAGGGGGATTTTTGTTTTTATTGAGTTGTATAGTTTGATTTCCATCATGATCTGCCGACTGAGGACACATCTGAACCCAGCACCTGCCAGCCAGCACCACAGTTACAGCCACAGCAGGAAAAGAACAAAGCCACCAAAACCACAAGTCAGGGCTGGAATCCTAGAAAAAGGATGCTACAGCAAACTCATGGCCGAATTAATAGACACTGATATCCCAGAATGACATAATTTTGTCAGGATTCCACCTGCCTTTTTTGACCTCATCGAAGAAAACATACACCACCGCATCAAGAAGCAAATCACCAATTTCAGGAATCCTTAAAAGTTGGATTAAAACAGGCATTAACAACAGATGAGACCTTCACCTTCTTGGAGTATCACTGGCTGGTTGGCAGAAAAACCATCTGTAAATTCGTCCCCCAGGTCTGCCGAGCCATCCTCCCTGAATTTCAGGAGAAATATTAGCACTGTCTTACTGACCCTAAAGGCTAAAAACGGTGGGGGAGAAGGTCAGAACCAGATGGAAAGTCCCCTACGCTCATGGAACACTAGGCGGTGAGCATATCACCATGAAGAAGCCAAGGAAATCAGGCAGTGACTGTCACAACTTCAAGGGCTTCTTTTCCTTGGTGCTACTATCCCTGGTCAATGCTGAATACAGATTCCTGTGGCTAGATTGAAAGTCAAGTGGATCTTCATCAGATGCGCTGATTTTAAACAGAGGTGATTTGAGAGAGAAGGTTGAGGATGGCACCTTCGGGCTTCCACCACCTGAACCACTAGAGGAGGGAGGGCCATATTTGCACTGTTTCTTCCTTGGTGATGAAACCTTTGCCGTGATTCCATGGATGGTGAAACTGTACAACAGAAGACATCTCACAAGTTAAGAAAGAATAGCTAAATACAGGATCTCCAGAGGCAGGACGGTGGTGGATAACTCACATTTGGGATATTAGTGAGCAGATTTAGGGTACTACTGGGCACCATGGAGCAAAGACCAAAAGTTGGCAGAGACATCGTTTTACATAGCTGTGGGTCGGTAAAATGAAACCGGCTTGTTCTACAGATTTCCAGGTTTGTGTGTTGCTGTAACCACCTTGTTGGTTTATGTTTACAACTTGTCATGATGTGTTTCCAGCTTGTCCTGCTGAGATGTTTCTGACTCTATGGTTGAAGACTGGGAGACTTCCTGTCTTGATTGGAAGTGCCAAAGTCAGGTTGGCAAAGTTTACAATAGACCGGTTCAAGTACAGTCGGTTTGTTTGTAAGGCCTGTCGGAAGGAAAGTTGTTCCAGATAAGACAGTAACAGTATAGGACAAGATGGAAAGTCTGACTATCTAGCTATAGAGATCCAAGACTAGACGGTTTCCAGGTGGGTGCAGCCAAGGTCCAGATACAGAGTAGAGGACAGATATTTTGCTGATCCACTGTGACAAGCCAGGAAACTACAACTGATGCCAACTGACTCTGTAAACATTGCTCCCAACCCTTGAAAAATACCTAGTTACTGACAAGCCGGCTCCAGTGTAACACTACCTTCAGAAGAAATTCACTTCTTTCTTTTTATCATTGTACCTTTTCTTAAACCTAGACATATTGTCCATAACACAAGTAACTGGCAAGCTGCCAGTGTGTTCCTTGAGGTCCCACACTTTGCCCCTTCAGTATAAGTCCTACAAGCATTTTGGTCTCAGCTTTGCTTAAAATGCTCCAAAGATTTGGAATGATTTGCCTGATGATGTACATTTGGCCACTTCACTCTACTCATTCAGAAAAAAGCTCAAAAACCTATCTCTTTGCACAAGCATGTTCTCCCTAATTTCTCTCTTTCCTGGTTTCTCTCTGTGGCGCTGACCATTGCTATGTCTTAGGTTAATGATTATAGTTTTCTGGTTTTTCTGTTTGGTGCACCTAGAGTGTCTTTTACATTTAAATATAATGTAATTAATATTAAAAATTAATAATTAATATATTAATAATTATTAATATAAATATACTATTATAATTAGAATTGAACTAACAGGAATATATACTTGCCAAAATATAACACTTACTTTGAAATACTTTAAGTTTTATTTAAAGAAATGTTCCTACTTGTATCAATGGATTATTCTTTTGATGTATGATCCAATTATATATAATAAAATGTCAGGAAGTTATTCACCTCTTCTTACTAGAATGCATGTGGTCCTTAACCATTGTAAATTCTAATTCTAGAGTAATTAGTCTTATTAGAATGGGTTCCATATAAAGACAATACTAGGTCTACCACTGACTGTGTTTGCTGTAATGTTACTAACAAAGAGAGTGAACAGGCGGACCAATACTACATTTCAAAAACCAGATAAAGGTATTCCTTTAGTATTCAGTATATACTTGACAGTAAACAAACTTGTGCAGATTATTTAGCATGTTTGCAAGATAATAAAGACTAATTTTTTAAAGGATTTATTCCGGTAAGTCCTTTGCAATTATATACTGGTGATCCAACATATTACCAGAATATTCTGGATATTATCTGTCTTCATAGGATTGTCTCTCAAAGTGGTAAACCTAATTACTTGGGATGTAGAATTCCTGTACAATCCCAGTTAAAAATTCCAGCATGTTGGAAATATCTCAGTAATTATGGGGATCAACAAATTGTAGATTTTCTTTAATTTGGATTTCCCATTGATTTTGATCGCAATGTTAAAATCCAGTCAACAGAGACTAACCACAAATCTGCTATTCAATTTAAAGATCAAGGTGATAAGTATAATCTGGCCCGTTTGAAAATAAACCCATAAATTGTCATGTATCACCTATGATGACAAGGGAAAAGCAGGATTCAGATAGTAGAAGAATTACAATAGATCTTATTTGGCCTCACAATCATTCTGTAAATTCTGGTGTATCAAAAAATTCTTATTTAGATACATATTTTACCTTAACCTACCCTTCCATTGATACTATCGTAGAAAGAATTAAACAATTTGGACCCGGAGCTCAGTTATGTAAAGTGGATATATCCAGGGCATTTAGACAGTTGAGAGTAGATCCCAGAGACATTGACTTGTTGGGTATAAAGTCAGATAGCTATTATTTGGATCTTCGGTCCCCTTTGGATTCAGGAGTGGATCCGGATTCTTCCAGAGATCCAGTGATGCTATTAGGTATATCATGGCAAAAAAATGGTTATCCTGGATTAATAAATTATATTGACAATCTTATTCTTAGTGATTTACCGTCAAAAATTACCAATGTATACCAATTTCTCCTCCTTGGCCTCCCCATCAGTAGTAGCAAGTTGCTTGCACCAACCACTTGTGTCATTTGCTTAGGCATTAACATGGATACTATACCTCGTACAATATCTAGAAAAACTGCAATCTATTGAAAAAATGTGTAAAAATTGGAAACAAAAAAAAACACTTTGTACAAAACAAGAATTGCAATCATAACTGGGCACTTTATTGTACATCACTAAATGTGTTAAACCAGCCCGTTATTTCCTTAATAGGTTGTTGCAGCTTCTTAGGAATTCTCATAATCAGGAACAAATTTTTTTCTTAACAGAGCTTTTGCTGCAGATCTTAACTGGTTTAATACATTTTTGTGTGATTTTAATGGAGTGACCTTCCATGACAATAAACCAGTATTTGCTACAATAGTTGAACGTCTACCTTACTGGCTTTGGTGGGGTCTTTAACAATATGGTGTATCACCTTTCTATTCCAAGAAACTTTAAAATTATAACATAGCTCAGTTAGAGCTTTTGAATATATTAGTAGCATTGAAAGTATGGACTGTGCAATGGTCTAACAAGAACATTTTTAATAAATATGACAATATAGCCTCTGTTGAAGTCCTGAAGATGGGCAAGGCACGTGACACTGTGATGGCTACTATAGCCAGGTATATATGGTTAGTCACAGCAAAGTTCAATATTCATTTTTCATGCCATCATATTGCAGGTGTGGAGAACAATACTTCGGATTTACTTTCTAGGTGGTCTTATCAGCAGGCAGATTATGTACAACTTAATAATTTGGTCCAAGATCCAGTGTGGTTGCCATGCCACATGGATCTAACATTGTTAAATGAGAATATATAGCTAATAATGTTGTGTTGTTATTGTGTATTGTTAGATACAATTACTATACCTAATCAGGCGTCACAAAGCCTCCTGGATGCATTCAGGCCCAACACTAGAAAGACCTACAGCAGAATGTTTCGAGATTTTCTGGCATTTTTGGTCTTTATTGAACTCTAGCTTCCACAGGTGACTTCTAGTACAAAGTTAAGTTACATGGAATACTTGGTACTATGTTTCAACAATTTCCTGCTCACAAAAATCAACCACTTTTTCTCATTTCTAGAGATAATGGTACCCTAGTTTCCCTTACAGATTCAGGTTAAAAGCACCTCAAGCAAGTATTTTGTAAACTGCAAGTCCATTCTCCATATACTTTTCATGCCTTCAGAAAAGCTGGGTGCACTTGGGCCTTCCACCATGGGATTCCCATTCCTCACATCATGGCCCAACCCAGCAGCAAAGCTGTCGGTCCGACGTTGGCTGTAGGTGGTGGCCAGCCATTGGCATGACCGGCTGATGGGCAGTGGTCCACCGTTGGTAGCCGACAATAAGGTTTTCTGGTGGTCATTGGCCCACTGTCGGCAGCCAATGATAAAGCTTTTCTATTAGTCCACCAGTGGCCCACCTTCAGTAGCCGACAAGGTTGACTGGTGGTCCACCAGTGGTCCACTTCTGGGTGCCATCAACTTTTTATGGTGGTTCTCCGGCGGCGTGACCAGCTGATAGATAGTGGTTTACTGTTGGCAGCCAATAATAAGGTTTACTGGTGCTCCATCAGTGGCCCACTGTTGGCAGCCAATGATAAGCTTTTATATTGGTTCACCAGTGGATCACCTTCATCAGCTAACAACCCAGATAGCATGCAGACTTTGGCCCAACATTGGCATATATGTTGGTCCGACGTTGGTAGCCACTGTTGGCCCAATGGCTTTTTGGCCAGAGGATGCTTTGTCAGTCTGACATTGGCAAGCCACTGGTAAAATTTTACTACCACTATAATATAGCCTCAGCCAATCAGATTGCAGCATGAGGTTATGTGGCCATTGTTTGACATAAAGCAAATAATTGACAGATTGAGGGCGGATTTTAGTTAAGGGAATCCCTGATGTGTCACATGACCAAACATAAACAATGGTGGAACAGTATCTTAGGATGATATGTTCCATAATCAAATAATAAAATTATAATGTTCAGAAACAACTTTTCTTACGGTGAATTTATAATGAGAATGTTATTTTTATGTCTAAAATTGTTAAATAGTTAGTTAAAAATTGTGGGCTCACTGAAATATGATGTTTAGACATACCATAATAAATTATTTTTTCATTTTTAAGTGTCTCAAAATTGCCTATTATTGCTTGCCGCCATCTTAAATAAAAAGCAACCATTGGCCCACCATTGGCCCAACCTCGGCAGCCTGAGTTTTGGTTGGCAAGCCTTCATTGGGCCAACATTGGCATGGGTAATTCAGCCACTGATGGGAATATATTTCAAGGGTAATTCAGCCACTGATTGGAATATGTTTCAAGTGTAATTATTCCTTTCAACTTAAGAAACTTTATATTTTATCGGACACATGCATATTAGTTGTTTATAATGCTTTAAAAATTTTGAAAACAAATGCCGTCAGTGGGCCAGCAGTGGCTCAGTAGTGGCCCACTAGCTATATTTTGCCACCCATAGCCAACGGTGGCCCACTAGGGTCTTGCTATCTGGGAAGGTACTTCGACCTCAGACTGTATTTGGAGGTATATTGCCAGTAACTCCTCTTTGCCTTCTATCATCACAAAAATTTCAGACAATATTTATGCTCCTAGCTACTTTCCTACTTGGCTGCCTGAGTACATCCAATGTATGAAGTCGTTTCGTAAAATTCAAAGATATCTGAATTAAAAGACTTTCTTAAGTTCATGTTGTGTTTCCAAAATCATTCTGCAAAAGTTCAGTAATGTTTATAATTCATATCTAAATGTAGGTTAATCTTATTAAATGTATTAAGTTCCACTACCAGATCTACCAGTAACTTTAATTTCTTTGTTTTATTGCTTGACATCCCAATCTTGGGCTAATATAACAGTTTAACTTTGGGTTATATACATATTTGGATAATTTATATCAATAATTGTTGTCAATTACAATTGTCTAATGTTTCACACAAATAAACCCTTAGCTCACTGTAACTTATAATACTTTAACTCTTACACGTTAGGTTTTGTCAACTCAACATATAATTTTTTACTTGCATAATAATGTACTTGGTCATGTTTGTGGAAATTTTCTGGCCAAGCTAATATGTTATAATGTACTCTTACAAGATTGATTCATGTTATTGTCATTTGTGTGCATTCAATACGAAAAAGGAGTAGTAGAAATGTCCAAATTATAATTTTGGGGGTAGGGAGTGTGATTTTGGTGGACTCCAGCAGTGCCTGCCGGCAGCTGTGGATTCCCAGATCTCCACTATGTCCACTTCTGCCTAGACTCGCTTGGCTGATTTTTATGAGAGGTCCAGGTCGCCACAATGGCAGAAGCGAAACACATGTTTACTCCTTCATAGTTTATTCACTCATCTTGTAACAATCCACAAGTACAATTCATGTTATATTTTGATAACTGAAACTCAGTCATTCTGGGGAAGTGTGAATTCAACTTAGTCCTCAGAATGTTAGTTATTAAAACACTAGACTGTACATCTCTATCTCTTTCGCTAGCAGCAAGCCAGGTTATTATATCAGTTACTTTACAAGGGCTGCATCACCTAAAAGAGCAGGGATTGGCTAAGGCTTTAATTAGGAGTGGACTGCCACGAGTATTGATTTGTGTCTGTGCTGCAGCCAGCAAAAGCTAGTTCTCTGTGATTGTTTGCCTTTTATTAAGGAGTTTCGAGGTTTGTTTCCGTTTAGCTGTATTACTTAAATTCTTGACCATTACAAGAAATAATAAATATTAAAGCCCAGGCGGTATTTTACTTTTTCACATGCTTGGGGGCCCTTGGAGAATGAAGGGCACAAAGCAATAGGGTTCGAAGCCTTACCAGTACACGTATATTTACCAAATTTTACCAGTTTGCATAAAATTTTTTTTTTAAATTTTCATACACGAAAGGCCAAAATGTGGTCACATAGGCCAGATTCACTTGCAAAAGATTCACAGGCCATGATTTCCTATAACTTGTTAGGGCCAATGATAAGGGAGATATTAGGCCCATTTAATACAACGACCCTTATTTGACCTTAAACATGTAACATGGCGTCCGGTTTGTTTTCCAAAGCAGACCAAAGAATTTCAGGCCATGACTTTATATAGGCTGTTTTCATATTTCCAAGCCCCAGCATCAATAATAAGAGAGATATCAGGTGTCACAACCCAATCTGACTTTGCAGAAGGGGCCAAAGGTCAAATTCGGCACTTGCTAATGATTCACATTCCATGGTTTTCTATAAATTGTTTTCGCATTCTAAACCACTAGGACCAATGGTCGGAGGGATATTTTTGGCCCCTTTAATATGATGACCCTATTTGATATTAAACATGTGGCCAAAGATTCACTTTATGACTTCATATATGTTGTGTTCATACTTTCAAGCACTAGGACCAACAATAAGGGGGATATCAAGCATTTTAGTGTGATGATCCCACTTAACCTTAAAACATGGATCAAAAGTCAGTTCTTATAAGTTGTTTTCACATTGCAAATCCCCAGGAGCAATAATAAGGGCAATATTAGGCCTTTTAAATAAGATAACCCAATTTAACATTAAAACGTGATATGACGGCCATTTTGTTTTTGAAACTAGACTAATATTACTATTTTATTAGCTTTTCTAGCCATAACACATGCTTTCCTTCAGTTAGGCACAATAATCTCTTTTGGTTACTAATACTGATTAATTTACAGAATCTTGAATACAAAATACTACATGTACAAGATGAATTTAACAAAGTCACTGCTGTGCTCCCTGTGTAACCACAGTGATTAACTTTTCTTTAATTATTTATATATTGTAAAAAAACTAAGGACTTTTGGATAAATGTGAAACATTATTTAAGCAGAACAATAAAATTTGATGTATGTTAAGATTCTAATGCTCAAAAATATCTATGTATCAGTAAAATACTTCATGTATAGTTGTACAAAAAATGATAGAAGAATAGATATATTTGAATGTCAGAATTACCTAAAACCAAACTACTTAGAGTAAGAGTACCTATCCAGTATTGATGACAGAGGTTTTTTGGAAAAAAATGGGAGTTTTTCTAAACCTATTTTGAACTAATTGTTACAAAGTTGATGTTCCTGCTGCTCTAACACATATTAAAGATAAACTATTAATTTATGGAAAATAAAGAACTAGCTATGATAGAGTTCAACAATGTTAATTTGAAATTTCATTGTCTTGTTATTACAATTTCATGTATGAAAAATCTTGTGCATAGTTTGATGGAGGGTTTGCTACTCTTACCCTTCTGGTCTATTGAACCTTTTGCAAGAAGAGTAAGAAAACTTGCATTTGGGGGATAACAGTTAAAATGACAAATTATGTATATGAAATTCTTCCAAGATGTTTATTGTATCCCCAGTGAAATCTTTGTCTCTGCCAAATACAGGGAATAACCAAGTCAATGTGTCCAGTACTATTTCTTCCTTTTCATTGGCTTGGCATACAGCTGGGATATATCATCTTCAATTATCCCTAGGCTATGCATCTGTTGTACAGCAGGCACTTTATCTCTATCATTGAGGTTGTTGTTAAATGCCAGATCTGCATAGACTAAACTTTTACTGGTACCTACTGGTGCTTTTTTGGGACTACTTGTATCATTCCTTGGGACCAGAGAGTGAAGATTTATGTCTGCGTAATCCACATTGCCAGTAGTTTGGGTATTAGACATCAGATCATTTGCATCTGTGAGGGTGACATTGTTTGTTGTTACTGTGTCTGCAACATCATGCCCTTTTGGGGCTTTCTTTGCTGATGATACCCTCCTTCTCGGCCTAACACAGCATTTCACAAGGACAACCACAATTATGGCAATTAATATAACACTGACAACAGCAAGAATGATGCCACCAATAATTCCAATCTTTGGCAGACCTTGATAAGGTTTCTCAGATTTTGGATCTGCAGTTTGTGCTGTACTAAGCAAGGGGTTTTCGGGTACTTGATGCCTATTTTGAGCTGAAGAAGTCAAGTATTTTTCAGAGACTTGGATCCCATTTGATAATGTAGGCGAGGGTTTCTCAGATGCTGAATCCCCATTTTGTGATGAAGTAGTCAAGGGTTTCTCAGATGACAGATCTCCATTTTGTGATGAATTTGTAATGGTGTTTTTGGATGATGGATCTCCATTTGGTGATAAAGTGGTCCAGGTTTTCTCAGATAATGGATCCCTATTTTGTGAAGAAGAAGGCGAAGATTTCCCTGAATTGCCATTTTCTTGATCATTCTTTGTTAGCTGTTCTATAGCTTCTATGCTGGTTTGGTTACAGTTCAGCTGAGCCATACGACCTATAACAAAATATGAAGTAGATAAATGTGCAATGATATCTATAACAAAACTAGACTAGACTGGGGCCTATTCAAAGGAATGTAGAGTAAAACCTTGTTTATTCGGAACTCTATAATCTGAATCTCTGGATTAACCTATCTGAAGCTCTGTCACCCTTCATACAGTATAATGCATTGTCTAGTGTGAGTGATAATACAGGATTTTAAACATTCTCGGGGGGGGGGAACATTAATTATATTACTAAATAAGACATAATGTCCATAGAAAAGACATACTGTCCACAGACAAAAAACATCTGTGATCATTAACACCATTGTTTCAATTGTTCAGAGATTAATTCCTTTACAACACCCCACTACACAATTTCTTGTATAAAGTACCAATCACTGAGTGTGAGTTTGACTGGATGAGGTCAATTCGCATACTGACGGTGTGTACTAAAAATAACATCGACCATGCATTACCAACCAAACACATATAATCACTGAAAGTGTTTGAGTGGAGGTTTGCAATTAATAATCTCCCATTTTTCAATTGACAAAATGCATGATGACATTTATCAAAAATTAAACATCAATAATGCATGTATCAAGTGAAGACACCCAGCTCAAATCCGCATACTATTTTAAATACAAATAATAATATCCACAGGAATAAAGCTGATAAGTCACAATTAGAGGGCCAGTTATAATATATTACACATATATATTAAACTGCTTCATAAATTACCATTCTATGTACATATTTAGTGCCTAAAATGATCCTTCTTTAATTATAGCCTACTTGGTAATCCTCACAGATGGTAGATTTCAAGTGATTCTGGGTTCCACGTCATCTACCCAAACCAGCCAGTTGTCTTATTTGATTGTATGTTCCCCATTGAGTTCAGGTCATTGAGGTTCTACTGTATTATTAAAATTCCCAGTAAGGAAACCACAGTGTTCAAGGAAATTCAAGTAAGTTTTTATACTATGGTTAAAGTGTTATAGGACCAAAATGAAATTAATGCAGAATAAGCAATAGCACTTCAACGTGGAATCAGTATCACACTTTAAACACATAAATGATTTGTTTGCACTGGTGCTGAGTCATTGCTAGAAATTTGTCTGTATTAGGTGCCTAATATCACCACCTGACAAAAAGCAAAGATTAAAAGGAATATTATTCTAATTATGTAAAAGCATGTTACATGAAACTTATTTTCACGGATCACTTTCAACATTTTTCCACGAAATAGGGCGAGATTTGGCCAAAGGCCAATACACAACAAACTGGTCCAATGATAAATTCAGATGCCAGCCCTCTTGAAACTGACAAAAGAGTTGACAATTGTTTTTCAAGATTTGATTGAAAGTAAGAAAGTTGTGGGTATTGTATATAACTCCAGTTCTATATGTGCTCACATTATTTACCAATAAAAGTTTAAGAATTCTTCAAACTAACGGTTTTGTATTGGTTAATTTTTTTCATGCTTCACAGTAAAGGAGGTCTTACAGCATGTTCTGTGGTGTTTGGAAATCGAGCAGGGCATGTAACAACTTATTTTGTATCAATGACTTATTTTGTATTACCTGACTTATTTTGTATCAATTTTTGACTTATTTTGTATTACCGACTTATTTTATAGTAAAATTGCCTTATTTTGTATTACTTAGCCAACCTATTTTGTACCAACAGCTGACTTAATATGTTACAAAACGGTGCGCAGAATTATGGCCAGATTTCAGGGCGATACAAAATAAATCGATAATACAAAATAAGCTGCTCTATAGACAACTTGTTTTGTATCACTGACTTATTTTGTAGTAATTTCAATTCACCTTTTTAGTGGCTTGTTTCCATCAAAGGATGGACTCAGAGGGATTTAATCCTTACTGTATTCAATCTTGTAGTCCATTTACTATTTGCCTGATGGTAATTCTTATTTTCAGCACTGACTTTCACAGAGATATAATTAATTAGACTAGTCAATAGTATATTGAAAATTATATCTGCATTTGTAAATGAACTTGAGTTTGGTGTTAAATCTTGGACTGGAATATATTTGTGGAAGTATAAATGCCCTTCTTGAGTCAGACAAAGTTTACGTATGGAGATCTCATATTTGGTTTATCAGTAGACACACTAGCATAAAAACATTAAAATGCTGCAACTGGTTGCAACAAACATGTTGTTTCCCGATAAAAAATAGCATCAGAGATGGCCAGATCCCACAACCTTGGGAAAATCAATGAACTCAATGAGATTAGATGTTAAAATGTACACTTCATACACTCAAGAAACATCTGCATCAATATTATATTCATGTTCAACATTACAGAGTAAAAGTTATAGGGAGCATTGATGTAAGACTATGAAGTTGAACAATACACCTGTCCCCCATGAAGTATTAACCTTTTAAAGACTATAACGGTCGGCATTGCTATGACAAGCTCAAAGGTCAACATGTTACACTGCACATGGCTAACCTATACTTCCTAAGTATCAACATCCTACACCTTACAATTTGAAAGATAGTGGCCGGATAAGATTTTAAAGATCAAAGTCACTATGGCAAGGTCAAAGGTCAAAACAAGGTCATACTATGATGCTGCACACCTACACCCCTTAACCAATGTCTCTATCATGGCTCAACATCCTACCCCTTATGGTTTATGAGATACAGCAGGGATGAGTTATTACTAAAGCCAGCCTGTCCACTTGGCCGAGAGACTACCCAACTGCCCAGCCTGACACCAATACCTGGATGACAGCAATACCTGCACAGCGTAAAAGCTACATATGTCCCAAATACTGTTTTGCAAAATGTCTAATTCTATAGACAACAGGCAAATGCTAATCACATGTCAGCTCAGCATTATTAGAATATAGAGAAGGTGGCACATGTGTAGATCCATTGGTAGCATTGAACTTTTTTATGTATCAGAAAGAAAACAAGAATGACTGTGTATCATTTTAATAACCATAATCTTTGCAATACTAAAATTTCAGGGATAGATACAATTTTTCCAATTTTTATCTGCTAATTACCATTGTAAGAAGTCCTTGTTCTACAAAATTTTCTTGAAAATTACATGAAAAGGATGAAAAATAATGTGAAGTTTGACACATTTATCATCATTCAAAAAGATTGTTATGTCTTTTTAACATATTGCACCTATTGTAGTTTTTGAGATGTCCAAGGATCTTTAATTTGCAATGGAATGGCTACACATCCAGGGAAAATTGCATGGTCGTTTATGGAATGGCTAATAAGAGGCAAATATTTGAAAATTGTAACAATTTGGATGTATTTTCTAACTTATGATCTTTGCTTAGTGTAATCTATGCCAGACTGTTAATGTAACATTAAAATAATGAATAAATAAAGAGTTCCACAGTTTCCTTACACAGTTTTGAGTTTTATAGCCTGATAATACAAAATAAGTTGTCTATATCGCAGCTTATTTTGTATTATCGACTTATTTTGTATCAATGTCAGTGCTAAAAATAAGAATTACCATCAGGTGAATGGTAAATGGACTACAAGATTGAATACAGTAAGGATTAAATTCCTTCGAGTCCATCCTTTTATGGCAAGACAAGCCGCTATAAAAGGTGAATTGAAATTACTACAAATAAGTCATTGATACAAAACAAGTTGTCTATAGAGCAACTTATTTTGTATTATCGACTTATTTTGTATCACCCTGAAATCTTGTCAAAATTCTGCGCACCGTTTTGTAACATATTAGGTCAGCTGTTGGTACGAAATAAGTTGGCCAAGTAATACAAAATAAGGCAATTTTACTACAAAATAAGTCGGTAATACAAAATATAGAAGAGAAATTGGTGACTGCTGAGTGCACTACAGCCAGGATAATAGCCATAAAATCTCAAACAAATTGGTTGATGCCATTGGGGGCCAGAGAGTGCAATTCGAATATCCAACACAACTCAATATGTCTTCTTAAGGAAGTGCTGTCAGATTCAAATTTTGGTGTGCACCACTCTAGCACACTGAACTGCATATGTTTCTGGCTGTGTCCATCACTACTGAAGTGACGTGAGACAGGAGTTGGCTTTTTACCATCCTTAGAGACTGATGATTTATGCTCATACATTCTCGATCTAAATGCTCTGCATGTTTCCCCAACATAGTGCTTATTGCATTTAGTGCAGGAAATCAGATATATGATGTTTGATAATTCACAAGTGATGTGTTTTGGTAAGTCTATAGTTTGGTATGACTTTTTAGTGAAGTTACATTTGACTCTGTGTACTTTTTTGATGAGTGGACATAGGGTTTGAGGTGGTAGCCTCAAACTTTGAGCTAACTGCATTGAGGGTATCAAGTGTATCTGCTGAGATCTTGCTGATAGGGACGGGTGTGTCACAGCCACTAGGAGGTTCTGAATAGACATGGACTTTATACATGGCATCACAGAATTCAGTCTGACTGGCAGTTGATGAAGGAGCACTCATAGTGAAGAAAATACTAGGAAATATACTTCCTGCCAATATGTAAGACTGGGGCACAATAAAGTTATAAATGCCTGATATAATTTAGCACATAGGCTGAATTGTATTTCGACTGTTTACTATTATTTTCAGTCTCTTCAGAGGCTATGGTATTACTAGGGCATGGTAGGGTCCCTGAAGTACTTTTTGGGAGCCTGTGCTTAACCCCCGGTTTCAACCTGTTGTGAACAGGTTGAGGAACTGGCTCTCAAATAGAAGAGCCTGTAAAGAGAGGTTATTGGTTATTTTGAACCTGTATATAAGTCCAGATAAAATTAAGACTATTTAAGGTCTTTTATTAGATATATAAGAGCTATTAAAGTCTATATAAGAATCTGCTTGTATTTTATATAATTTATATTTCATTTGCAAGGTATTATAAATAATATCCTTTACAAATGTGTCCTTTAAAATAGGCCATTTTAGTATAAAATATAAATTATATGGCAGATCCAACTATTAATTATAATATTTGTGGTAATGATTATAGTAATGTTGCTTATGCTTTTTTATGCGTTATAAACTAAGCACATTAAATAAAACATTTCACATTCAGGTCTGTGTATTCTTTTATTCTATTATAATTAATTTGTGTAGCCATCCTTAATTTTGTAAAGGATGAAATTAATTCAAATATATAATTTAATTAAATTTAATATTGAATTATTTTACCGACATTTTATTTATAATGTTCTGAAACAATGGATAAAATTTAGGTGACCTTGGGTCTAGGATGGCCAGAGGAGAGGTATTGACTTATTTGGTGGTGTCTGGGTTTTTGGTAAGACAAAATAAGTCAAAAATTGATACAAAATAAGTCAGGTAATACAAAATAAGTCGTTGATACAAAATAAGTTGTTACAAGGGCAGTAGAAGCGGGTTTCATAAATTTACACATGCTATCAAAACAGGAAGACTGATAAAGCTAAAGAAGAAAGAAATATTGGTTGTGAGGCAGAATGACATTCAAATTCAGATTATTCGAAATCAAAGTTTTAGGGCCTTGTACCAAAAGTCTTTGAAAGTGGTCATTATGAAGATAAAGTTCTGGTATGTCACATTTTTATACTTCTTTTATCATTTCCAAATCAAGATTAAGCACAGATTAATTGGCGTACAGACAACACAGTGAAAATGGAAAGCATTTAAACAGTGAAGAACATCAATAAGGACACATTTTCGGAAATGATTAGACCTTGTGCGAGGTTCTTGCTACGTGCATTATGATTCTCTGAGTGCATTTCCCTCAGAAGGCCAGCAAAGCTAGAGGGACTCTCTTACACAAAATCTTTACTGTCAGTGAGGGTGTAAAATCCAGACTGTTATAAGATGCACTCATTTATTGTCTCGAAAAAAAAACAAAGTAAAGACATATGAGAAAGTCTAGGAAATGATGGATTATTTGTATCTTGCATATGATTATTTTATTATCGAATGCAAGCCGTATTTGACCTGTATAGCAGGATAAACTAAGAGGGATATATTTTTGTATACAACAGAGCCACCATATCATGGATAATTAGTGAAAATAACTTCCGGTTTTTAATTAATATCTCAAAACTACATAACCTACAAATATGTTTTATACATCACTAGAAATGTCTTTTCTCACTTCTACTCTGCTTGCTTCTGCTCGTTTTGTTGCACAAAAAATATGCAGAAATAGCAGATAAGTCTCAAGTTAAAGATTGAGATTTTCATATTATCTTCTGCCCATGTATTTTAACTGCCTTTTTTACATTATCTCTTCAAATATTCGAATTATATGGTTATCTTCATTTGTGTTATATATTTTTTCCGTATATGTCATTTGGGAGTTTCCCAACAATATTAGACAAAATAAATTCACTTTTTATCCGTTGGACAAATCTTGAAGAAAATGTCAGTAATTTCAACCACAAAGCAAAAATCAAGACAGTGGTACTTCTAGACGCCTTTACCTTATTAATTGTGGTCGTCCCTATTTTGTTGTATCTAGTCATAATTACACAGAAATAGTTAAAGACAGCTCACATCTTTCGGTGGTTCTGGAGAACCACTACCACTTAATTATCCTTTCATTGAGTCATTGTTAACATTTCCTGATAATGTCGACAACTTCGTTTAGTTATTTTGTAAACAAAGAAATGCCAATTTTACACAACTCATTGCCAGAGGTTAATTACATTATCATCCCTTGAAAGGTTCTGTAAAAGTTTGATAATTTGTAGAATTTTTTGGTACAATTGTACACCATTGTGCTGTTTAATATTATGTATCGTAACGTAAGTATTCTTAAAAGGTCAGAGGTCAAAATTGTCTTTGTTCAATAGCTTTGTTATTTATTGTGCTTTCATTTATATATATATTGCATTGAACCCTACCTAGACAAATAGGAGACAACACACGCCTGGCATTTCAAAAGCCAATATGTTGAAATATTGAAGATATTGGTTTATTCTTACAAATAACAGGGGCCATATTCTACAACATTACTTACATAAAGTTATCTTAGATCTAAGTAAGGGATTGTTTTTCCTTGCGCTTTGTATTCCTAAGGAATACTTGAAATCTAAATTAGAAATGATCTAAGTATTGTTGTAGAATACCACCCCAGAAGTGCTGCAAAAATAACTTTCTTGTTCTTGTGGTATATATATATAGGACAGGCCCAAGGTAATCAAAAACATAAATCAGGGACTGTGGGGGGGGGGGGGGGTAAAAAGATGGCCTCAAGCTTTCTTTGTTGAAAAGTGAGCCCGCCAATTAACAATCAATTATCAGAACAATAATGTGCATTTTGATTGAAAATTCATAGTGTTTGGTAGTAACACTTGAAATTTTGTTTGCATCTACGTATTGAGTAATTTACACATCCTTGAGGTTACAGAAGTGACAATTAGGATTCTTTACATTAATTACCTATTTTATATTCCTACTGGTAAATGAAAATAAGTAATAAGAATAAGAATAATCATGTACTTTACTGCATTGTAGTATATATGAAAACATAACCATGCTAGCCATAACAATCCTATATCAATTTGGACATTATGGAGAACTACACTGTGGAATACTTTGTTCAGGGCATAGTGAATTGCTGCATTTGAACATTAGCAGCTGACTATCCTGTTAGGCTCAAAACAGATTAAATGATAGCTCTGTTTAGAATGTCTGCCTTTCTCTTGGCTGTGCTGCATCCTCATTTTAACTTGAAATATCTTTTCTGCACCATCTTTATAGTCTATTTGACTTGTACCTTTACTTCTTTATTTCTTCATCTGCGTATCACTTGAAGTATAGCTAAAGTAGTGGAGAATAATGTCAATACAACTGTTTTCACTTCCCTTCCATTCTATAGCAGTAGAAATCCAAATAATATAGCTTACCCACAGGGCACTACCCTTTTTAACTGTTTTGTTTTGAATAGGGCACATGAGAATGTTTTCCTGATTAAATTGCTATCGCACTGACAAAATAATTTTTCCATATCCGCATCCATTTTCCCCCCATACCCCAGTCCACCTAGTCTTTAAATCTTCCATACCTTCTACATTGCTAGCCATTATTTGCACTTCAGCTACATTTCAATTTGGCAAGACAAAAAAAGTTTCTTCTAAGTTTTATTAGATAATACTTTGTATAAAGTCCTCTATTTCAGTGGGGTTGTTTATGACCCCAGGAGTAATCACTAAATTCTTTTATGCACAACTCAAACATTAATTTGTTTGGTTTGGTTTTTGAAATATCAGTAAACGAGTAACAAATTCATGAAACACAATGAGAGAATTGAACGTTTGGTCTTTGAATTCTGGCCTTACTCGTCATTGTTATGATCATTTAATTTTAACTAGGAGGGACTGATGGATCTTATCTCCCAACTTCACCTTAGTGTCAAAGTTGATGAACTGTGTAGGTAAACTCCAAATTTTGACCTCTACCATCTTGAACTTTGACCTTTATAGGTAATTGTTTTGACCCTTCACTCGGGTCTTGATATTATGACCTTGGCCCTGAGAATGCTGACCTTTAGCTTCCTGGTCAGGCAGTTATGGATCTCACATGCGATTTGGCCATGGCATAAGCGTAGAAACTGGGGGGGGGGGGGGGGGGGGCTGGGATATCTTTCCCCCCCAACTGTTTACAATGGAACTAAACTCTAATTTTGAAATTTATGCTAATGATATGGTCAGATTAGATTCTGACCCTGTTCAATCTTCATATGTACCTTTGTGTGTGCTACCATTTGAACTATAAAATATTTATTTTCACGATTTGCAAAAGGAACATTTTCAGTTAGCCTGCCATGATACATATAGTAATCTTCTACATTTAAATTACCTTGTTGCTAATTATTTAGAACTTAGATATGTAGTTTCAAATTCACACAAAGCACTAGTTTAGCACAGTGATTTGTCGGCTGGTGATATATTTCCCAGAAAATTCTTCTTTCTTTGTTGTGTGTTTATTTGACCTAGCCAGTCTAATGATTATACATCCCTAAATTTGGAGGAAAGGTCACAAGTTCTGCAAACATATTGTAAAATTATGTGATTATCATGTCGTCCTTAGGAAAAGAAAGTTTGCATGGTCAAGATATTAGAAATACCTTTCAAAGGCAGAGGTTACTATGTGTATTTCTATACCTGGACAAGGTTGGGAATACTTAGGTTTAATGTCAGAGACCCCGCTGTTGCAGAAATGTCCTTCAGTATGTGATAACTTAAAATATTTTATTTAGACCTTTTGAATTTGTGTATTACCAACATGCAATAAATTCTGTAAAATTAGCCAAAATTGTTAGAAATCATAGCAAAACATCCTAACAAAAGACTTTAGTTAAATGTTAGCTTAACAATAGTTTTGACATTTAAAAAATACATTGCCAAGTGCCATCCTTATGATATTCCAAGATATAATTATACGTTGTAAGATAACCTTCAAAAGTTCATTGACCAATTATACTCCTTTAGATTAACCATTGGCTAATTATTTAATCATCTTTTTTATTTGAACCTTAGAAATCTAAGGTAGAGAGATTAAACAAGAATAATAAATTTTAAACCACATACAACCACATGTTTTATCATTTTTTGTATTTTCATTGAAGGGCAAAGCATCGCTAAGGAGGTTTATAATATATGTGAGAGCATTAAAACCCTCAAGAGCTCTGTCTGTATATATTTCATTATATCCGCAGATGAAAAGTCGCTTCTATTGATTTCATCCTAAATTGGCACACACATGTATTTGGGTCAGGAGAGGACCCTATTTTAAGGTGACCTTAAACTACTAATAAAAAAAACTTTATGGACACCTTAAGGTCGGAAATGTGACTTTTTGCCACTTAATGCTTTCTAGGTTAAAAACTATGTAGCTCAATCTGGTTCAAATTTTACCTGGAAACGCATTAATATATACTTTTACATATGCCAAACATCATGACTTTGTGTAAAGGTTAAAATTGTGTATGAGGCCCACATAGACCCTACTTAGACATTTTTTGACTTTTTTTACATACTTTGCCCTGTGACTTGAAAATGGTAAGTCTGACAATTTTCAAACTGTAGTAGATATAATTTTAATATGTAATACTTATCTGTGCAACAATTAAAGTCTGCAGTTTTAATTTTAAGGTCACCTTAAGATCTCTATATTGCAAACAGAGACCCAATCTATGGACTTTTTGCCACTTTTAAGCCATATAGCTGTAAAACTATTTGACTAAGAGAGCTGAAATCTCTTATGGGAATATATTAATATATTATTTTTACATGGCTTTATGTAGACATTTAACCTAAACATGAGGCCCATGAACAATCTACCGACAGGACTTTTTTAAATTTGACCTAAAAATGAAAAAAAATGATTTCACCAAAAAATTAGATAAAAATAGTTTTAATAATAATTGTGAATCACTGAAAATTGATGCTACAAAAATACCCAGTGAATGCCTGTGATGTGAGAGATGGCCTGTGCGCTGATATGTTGGCGTCGAGTCAGCACAATCTAGATCCTCACCCCCAACAAAAATTGCTTCTACACCCTGCTTGGGGTCAAGGTTAATGAGTATTTGGGGTCAATCAGATTTTGGAGTGGAAATTATACATGTCCAACTTCAAAATGTCACCTTCCATCAAAGTTAATTTGTAAATCATTTATTATGTGCTCATATAATTTATGCTTGTTATATTACAATGTCCTTACAACAACTTTTAGTAGATACATGTAATCTTATATATATAAAAATAATATATAATCCCAATGCTTGTTTGTTGGAGAGCTGGGAATGTATAAAATAAAGGTCTGACAATTGACTTAAAAGACTCATTTCAATCTCTACTCTAAAGGTCTGTACATGCAAACAGAATTTCAATAATGAACTTGCACTTTGACATACTTTGGATATCCAATATGGGCCGACAGAAAAAGCAAACTAATTTTAATTTTTGACTTTTCCAGTATTAATCAGTGGACTGGGTATTGTAAATTTTTAAAATGTCAGCAAAAAGTAAACACTTTAGGTTAAAATGAATACATTGGCATGCTTTTTGGTCCAATGTACATGGAGTGTACTGTGCAAACAGAGTTGCACGTGCTGTATCATACACCCACATGTACCTTGCATGTATATAAACCCACTAAGTGGCGTGTAGGTTGTCACAGGCTGTTCTTGGATATCCAAATTGTGACACTCCCGTTGGGACAAGTCACCTTTTATACAAATGCAAATCTCTACTACCCTACTACCAGGCTACATTAGTATATTTCAACAATATTCGTAGCATAGCACACTTACGTGTATATAGATGTACTATGTGATCTAAGAGAAGCTATGTACAACTGTTTTCAAAAACTGTTTTCAAATATTTTTGTTTCTCCAATGTACAATTTTACCTGTAATATTGCTTCCTACTTTGGCTTCTTTTACAGTTGTATATTTACATAGTGACCAAGAGTATGCAATAAATAAAGCCTCTCTTACATCCCATCGTACGTGCACCTACGTCCTGGTTACAGAGAAAAATTGCCTGATTTGCAAGGGACACTTAAGGTACACTTGCGATTTTATAACAAAATATCAAGGTCGCACAGGCCCTGCAATGAAAACTGGCATCCATATTTTCTGTGTGTGCACGCAGGATGTCTACTGACGCATCCATGCCTCAAGGGTACCTTAGGAGAGACTTAGGCACGTGCATTCTCCTTGCAAGTGTTTTAGGTTCTCCCCAATTACTTACTTTGTTTAGACATACTGTAAGATACACTGATGTGTACCTTGCATGTATATAAACCCACTGTACAACCTGTAGCTAGTCACAATCTGTTCTTTGATCTTCAAGTTGTGACACTTTTGTTGGGAGAATACACCCTGTTTGCACTGCAAATCTCTGCTACCCCACTACCAGGCTACTTTCATATTTTTCAACAGTATTTGCAGCACACTTACGTGTCTATACACGTATGAGGTGATGTAAGAGAGGCTTAAAATAAATAAACTAGAGATTGCATCTCGACTCAGTGTATCCCCAGACAGGACATGGTTGAAGCGTGACATACAGAATAATATGTCAAATGTGACCCCACCAAAAGATTTTTGGAATAATAAAGCAATAATTAGGAACAACATATTTGACAAAATAACCTCTAAATTTAATATGTTTGCAGATGTAAGTGATTTACTCAATGATGAACTGTCAAAGTAGCTATTGCACAGTGTGCTATGGACCTACAGCTCTGGAAATGACACTGTGCATCAAAAAGTAGCTAAACAACATTTTATACAAAATTATTGTAACTCTAAGAGTTATGAAGAAAAATATCATTTACTCATTTTGGTCATGGTTAAAAATAGCCAGCCTCGGCAGGCAAGAACCCCAGCCTGCAGGTACAGCTATATGGCCAACAACATTGAGATTTAGTAAAATCTTGGGAACAACTTCTGTTGTAAGAAGTATAGAGAACCCACAAGATCTTCTACAAAAGATTCACAGGCCATGGTTTCTTACAAGAAGTTTTCATATTTTGAAGCCAAAGAAACAATTATAAGGGAGATATAAGGATTTTTTTTATATGATGACCCTCCTATTTGGCATTAAAGATGTAATGTGGCGGCCATTTTGTTTCCAAAACAAGGACACAATTACTCTTGGGCAAGCTTTCCTATCCATTACATTAAAGATTTTCGAACAAACTTTAAGACCCGAAAATTTAAAAAATGCTGCCATGGCAACAGTGGCCGCTGGATACCCCCAAAACCTAATCAGCTCTATATCCTCTTGGGGTAAACAAGCCCTGATAATTTGGTGAAAATCTGTGCAGGGGTTTATGCTGTGGAACACCCACAAGCTTTATGCCTCTCAGTCGTTAATAGGCATATATGTAGTAAAAGTTACCATTTTGAGTCATTTAGCAGGCCTGATGTGACCTTGAAAACAACAGCTAAGGCCAACAAACTGGATGCTGGTACTGGTAACATTAAGGGTGAAAATATCTCGGTGAGGTACGTTGGCGGTCTGTGGATGACCTTTAATGAAGAACTTCAAGGTCAAATTTCTGCATGCTTACAGAGGACATATATATGTATTATATATACCAATCACAGGATGATCTAACTTTCTATATGAGAACTGGGCCAAAATGTAAAAATGGCCGAAATCTGACCTTTAAGAGGCCACCATTGACCTTGGAATTGAAGGTCAAGGTCACAAAACAACAGTGTTCATGGCATTGCCCATATATACCCACATAACAAATTTGAAAGGTCTAATTAAAATATTTTTCAGTTATCACATCCGAAAGTAAATCTCTGCAGCGGCGGCCGCTACGTGACTGTACTGAATCCTAAGTATCCCTGACTTTCATCTGGGGATACGATTATTTGCCAATAACAACCTGATCATCAACATTGTCACTGGTATTCATTAACTTTTAAGTTTGCCATGACAATTTGCCAGAGTCAATAGCATGTTATTCAATGACGTAGCTCTGCTGCAGGGAAATGAGTCATACTAGTTTCTTGTTCTTGGATATTCTTGCTTGTTTGCAACTCAATCTTTCTTTATGGTAGACGATTACTCACAGATCTCATCAATTCTGCCTACCCGTAGCTAATCCATGGGATAATTGTAGGAAAATTACCAGATATCTTCACTAGTTTATAGGAAATTCTCAGTATGATCTTGCTTTGTTGAGGTTTAATCTTGGGACGACAGTCATAAACATCATAGAACATCATACATGTATGGAAATCTTTTTCCATTGAACCACACTTTCCTGCCTATTTTGTCGAATTCTGGAGAATTAGAAATCTCTATTTTCATATATTCTCCAACACGGTCATGGCATTAGTGTATGACTTGGGCATTATTTGTTTCACTAAGGCAGTCTTATAATACATCTGAACCAATCTTTACACAAAAGGGCCTGTTTCTATACACATAGTGCACAAAGCTAGTGAAAGTTTCGGTCTTCTATATTTATATAAATTTTAGTCAATTATGTAAGTAGTGGAAAACTTTTAACATTATTCAAGATGAAATATGATTGAAATCTGTTTATAAACATAAGACAAATTATTGTATCAATGAATATAATTTTAAACAAGAGCACTCAGAGAGTGCATACCTCCAACAAGACCAAACTTCCAATATTTCAATGATAAAATCCTTTTATAATTCCTGGGCACAGACAATATTTTGGATTAAAACCAAAATTTTCAGAAACTTTCATCAAAATCTAGCCATAAATGTTTAAGATATTTTGCAAACAGACAAACACCCACCGCAAATTACATATACCTGCTAGCTGGACGTAAATGAATCAAGCCATTCATAAGCTGGTTTCAACTTTGGTTGAAAGGAGAACAAATTGCTTACCTCTAAAGATTATCTGGTGAGTAAAATTGTAATGCCAGTAGTTTCTATCTCCATTTTGCAGAATATACATGTATCCAGAAGGTTTTGTTCTGACACCAATTTCTAGATGCCTTGAGTCACTTTTGATTCCAGTAAAATTTTTCACTTTAACCTTTTCTGACTTGTTGTATTCATCAAGTAGGAAATCCTTTAATACAAGCTTTTCAGCGACATACATCTGTAAATCACATTTACATCCAACTTCTGCATTGTTTGCTTTGATTTCTATCCGTGTAATATTTGTTTGTAAGAACTGGGTGCAATTAGTGGTCTTCTCTGGTAAAAAAAAACAATTATGTAAAAAATATTAATCCCTATAAAATACATATCTTCAGTGACTTCAAATTTACTTGAAATAAATTGGAAATGAGTGAGAAGTCATGTGACATAATATACATATTAACATATTGTATGAACATATTTTATTAATACAACTTTAATTTTATGCCAAGTTATATGTGGATAATGGTCAAGGTTCCTACAATCACGGGTCCTGTTCATGTTGTTGAGAAACAATTCAAGTATTCTGGACACTAATATTGATACAGTTTTTATTTTTCTGAAGATGCAGGCATATTTAAACCTGCAAAGTTTAGCAGTGGGTGATGGCCTGTCGGGTGTAGGCTGTATAATAACTGATGCCCAGTTACACATTGCTGATCATTGATGTAGATGAATGTTTTCTGACTGCAGCTAAAGGGTATTTTTGTGTGACATCCAATTTTTAAAAAAAGAGCTATTATTTTGTATGTTGTTTGGGGATCCTTTTATACGTACTATTTCAATTTTGAAATAACCATAAGATCTAGACAATTATTCGATAATTCAACACTCACTGCCTTCTGACCAAAAATGTTTGCCACCCATGGTTGAAAAATATAAATCCAAATGCTAAGTCGGACTCAGCCTTGGAAATAGAGATGAGTAAGCAAGTGCCTTGTTAAAGAGGTGCCTTCTCATAGGACAAAATATTTTGGTTTAATATATACAGAAAGGTCAGTTCTGAATGAATGAAAAGATAAATCTTAATGAACTTACCACTAACAAGGGTATATTTTTCAGGCTTGGGATAAATATAATCATTTGTAATCAAATACAAATACATTTGTTTTTTAAGTATCAACTATTAATTCATCAATTATTCAAGCACCAAATACATGTGTTCAAGTATAAATAAGATTCACTTGAATTTTTGCAAATGTCTATTGATTGGGTCTAAATGCTAGCTATCACTTGGCTGACATCACATATTACAATTTAGCATATTTATATGAAGTTCATTAATTATTTCAAAAATCAAAATGAAATGGGATGAAGCTAAAATAAGTTTTAAAAGAGTTAAAACATAGTTGCAATTTAAAATCTAGATAATTTATCCTGGTTAAAAATGGAGTCCCAGATCCATTGAAGTCACAAGATAAGTAAATAAATAATGCCAACCAGATTGACAATTGCATCAATTAGTTCCAGCTTGTATTTAGCCAATAGTTTTCCAATACATTGCCATCTGTTGTCTACTGCACCTGCAGAACTAAATGACCCTATCATTTAAATAATTCACTCTTGTAATAATATCTAGCACAGGTGAGTGTGAGCAAGAGGCTCACTGACAAAGATTGGTAAACATGGTTGAAAAATGGAACAGACACTTCTTAATACTCTGAATACACTTCTAACTTTCTTGATTAAAAAGATACGTCACATGGCCAACAATATGTAAAAAGAGCTATACTTATATTTTTCAGAACTTTATATCACTTATTCTTTGAGAATTTGGCTTTTCTTTTAAATCTGATTAATAAGATTGGTGCACACTAGTTTTGCGTTATGAAGGTAACAGTACAGTGTTAAACGACAAACCATGACTCACTTTCCTTTCCCAGAAAGAATTTGACATGTGTATCCCCTCCAAAACTGAATATTAATTGTTGGCACATAATGACCATTGCAATAGAAACAGAGTGATGACCAATTAAAGCCATTTTTGGTTTATCTTATCCGGTATATACAGTAAATTATCCAAGCATCATTCCATTCAGTGTGCATTTGCTCATCCTTAATGAATTCTCATCAACATTAAAAAAGAAAAGTATATTTGAAATAACATGTCTCTCCTTGTATTTATTCCAAATACAAAGAATTTATTAAGTTAGCTGCACTATTCCATGTTAACATTACTTCCTACTTACAAACGGGTCAGTTTACAACAGAGTTTTTTATTGTAGAGATATACACAGATATGAATTCACTTTTGTCTAAAATGTTAAACAGAAGCATTTCAGACCTTTCAGCCTTTCCCGAAGCCCTCACATGAAATATTGGAACCTCGATACAGTATTAAAAAGTACAATAACATGATTTTGTAGGGCGTTATAGGTTTTAGCAGCACTAAGTTAATCCTATGTCAATTCTATGTTATTACTATTATTATTCGATAACTGTCATATTATAAAATATTATTATTATTAGATGACTGTCATTATATTATAAGGGCTTTGTAATTTTCGACTTTTTGTTTATGGGCTTATTTGACTTGTAGGTTTAATTTTTTTCACCAAATTAAAATTGTTTTTCAAAAATGTATGTCAAACATCAAAGTATCATTTTGTTGTAAAAATGGGCACTCCTATCTATATCTAAAACCTGAAAGAAAATAATCAAACTTACAAGATTCTGGAATCAATTAAGGAAATTAATGAAATTTTGAAGTGTTTTTTTTTGTTGTGTTTTTGTTGTTGTTGTTTTACGTTTCAACAACAAATTTCACATTTCTACAAAAAAAATAAAGAACCCTTTACTGAAACATAATTTTATTAATCAGCTCACCCAATCAAAAGATATAATATGGACACGTGGACAAAGGGCCCTTATTTCCTGCAGATGTTAGGGGGTGTTCCACTGGAGCATAGCCTACAACCAACTGTACGACTCTAGGATCGGTTGAAAAAGTTGGGCGTCAGGGACAAAAATCCAGAAAATAGGGCTGGAAAAATCTGTGTCAGTTTTACCTACAAGACAGGAAATAATAGATCCCAGCTCGTCTGGATGTAGAGGCTGACCTAACTTCAAGTCGAGATGTATTCTACACGATTAGATGAGAAACTACCAGGACAAGCAGTAAACCCCCAATAGGCAAGCCATATCATGCCAGGAGAAGCACTAGTGACATACCAACTGGACTGAAGAATTTTCAGTTTTGATGAATTTCTGTGGAAAAATAGGATCAAGTGTCAACCAATCAACTAACCAAGAACTAGGTCAATGCAATGCTGAATATTTGGATCCCATCATGTGACCAAAACTTCAACATTGACATTTTTGTTATTTTAATTATGGTTTTTAGTTTTTCACTTTAACATTATATAAGAAATAAATTTTTCTGATTATGATTAAATGACTGAACTGGCCATTTTAAATAGAAAATTTTGACGCTGATATTTCAATAAGCAGAGGGAAATGTGCTTCTTAGAATGTCTCGTGACAATGACAACCCTCTTACTCGTTCCTGGCTTTTATATGAATTTGGACCTTTGGGAAAGTAACTTTTAAAATGTTGTCCCTGTGAGCAATTTCTCTACTAGTCCCAGAGCTGACACACTTTTATTTACCCCGGAGTGTGCAGGTCATAGCTTGGTTGTTTCTATAGCAGAATTTTATGCTGAATTCAGAAATCTATTTCTTACTAAAATCGGGTGGCGGGTTAATTCACAGTTTGACTCCAAAGAGGGGTACCGTCTTTCAAAAGTTTGACCGTCTTAATAATGTCAAAAATCAACATTTATATTTTCTTTTCTGTTATTTCAAACACAAACAGTATTTATTTGACTCAAATCATTCTATAAATATATATTGGATAATTTTAAAATGTTATCAATCACTTAACACTGTCACACATCTTGAAATCCAAGATGGCCGCCATGAAAATCATGTTCCATTGACAAAGTTCCCTTCATCTCTCGACATATTCATTACTTACTGTTATTGAACTGATACAGCTGCTTAATTGACATCTGTAGCATTTTATATGTGAAACTGATGAAAGTAATGAATAACTAGATGAAGACAGTGATCATGTCAAATCCAATATGGCTGAAATAAAACAAATGTAGCTTTCATATAATCCATTTAAACTGTTCCGCTCAAGGTTATATTGGTACTTAATGTAGATGAACTTACTGTCAATATACATGTGGAATGCTTGAGATTAATAAACTAAGGTAATGACATTACATTAGAGTCACACACATGTCAGTACATATTATATATTATTCCACTCAACTAGAAGAGCTTTGCAACAAGGGGCTGTATGATTAGAAAATTTGTTCATCATCCGAATTATCATCACTGTCTGATGCTATTATGTTATCATTGTCTTCCTGTTCTTCGAGGGTATGGTCTTCTAGTACATCACTGAGATTTTGAGGGACCTGGGCACCATCATACCAATTGAGCTGGTATTTTCCACCTGTCAAGCACCACCCATTTTCAACAGGACTGTATGTGATTGGACAACTTGTGCAAGCCTTCTTCCACATGGATGCTACGAAGTTTGCTCTTTTGATCTTGTTTAAGAGGGATCGTTGACATGGTGGCATGGCACTTGGATTGAGGCCCTTGATTTTGTTGAGAGGATCATCTCCCTCTTTGGGAGCATATTTTTCCTGGAACATCACATGCCTCACCGTATTGACATTTGTCTGATCTGGATAGCCATACAATGCACAGACAAATTGTTCAATATCGCGCTGCAGCTGCTCAGTTACAGCAGGTTCCTCTCCCAGTTTGGCTAGAATTTTTGCATATGTTGGAGATTTACACATCAGCTTGAAAGGTCTAACTTTCCCTTTATTCATGAATGCCGCTGTGTAGTCTGAGCCAGTAAGTGCATGTAAACCAGGCAGGGCATCTATTGTTTCAGGTGCAATGTTTTGAAGCAGTTCATGAATCTTGATGAAGCGTCTCGTATTTTTCCCAGTGAGCCCAGCATCCATCCAAACTTTTGGTGTTTGTTGAAACAAACTACAGTGATACAATAAAAGTACCAATATGTCTGTGTCATTGCATCGTACAACAACATGATGCTCTGGATTTTCTTCTGTTATCTTCTTCAGATGGTAGATGATCCTCGTGTCTGCTTCTTCATGTTGGCAGTGATATTCCTGTACATCCACACACTTGAGTTCATCATCCTGAACAGTGTAGAGATAGCAAACCTCATCCAGAGCCAGATAGACCATATGACCTTTGAGTATGTGAGTTCGTGATTGGTCACGCCATTCCTGGGCAAGGAATTGGAAGAAGGCTGTCTTGAAACTGGAAGATTTAAGTGTATCTGACCAGTCTTTTGGTCTTTTTTGATCGCTTCCAGTAATACAGTAATCAGTGCTTTGATTAACTTGCGATCGAAGTGCATGTTCTACATCCTTGATGTTTGGTGAGTGGTAGCTGTCGCATACAAAATCAATTCTCTTTGATTTGTTCTGACATAGGTCTTTAAGTATCTTTGTAGCAATCTCGCCATATGTCTCTGGAATCTCCTGAAGTATATGCAGGTAGAACATTGCATCAACAATGATGATATCCACAGCTGCAGGTTGGGTGCTCTCTGAGGTGCTCTCTAGCTTAGCCATAAGTTGGGACTTAACTGTCTTCATCAGGGATCCATCAACATGTGACAAGGACAGAGGGAACTCCAGCAGTGGGTAGCTTAGAACCTTTGCCATGTTCACTTTTTCCTGGCTGCTGATGTACAGAAGCCTACCAAATAAATCACGGGTGTTCTTGAATTCAATGACCTTCTCAGCTTTCCCCCTGATTTTAGTTTTTGGTGTTGCAGCTGCAAAATTTTTCACCTTTCTGCGACGAATTGGTTTGTCAAACCTGCTGTCATCATTGAAGCAACCAGTAACAAAGTCCTGATGCCATTTCTCACCTATCTGTTGACACTGTAGTAGGTCATCTCGAATATCATTGGCAACTTCTTTTCCTGTGACAATATTGAAGAGAGCATCCTTGGGGGTTATTACAAAAGGGTTCATTGTATTTTCAATGCATTTGATCAAACGGTCAAGGTCTTGTCTGTCCTTTGTTACTCTATAGGGCTTCAGACTTGGTGTAATGAAAACCTCTAGAGGGCCACAGCTACCACCTGACATATCCCAACAAGGACTTATTCACTCACTATTGGGGTGCCACTTGCCTCATTTAAAAAAAAATAATTTATACAACACACTCATTACCTCCGCCAAGGTTTGTCTGTTTGTTTGTCTGTCAACAGTCTAGCGTAAACAGTTATGGACGGATTTTCACAAATTGTTCAGGAAATGTCCGAAATGGGCCAAGGACCAATCGATTAGTTTTTGGGGTGATCCGGATCACCATCTGGATCCAGGATTTTTTTAAAGGATTCTTTACCTTTGTGAGATAGGGGCAATTAGGACATTATGGCATATAACTTCACAAATAACACTTCAAATGTTTAGTAAAAATCACAGTGTGGGATCATGCTCTAATAAATCCTGGAGTATAATCTGGATTACAACATTATTCTGGATCTGGTGATCCCATAACAATGAAAAAATGTTCAGGTTGGAAATGGCAGCTGCCTTGGCGGAGGTCTGCACTCTCTGAGTGCCCTTCTAGTTTAATTTGAGTTCATCCCACAATTTATTCCAAAGTGTGGTCCTCTAGATAGGCAACAATAAACTCCTTCAGGAGCAGAAAAACTCACTGTTTGTTTGTTATGCTTACATCAGTATTAATCTAAAGTAATATTGAATTTGGCCATTCCATCAAAAAACCACATAATAATTGCTATGTGCAACAAATTTATGTCAAATGAACTTTCTTAATTCACTTCAACTCTATTAAGCTTGTGAATATATTTTATGAATGTGTGCCATGTACCTAAATACTTACCTCTGATGAGTCTCTCTGACAAAACTGCACAAGACATTTTGCAACTAATGTAGTACATCCATTATATTAATATAATAACTATGTCAATAAACAATCTAGTCACAATTACACAGTGATGCTACAAGCTGTGATGTCATAAATCAATATTACACATCATCACATATGATTACATCACAAATGCCTCTTTATTGTGATGTCACCATAGACAAGCAAAATGTTATTGCCTATCAACAAATTAAATTAAATCATTTCAGCACAGTCAGGCATACAGTGCGGATGTCACTTTGTGCAAGAGGCATAAGAAATGGGTTCTTGCTTGGTTTACTCAATCACCAATCCCAAAGAATGAATGAATGATTGAATGAATGAATCAATGAATAATCATATGCATTCCACATATAATTGTCAATAAAAATATTGTATTATGCACTAAGTACCAAAATAACCTTGAGCAGTACAGTTTAAATGGATCATATGAAAACTCCATTTTTTATTTTAGCTATAGGGGAACTTTGTCAATAGAACATGATTTTCATGGCGGCCATCTTGGATTTCAAGATGTGTGACAGTGTTAAGTGATTGATAGCATTTTAAAATTATCCAATATATATTTATAGAATGATTTGAGTCAAATAAATACTGTTTGTGTTTGAAATAACAGAAAAGAAAATATAAATGTTGATTTTTAACATTATTGAGACGGTCAAACTTTTGAAAGATGGTACCCCTCTTTGGAGTCAAACTGTGAATTAACCCGCCACCCGATTTTTGTAAGAAATAGATTTCTGAATTCAGCATAAAATTCTGCTATAGAAACAACCAAGCTATGACCTGCACACTCCGGGGTAAATAAAAGTGTGTCAGCTCTGGGACTATACATATTAAAAGCGAATCATATCGGCCCCCAAAATAAAATTACCTGGTCAAATCGGCCCCCTATAAAATAATTTATGGTCAAATCGGCCCCCTAGATATTTGGTACCTTCTGGTGGATGTGGAATATTGGAGCTATCCATCCAATAGGCATTAACCAATTTATTTAACTATTTCCATTTTTGTGCAATTCTCCACACTCAGATTGCTAGTTTTTCTTTATATTTTCACAACAACTCATACACATTGGGGTTACCTGTGAGATAAATTATAAAATTAACAATAATAATACTAATAATATTAATTATTTGTAATAAATTAGGAGATATGAACTTAATGCCTATTGTTCTTTTTGATGCCCACAAGGGGGGGGGGGATGATATAATTCTCTGCATGGACATCAAATGAAACACTCACCTTTTAATGTCTAATACTGTTTGTTTAACACTTTAGCTAATAATCCCTATACTAAACAAATACCAAATATCACTAAAGTTATAATCCCATCAACAGAGGCTGTGCAGACAATGTAATGGCACTATTATAAAAGTAACATAAACAAGTGTTATTGCATATAGGTTACAAGGGCTTGATTACTGTATCTTGACATGAGATTCCCTCTTTAGGAATCCACATCTTTCATATGTGTTAATTACACTTAGTAAAACAACATATAAACAATCAACACTATTGTCATAACATTGTCATGCATATTTAACCAACCCATTATTTTAAGAAGGTCCTGGTTACAATTAATTTATGCATTTCCTCTATGAAAGGGCTTCTTATTTCTCCAATTATCATTCAGCCTTGGAAGTCCAAAGTAGCATGATATCATTGTTAAGAATCAGAGTTAGAGGTAAATATTTTTTTTTCCTCAGAAATATTATTATTTTATTGTTTTTATGTTTTCTATTTTTTTCTTTCTGGATTATGAGATATCTGTAAAATGTTTTTTTTTCTAGTGTAGGATGCTGATTTGTCAAGGTCCGACTTCTTCAGGGGGCCGGTTTGCCGAGGGCCAAATTTTTTAGGGGGCCGATTTGCCGAGGGCCGATTTAGCAAAGGGCCGATTCGTCCAGCTCCCTTAAAAGCAAACAAATCCTAACCTCTGGGAAAGGACCCAATTCTGGCTGTAAGGGTAACGATGCTGTAGTTCTGGTAATATGATGGTATCTAATCCTTATGTTGACTGTCCTTGACCTAATTTTCTCGATTTTTGATTGATCGACACTTGATCCCTCTTTTTCCCAGAAACTGCTCTGTGGAAATACGCAGAGAATTTGATTTATATGTGACCAAATAAAAACACTACATTTACAATATACATATGGACCTTTTCTACCTGGCAACTTCAGGATTCTAATTACTTACACTGTTTTCTCATTCTTATCAGAGTATATTGTCATAGTTTTAACTCACATCATACTTGAAATGGACTGCAAACGAATAATATAAGACTCAAAATGATAATAAAACGCGGCTTCATGATAGGACAAGACTGGATGTGATAAGGAAAAGACTGGAGTGCTTAGGACAAGACGAGAAGTGACTAGGGCAAGCCGGTTTCCAGGTAGGCAGAGCCACAGTCGAGAACAAGAGTAGGGCCGAGTTGATGAAATAAAACATGCTTGACATTTTGCCGACCCATCATGACAAGCAGGAAGTCACAACCAGCCATAGCCGACTATGTAAACATTGCTCCCAGCCTTCGAAAACTTCTTAATTATCGGCAAGACTGCCCCAGTGAGACACCCTATTATTGTGACGTTTTTTATATAGTTGCTAAGGGTGTATGTCTGCTCATTGTCGGTAAAGAATTTCCATATTTTTCATAGATATTGTCAAAACTGTTCAATCTACTAATACATTTGATGTATCAATTTCAGACTGCTTCTCCTCATATGTTTGACCAAAATCAATGCAGAAATAAGTGCGATATAATTATTTGCTGAATAAAAGTAATTTACATCCAGAACATAATACACAGTAACAAAACAAGGGGTGACAATTGTTATTTTTAATCCTCAAGTAGGGTCCATAATTCTTTAAATTGTTTGTTTCAGCAGCATCAAGCTTAACTGAAGGCAACTATGCTTTACTTGAATTCATTCATTCAAGAGGTTCATATTATAGCTTTGTTAAATACATCTTACTGTAAATGCTATAACATTTTCAAAACTCCCTATGTCATATTTAATCAAGTCTTTTACTCCGAATCAACCAACAATTTCCTCAATCCATTAATAAGTGGGGCTTGCCATGGCCACAGAAGTGGAAAGGAATCAGTTTTCCATTCTAATTCTATTTTAATAATACTTTTACAGTGCATAATCTTCGTCTATTGACAGACTCTAAGATGCAAAATGCCAGAAGTTAGAGATTGTAATCATTAAATTGGAAGCATTGCAGAAGTCGGCACCACAGAGAAATAAATAAACCAGACCAGTCGCCACTAAATGCCAGATCACATCAGACCATCTTGTGGTTCAGGAGTCAACCCAAGACCCACTTGTTATGACTGGTATACCAAACAATAGAGTTACCTCTGCTCGGTTTTTGGACTAATCTGCTTTGGTCATACCGCAAAAGATGTAGGGTGGGTTAACTTAATTGCATATGCTTTTGCAAACAGGTAGGTTTTTAAGGCTGTTTCTGACAGAGGTAAAATGGTGGAATTACATATGTTATCAGGTTCAACAAGGCCATTCCAAATTTATGCCCCTGTTCCACCAAAGGATTAAGCCCCGATTCTTGATGGGAACCTTAATCCTTGAGAGTCTGTGAAAAAAAACACGAATAATGGGTGGGACAATAGAATCTTGATCCAGGTCTGGGATCAAACCCAAATCATCCCCAGGAAGCCTCAGACTTCCTCAGACATCTCATGATCATTCCTCGACTAAGAGGCGATGAAACCACGATTGTGATAGGATTCAACACCGATCCTGTCTGAGACATACCCACAGGGTCTCAGACTGGTCTGTGACTTCCTCAGATTTCCTGGGACTAATAGCAGATTTTCTCAGACAGCTGTGGCCGATTTTTGTTTCTTTGTTTTGCATAGGGGGTCAGGGATAGATCTGGTATTACGTACAGAACTCCTGGGACTAATACAAAGCCGACTTGGCATTAAGAGTCCCAAGAAGTCCAAGATTGTGTAAATTTGGCTCTGAGGAGGTCTCACGAAGTCTGAGACTGGAATATTTGTGGGTAGGGGCAAATGAGGATCGGTTACAGTCGTGAAAAATATCAAAGATGTTTGATATTTAAACAGACCCCAACAGATCCAAACAGACTTAAGCAGATTGTCTGGGACTCCACATTTTAAGAAAACAGATCCCCAATATACATTAATCAGGAGCCTTAGTCATGTGGTGGAACAGGGGCATTAGCCACATTAAAGGTCACAGGCTACATTTTTCAAAAAAAGTGTGAATATAACTTCATTACATACACAAACACTTTGGGAATTATACATTGTGGTTTGTTTCATGAAATATATGATATGAGAGCAACAGATCACATTTAAAAAATATCCTGAAGTGAAGCTGAAAAGCTGACGTTTATTTTCTCGCAGTGGATGAATGATCACATAACAGGTTCATAACGAAACTTTGTTATTGTGATGGGAACAAACAGTTAAAGTGTGGGGTAACATTTAACCTCTGTCAAAAAATCCGCATCAGCCTCATTTCTTTAACAATATACTGCTGTTTGTTCTAAAGTTTACTTGTAAGTTAATACCCAGTGATATTTGAAACCGACATAGAGGAAAGTTAATCAGTTCAAAACACCAACGGGTAATTTGCCTTCCTGGTTGGAAATATTTTGCAAATATTTACTTCCTCTTATTCCCTCCCCTGAACATATTGATTTTAGACACAGCCTTATCAAAGGCTCAAACGGAGGAAAAAATGTTTAAGATTCAATTCAAGCACTTCTATTTATCCATATAATCAAAATAAGTACTAAACTATTTATTATAAAAAAACAGTATTAAAATAACTCCTGAACTGTATTATGAAAACATGAGGACTTCTAAAAGTATTTTTCACAAATACTCGACTGTTTATTTATTTATTTTTAAATTATTATTATTTTGGGGGTTTTAATTTAGCAAACTGACACCACACAAAAGAGGTAAGACTGAGATTAGTGATGCCTACTCTTCTATCAGGATTTTTCAGCTATATGGTTCAACAATTTTTCAGCTTTGCAGATTTTTAAGTAATGCAAGACCATTGTCCTAGCCACAATAAATAAAACTTGAAAAGGGGAGGGGGACTTTTGCACTGAATTATCCAGTAATACATGTTTTATGTGTGTTTGGTGCAGGCCTTGGTTTTATTTATTTATTTGGGGTTTTACGTCGCTTTCAACACTGTACAGGTCATATCAGGATGGGTAGTTGGAAGGGCAGAGGAAACCAGTACATACAGTTCACTGGGGTTGTGTACTGTAAACTGCTGACCAACAGCAAGCAACTACCAGCTTTCCCACTTAAGGCCTTGACGGGGATTGAACCCCGGTCTCCGAGGTGGGAGGCGAGAGTGTTACCACTCTGCCATCAGGCCTTGGTTGAGACCCACTATTAGACATATTTGTTCACATTCAAGGGTTCTGTCGTTTATGCAAAAGTACAGAGCTTAAATGCAGAATGAAAAAAAAAACATCTCCAATTTTATTTCATGTATCAAAGTATGAAACAAAACTAAGATTGTTCATAGAAAATTACCTGTTAAACGAAACAAAGGAAACAAGAACTGGTGTTTAACAAGTTTGATAACTTAATAACTTTGCTCTCACAAACATTGTAATGTGGGTTCGAGTATAATTCATGGAGACATATACAATATATTGAAGTTTAGGTTTCTATCGAAATCTATTGTTATTTTAGGGACTGAAATTACAAAATTATAACATCTGCACAAATCAACAGATCCAAGAACAGGGATATTAAATTTGTGATTAAGTTGACATTACACAGATGTAAATCTAGCAGGCAAGAAAGACGCTAAAAGTGTCAAAATTCGAGAAAGACTGTTTTTATTTTATTTGCACTTATGTTACAATTACCCTGGATACATTAGTTTAACACACATGCAGATGTGTTATATATGTACAGAGAAAGGGAGAATATATTTGTCTTTTTGAGCTCAGTGGAAACTGCAGGAAAAGAGATAGTCAGGAACATAGGCCACAATAACATTAGATATTCAAAGTGACATCTTTAACTTTTTACCCAGCTCATGCCTTTATAATAATTACAGGGCTGCCACTCATGTTTGCTTTAGAAATCTCTGACTTTTCCCAGAGTGACAGTTTCATTTTCCCTGACCATCACGGTGAAATGATGATGATAACTGTTTCATAGATCAATGTTTTAGAAACCTTTTTTGATCAACACAGTAATAATAACCCTGTAATAAAATAATGAAAACAACAATTATATTGAATAAATGAGCACTGTGTAATGCAATACAATAAATACCACTTATTTACTGAGCCCCCTCAGATTACCGGGTTGACTAAATAAAAGTACTTGTTATTTGAAAAAAATTTATGATTGCATGAAACTGTTGACATGTAGTGAAATATGTTACTTCAGAATGTTAATTTAAACAAAGTAATACCCTGTCTCCAATATAAGTTATAAATACTTTAAAACCTGCCTATGCAACAAAAACGTCATTTGCAGTAAAAACTTTTGGCCTTAATCAATGCTTATTTGAAGGGCATTGAAATTACATAATAATGTGCACCTCATGTATTGTTCAAATTGTATATGGCTATTAATGTAGGATCGTGTAGATCAACATTACATTTCATTTTTTTGTACTTTGCTATTTGTGGCATCATGGCTTCAGTTAACCTTATGGGCGTGACTTAACAAAGTGCATTTTTGCTCACTTTCTAAGGAATCAAAATTTTCAGACTTTTTTCAAAATTCCCTGACATTTCCCCAACTTTCAATTCCCCTGACGTCTCCCTGATCATTGACAACCCTATAAGTTTTTCCCAGATGAAGGAACATTATTACCAAATAGCTTCCCATTCTGGTAGGTGATGAGTGTGTTGTGGGTTAAACTTCTGTCAATTAATTATATCACAAATAAACAAAAGGAAGTGTAGAAAAATACTTTTAAATATGCCTATGTGTGGAAAAGTCTTACGGGAATAATGCTTTGTTTACATTGTCATTGAACCTGTGTCTCATGGCTGATAATTTTTAAGAAAGACAACGAGTGAGAAATTATTGGATGGAACACCATGAGAATGATCCAAAATATCTTTGAACTGGAGCAGCGGCTAACCCCAGCACAGCTGCCAGTATCTGGTTCAAAGATCCCTTCAGCCCAGGATAAAAGTTAGCCATCACAGCAAGATACCTTGTTACTGGATAAAAACTACTCTTCACTCTAGAATAATGTCTGTGTAGACTGGATAGCAATTACCAGAATTAACACTGAGGTTTGTGACACAATAACCAGTCATTATCACATTGAAGCTCTTTCCCACCACCCCTGATCACTTGAAGCAGATTGAGCCAAACTTCAGATAAAAAAGACATAGACAATGAATAGACATTTACCAAAATTTGGACCATTACGTAAAACTATTAGATGAATGGATGTGGATCAATTTACATTTATTACAGAAGGACTTGGTCAGAATGGGACAATAATTATGTGACATGTTGCTGTGAGGTAATGGATGGTTCAACACTAACTCGTAAGGTCCTATACATCAGATGGCAATCCAAGGATAGGGATGTTTCACCAAATGTGGGTTATGGCTGGGGATATCGCCTGTAGTGTGAAAGGGATATAACTTGAATAAGCAGTTTGAACATAGATTTGGAATAATCTTTATGATGAGGGATGTTCAGTCAGTTTTCTCTCTTCATTCAGAAAGAAGTTAAGATCCAATCCTTTTGCAAAACCATACTCAACGTAGTTTCATTTTTTCATTGTTCTCCATCCTGCTGATCCCTGTTGTCTCTGGTTGAATGATTATTGATCTCTGCTTTCTCTGCACAAAGAAAATTTAGTGCTGTAAAAGTACTTTTACAATCAAAATTGGACTTATATATAGAAGTCAGCTCTGAATTTTTTGTCTGAATAAATTGTTTGGAATTACAAAAACTAACAGCTTTGGCAGGATATTTGATTAAATCTACTTTTTATTAGCCTTTGAAATACAAATGTTATAGTATGTATTAATTTACTTCCTCCGAAGTTATATTAACAGGGTGCCATATAACCAGATATATTATTATTTGTAATGTGATAAAAGACTAAACACTTTTTTGGCAAAATGGCTAAAATGATGTGGTAGCGTGGCCGCGAATCGTGGGCATTGGCTAGAATCGCGTTTTATTTAGATAGCTACATGAAATAATTTTGTCTTTTATAAGTTAGCAAAAGTTACTAACCGCAAGATGTCATTGTGTTGAAGTTGAAAGGGAAGTGCTATGATCGGTCGGTTTTGTGCTTGTTGGTCATGTGCTAGTTTGTTGGCAGATGCAGGTGAGTGTTTGGGTTATGTATGGTATGATATAATGGAATGCTTGCTTGTAACCAGTTTGGGCTTTGTAGTTGTAAACATTGATTTGATGTAAATACTGGTTATGTATTTTAGTTGTGATGGAAATATATTTAACCATTAGTTGGATTAAATATATTTAATTTTTATTGGACTTAGTATGTGATAAAATTATATCTAGTCATATTTATTTAATAATGAAATATGGCTTAATTATGTTGTGGTTATCTTTGTGACCTGTGAGTAGTACAGTCTTATTTAAATATTTGTTGCTCACTGTAAGATTTATGTTTATTTAATTCTAGGTAATAGCTATATTATTTTCAAAGTACTATTAGCAATGATTATGTATTTATAGGTGTTTTTGTAAGGCGATCAGCGTCAGAAGTGTGACACGATATGTGAATGGCTGTGTTAAGTCTTCAGTGATCACTATAAACTGGAGGTATTGTTCAATAAACATTGTGAAGATATCTGCTTGGTTTGATTCACCCTAGTCAAGCCTGCCCAGTTACTAACTGCCAACCAGATAGGGAACCTGTGGCAACATTTGGAGCCCCTAATGAGATTCTGAGGGTGTGACGACGGGACCATCAGATGTGACTACTTTTATTTTTGCCTTAGTTTTCTTCAGTCTTGGTGGCAGCCGACACAGTGTTGACACCTGCATCAAGAGTACCCCTGGAGAGTGATGTTGACTTAGTTAAGCGGGTGTTTGATTTGTTTCTGCTGGGTGTTGAATGGCGTTTTGGGGCATAAAAGACTTGTCGGTAACGACCGCTGCCGAAAGGTTATCATCCGAACAGTTAAAATGGAGATACAATATTAATTTATCTATTTTGGCATTCAGAGTGGTGAATACAGAAAGTGCTGAAGTTTATAAGAGTGTGCTTAACTAAACTTTATTGGTATATGTGTTCTACCAGTTATATTTTTTTGAATCCGTGTCATTAAACTTACAGACATTATTCTTGATCCATAAGTGCTTATATGAAATTATTTGGTCACTGCAAGCTTTAGTAATTCAGACCTATATATTGCTTTTATGATTATTGGGAATGATTTATATTTGATTTATTTATTCCATATTAATTGACTTGTGTTTAGTTAATTTGATGTGTATTTGTTTTCTACTGGTCAAATCACAAGTTTAAGTTGTGTTCAGTTTACATTACTGCTTAGTAGTTGTATTTACGTTAGCTTTCTTTGTGTGTGCAGTTGCATTTGTTTATATGTCATATTTAATTTATCTATTTCTGCAATCTTTTTTTAGTCTGGAGGTAATTAGTGGTAACTGATTTTTGGGATGTGTTTAATTAAGTAATAGTTTTCTTGTTTTATATTTTTATTCTTATTTATTGATTTTGTTGTAGCCAAGTACTGGGATTTTGTTTTTCTCGGGTGAAAGTAGTTTAGTATAAATTTTGATTGGTGTGTGTGGAAGTACGTTGTGTTGACTTTGTTTAATCTATCAGTATTTGAACTGTTTTTATGTACATATGAATTTATGAAGTAATTTTTTGATTTTGCTGGTCAAACTTATGCTTTATATATGAATAATTTATCTAGTCATATAACGTTCAGTATATTTGGGTATATAGGTGAGTTTGTTTTTTATTCTTCATACATTTTTGGTGTATATTTTCATTTATTTTCATTATAAATGTTTTATTGATCCCATATTTATTATTGTACATAATAATAAATGTACTTGCATTTATTAAAATTTGGATTGAAAGTACGTGAATGAATGTGCTGAGTGAAGTTGAAGTATAATGTGAGTCTCTTTATTGCGTTTTGACTAATTTATTGCTGTTTTCAATAGCTTGTTAGTTATATTCTGGATTGGGATTTGTTTTATCATTATATTTGTCGGATTTATTGCCACTCAATAGCCATCAATTGCATTACCAATTTTTAACCAGTCGTGCATTCTTGTTCGGTTTTTGTGGAAAAAAACAGGGTCTGCTGTATTCATTTCCGTTTGTTGACCTGTTCGTTTGTTTTCACCTTTGGGACTCATGTTGGGTTAATGTGAGTTATCTGCTATACAGAATTATTTATTGACTTATTGCTTTACCTTTTGCATAGGTTTTTATTATTATTAGGTTTTGCAGTGAATAAGCTTTACTTTGACCTATTTTGCAGTGAACTTGTATTTTTTGAGCACTTGGATCTTTAATTTTTCTTTGCATAAATATTATTTTGGAGTTTTGATTTAGATTAGCTTGCATTTTACATTGACACTTTGAATTTGTATTTTTTGTGAACTGGTAGAACCTTGAAATATTTTCTGAATGCCTATGAGTTGTGGTGACATCATGTCGACATCTCAGATTGTGTACATCAGCGGGTTGGACTCTGATTATGACCCGGTTGAAATTTGCAACAACTTGAAACTAGATGTCAGTCCGGATAAGGTCATCTGTGATTGCATTCCACATGATCATGATCTTTTCGTTATTTTTGTGGATGTCAAATATGTTGAGATGGTGATTGTGAGACATCACAACCGGCCTCTTTGTGGCCAGATGGTGACAGTCCAGACACTTACACCAAAACTGACTAGTCTTTTGGTCAGTCTGAAACCAAGCGTTCTTGGAGCTTATTCCAAGCCTGAGCAGAAGGTAAAGACAGGGGTCACTAAGTCGACTCCCAAAGTTGAACCCAAGATGAGTGACATCCTGGAGGCAATAGGAGGATTGTCGGTGATACAGAGGAAGCAGTTGAGTGAGGCCCTTCGAGTTTCCCTGGACCCTCCAGTGTCACAGGGAATTGCTTATCCACCTGAGCTGAAGACAGTTAAGCCTACTTTGCCAGGTCAAATACCTCACTCACCGCCAACTGGTCTTCCTGCTGGACCATTTGAGTCAACACCATTTGGTAACCAAACTTTTCACTTCGGCAACCAGAATACTGTGCACAGTGTAAGAGTGAGCACTTTTTCTGGCTCGTCCAAGGATTGTTCGTATGAACAATTTCGCCATGATGTGAACTGCTTGATTAGGCAAGGTTGCCCAGAAGGTATGGTGTTGACCGCTATCAAGAGGTCCATTAAAGGCCAGGCGCAGGAGCTGCTTCTTCATATGGGGGAGAGTACTTCCGTCAGCGACATTCTTCGACGCTTCGAGATGATGTTTGGAGATGTTAATCCTCTACATGTGTTGTTGGCCCAGTTTTATGCCGCAGAGCAAGGGGCTAATGAGAGTATTACTGAATGGTGTGCCAGGTCGGAAGATATAGTTTCCAAGATTACCAGGAAGGATGCTTCCATCATTAGCCCAGACAATTACGATATTGTGATCAACACACAGTTCTGGACAAAGCTGCGCAGCGGTAAGATCAAGGATGCCCTTACGTACAAATTCTATGCTTTGGCTGGCAGTCCCAACTTTATTGTGGAGGCAAGGAAGGTTGATGTTGAGTTCTGTGCACAGACAGTAAAGGTGCAATAAGTAGATGCAGAAATGTCACCAATGTTTAAGAAAGGGTTCGATGAAATCCTAGCCAGGCTCACCACTTTGGAGACCAAGTTTTCCCAGGTGACACCATCTATGACATCTTTAGATTCCACTTCGTCCCAGAAAAAGACACTCTTTAACAATTTCTATGTTCACTACAGCTTCCCGAGAAGGTTACATAGTGATCAGTGCCGAAACTTTGAAAGCAAATTGATAGCTGAGCTGTGTCAGATGGCGAATATCAAGAAGAGCCGTACCACCCCATATCACCCTATGGGAAATGGGATCTCGGAAAGGTTCAACTCCACTCTTCTTAATATGCTTGGCACTTTGGATCCAAAGAAGAAAGCTGACTGGAAAAGTCATGTCGGGTCTCTTGTCCATGCATATAATTGTACTAAGCATGACACGACTGGATTCTACCCTTATTACTTTATGTTAGGTCGCCATCCTAGGATTGCAGTAGATCTTGCTCTTGGCCATCATGAATCATCTGGTCCTGTGAAATCTCGTGACTACATAAACAGTCTTAAAGAGGGCCTGAAGAAGGCTTACGATTTAGCTGAGTCCTCTGTGAAACGTAGTCAGGCAGATCAGAAGGATAGGTATGACAGGCGAATTCGCTGTTTTGGAACTCTGGGACAGGGTTCTGCTTCATAATGTGGGGCTACAGGGTACTCATAAGATAGCGGATAAATGGAGCCAGGATGTGTATGTTGTGGTAGAGCAACCCAATTCTGATATCCCAGTGTATGTGGTTAAGCCTGCAATTGGGAGTGGGAGAGCTCGGGTACTGCATAGTAATTTGCTCCTACCCATACCTTGTTTGCCACTAGAAAGTCAAGCAGTACCACAGCCGAAACCTCATCAGCGGGTTTCTCAGAGCGCATTTGACCAAGCGGATGGTCCAATTCGTTTTCCCAGTGGTGACAGGGAATCTGAGCAGTCTGATGTTGAATCAGATGTTCACTCTGATGAGGGAATGGTTGTACCTAAACCCAGGATTGTGGTTCCGGTGCCAACTCCCAGGAGAACTCAAGGTTTATCAGTCACCCCACAAATAGATGAGTCTACTTTGGCTCAGTCGAATGGGTCAGTGAGTGTTGTTCACCCAGATAATGGTGAGGTAGTCTCCTCTGGTACTGGGGAGGCTTTGAGTGAACTCGTGGACGATGGTTTAGGAATTGAACCTGGTAGTGAGGACTCTAAATTGTCAGAGGAAGTGGTGTCCAGATCAAGTTCCTCAGACTCAGATAATAATGGTGACGTCAGTGTTGCTTTAACACTCCAGTTCCAGCACCAAGGAGGTCTACAAGGGTGAAATCGACTGCCCATTTGACACCACATTTTGTGTATAATTTCAACCAGGTCATAGGAGATGGCCAGCAAACTGTTACTAGTGATGACAGACCAACCAATGACATCCAAACCCGTGATAAGATTAATTTTTTGAAGAATGTTTTAGAGTTATTTTGATAGGTTATTTTGACCTTTCATTGCTGTTGGATGACCTTTTCAATGCAACTTTGTCTAAGTTTTTATGTTTTTTTACGTGATATTCTTTTGAATTGGAATGGTTATGGAAAATAATCATTTTTTGTATTATTATATTTATTTTGAGCTATATGTTACAACTGTGGTGGAATTTGGCTTAGGGTTTGGACCAGTTATTCTGGTGTGATTGTGTAGGTAACCTGACTTTTTATGTCAGGATGACATTTCCCAATGCGGGGAAGTGTGTGGTAGCGTGGGTGCGAATCGCGGGCTTTGGCGAGAATCGCGTTTTATTTAGACGGCGGGACGAGATAATTTTTGCAGAAGTTGCTAACAGCGAGATGTCATTGTGTTGAAGTTGAAAGGGAAGTGCTATGATCGATCGGTTTTGTGCTTGTTGGTTGTGTGGTAGTTTGTTGACAGATGCGGGTGAGTGTTTAGGTTATGTATGGTATGATATAATGGAATGCTTGCTTGTAACCAGTTTAGGCTTTGTAGTTGTAAACATTGATTTGATGTAAATACTGGTTATGTATTTTAGTTGTGATGGAAATATATTTAACTATTAGTTGGATTAAATATATTTAATTTTTATTGGAATTAGTATGTGATAAAATTATATCTAGTCATATTTATTTAATAATGAAATATGGCTGAATTATATTGTGTTAAGTCTTCAGTGATCACCATAAACTGGAGGTATTGTTCAATAAACATAGTTTATAAGATATCTGCTTGGTTTGATTCACCCTAGTCAAGCCAGCCCAGTTACTAACTGCCGACCAGATAGGGACCATGCAGCAACAATGACATAGAAATTGATTTTTGAATATAATAAAGTTTAAAGAATGTAAAATTCCTGAAACACCACAAATCACTCTCAAACTAAAAATCGATATGCACATAAATCTAGCTTGGCAAAAAAGCTGAAAATGCTACATTTGGAATTTGTATTTCTAGACTCTATTTCAAACAAAAATGTACAATCTAAAATACTCAATTAGGATTATCATAAAAGCTTAATGGAATTTCCATTTCTATTTATTATAAATTTGGTAAAATAAGTAAGGATAAGACATTACTTTAAATAGCAGAGGTACATTAGGACAGACCACCTATTTCCCCAGATTTTATCATGAATATCTGAAAGGTAAATACAAACTTTTGTCGAAATTAGAGAAAACATCAAAATTGAAAACAAAAAAAAGTCACCAAGCATGCCTAATAAATAAAAAAGAGAAAAGGAAAATAAGGACTTTAGTAAACATCATCTCATATCTGTTGAAAGATGTGTAGGTAGCTTATAGCTGTAGAATGATTGAATCATAGCCAAAGTATTTATTGATAACACTTATATATAATTGAAAGATGGATAAAATGGATTGTGGATAAGATGGATTGTGTCTGCGTTAAACATACTCTGAAACATTGATGTCCAATTGGGAAAAATGTCAAACTATCCAAACTGGGTAAAGAATAAAGAGACATATAGCCTGAAGGAAAATATTTAAGGACTTTAAAAGTGATTAAACATATTGAGGTTGATTTAGCTTGAAAGTTTTGAACTAATTGCTGCTGTGTTTAAGAAATATATATTCAATTATCAATTACATTATATAAATGTTACCCATCTATATTCTATTGTTCAAACTTTTCTCTTCCTTGTACCAACAAAAAAGAATTGGAACATCAGAAATTATTATGACACAGTAAATATAATTGAGTAGCAGGGTAAATTCTAGAAGGGGGTGCCACAGTATATTATATCATCCACATGATTGAACAGATCAGGGAAGAGTAGTATATAGTGGGCATTTGACCCCCCATACATCCTTCGTAGGAGCACTTCCGCTTCCGGTTGCATAGTGGGGCATTTCTGGTTCTGTTTTCGCTTGTGCATGCGCAGTGAAACAAGCAATCTGATTGAATGATGACGTCACATGACCAAATGCTATAATTTAATTGGTTGATGATGTCACATGACTACATTTAACATCCCATAGTGATACATCTGGTTGCTCATACTCATTGGGGCACTTCCGTATCTGGTTGTGCATGAGCAGTGTTGTGGAGCAATCTGATTGGTAGATGATGTGACCAACTGCTGCAATCTGATTGGTTGATGATGTCACATGACTATATTTGACCCCTATACATGCCTCATGTGAGCACTTCTGGTGATGCATGCACAGTGGAGCGGTCCCTGTGCACATGCACAGTGGAGCAAGAAATCTGATTAGTTGATGATGTGACTAAATGTTACAATCTGATTGGTTAATGACTAAATGTTAAAGTTAAAGGATGCAGTCATTTGATTGGTTGATGATATCACATGGTTGATGTGATTAAATGATATAGTCTGATTGGTTGATGATGTATGTGATAGAATCCTGTAATCGGATTGGTTGATGTCATTTGCAATATGATTGGATCTCACAGTCATTTGATTGGTTGATGATTAATTGGTGGTATTGGATTGGTTGATGGGTGATGATATATATATATATTTTAAGAATGCCATGTTTGCTAGTATTTTTGAATAATGCCATGGTTGCTAGGGGCTGTTTTTGAATAATGCCATGGCTGCTAGGGGCTGCTTTTGAATAATGCCATGGTTGCGGATATTTTGGAATGATGCCATGGTTGATGGGGGCTGTTTTTGGAATAATGACATGGTTGCTATGGTATATTTGAATGATGTAATTGTTGCTAGGGGTATTTTTTAAAAATGCCATGGTGGCTTCGAGGTTGTTTTGGAAAAAACACCATGGTTCCTATTTTTCAATAATGTCATGTTTGCTAGGTGCTATTTTTGAATAAAGTATATTTGATGTTTTTAACATAACATGTTATAGAATCTTCTGTGTGCATATTTATAAGACATAGTTTACATAGCCCGGTCACAGCCTCCACTAGTTCCCAGGGGGGACATCTCCCAGTGGGGACATCTTCCCCATGGGGAGAGCACTCCACTGACAGATTTAGAAATGGGTTGTCACAAGGTGTGTTGAAAGCTGGTGTTAAATAAAACATTGGAATGAACAGAATGTTGCAAGCCTAATAAAAATTGGCTCTAATATTTGAATGTATCAAAAATAATGGTGACAAAGTTTAACTTTGAACAATGGTTTTAACAAATACAATGGACAATGACATCAAACAGTAATAAAAGAATCAATTCTTCCTCCTCCATGGGTAGAGGAGATGTTCCACTGACAGGATGACCATGCAGATTTAAAGCCCTCAAAACATCAACACAATCTGCTTATTTAAAGAGAAAAAAAATTGACGGGAAATTATCTGCTGATGCTGCAAGATATTTGGTGGGAAATTATCTGCTAATGCTGCAAAATTTTGGGTGAGAAAAAATTGTTGGGAAATAATCTGCTGATGCTGCAAGATATTTGGCAGGTAATTATCTGCTGATACTGCAAGATTTTTGGTGGGACAAATTTTGGCAGGAAATTTTCTGCTGAACTGCAAAATTTTTGATGGGACAAATTTTGGCGGGAAAGTATCTGCTGATGCTGCACTTTTTTGGAGGGATTTCCTGGAAGGGTACAGGTATGTGAAGGTTTTATCATCATGCAAAGCAATGTATTTAGTTCCGTCAGTTTAATTTGACATTCCTGAGAGTCTCTGGCTACTCCAAAAACTTCTCTTTTGCCACTGAGTGTTTAGTAGTTGATCATAGTACAAATTATTTAATCATATAGTCTTTTTAATGCGATTATGTTTACACTTCAACTACTTAGGTTATTATGTCACAGAGTTTGTGAAGTCACAAGTTAATCTGTGTGTGACTGGGCTCAGTGACTGTGAAAATTCAACTTGGTGTTTTTAGTGAAAAATTACAGGCAGTCAACTCCAGACCAATAAAGGAAGCTCCCACATGGATTATACAGGTGGAGGGCCATTTCTTTCAGGAAGAAGATAGTGTGTGGTGTCGTGGCTGTTGCCGATGGGGCAAGTGTGACCACACCTTTAGGATCAAGGAAGTGGAGCTGTGCCTTAAGCAGACAGTGAGTCAATCGGCCGGTGTGCCTTGTGTCTACAGATTCCTGCGCCTGTCAGCACTGTCAGCACAAGTTCACATCAAAGTAAGTTTATTATATCTGATACAAGATGTGTCATTTATCTTGTATGTACAAAGTTTCATATTGAAAAACACAATAAAATTAAATTATTATTTGAGTATATTAACATGGGGGATCTATTTACAAACCTTAGTAAATGTGATATTAACCAAGCAGTTATAAAGTTAGAACAGTACCATGAAGATAATTGGAAAGATGTGGTAAACAATAAAGCCAAATTAAGAACATATAAAAAATTCAAAACATCTCTTGACCCCACAAATTATCTTGGAATTTACGGTGTGAAATTTTACAGTTGAGGGTGGAAAGTGGTAGATTTTGTAACCTTCAGCTTGGTCAAAGAATTTGCCAAATGTGCGATAATGCCATTGAAGACGAGTTTCATTTTCTATGTATTTGTACTATTTACGAAAATCTTAGAGAAAATTTGTATTCATCATATCATAACCTGTCCAATGATTTTATTGATTTATCTGATGACAAAAATTTGTTTATATGTTGAAACAACGTTATTAAATGTGTAACATTAGCATGAAATTTAAAAAATAAGTTATTTTATTAAATAATTATCAGGTTTTACAAATTCACCACACAGTACTAATTTACAGTTTTATTTTTAAAGTGACATATAAGCCCATGTGGGCTGGGTAACTTATCACTATCTATTTTTTGTTGTTGTTAAATAAATTGTTACATGTCACTATAATAAATAAACTCTTATGTCTTAAACTCTTATGTCACAGCTCAGATTCTGTCTTCCTTCCCAGCCAATGCACCAATGTGACTCAAGTAATCCTTCAGTGGCTCTGATGCTTTGCCTCTTTCGAGGGACTCCTTTGATTTCTATGAGACACACTTTTTGCCAGTACATTTGCTACATCATCTGCCGACGGGTACCCTGAACACTCTGCTTTGCTGTGTTATCAGCATGTCATGCAACAAAACACATGTTGAAACAATGTCTGTGAGAACCTTTGGCGTTTCTTCCATTGTGTCCATCTAATCCTGAATCTGCTTGCCAGGATTCCAAATGCATTCTCCACCACCCTGCCTTTAGAGATCCTGTCATTTGGTACTCTTTCTTCCCTTGTTAGTTGTCATCTGCTATAGGGTTTACTAGTTATGGCATCAGATCAAAGGCACCATCGCCGAGCAAATAGTAGTGTAAATGCAATCCTACCCCAGGGGTTTAGGTGCTCGAAGCCCCAAGCTGTCAATCTCTATTTTTTTCTTCAACTTACTGTAGTTAAATTTTTGGGCATCTGATTAAGATCCACTTGACCCAACATCTACCTACAGGAATCTGTAACCTGCATCAACCCGGACTGGAACCACTTGGTTGCGGTGTATGGGCATGGCAGGTATCAGTCCTCGGTCCCAGGCTGAGGATGTACATCTTGTGATGAGCTTGGTCACCAGTCTAAGTATTTGGTTGTGTACCAGGTGTTATTAGGTGGTGTCAGTGGAAACCAATGTGTCCTCAACCTTCATTGGCCGGTTGATAATTAAGTTGTTTACTTTGCTTCAGTTTCAAGCCAGTTATTTGGCAATGATTTTAGTTTATGGTGTTTTAATCTGACAATATACTGCGTGACTGGAGTCACTTGTGCTGAATATTGGTTACGAAGAACTTTGAACTGTCCGGTTCGCCTACACATATATAACTTGACACAGATGCTCTGAATGTGACGATGTTATACTTGACAATATACATAACAGGGACAGTTTAAACCTATCTTGCAGGATTATTTGGGCGCTGAGAAGCATTTGCTGTTGAATTTCCCTCGCATGTTTCCAAGCTTAACACAGTCATAAGTAGAGCACTAGGTTGTGTACTTAGGTTTTCCAGGCAATATATTATGCCACTGGTAAAACAATGTAAATTTGTGAAGGACAGTGGTAACAACGTCTCAGACTAATAAAACGCACATGAAAAACAAAAAAGTAAAAACCAAGAAGTCAGTTGTGCAGATTGGACCTGAGGATGTAAATGACTCTAACATGCTGATGAGCAGTGATCAGTCAGACGGAGAGTCAGAGTCAGAGACACAGGCAGAGGCATTACAAGTTCAAATCCTAAGAGAGCTTCAACAAAAAGTTAGATGCAGTAGAAGACCAAGTTGCAGGACCAGCGTCGACAGTACTGAAGAAGGTGCACGTGAATGAACAGGCAAAGTTAAGTAGCTTGAATCCTTGTGCATTGAAGAACAAATCAAAAAGTAAACATGAAAAAGAAAGAGTGTTTAAGTAGTGAAACTGATAGTGGTTCAGAGAGCGATGTTAGTTTACCAAAATTGTCAACATTGCGTACATCAATGGCAATTCAGAAACAAGTGGATGTCTGTCTTAGGGAACTAGAACCTATCAATGAAACTTCAGGTACAGAATTTGGTTCAAAATTGAAATCTAAAAGGAGGACCTGCTGATGTGTTAGTCAAAAAGAAAGTGGCCGCACGAAGACATTTTAGGAGGGGTCAACAGGTCATGTTTAACTTATGATCAATTGTGTAATACCCAATAGGTACAAGGGTTCTGCAAAATATACTTGACAAAAGAAATGGGGGAAGGCGTGAACATATGGTTTCAGATATGGCAGATCTGATGGAGGATGCCACCGACTTCACGTGGCAAGGGGCTAAGTTTGCTCATGCAATACTGTGTTGCAAACTGGATTGAGATACCCTCACATGGGACAACTCAGTACGCATTGACCGGATCAGAGGAGACCACGCCAAAAAACATATTGCCAACTTTAAGCAATGGCAAAAACCTCTCGAGTCAAAATCAAAACCATGGTTTTGCATGTTCTATCAGTCCAACTCGTGCAGGCATGATAAAGATCACAAAGTCGGTGGCAGACTCCACAGACATATCTGTGCAGCATGTCTGCAAAAAGGAAAAGTGGTTAAATATTCAGAGAAGGATTGTACCTCCTCTTAAAAGAGTTATAAAACGTGTAATCAGCTGTCCTCCCCAGTTTGAGGTGGACAGCTTTAATGGAAATTTGTTCACTCCTTCTATTTTGCAAATGTGCAAAAACATAATGACAGGTCATATCACTCCAGGTCTTATGCAAGTGTCATTAAAAAGGGTTTGAATAAAAGCGTAAATAAAATATCAAACAAAGCAAACACACAGGTTGCAAAAAATAAAAAATCCACTAGTGTATGGTGGAATAGTGAGAATAATGACAACAATGACACCGCTATTGTGGAAACAATGTACAGAATGACAGAAAACAATATACCAACATAATGACCCTAATTGTTGACAGTGATCAAATCCAGTGAAAACAATCACTTTACATTGGCATGGGATGTGCAAAAGATACTGGGGGTTACATCGATTCATGCCAAACAAAGCTCGACATTAATGAGCATGTACAGGACAAATTTGTCCATGCATTGTGGCGCAATACTGGTAAACCTGTCTGTGTCATAGGAATAGAATGTGACCTGTTCAAGAAATTTAAAGCTCAGTCTGACTATTCTGTTGGCTTGATTCTGTGTGGTGATCAAGTCTTGCCAAAATACAATGACAGTTGGGGGAGTGTAGTGAAAGACATTGCAGAGTTACACCATCTGATTAAACAAAGTGGAGTTCTCATTTTTTGGGGTGCCAGGGTTCCAGTAGAAAGTCATCGCCACATAATAGCATGGAAATATTTGTTAGCTGATTACTGGGATCAACAATTACTCCAGTTATTAGAGTCTGGATTCCCGGTTGAGTTTAATCAAGAATGTCCTTTGCAACATGAGTTAAAAAACCATAAACCTGCGTTGGAATGTCTGAATGACGTTGCTGGGTATTTGTATGAAGAACTTTAACATGGGGCCATTGAAGGCCCTTTTCAGTGTTTTTCTATTGAAGGCTGTCACGTCAGTCCATTCTTGACTAGACCAAAGCCACAGTCTGAGCATAGGCATGTCACTGTGGATCTAAGCTGGACATGTGGCCTTTCACTTAATAATGGGGTCGATCAGAACATTTACCTTGGATCTCAGTTCAAACAGACCTTTCCCACCATAGATGATTTAACAGCTAAATTAGTCGAGTTGGACAGAGATGCTCACATCTTTAAGGTGGACGTTAGCAGGGCCTTTTACCACCTAAACATGGATCCTGCAGATTATGACCTTTTAGGACTTTCCTGGGATGCTGCGTTTAGTGATAAATGACTTCCGTTCAGCTGTTGTCATGGCAGTAGGTTCTTTCAGTCCACCAGCGAAGCCGTGTGTTACGCTATGCATCAACGTACCGTCAAGGTCATCAATTATATCAATGATTTTCTTCGCCATCCCAAGACCGTCCGTGAGAAGAAACTGGTCGTGCTTTCAACTCAGATCAGCTCAGAATCTCCTCAGAACAAAAATGCAATCTATCTCAATGATGCGTTTTGTCATGGCATAGCTTGGTTTAAAAAAATTCTGGTAAAATACTATGGCAAGTCTATTTATGACCATAGACCAATTAATTCCACTATAGAACCGGATTCATGCCTCACAGGTCTTGGTGGTTGCTGGAAAAATTTTGTTTATACATTGTCTATTCCTTTGGGGTATAAAATATGAACATAGTTCATCTGGAAATTATCAGCATTGTCTTAGAGCTCAAATTATTTGCTGGCATGTGATATAGACAGAAAGTTTTAGTCAAATGTGATAACCAGGCAGTGGTTTCAGTACTTCAGTCAGGTAAGGCAAGGGACCCTTTTTTGTTGGGCTTGTGCCCAGAACATCTTTTACCTGACTGGTCTTGCAGAGATTGATATTGGGTATACACATGTAAACAGCAAAAACAATTGTATTGCTGATCTTCTCTCTAGGTGGCAAGGTTCGCTACCAAATAATATTGAATAGGGATCCCCCTAGAGATTGATGTTACATTGTAAACTACAGATACTATACTTTGTCTTTTCAGAAACACACAAAGGGTGAGGTTTAGAGAGGAGAGTCAATGCCCGGCTTTCTCATGCATTTCAACCCAAGACCAAGCTTTGTTATATAAGGTTGTTTAGAAATTTCATTGCATTCTGTGTGTGGTTATGTGTGGATTTGCACGTGTTGTCAGCCCACAATTTTTAGAATCCTTGGTAGAAAACAACACATCTGTGTGTATGATTCAGATTTATGTATCAGCTTTGACGGCGATGTCTGTAGTATACAATCTGAATTTCACCATATATGATCACCCATGTATAAAGTATATTATCAAGTCCCTCAATTTGGCCTCTCTGTCCAAAATGTCAGAAGAATATTATAGATATACCACAGTTAACGTGTATGGTTACAGCATGCAATTCCTTTGTGAATGGCCAGATATTCAAAGCAGTATTTCTCACAGTGTTTTTTTTTGGATTTGTTTTGTCTCTCCAACGCAACCCACCAGTTTGATGTATGTAGGCATTTAACTACAGCTGACGAGCATGAAGTCAAGTTGGTTGTGAAATGGTCAAAAACGTTGCAAACTAGGAATCAAATTTGTCTCATCTCTCTTCCACGTCTTCTTAAGTCAGAGATATGTCCATACAAAGCTTTGAAGAAAATTATCCGTTTATATGGTCCTGACAAACATCATGCAGCCACTATTTCAATGTCTTTCCTCTTCAGGCTGGCATCCGTTAACTGATTCTCGGGTGAGAAAGACTTTGAGTACAATTAACGTGACCTTGGACCTTCCAAAACATTTCTTCACCTTTCACGCCTTCTGACATTCAGGTGCCTCTTTTGCATATGAGGTAAACATACCTATTCAAGAGATCAAGGCACAGGGCACCTGGACGTTTGGATGCGTCTGGAGATATGTACAGTCTAGTGATCAAACAAGTTCTTCAGTGGCCAATAGATTCTGGCAAAAACTGTCCTAGATATATACATGTATATAAATATTCAATGCTCACTAAAGTTGGGCTTGAGGTGGTTTTATAAAACTATTCATTATATTGTATATTGTATTCAGATGGTTAATATTATAGATTTGTGTCGTTACATAACCACTGATGGCTAGGCATTATCACCCAGTATTAATTGTTGTAATAATATTCATGGGTTCGATATATGGGTTCACTGTTTCTGATGAGTCATAAAGTTTTTCTGTCTGAACCTGTCCTGTAGTTGTCTGAAATGTTGTGGTTATCCCTGGAGGTCAGGGGTCATAAGCTCATGAGACTCATGTGTGGTTGTGTATCCCTCATGTGTGGTTATAACAAGTCATGCTGCATGGTAGCAACTTGCCTGGTTGATTGATTAGTTATTGTAGTAATCACTTGCTTCTTAGTAATTTCATTGTATTTTATATTGTATTTTAGTCATAACCACTTATACTAGTCTGATTTAATCATTTTAATGTAACAGTTGAATGTACTTGCATATAATTGTTCAAGTCTTGTAACTTTTATGTAAACTTCATTTAGTTGTAGTAGGAAGGGAGTGGGAAGGGAGAAATTATTGAATGGTTCTGCTGTGTCTCAAACTCACAGCCTTCTCATTACACACAGAAATAAACACAAGTCTAGGTCTTTAACCAGCTGAGCTAAAGGGGAATCCCCAAAAGCCCAGGTATTAATAGAACTGATATACATGAGGATATTACATACCACTTGGTTACCAGCTTAGGTATTTGGTTGTGTACCAGGTTTTACTTGGTGGTGTCAATGGAAACCAATGTGTCCTCAATCTTCATTGGCTGGTTCATAATTGACTTGTTTACTTTGCTTCAGTTTCAGGTCAGAGTTTGAAAGACGAACATGAATTTAAATTCCGTCCAACCCTCCCTTTAATTTAGATCTAGAAGCTTAAGGTGGTTGATAAATATTCTCCATCTTATAAAAATATTCATTTTCTTGTATGTCGTATTCAGATGGTTAATATTACAGATTGATCTCGTTACATAACCACTGATGGCTAGGCTTTATCAGCCAGTATTAATTGTTGTAATAATAGTCGTGGGTTTGATATATGGGTTCACTGTTTCTAATGAGTCATATGGTTTTTCAGTCTGAACCTGTCCTACAACTTTGTGGTTGTCTGAAATGTTGTGGTTATCCCTGGAGGTCAGGGGTCATAAGCTCATGTGACTCATGTGTGGTTTTGTGTCACTCATGTGTGGTTAAAACAAGCCATGCTGCATTGTAGCAAGCTTGTGTGGTTGATTGATTGGTTACTGTAGCAATCACTTTCTACTTAGTAATTTCATTGTCTTACTAATAGTAATGTGTTTTATATTGTGTTTTAGTCATAACCACTTATACTAGTCTGATTTAATCATTTTAACGTAACTGTTGAATGCACCTGTATGTAATTGTTCAAGTCTTGTAACTTTTATGTAAACTACATTTAGTTGTACATATACATATAGTTTAGATTATGTTATTTTTACACATGAATCTAATCTTTGTAATAACAAAACTCAGCCTCGTGTTTTGGGATCTTGGGGGGGGGGCACGGTGGCAGAGTGGTAACACTCTCGCCACCCACGTCTGAGGCCGGGGTTTGGGTGGGAAAGCTGGTAGTTTCTTGCCATTGGTCGGCAGTTTACAGTACACAGAACCCTAGAGAAACTGTATGTACTGGTATCCTCTGCCCTTCCAACTACCCATCGTTATATGACCTGTACAGTGTTGAAAGCGACATAAAACACCAAATAAATAAATTGGGATCTTGGGGACTGCTAGAAAAAGAATCGCTTGTAGTTATAATATTCACTCCTAGATTTCCCTTGGCTTCCTCATGGTGATATTTTTCCATCAGGGTCTGAACTTCTCTTTGATTTATTATCAGTTTTAGGTGTGGGTTGAGTCGGGGTGGGTCAGTGCTTAAGTCTCTTTGGTTTGTCATTGGAGCTTGCTGTGGCCTGATACAGTTTGTCGGTTAGGAGTTTGCAGCTTGTCCTGGAAATTTCCTCATCTATTTGTGGAGAAAAACAAGCCAACCCCAAGTCAGGTCTGGTTGATGTAGACAAGTTGGGAACCATTACGTCCTGTTGAGAGGGGAAACCAACCAAATTGTTCACCCCTGACTCTGATAACCAACAGCTGTAGGGTCAGCTCCAGTTAATGAGACTAATTACAGGAAACATATTTTGGGGGTATACTACTTTAGTTACATTAATTTTCTAATTTTCAATTGAAATAAGTGCAGATATCAAAGATCTTAGAAATAACACTGTACAGGAAAAATGTTGTAAGATCATTCAGTTTACCTCTTTACTTGGAAGACTTCAGTTGTTTGGCCAAGGTAATGATTAGGGAGCAGGAACTGGAGTTTAAAACTTGAAAAAACACTGTGCACTTGAATAAAATAATCGATTACTTTGTACGTTAGAATAAAAAAATCAACATTTAATGAGCTAAACATTTATTTCTCATATTTATTGGAACACATTTAGCACACACTGCACAGTTGTCTTAAGTGAAATATGTGTGATATTTGCGTAGCAAAGGTCTTTAGCCTATTATGATGCCAAAAATATTAAAAGGTATTACCAGTTTTACAATCTACGTTATGTTATGTTATGTACTTTCCCTTTCATTTTGCAACATCACTGTGTATTTTGTTACAGTCCCCCACCCCGGGAACTCTGACTGAGTGACTGCTGACAAATTTATTTATTATACATAACAGATTAGAATGCACTGAGTATTTATATATCTATATATTTCTACTGACTACTTAATATGTACAGGCTTGATCTTATATTCAGGTTAAGGTTATTTTTGCAACTGTACATTTTGCCACAATCACCCACCCCGGGAACTCAATGAGAAGTGTGACTGCTAACAAAATTTATTTATTATACATAACAGATTAGAATAAGAAAGATGAGTATTGACTGTATTCAAGAGCATAAAGGGAGGAATTGGTGATAAGCCTCACCTGGACTTAGGTTTACAATTATAATATCAGTAATAGCTCTAACATAGTAAAGATTATGCAATATATAAAATGCCTCAAGCCCAAAAACAGATGTAGATTAAGCATTTCTACCACATCGGCAAAAGCCAGGACAATACCTTCACATAAGCGCTGATCTTGCTTGATATACCCCCACACAATCCGACGTCCAGGAGTCATGTTGTTGATTTTGCTGGAAAGGAACATGCGAGTTATCGCCCAGATTGGCCCCTAAACACTTTCTAACACCAAATGTCTGGAGTGTTTAAAATGCTTTTGGTACAAATTCGATTCTAAAGCAAGGCTATATGTTGTATAAATGTAATTGGTATAACGAGTTTCAAAGAATGTAAATTCCTAGTTGGGCACAAAGAACTCTCAATTTAAAAATCAATTTTAATCTATACAAATGCAGTTAGTTTAGCCAAAAATATAAAAAAATATGGAAAACTCTTGCTTCTGACTGTGAAGTAACTGGCTAGAAAATGCAAAGTTATGAGTTCCTGGCATTTCACTTTAAAGAGCCATTACAAATAAACCTGCTCCCAGTGTTTTTTTAAATTATGCTTTCAAATTAAACAAAAAGAGTATTCATGATGCTCGAAAGCCTTAATCACAATTCCTGGCAGTGTTACACAATTCAACTTTAAAATCACATTTGCAACATTCCACATTGGAAGAAAATAGAAAATACTGCATGTGAACTTTTTATTTTAGACTTCATTTTTAGCGTTTTATGCAATACAAAATGTTTATAAACAGCAAATTATAACTTTTGCTAAGGCTTTAAAAGTTTCTGTTTAAATTTGCTATAAGTTTGGTAAAATATATCCCAATCATTAACTGATTTATGATATGACATCCCTCTTTGTAGCACAGAAACATAGGACCATCAGTGTCATGTTTTAAAAGCTTGATTTCAACCTTTGACCTTCAATAAATAGCAACATAGTCTTAGATGCTATCAAACCATTAAGCTTGCCATTCATCATTTTAATAAACACAACTAACAATGCAGAATAAATAATGACAATTTTTATCTTTCTTTAACTTACAGAAATGGAACCTAAATCTTCTTTGGCTGAAATATGAAGAGGCAAAAATAAATGCAACATCTACACAGGTTAATCAGAATATCTGTAGATAAGTTCAACCTGTTGTAGTAATAAAAGGAAAAATAAAATTCAGTTTACAAAAATATAAAATAAATATAGAACAGTTAGAGCATGCAACATAAAAGATACATTAAAAGTAAATAAATCATTTATACACACTACATTTAAAACAATAGATTCCATTCTTCACTCAAACATAGCTTTACGAATGTTTATATTTGACAACTGTTCATAGAATTTGTACTATAGTTCATGTAATTTCAATCTTTTAGAATGTACCTGATCATACCAGCCAGATTTATGATAAATATGTTTATAGTTATAATATACTACGTTCAGCTAAACATTGGTTCATCTAAATTTTACATCATATATTTGAATGTAACCAAATATTGGATTTCTCCCTCTTGCTTCTGACTACCAAACTCAACCATTTCACTCAATGTAAACAAGTACTTTTTGGTAAAAGATATAAAGTTAATTTATAACTGTAAAGATGATCAAATGATAATCACTGCATTTACTAAATAACTGATATACAAATGAAACATCACTGTAATGGGTCTCTGAGTTAAAAATAATATTGTTTACATGAAACAATGTTGCACAAATCTCTCTAAGTAAAATAAAAGTAAATATTCCAATACATATACTGTGTCTTGTTAACTTACTTATTTATTTTGCTTAATGTCGCTTTCAACACATAGTTTACTTTACATCATCACAGGTAGTTGGAAGGGCAGAGGAAACCAGCACATACAGTTGGTCAAGGTTCTGTACTGTAAACTGCTGACAAATGGAAAGCAACTACCAGCTTTCCCACTTGAGTTCGGGCCAGGCACTGAAACCCAATATCAGAAGTGGGAGGCAAGAGTGCTACCACTCTGCCACTGTGGCCCCTATGTCTTGTTAATTAACAATCTCTGGATGCTTATTACATTCCACAATAAATGCAAATGCAAAATTAGACCCACCAATTCTTTAATGTGATAAGTTTGAGGTACTAGAAAGGCTGCTGAACTTCAAGCAAAGAAAAAGTATTAGGTTGATTTCCATCAAGGACAGAATAAAGCCACTGTAAGAAGCATATTTTCACTTTCCTTTTACATTACATTGTCAAAACCTTATGGTACTTTTATCTCAAAAACTTTTCACTTTATTCTTCAAAAATGCAAAAACATTCGGAAAGTAACTTTAAACAGTGAACTTTATTGAACCACTGAAAAACAAATGGAATATTAAAATATACACCCACAAGGTTATGTCCAATGTTGTTATTTTAATTAATTTATACATGACCTCCTCCTACATACTCCTATACTCCTAAGAAATAAATGTAATTGATAAAAATTCAATATGAAAGTAGTAGTTTTATAACCAGTTCAACAACCAAAGTCATATTGGGACAGGTCCTCATTGTCACTTGTGGGAGTTGAACCCACACAGAGTTGACAGCCTGTGATAAGATGCCAAACTTGCTAACAACTAGGTTACCATGAACCTCGATCACTGAGAAAGTTAATATGTACAAACAATATAATGCAATAAAAATATACACATTTTCAAGAATTCGTAACTTTCGTCAAGTTTGTCAAGGAATAAACAAAAATAAATGTGTCAAGCATCAATACATGCAGAATCTATATACAACACAAAGCTTTAAAAAGGTAACAAAAGTGAAAAAAACTAAAGCGTGTTATATACAATGGGCTACACAATGGGGCATTTTTCATGAATATGCATAATGAATTTCAATAATTGAGATATGAAGCTAAGAGACCTTACAAAAGTTACCATTTTTGTCTATAATATAATCATCAAATGGCTTTTATGGCCCAACCCAAGAATGCACTTAAATTAGCATGGACTCTAGATGATATCCCAGTACTGGAAACTGTAAAAAAGATCTTAGCTAGTATTTATTGAAAATGTGATAAGATCACAATTCTGCACATTAACAGATAAACTTTTTTTCTGTGAAATACACAATGGTACACATCGCATCAAATGTATAGAAAATGATAAAACTTTATTCAAAGTTACTCAATTTATAGATAGTTGAAATGCTTAAAAGAGTTGAATTTTAATTTCCCTACATTACTTTGGTGTAAACATGAGGTGTGTCATCTTTATTCACATTCTGTGTCACCATGTAACCATCAGAAGAAATATTGCTCTCTGGCACATTAGCATACAGTGGGATTTTGCTTTGCACTTCAGAAACAATATGATCAGTTGTAATATCTTCATATGGACCTTCCTTAACATCAGTAGCCAAAGGATTTGTTTCTTTTACTTTGAATTCCTTATCTTGGATTTTCACAGCAACATTAGCGACACTTGTGTTTTTTACAAGGGATTTTCTCTTTCTTGGTACAAAATAGAATAGTATAGCCATTATTAATGCAATGCTTGTTACAAAAAACAAAGCAGCAAGTACAGAAACAACATATACAATAATTGATGAATCAGATGAAACTTTGATCATTGTTGGCACCGATACTGGAAGCTCAGTTAGTTTTCTGATTCGAAGTCTTTCAATAGATTCCAAAGATACTTTTGAGCAGTTTACCCAAAAACCATCTGCAATGAAGTAAAACTAATAAAGTAATTACATGTGATAACAAAACCAATAGTATTCAGTGAGACTAGACATTGGCGAAACAAGATAGCAGATTATCAAAACTACACAAAATATATTTAATAAGTATATTCAAGATAGAGTACACTGTGCACTGTGCTGTTTTCAAGGAAACTAGGTTAGTTTATAGTTTGCAATAAGGGCCCTGACGAATATTATGAGACTGCCACATCATAACATTTTTTCTGTTTCAGATCCCAGCACCAACAGCTTAGCGGGACTGTGTTAAATAACTTCACCGTTCAGTAAGACCTATGTCTTATGTATTCATATAGCCACAAGGCAGAACATTTACTTTTCAGTATGCACTGCTTTCTTCCACCATCTCAACTACACACCATATTATGAGATAAACAATATTTTGAAAGCAACAGTTAACACAAATCCATCAATCTAGTATAGGAAGAATTTGGCAAAAGATCGTATAGTTGAATGAAACAAATGGATATTGATGAAACAGTTGTCTTAGTACTGTAATTTTACTCAGTGTGTAATTTGTCCATCACCTTATTTTTAAAAGTTTTGCTCAGTTAAATCTTCCATTTTACTAAGAGCAGTTGAAAAATTAACTTTGAACATAGTAACTTATAAATTCATCACAATCGCAGTTCGTCAGAAATTTTATTGATATTTTCAGTTGCATTTTCTGCCAATCCAAAATATTTTGTGTTTGTTAATGCTTGATGTGATAATGTTGGCTCTATGTCTGCTTTTTAAAACTTTTAATATTTTCTTTTATTTCCTTGATTTCAAATTGCATGATGTCATAACTGCAGAGAAAGTAATACAATGATACCCTTAAGCCTGAATCTAATGCAAGTGTTCCACTGGAGCTGACCCTGCAACTGACCCAACGACACTAGGGTCGGTTACAAAGTTGTAGGGTCGTGGGAAAAAGTGCGCAAAAATGCTGAGTCGGTTATGAAATCCCCGACAGGAGGGTACAGTTACAGACAGGACATGACATTCATCCCAACAAGACGTAGGGTCGGGAACGTTTTTTGCACAGCCAGTTGTTTAACTACCACCACAAGCCCTAAACCCCTAACAGACAAGCCAGATCACAGGTAGACAAGCTATAAAGACAAACATACAAGTCAGGAGCATGCTCCCGACCCTTCCGGACAAGACTGATTGTTTTTGAGGATCTATATCTAAAAGTCGTCATTCAGAATCGAGATCCATATCACACTTTATAAACCCTCCTCCCTTGCGATGTGCCATTTCACACTTCAAAGATGACATGAACACATCAAGAGCAACAGATAAATCACTTGAGGGTCTTTTTGTTTTTATTGAGTTCAACTTTTTATTGTACATGATAATTTCAAGACACAGAATTCAGCAGAACCCAGCACCTGCCCTGCCAGCATCACCATCACTCCCACCACCCAGAAGGAGAAGGAAGCCCCAGAATCCATGGGTCATGCCCTGGATACTGCAGAGAGAGTAGAGAGGTTGCTACAGAACACTCTTGGACAAGTTATTCACTACTGACATACCAGGCTACAGAAACTTTACCAGGATGTAACCAGCATTTTTAGACTTTATTGAAGAAAGAATCACCCCCCATCTAAGTAAGTCAATCATCTACTTCAGGAAGTTACTGAAAGTCGGGTTAAAACTGGTAGTTACTTTAAGACACTTATCCACAAGGGAAAGCTACACTTCACTGCAATACCACTGGAGGGTTGGAAGAACGACCATCTGCAAATTTGTCCCCCAGGTCTGCAAAGCCATTTTGAAAGAATTTCAACATGAGTACTTGTTGTGTCCCATTGTTCCTGAAGACTGGAAGAAAATTAAAGATTTAGAAACAGATTTAATTTCCCCCATGCAGTCAGTGTACAAGACAGAAAACACATTGCTATAAAGAAGCCCAAGAAGTCAGGCAATGAATATTTTAACTACAAGGGCTACTTTTGCAGGCTCTTTTGGCTTTAGTCGATGCAGATTACAACTTCCTGTGGGTCAACGTGGGGGCCAGTGGGTCATCATCTAATCTAATCTCATCTAATCTACTGCTTTGCAGGCGCAATATCTTCCCCATGAAGGGGAACTCAGTGCGCTGACTTAACAAAATCATTATCATAAGGAAAGTCAAGGGGCGGTCAAGGTCAATAATCCAGGGTTGTGGGTGTGACCAAGAGGGAAGGAAACTAAGTTGGGAAACTAGAATTAAAGAGGTGGGTTTTGAGGTGTTTCCTGAAAGATGCAACAGAGAGGCTATTTCTTATTTGGAAGGGGAAGGAGTTCCAGAGAACTGGGGCATAGTGACTGAAAGAATTGGAGAAAAGTTCGACTGATTTGTGAACCTTATGGTCGAAAGTGGGGGTGTGAAGGAACTTGAGTTTAGGGGTACTTTGCCTTGTATTCCTGGAAGAGGTGTAGGGATGAATTGATTCTCTGAGGTAAACTGGTTGACCTGATGCTCAGATATTGAAACGCAGCAAACTGAAAAGAAGAATTGAGAACGGAACCACCACCTGAACCACTTGGACCTGGGGGGGCCAGATTTACACTACTTCCTGTTGGGGGACGATGCCTTTACCCTGATGCCTTGGTTGATGAAGCCTTACAGCAGACGACAACTGACCAGGGAGGAGAGAATAGCCAACTATGGGATATCCAGGGGAGGAGGGTGGTCAAGAACTCATTTGGTATACTTGTCAGTCAAGAGATTCAGGGCGCTGTTGACCACCATGGAGCAGAGGCCAAAAGTAGTCATTGTGTTAACATATGTGGTACTACATAACATGTTGAGAAACCATCAGGGGGAGCAGAAAGACCACCCACTCCAGCTGGCGACATACTAGCACCACAGGCAGACCAGGGGGAACATGGACACATGAGAACTTGAGAAACCTATTGAGAAAGGCCAAATATCAACAGGACCTACTGAAAGACTATTTCAATCATTTGGGGGCACTGGCTGGGCAGGGGGACAGAGTAAAAGAAGACTGAGGGGGAGAACATGTTGTCATCTATCAGTCCTTTTCAGGACTACCCAAATAATTCAAGAACTTTTATTTAGCAAAGTGTTGTGCTCAAAATAACCTTAACTTCATAACAATTTAAAGCTAATTCAATTTCACCAAAATAGTCCCTATCACAAACAGAAGTGCCTCCCAAACTCACTTGACAAAATTAAATATCATCTCATACAGATTTAAACCCATGTCCTCAATTTACAAAGTTCACATCTCCCACCAAAACGACATGGGTTTATTTAAAAAAAATGACCTGCCAAATAGTAAAACAAAAATGATCCCATTTAAAAATAAATTCTGGCCCCTGAATATCACAAACAGAAACAACTTTGCTGAGAAATTTGGTGCAGAAACAAAAAAAATTAAAATGTAAATTCCAAGTCACTTATATGTTTGAATGTTTTGTTAGGTCTTGCCATTTGTTTGTCGGTCCCTCCACTCATTGAAACCAACTGAGTTATGTGGATAATTTGGGGAGGGAGGGACATGGATTGGTGTCTGGATCTTTGTTATTTTGGGGGTGGACTTTTCTAATTTTTCGAGGGTTGGGGGTGGGCTGCTTTGGAATTCTTAGGGGACAACTTTTATTTAACTTTTTTTACTTTCTTTCTAAATTTCTTTTTAATTTTTGTTTTTCAATTTTCTATTTTTTTTGTAGTGGTACTTAATTAATATTTTTGTGGTGGAACTTTATTAATATTTGCTCAACATTCACTCATTCATTCACACAATTTTTTGTGTACTGTGGGGAAGTGTAAGCATTGGACAGGGTGCTTTTTTTGTTTTGGGGCAACAACAGTTGAATAATTGTTTTTGGACGATTCGGGTGGCCCTTAGAAGGTCTGGTTTTGGTGTGACTTGCGCGGGCTCATCCGCTGATTTGTGCTGACTGTGCTGGCTAGACTGGCTGGGAGGTCTTGACTGTCCTTGATGAGTGGAAGATGGCACAGGTGACAGTGCTGGTTGAAGCTTCAAAGAGACTGGATATTCCAGAAGTGTTGTGTTGACTTTCATCCTGTTGTGAAGCTGCAACTGAAGGTGGGTTGAAAATCATCTGTCTGGAAGTCCCAGGCTGTTGGTCATCCACAACTACGTAAGAAGTAGCAGACTGCGTTGATGCTGATAAATAAGGCCTTGATGGTTGCTGTACTTTGGCAATCACTCTAGCAGGCTGAGTTGTGACTATCTGCGTAGGCTGCACAAGTGGAACAGATTTGTTTGTTTATTTGGGGTTTTACGTCGCTTTCAACACTGTACAGGTCATATCACGACGGGTAGTTGGAAGGGCAGAGGAAACCAGTACATAGAGTTCGCTAGGGTTGTGTACTGTAAACTGCCGACCAGCGGCAAGCAACTACCAGCTTTCCCACTTACGGCCATGACGGGGATCGATCCCAGGCCGCAGAGGTGGGAGGCGAGAGTGTTACCACTCTGCCACCGTGGCCCCTCAACTGGAACAGAGACTGCTTGAGTATTTGGTATGGTGAGTATGCATTCACATCCTGCTGAGGCCTGTGTTGCTTCTGGAAGTTGAAATGTGGTGACCTGTTGACTTGTGGTGACCTGTCTCTTGCGTTTTTTGGGCTTGTACTGTATTTCACTGAGAAGCTTCACTGTCTAATTCCTGAAGGTAAAAAAAGTATCTCTCCTCCAGGTATTCAATCTTAGAGTTAAGATAGTTGCACAATGACTCTTGGACTTGGAGTGGGGTCCTGATGTGCACCCAGAAATGTCGAAAGCATCGACCTCATCTGCTGGATCTGATCTAAGACTGGATCTGCAGCAGTGGTGGTAGTCATGACTGGAGGCTGTCGTCTCTTAAGACTGGTGCTCGAAGGCTGATGAGAAATGTCTGATGTAATGCTGATTTCCATCTCAGATTCTGTGTCTCTGGATGTATCCAGAACTGTCTGGATTGAGTTGATTCTACATCAGTATCTGTGTGTGTCCGCACTCTCTTCTCTCCTCTTTCCTGGCTCTCTTCCCTCCTATCTCATTCCATCCTCTCCCTGTCCCTCTGCTCTTGTTCTCTCCGTTCTCTCCCATCCTTCTCCTCTCTCTTCATACTTCTCCTCTCTATATCCTCAGCTGTATCTCCTAACTCAACTGTTATTGAGTATCTGTTGGTACTTCAATCTTTCTCCTTCAGCCCCTTTACATGCTGAACAATCAATCAATTGTGTAGCTTGTTTAAAAAACAAAACTTAAATTAAAAGTGAAACCTCATAGAACAGATTTCAATCCCAGCCAGTCAAGCCTATCTCAAACTTTAGATAATTTGTAAAAAAATTAAAAACCTAAAGGAAAGCTGCACACCTTCTTGTATCTTGACAAGTCAAAGCCCAAATATATGCAGATTGTCCACCGACTCGCCTTTTTATACCCACAGATTTCGAAGCTGACAGGCCGTAAGAAGAAAAAATATTGCCGGCCTGTCTGTTTCAGTTCCCGGCTTCTCTGTTAGTGTTACAGGGCTGTCAGTTGTTGTTTACAGCTTGTCTGTTTGAGTTTAAGGCCTGTCGGTTACAAATATTCCCGACTCTAGGGCCCAGTCAGTTAAAGTTACCCGCTGGCCTGTAAACTTTACAGGCCTGTCAGGAACAGTAACAGAAAGGCCGGCTAAAGTTACTGACTGTACTGTAACACTTCCTGCACGGTCTGTTTGTCATCATGTACAGTCGGGAAGTCCATATTTTAATCAAACTGGATACTTGGTACAGACAGACCGGTTTGATTAAATGACAAGCCCGGGAAGTGAAACTGACAGGCCGTTAAGTTAACCAACAGATCTGTTGCAAAGTGGCTGAAATTAGGGTCGGTTATAAGGGTCAGCAACAGCTGTAAAAAATCAAACATGTTTGATATTTCACTGACTCTTGCCAACAGGCCGGGAACTTACAACCGAACCTAACTGACCAAGTAAACATGGTTCCCAACTCTTCAAAAATACCTAGTTACCGACCCGTCAGCTCCAGTGGAACACCTGCATAACATAAATTGGTTTATAAAATTGATGTGGTATATGCAAACTTATAAAAAATATCCTGGAAAGAGTAATATATTTAGGGCTAAGGAAATTACATGATTTATTTAGGAGGTAGTATTTTAGAACTCAAGCCTTAAAACTGATTCTGACCAATTTTGATGTGTTTTATTGAGACTGGCAAAACCATTTCAAACCCCTGACTGTAACTGAGCTGTTATACATATGGTGAGACAGATTGTTCCTACAGGTCGAATTTTTCTCCCTCCCATGCACTGATCAAGGAAACATTGTAATCATAGGTTAACTTATGACAAACCTACCAATTGGAATGAGTTGACTGATGATATCTGTTACCTCACTTTGATCAAAATTAAAATTACCCAATCTATCTTAGTTACTTTTCGTTTGATGTATCTTTGGTTGTTGTCTTTTGTCATGCGCATCAATGCATGACTTTGGACTCCAGCTTATGATATATTGCACCTTAGAATATGCAGTTAGGTGTAATTAAGTTCTACAATAGTTCAATTAGAATTACAATGAAATACAGCAATAAACATTTTATATTGAGCTATAAAAAGTTGAAAGTCTTTAAAATATATCCCCAACTACTTACCTTCAGAACTTAGAAGTATCCTCTCAGTGAAATTGTGATCCCAAACACCCCTGTTTTGTTGCCATATATTTATGTATCCAAAAGGTTTTGTGCTTACAGCCATTTCTAGCCTTCGTTCACCATTTGTGTTAGCAGAAAAACTTTTCAATTCGGTGTTTTTAGCTTGGTTGTTTTTATCATATTGAATTTCCTTTATCGCAAGATTTTCACCATTTTGCAACAGTAAATAGCAGTAGCAACCAAACTCTTCACGCTTTTTATTGATTTCAATGACGGCAGTATACTCTTCCATAATGTTGTTGCAATCAAATGGGATTTCCTGGACATCAGCTGAGAAAAAAACAAGAAAATCAATGTATTGATAACTAATAATTTTTTCGTTATTGATTAGAAAATTGATACATTATTGGTCAATTTTTGCTACATTATTGGTTAGCTGATACGTTGTTGGTTATTGATTTGTTTATGGTTGTAACAGTGATATTTTGTCACTTTCAATAAATATAAATGTCAGCTTGAAATTTCAAAATCTTTTTAGTTACCCTTTTGTAAAAAAAACCTTTGATGAAATCACTTTTTCTTTGAATATTAACAATCAAATAGATTTTGTTTTAACCCAAATTTAATCTTAGCTTGACATAAGAATTTTATAATGAGTTTAACATCCTCTTCAAAACAGAATTAAAAATCCAAAGCATATACAGAGAGATCAAATAGAAAACACAGTGATGGACATTAAAGTGTCAGTTCACAAGACCATTAAGAGTGATTAAAACAAGTGTGGCATTCAAATACTTAGCTTGCTAGTACATAATAATGAGTTCAAAACAAAGTCATAATGACATGCAAGATTTCGTGAGTGCACTTTTGCTCATTCTTGGCCATCCTGTAGTAAAACAATAAAATCTCGGCACATTTGGAATCTGAACTCATGTCCATGAGATGCTATGAAATATCAATGTATAATGGTAAAGAAACAACATAGTAGTCTGAAAGTGACCTTCAAACTGAACATCCTGGATTGGTAGGAATCACTGTTGAAAATATCATTATCATTTTCAGAGTATCACCAAAACAACTATGGAACACTGAGGAATGGTTCGGAACAGCTTCAGATCTTAAATATTGGTAATATTTGAATTTTAAATTATTGCTTTATAGTCACATTGACTTAGGAATACAATTGGAAGGTATTTAAATATGTATCAACAAAAACAGCTAGCTGCTGAAGTGCAACATTAGCAAAATCATTTATAAACACTTATACTGACAACATATAATGAGATACTTCTCTTTTGCAATGCCATAGTTTTGATAATGATTGATTGATTGAAGTACATTCTTGAACCGTTCTCAGCTTCACTTAATTTAAATAGAGATATAATTTTAAAGTACTTTTCATGAAAATCCAATCCTTGGTTGTGTTGTTTGAAATGTAAAACCATGTTCTCACTTTGACCATCATGTTACCTTTTTATTTCTTCCCCTGAAATTTGCTTGCACTTAATTAATCTGCTGCACTCCTTCATTGTCTTTGCATATAATCTTCTGTTTTAACATGTTTAGGGGCAAATAATATGAAGAGTTTGTGAAAATAAAAAAAACAGTCTGCAGTCTAGATCTGGATCTAAGTCATCTCTGTTACCCAGATCCGATGTATAAGTTTGAGTTATCAGTAAAGACAAACAAGCAAACAAGAATACAAACTACAACACCTCATTAATACTTTGGTGTCTCTCTTATTCAGGGATACAGGTAACAACACTTGATACCAGAAGTGGGGTATTAAAAGCTAAGCATTACCATTAAAATCTCAAAGTCAGTCGTGTGTAAACTATGCTGTCTCTTCCTACACATAAAATGGGTTAATATGCTGGTAATACAAGCCTTTCTTTGATATTGCCTAACATGTGGGGTACTTTTTGAATGTAAATGATTGGGTTAAGATTTAAAATGCATTTCATCCATATTAGAATCTTTAGCAGGGCTATACAGAACGAGACCATGCAATGTTTAACAAAAAAGAGTAGAAATTGTTGTAGGAATTTATTCACTCTTTCATGGTTTAAAGTACAACTTTGATAAAATTGAGATTGAACAGGCTTGTAATTTACTATTTCCATTAAAGTCCACAAAGGATGAAAAAAGATTCCTCTAAAACTTTGTATATGTAAACCAGAGATTAAGACAATCCCAGTAAAGAAAACTCACATCAATCAAAGCATCCAGCACTGAAATACAGCTTCACAACTGTACATTTGCCATGGTTTTTGTTATAAATGTATTGGGAAGGATTGGATGTAACTGAATATACTGCAGACTTAATTGCATTTTCAAGTGATTTTTTTAGAGTTTAACTTTAACTGAATAAGGATTATTTTGTTTGAAGAGTTTCTATAATTTAATTTTATAATTAGCATTTATTCTTTAATATGAAAGCTCTCAATCAGACTCGGTGTGAAACTGTCAATTATAGAGAGAGTGTGTGTGAGAGTAAGGATTCTGTAGAGATAACTTTTCAAATATTAATCATAAATAGTGTGATTTTAAGAGCTGGTTGGGTTACAGTCATACATGTATTAATGTGTATCAGTCATTTTTAGTTCATTGTCAACCTTCTTTTTCCTTTGGCTTGGGTTAAAAACTTTCAATGATACCTTCAAGTTTAAATTTTATCTTGGTTATTTGTTGCATATAATTAATCAAAGGAAATTTAAAAGTTTTATTATCAGCGAAGTACACCACTCTTCTCTGTGGCTACAAGGACTGATGCTTAAAAATACAAAATGTCACATGCATATTTACATGAACACTTTGATGTGATGCCTACAGTTATTAAAAGTATATATCATATACACAGCTACCAATGAAATGTCAGAATGTGGTTCATATCTCTTGTGGATAAACTCTGCATCCTGGTATTGAAACTGTGATTAAATATTTGGTCATTTCAGACTGCTTACATTCAATATTGGCAGCAGTGTAGCCCCCCCCAAAAATAAATAAAACACTGTGTGTGTTTGACCAGCTGGTTTTATAAATTGTCTCTCAGTTCTCAATGGTCAACTGGAGAACTTTTTCTGTTCTGTTATTAAGGAGTTTGGTTAACCAAGAGTGCCATAAAATTTTATAACACTTTGAGAAAATGTGGACAGGAACTTGGTGAAGAACTTGCTTATCAGCAAATTTAAAAACTGACACTATATCAGAGGATGCCTTGTTACACCAAAACTACATACTTATTGACTATTTTGAAAACAAGTTACAGTCAAGTTGTAGATTTTATTCTTAATTTTGGGCCATTATTTGAATGTGACCACAAGTTTTAAGTTCATTTGATCTAAGTATAGGAAAAATAAATTTTGGACTGAAGCCGACCCTTTCCAAGACAGTTTATAAAAAGTAATTTCCCTTAATTTTATACTATTTTGTATTGTACACACAGAGATCTGAGTGGCAAATATCCTGTGGCAATATGATGCAGTTTCCTGGAGAGATCTGTTTTTCCAAAAATCAGATTTAAGTGGCTTTTAATGTGCTTTCTAGTGGGAGTTTGAAGAACGGACTTGGCAGGTGTATTGTTACACAGATAATCTGTATAAGGATGCAAAAGAAAATTCATGCACTGTGGTGTTTAAGTTGATGCCAAGTCATGCTCAAGGTAAAATATTTGACATAATTGCTTTGTCCAAATGTGCTTTGTGATCTATTAACTATTAATCAACATAGTAATTAGAATAAACTAGATAAGATCCTTTGCTTAACACACATGTTGGATGCCTGTTTAAGATATCTGCACAAGACAAATTTACAAATGTTAAAAATCTTAAGCTAAAAAATTAAAAGATATAAAGGGCCTACATGGAGTAGATAAAGTGGTGACTTCATGCTTGGGCTAATGATTTAAATACAGATTTGAAAGGTTCATCACCATATTTACTGAAAGATAGAAAAATCATCACCAGCACTAGTTGGTTAATCTAACGCTGATGCTCGGGGTAAACATATGACCTGTTGAGCAGCATAAGTAAAGCAGAGGGACAACACATGACTTGTTACAATGTAATAGAATTGAAAGGTAAGGTGCTATTTTTTAGTCATGTTTTAGAATTCAAGATTTGGGATTTGAAAGCAGGAATAGCAAAGAATACAATGGAGTGGATAAATTTTGATGAGAAGAGAATTTGATACAAGTTCACATACTGTCCTGCCAGGAAATATTTGATTCTCGATATGGAATTCTAACAGTTAGCAAGACTAGAGACTGAGCTGAAAAGTTGTGATAAGCAGCAGCACAAACTTATCCTAATTCAACTCTCACAAACTTTGCATTGATGATACTGTCACTTTATTGATCATATGACTAATTTTCCAGTCCTAAAGGTTGGGAGCATACAAGCGGCAATTGTAAATAATTGTTAAAATGTTCATAAATGTTTCAAAAGTATATATGGCAAACTTACCAAAAACGTTGACTTAATTAAATATTCATTGATCTTACTTACTGGAAGAAATTTGCGAAATGTTGTACAGTTGTCAAGTCAAGTTACTGTTTTGGACTTGAGGAAAACTTTAATATTTTAGATCATGTACAATCACTTTATTATTACAAAAGGCTGTCTGTACATGTTTGAGCCAAAAGTAAGGCTATATATGGTTTTGCTGTAATATGAATAACAGACTATATATCAGTAAAATATAAACTAATCAATTATATTTTTCGAGATCAAATATGCAGCAAAAGCAAACTCAATATTACTCTTCATATCACTTTAAATTATTTTTGAGTTAGTGAGAGATTTGCAATTTAAGAGAAATATATGTGACCATATATATTACTGTATTTTTATGGGTTTTTTCTACAACCATCCAATGAAAATATTGAAAATATCATGTTGGTGACGTGTGCTTTTGTGAACACTTTGGTGAAACAAAGGTTGGGTTGTTCAACTAGGCATGAGGTTTGTGCACTAAAACGTTTTAGCACTAAAAGTTCGTGTTTTGTATGGACTAATATGATTTTCTAACTGATATTTTTAGTCTTTTATGATATCTTTGTGTGGTATAGAAAACAATTAATACCATATTAGTAATTGATTTTTATTTAAGTCTAAATTGGAATGTGTATTTAAGATTTTTGCAAACTCCCACCGAAGGGAAAACTCCCGCCAAAAATTGCTTCATCAGTGAAACAAAAATTAAATTTAATTGGAGTTTGCCTTTTTGTCATTGCAGATTTTTAGATTACACCCATTAAAAGTACAGTGTTTGTTTTAATTTAAAACATCTTTCCTGTGTGAAGATCTCATTTGCGGTCTTGTTTGAAACCAATAAACATAAAAAATGGATGGATCTGATTGTCAGGAAGATATTGTCCAGGCATTTAAAGCAATGGTCAAAAAAATCTTGTGGTTGTTTCATTGGCTCCTCTAATCCTCAAGTCGACGGATTTATCTATAATTGGGTGTTGCACTAAGACCATCTTATCTGTAACTATGTATTTTTGAGGGCCAGAAGCAATGTTAATCGAGTTGGTTAGGATTAGTTATAGTTTCCTGGTTTGTCATGGTGCATTTGCAAAATATCAAACATATGACACTGACTGACCCCGACTCTATATCTGGACCTTGGTTCTGCCCAGCTGGAAACCGTCCTGTTGTTGGTCTTTATGGCTTGTCAGATACACTTCCTGTCTTGTCCTATACTGTAAGCATATTGTATAGAAGGATCCCTCTGCCAGTTGTGGTTAAGTACCTGAACACCACTTTCCCACAGGTTGTACACACCAACTGACCTTATTTGAAATAAACTGGCCTGACATAAACACTCCCAACCTGACTTCATCATTTCCCATAAAGACTGGAAGTCTTTGACCCTAGAGTTAGTAACATCTCAGCAGGACAGCTGGGAACACTTCACCAAGCCCTAAACAGACACCAACAAGGCACTTACAGCTACAGACAAGCTGGGAAGTGTGTAGGACAAGCTGGATTCCATTTTGCTTGTCAGCTATAAAGAATATTGCTATATAAGGTAAAGCAGTTTGTGCAATGCATCATTTGGAAGCTGGCAACTGACAGAATATATCTGGCAGTGTTTAGGATACGGCATTTGTTTTTAACAAATTAACTAGAATTTAGTGTTCATATACAAGTTGGGGTGAATGTGGTTAGGCTTTTGTTTTTTACAAACACTTCTTTTACAAAGAAAAATGGGTCCTAAAAAGGGCCGAAGACAGGGGAAGATAGAAGTCCCCAAAGACACACCCACAGAGTCTGAGTTGGAGGATACTGCTGCTGACATACAAAGAAGGAGAGGGTAGAGGGACGAGAGAGATAGGAAGGATAAAGAAACAGGGAGGAGATGTAAAGGGAGGAAGCCATGTGGGAGGAAACTACACACTCAGCAGAGGAGGTAGTGGCCAAAAAAAATGCAAGGACAGAGAGAAGTGACACAGGAATGACTACAAAGCGTGGAGGAGGGGCGGGCACATGTCATTCACACTCCAGGCACAAGAAGGGGCATCTGATAAACATCTACTTGACTGACTCAGATGAAGAGGTTATTGTGGACTTTGTGAAGGACCACAAGATCAAAGTGTGCAAGACTTAGTTCAAATCCGAAAGGACTCCAGGAAACTCACACAGTCCGAGTCTGGCAACATTCCATAGAAAATGACAGAGAGGCAAAACTGGATTCAGGATAAATCTAACTTGTTGAAGACACACATCAGATGCAAGGGACAAAGCAAATCTTCAGCCCTCAAGTCCCTTCAAGGAGAAAGTGCATCCCCTGCCTCAGCACACAACATCTCCAGAGGTTCAACCGATACAGATAGTATGGAGATCCACATGTGATCAGACACCACAATACACCCTTCAGTTTCAAGCCACAACGCAGTTTCCCAGTGTTCAACAGCTGACCAGCAGGTCATGGACCAGTTTGCACAGATGAAAACCAAGAGAGACAAGTTAGAGTAAGAAAACACACCAAAATTGAAATATTTTTCTATTCAAAAAGATTGTTATTCTTAGAATTATGCTTATTCTTAGAATTTTTTTATTCTTAGAATTTTGCTAAGAATAAGAATTTCCTATCCACAAAGATTCTTATTCTTAGAATATTCTAAGAATTGATTTAAATCTAAGACTGGCAAATAGCATGCTTAACTGATTGCAAATCAACATCCAGGACAGAGTGTTACATATTAAGTTGTCTGTTGTGTGTACTGCAAAGAAATGCAGCCTTTTTATGTTATTTTAAAATTTCTAACTTTCTGTTCAAATTTGCCAAGATCTTTATTCTTTACACTTAGAATTACACTTAGTCTAAGAAAAGTTTTAAGAATTGCATACATTACCTTTTACTCTATTCTTCTATTTTTATTCTTTATTATTGGCTAAGAATAGTTTTGTGAATAGGATTTTATTTTAAGAATAAGAAAATTCTTAGAATTGAAGTTTTCTTAGACTTAAGTGCAATTCTAAGAAAAATTCTAAGAATCTTTGTGAATACAGACCCGGTTCTTATTTTTTTCCTTGTCACTCTTGTGGTATTTAAGAAGAGTAAAAGTGGCATCAGTTTGGTATATGAAAGTGATCAGATTAAGTGTCGATCTAATAAAACTGGACTGAGAAGGGATCACTGGTATGGAGGTAAGGAATATTGCCATCATAGGATTTTGTTATTAATCTGGGGTTCCCTATAATGGGGAAGGCGAGCAATAATTGAGGGGAGAATGAGGAATGTGAGTTGTTAAAGCACAAATGGAGAAATATGTGAAATAAAGCGGAGAATACATTGACTAGTTAATGTTTGTCATAATAACAATGATATTGATGCACAAATGAAGTGGGTAAATTGAAAGTATGGCATTTACAGTTGGAAATTTACAAACATGTTACTTCCTGAACGCCCACTTCACAAGGTGGTAAATTTTAATGGTGAATATGTGTGAATATCAAATTATTCAATGTTCTTGGTGGATTCTTCATTATCTTCTTTGTCTTTGGTCACCTTCGTTATTCGTGACTTCACAGTAATATCAATCTGATGTGAAAAATTGTCGCCAGTAGTCACTTATTTTTAAGTTTGCCATGAGAACTCGCCATTATAATTAGAGGCAATGCTCAGGATATTGTTTTCCATACTGTGTATAGGCCTCCCAATGTTTCCAAAGCCAATTTCATTGAGGATTTCAGTTCCTTTGTCGAAGGTGCTGCCTTATCATGTTGTGAAAATGTAATATTAGGTGATTTAAATCTACACCTGGATAAACAGGACGGTTGGTCGCAGAAATTCAATGATTCCCTCTGCCAATATAATTTCACCCAAATTATTGATTCCCCAACACACATTCATGGCCATATATTAGATGTCATATGTGTGAGGGACACCTTTTCAAAGGCACTCTGCGCTAACGTTATAGCTGGGCTATCTGACCATCTTGCCATCACTTTTTCGGTCAATATACCTATTGAGGTTCCCTGCAAATTTAGACAAGTTAATACCCGGAAAATTCACAAGATAAACATCACGGATTTTAAAGAGGACATCCTGAATTCTGATTTAATCAAGCATCCTCACAGAACAGCCAGTTTGCTCAGTCACCAATATTTCAACACCTTGCGCAGCATTCTAGACAAGCATGCCCCAATAAAGAGGAAAATAGCTCCAGTGCACCCCGACAAAGGCTTTGTGAATTCAGACATCCTCTCAGCAAAGCGTCTGAAGCGCAAGTGTGAGCGAGTATGGCGCAGTAACAACTCTGCAATCAACCGGAGAAGATATCGAGCTGCTGTCAATCGCTACAATTTCCTACTGGAACAATCAACACTTTCAAGAAAATCTTGCACAAAACCTCAACTATCATCCTACCCGATCATATTAGTCCTACTGATTTAGCTAACACTTTCGGTCATTTTTTCAGTGACAAAATTGTGAAAATCAGAGTTGCTTTAGAGTCATCAGTGCCTGTTTCCCTCACAATACCGAAGAGTAATAGCACTGCCCTGACCTCTTTTGAGCCTGTATCTGAGGATGACATCCTCAAAATCCTAAAGTCATCCAACACCAAATCATCCGACCTGGACCCAATACCTACCGCACTAGTCAAAGAGTGTGCGGACATTTTGGTCACTCCAATCACCAATATTATAAACTATTCACTCAAAGAAGGGAGTTTCCCAAACTGTTTCAAAACAGCATATGTCACCCCTCTTCTCAAGAAACCAAACTTAGACAGAAATCTCCTAAAAAACTATAGACCGGTATCCAACCTTAGTTTCTTATCCAAACTGATCGAAAAAGTAGTTGCCAAACAGTTAAATAATTATATCGATAGCAAGGGGCTCTCCAATGTCAACCAATCCGCTTACAGGAGACTCCATTCCACAGAAACAGCGCTGTTGAAAATCCAGAATGACATTGCTGCTTCGTTGGACTCTGGTAAGGCTGTCGCACTCACACTGCTGGACCTCTCAGCGGCATTCGACACTATCGACCATGACATTCTTTTTAATTCCCTAAGTGATTGGTTTGGGTTTGATGGCACTGTGTTGAGGTGGATCAGATCCTATCTCTCAAACCGGAAACAGAAGGTTAAATTAGGAAATAGCTTTTCAGATGTGTTCTCACTTCCGTATGGTGTGCCTCAGGGCTCTGTCCTGGGCCCCCTCCTTTTTACCCTTTACACAACCCCTCTCAGTAATATAGTTTCCAATTTCAATGTCACCCACCATCTATATGCTGATGACACCCAAATATATCTAGCATTGGACAATAGGAATTTTGATTCCAGTTTCGCTGAGCTTACAGACTGTCTCACATGTATCCAAAACTGGATGGCTGGCGTGAAATTGAAACTCAATCCCGAGAAAACTGAATTTATTATAATAGGTGATAGACAAGCCAGAGAGTCCCTCATAAATAAATTCCCTACTCAACTTCTCGGAAATTCTATTTCCCCTACTGATACAGTCAAGAACCTGGGTGTAATTTTTGACTCTGGAAACACCTTTTCCAACCACATAACTAATATGTGTCGAGCCTGCTACTACCACCTTAAGGACCTAAGACGTATCCGTAAATACCTCAGTATGGAAACTGCAGCCTTGCTTGCAAACTCAATGATCAGTAGTCGACTTGACTACTGCAATTCCCTACTTTATGGCATCAGTAAGTACAATGTTGCTAAACTCCAAAAGATACAAAATGCCCTTTGTAGAATTGTTTTTAGACTTGATAGAACTAGCCATGTCACTCCTTTTCTTCAAAAACTACACTGGCTTCCTATCACTTACCGTATATTGTTTAAGTACAATCTAATTACTTTCAAGGCTATAAATTTCTCTCAACCCACATACCTATCATCCTTGATCAAAACCAGTTGTCTAACACGTGGAAATCGTCTTTCTCTTTCCTCAGCCTCTCACAAAAAGGCCATCGGTAGGAGAGGTTTTGCAGTGGCTTCCCCCATAGAATGGAACAGACTCCCACAATCAGTACGATCACAACAAACAATAACAGGTTTCCGTAGCCAGCTAAAGACCTACTTGTTTAGATTAGCATATCCTCCACCATAGTACATCTCCCTGGCGGGCGCTAACCTTGGATCATGACCTCGAACGTCCCTCGACTTTCCCTTTTTTGATTTCAAGCGCATTAGAGGATGTTGCATCAATTTTGCGCTATATAAATGTTTCTATTCTATTCTATAATTAGCATATTCTTCAATGTCATAGCTCTGCTATATGAAACTTACTGATGAGTTGTACTACTTTCTTGTTCTCAGTACAATTGTCAGATATTCTTCCTTGTGTTCACCTCGTTCTTTTGTTATGGAAATAGAGTTTTCCTAGATCTCATTGATTCTCATCTTTGCTAATTTGTGGGGTCATTGTAGTAAAATAGTCAGATATCTTAAGCACTTCCTAGGGTTTTCTCAGTATAATCTTGTTTTGTTGAAGTTTAAGCTTAGGACAGTCAAAAAGCATCGTAGAAATTTGCAGAGTTATGGATATTTTTTACCACACCACACATTCGGCCTCTTTTATGGCGAATTCTGGTAAATTTGAAATCACCTGTATTCTTCTATAAATGATTGTAGCACCCTCTCTAATGTGTGACATGGACATAACAGACACACCCCACACATGTCTACCTCATCTTGCTGGACATGTTGTTGTTCAATGCTACATCAACATGTGCTACAGCTTTACAGGCATCGAATTTTGATGTTCCATGCCACCTATACCATCCCTATGCAGAAGAAACTGATGATTCACGTCTGCATATTCCACATCAGCTGAAGTTTTGGCAAAAATCATCAGGCCATTTGGTTCAATTGTGGAGACAGCATTTCCCGTTACTTTGACTGCAGCATAATGCCCCTTTGCATCTTTCTTAGCTGTCGCTTGTTTATTTCTTAATATAACACAGCATGTGACATGGACAATCAGGATGATAATTTAAATACAGCCAAATATGCTCATTTAGCCTCTAAACAACAACCACCTGCGAAGAGCAACCTCCTGCAACAAGCAACCACATTTTATGTCCCAAGCGAGCCCTGAACCAGCGAAGAGTAACCACTATTTCCTGAGTCTTGCTTGTCAATAAAATTACTGACAGGCTATGTTACTTTTGATGGAGAGTCAATTAGCTTCCCCAATAATTTTTCCTCATTTTGTTGACAATTAGATTTTGAAGGACTCCAAAGTACTTACAACTTACCTTTGAGTTCAGTACATATCGTCTATAATCAACAGTCAATTCAAAGCTATCAAAGGCTACCTTATTGAAGGTGGCAGAGATGGTGATTTGAAGCAATACAAAGCAGTCATTAAGCAAAGATATTTTAACAAATATACCACGTAAACAAAATACCTATATTAAGATGAGCATATATGTGTAACACTAATTATAAGAGCTGATGGTAATAATTCTAATACATGTACATTAAAAATTTTAAATGTTTACCCACACATATGACTTAAATGTCCACCCTAAGCAATATATCTAGTGTGTCCCATGAACTTTATAACTGTGAAGAGGAACCACATACAAAGGGCAACCACTTTTAGAATGTCACTGGCGTGATTGTTCTTCACAGGTTTGACTTTAGTAGTGACAACATTAAGAACAATAAACCAACAAAATACCAACATCAATTACATCATACCTTGATTAGGTTTCTCAGATATTGGATCTCCAGTGTGTGGGGTAGTAGGAAAGGGATTCATAGACATTTGATGTTCATTTTGTGATGAAGACATCAAAGGTTTCCAAGATGCTGAAAAGCCATTTTCTGATGAAGTAGGTGAGGGTTTTTCAAATACTGGATTCCTAGTTTGAAGTGTAGTTGCTGTTGCATTTTCTTTGTCAGGGTTGGATAGGGTTTCTATATACTTAATACTGGTTTGGGAACAACTCAGCCTATTTAGACGACCTGTAACAAAACATGAAATCGATAAGTGTGTGACGAAACAAAAAATGAAGATTAATTAGAAATTTGCTGTTGTAAAATAAGATATGTACATATCAGTACTGGGGACTATCAAAAATGGCACATTTTTTATAAGATTTCCGGTTTGCTAGGTTGTACAAGGAAGTTAAATTAAGTTTCATTGTTAAAATATTACAGGACTAAAATGAAATTATTCCAGATTATGGGATAATACTTCAAAATTAGTATTACATTGCCACAAAAATTAAGTGTTATGCACTGGTGCTTAGTAAGCAATAAAACTTATGCTGTATTACTGAACTGCAATCAAAAGATATACCAGCAACAACAAAAAACAATAACAAGAAAAAATATTATTCGAAATATGAAAGGATGTAACATAAAAACAATTTTAGAAACATTTTTTTATGAAAATAAAGTGTTAGCTGGTTAAAAGCCTGTACAAATGAAACCAATTTGTGGTGATATAAGCTCCAATACAGGCTTGAAACTGGTTAACATTTTTTACTTACACTCGGAATAAGAAAATTGTGGTCAAAGTTATTAACTTGAGCCCTGTGTATTGTATTCATGGTGTTTGGGTCTAAGTCTCAGCATAAAAAACTTAATCACTCCTTCCCAGTCAATCTACTTGGTAATCTTACATAATCAGTAGATGCAGTTAGGAACCTTGGTGTCTTATTTGATTCAGATTTTCAATATCTTGCCATGTTATGAAGGTCTACAAGGCTTGTTTTGCTCATGTCAGGGATCTTAAGCACCTCTGAGGACATCTGACACATGAAGCTGCCGTAATGGCTGCCAATGCTCATGTCGGAAGTTGTCTTGATTACTGTAACTCTCTGTTCAGAGGTCTCTCAGCTCTGGATCTGCGCAAACTTCAATGTGTTGAGAACAGTCTTGCCAGAATTGTGGCCAACACCACCAATTATAATCACACATCACTCCAAAAGCATTTTGAACTCAGTTTTGCGTAAAAACTTTTTGAATTATTTTTTTTGTTTCTTTATTTTTCCAAGATTACAAGTTATTACAAGAATACAAAAGTGGACATCAAGCACATTACATACTGTACAAGTAACTATAATTTGAACAGGAAAAATTTTAAAAAAAGTATTAAAGCATATTTTAAACTGAAACTCTGTTACGTAAATTAAAAAGCAGTGTCCTTCCATTGTTCATTTAATATATACTTATTGTTTAAATATTCAAAAACTGACTCTGCCGGATTGATAATTTTTTATCAAATATGTGGCTCTGACTATTAATTATACTTGATAATTTTTCTTCTTGATATTTATTTCTTATTTCTTTTTGCAGCTAGGAAATATTCAGTGATTGGTTTGTCGTTGAACAACAGTAAATATAATGTCTTACTTTTATAAGTATGAAATTCACAGGCCAAAAGTTTTCATCATATTTAGGTGTATCCTAAAATTTTCATTGTTTCAGTAATCCCCGTGTGCATAAAAATCCAGTTTTTAACATTTTCCATAATTCTTCACTTTTTTTGCACTTCGAAAAAAGATGACTTATAGTCTCTGTTTGAGAGTTACAGAGTTGGCATTTCTCACTTTCAGTTAACTTGATTTTATACAGGTAGTGTTTAGTGGCCAAAATATTGTTAACTTTATTGTATTGGAACCACTTAAGTTCATTATCACCAATTGATTTGAAGCAAACTCTATATATTACTTTCCAAAAAATTGAAACAGTATCATCAACAAGAGTTTCCCATTTTATTTTTGCAATTGGTTCCTTTACTACGTCAGATACAAAAATACCATACAAATGTTGACACCCTTTTTTAGATATCATTAAGATATTCAAATGAAAGGGACGAGATGGTCTAGCATGATGAAAATTTTCTCTTACCAACTATGGGTTATACCAAACACAATAATTCAAAATATCAGCATTACTTCTCAATGTTCGTTTTTGACAAAGTGTTTGCCAACTTTTCATCACTTCAATGCAAAAACCATTTGTCATTTTACCATTAATATTATTAAAGCACATACTCTCAATGTGAAATTTTTTTTCATTACCATACATTTGATGAAATAACTTAAGCCACTGAGACTCTGAGTCACAGATTATTCTCTGTATCCAACACGCTTTCAAGGATTTAATAAATTCATTTATATTGACCATTTTCAAACCACCACCAGTATAGCTGGAACACATTGCTTCTCTTTCGATTTTATCTGGCTTATCGTTCCACAAAAATTTATAAAACATTGAAGTTAAAGTTTTTATGAAACCTTCTGATACTGGTAAAATTGAAAATACATGGATTAATTTCGAGAGAATTAAACTTTTCAGAACAGTTATTTTACCAATTTTCATTATTTGCCTTGATTGCCATTTTTTGAGTTTTATATTGGCCTTATCCAAAGTATTTTGCAAATTCGATTCAGGAATTTTTACTCAATTCAACATGAAAAGTTATTCCAAGAAGTCGAAATTCTGATTTACTCCAATCCAGATCAACAGGTAGAAATTACCAAATATTTCAAAAGTATTACATGCTGCCTGCAGTGAGCTTACTGAACCATCTAAGATCAATGTTGAGTCATCCCCAAAATGTGTGCGTTTATACATACAAGACTTTAATTTAAAACCCACTATTTCTGGGTTAATTAAAATAAGTAATGCTAAAATATCTGCCCCAAAGAAAAATAAATATGGAGATGTTGGATCACCTTGTCGACATCCTCGCCCAACTCTAAAACCTTCTGACAAATAACCACTTTGCAAGACATTCATTATGATGTCATTATTAAAGAGTTTAATCCAGTTAATAAATTGCTTATCAGAAGCAAAGAAAGCCGAAGTTTTATACAGAAATTTCCATGATAAATAATCAAAGGCTTTTTGAAAGTCTATTAATAAAAGCAAACCAGGTAAATTTTTATTTTCTGCAGCATCCATGATATAATACACTAATGCACTAATCACTTATTTGTCTACCACTGACAAAGCCTCTCTGAGTTTTTAAAATTACTTTGTCAAGGACTGTTTTAACCGAGATGCAAGCAAACCAGATGTCAGATTGTAAGTCACACATAAGAGTGAACTTGGTCTCCAATTTGTTAATAAATATCTTTCAGTTGTCCCTTTCGGTATGCAAGTTATAATACCTTGATGCAATGTTGTTGACAGTTTAGCTTTTAGAAAACGTGTTTAATGCCCTGGTAATAAAAAATTTAAGTTTCCCCCAAAACACTTTCAAAAACTTACGTTATTCCATCCATGCCTAGTGATTTGTTCTGTTTTAATTGTTTTCCAATCTTCGTTTAATTCCAAAGTGGAAATTGTTTTGCCTAAAGTATGATCATTAACTTTTTCTACTTGACAGCCTTTCAAAAGTTCATTAAGATCAACATTTTCAAGGTCATTGTCCTTATTATAAAATAAATCTTTATAGAAATTCTCTACATATTTCAATATTTTCTCCTGTTCCGTAAGATACTGCCCATTTGTGGTTTTGACCTTTTCATGGTTTTGTCCAAAAATTCTTATTTTCAAGATTAAAAAAGCATTTTGATGGCTTTTCAATTTCATTCAAATATTGAATTCTATATCGTATCATCTTACCTTGTATTCGGTTTTCTCTTAGTCTTTCTAAAGCCAACTTTTTGTCTGAAAGCAGTTGGTAACTTACTACTTCCATATTTTCTATCTGCTCAATATCTTCTAGCAGCTGCATTTCCAATTTTCGCTCATATTTCTTTTTGAAGGAAGAAAACTTTATAGTTTATCCCCTGATTTTTAGAAAAACCATTTCAAGGAACAAATCATCATCAATTGTAAATATTATATCCTTATAGTTTCTAATTATATAATTAGGATGGTAGACTGGCAAAGCATAATTCTGTAATTCGCTGTCGATTAGGTTGTTTATTTGATGGACATAATTTTTATCTTTCAATAAATCATTATTAAATTTCCAAACACCTTTTCCAATTGTAAAATTATTTTGAGTAATTTCCAGTGTAATAAAGGAATGATCTAATAACTAGCCAGGTTTAATTTCAGATTTATAAATAAGGTCAATCATTGAACTTGAGGTAACAAAGTAGTCTAATCGGGCTTGCTTTACTGGATTTTATATTCGCCATGTGTACCTACGAAGTTTGGGGTAGAAATTTGAAAAATATCACATAAATTTAATTCCTGTATCATGATTAGTACTTCAGTTCTTGCTTTTGGATCGTTCAATTGTTCATAATTCATACTATCAATTTCTGGATCAAGTATTTAATTAAAATCACCACATATAACATAATAATCTGGATTATTGTGTTGCACCATATTTTTACATCTCTGAAGAAAGTTGGGTTTTCTGTATGAGGCCCATATAAGGAAATTAGATTAAACACTGATGATGCAGTTTTAATTGTCAGGCACAAATAGTTCACAAATAGTTGCACAGGAGATGACATGATATTCAAATTAATCTTTAAGCAATTTTGCCCCACCCCTTGCATCTGTCCTTGTCCCATGGATGTAACATTTACATCCCCATATTTCACTAACCAAAGCCATGTCCTTATTTGTCCAGTGGGTGTCTTGGAGACATACAATATTATGATTTAATTATTTTTGACGAGTTAAAACATCTACCCTTTTCCTCATGTTTTGTAAACCCCTACAGTTTGCAGATAACACAGTAATACTATTCATGATTGATCGTGACCTATAGCCCAGTGCATTCAGTAGGACCTCAACAACAAAGACAAAAAAAGTGAAAAGTAACATATTAGTAGTAATATATTCATTTAATGTAATGAATTCATTCAGTAAAAAGAGTTTAATACCACACATATTTGCTTCATTAATATTGAGACTTGATTCAGCACAGAAATAAATAAAACTACATTTAAGTCTGAGTCAGAGCATCTACCATATATGCATACAAATATTTAAAATAAATTCACAACAGAAACAAAAACAACCATTTACAAACCTCCTCAAAGCCATGAGTCTGCTCATTTAATACGACGCACACTAATCACACACTGGGACAGCAAATTTTCAATTTATTAATGGCTTGGTGTAATTATTTTTTATTTTCAAATTAATTTATTGTTTAAAAGCTTAAACCTGTGTCTAAATGAAACATTATAAACATTGAAGTAAAGTGTGTGAAAATTACTAATCAATTGGCTTGAACAAAGTATTTTAGCCATCCTAACACTTAACCATCTAAATGGTGTTTCCATTGCTTACTGTTAAAATTATATTAATGCACACACTAACAAATGCATTTGATGAAGATATCTTTTAAAACAAGATATGTCTGCACTTTTACACTGTACTTATATTGCTACCTGTTGCTACCTCAATAGTTATTACACACATCAGTATAACAGTATAAATATGTTAATCACTTTAAACACATGTTAAAAATATAACTATCAAATTATATAATCATGTGAGGTTTTTTCACAAATTGTACCATAAATGTAACACTCTTAAAGCAAACATACTAAAGATCATGAAAAAGTGAAATCAGACCTCTTTATTCAAGCAGTCAAAAGCTTAAGGGAAATAATCGACACATAATCCACATATATGTATGCCAGTATAGGTCACATTATTCGGTAGCATGTCAACAAGAGACAAGACAAACGGCAGTGCAATATATATCCTATGCTCGGGTGAGCAGAAACTATCCCCAGTTAATATTAATTACATTATACCAGCACAGCACCGGCTATTTTACTGTAATTTGCCAAATTGGTTGTGTATACTATGCATATATTATTCACTTTAAATTTTGATAGTATCTTATATGTATCAGAATTCATATATTTGTACTACAAATTTTGTAGCTATTAGTGTGTACTCTATACTATGAAGTTCAAACCCATTTATTAACAGTACGACTTATCATTATGTATTAATCATACTGTTTATAGCTATTTGTGTACCCTAAAAATGTACTACAAAGCCCTTTATTAACAATACTTTCATAATCATACCACTGTTACTTTATTTATGTATTTATCAAACTATTACACTTTTGGTAATTGCACTCTGTGCAGTTTGCCATAACTCTTTTCACAAGATGCATTCTTAAAGTTACAATTACGTAGTAAACATCAATATAAGTACATTGTTTTGTAATGTAATAGTAGTATTATTTGTGGCAATTGTTTTTTAAAACTTTTATCCACTTACAATATAGTTCATTTTCTGCATAATGCTATCATCTCATTGACCACTTGTCTTATGAGTTCAAATCGCTTCTTTCCAAGGTGGACTCTGCCAAAACTCCTTGTTATAATGATAACATTTGACAGCTCATTCTCATGCAGTAGACTAGACAGAATACTACCACCTGTCCATTCCCTATCAGCAAAGTATCCACATCGGTCAACACCTTCAGGATCAATGAAATTGTAAGCACACATGGTATGATTAGACTTAGCTAATTGCTTATGCTGGGATATGACACGTATTGCCTGGATTAAGTCTCCTTGGGTGTGTACAAGATGCAAATGTCCCTGAAATTTGCTGCCTTTCACTGTAACAGGGCTTGAATGCAGAAGTGTTTCTAATAGTATTGGCTCTGATGCAGGCATGGTTGTGTCCAAGGAATTCAATTCAAAAGCCTCAGTACTTACATTTGAGTTTACAATCAGCTTGTCAGCCACCATTTTGACTGTGGTTGTAACTGCGCATTTAAACTTGTCATTCACTGATCAGGGTTTATTCTCACCATCAACCAAATTAGATGTACAAGCTATATCTATGCCTTATTACCTAAATCCAATTTCACTTTACTGTGAAATCTACTTCTGCAAAATAGAATTTAAATTACACAAAACTAAAAGCATCTTATCTTTAAGTTGTAAAATTCATAATAAAAGAAAAATAATAATCTTTCCAACTTTGCTTTGGATTTAGATTTATTTGTTGTTTTACCTCACGTCCAACAGCCAGGGTCATATTGCAATGGGTAGTTTTTTACAGGTGGAGGAAACCAGTGCATATTGCACTGTAAACCACCGGGGATCGGCAAGTAACTACCAACTTTCCAACATGAAGAGCCCGGCCCGAGATTCGAACCGGCGGCCTCAGAGGTTGGAGGCGAGAACTCTAACCGCTACACCACCGAGCCCCCTGACTTTGCTTTGGCAGTCACTTAAATGTACAATTAAAATCCAAATAATCTTCAATTATCTTCAAACATTTGTCTAAACCTATCTTGGATCCTCTAAATATCTCAAAAGCATACTAAAAGAAAATACACAAAACACCAACTTTTCAAATAAATATTGTGCTTGTTGTTAGTGAACAAAACAAACTTCAGGATCAAAGTCCAAACTACAAACATAAACATGTCAAGAGTATCTCACCAACTCATACAGTTATGCAGAAGATTGCAGTGGTAACACAAAGCACTCATACAGAATTTTTATCTTTAATAGAAATCAAACTGTCTTCATACAAGATTTTGCTTTATGGAGAATTGAGAATGACAATCATTTACACTGGTATTTGTGTGATTGTTTTTGGCCTCATATCTTTTCTCAATTAGAAGTGGTATTTGGGCTAATCGTCTTTCTCTCACATTGACGAGAAGGTGCTCACTTATTGTATAAGGTGACTGCTTAAGATTTTTGGCATATGAGATTTTTGGCAGTTCTCGACCTCTGTGTGACATAAACTTCACTGTCATTGATCTTGAAAAGTTTGAAATTTTTATAAACAACAACATTTTGGAACAAAAAAATATCACTTCCAGCTTTTATTGTATTGAATTATTGTGTTTGTGTATGGACCTTAACGGTGTTATTTGATTAAATCGCTTGTACACCTCCCTGAGGATAGATTTTCCAAGTAGGAGGATTACACCTTTCCATGTAGTCTTTTCTTTATTATGTGCACTCGTGTCAACAGTTTTGCCCTTATGAGGAAGGTCTTGTATTTTCATAGTACATACTGAAGATGCTGCTCCATATATCAATCCCATACTCCCACCTCTCACTTTACACCTCCAGTGTGTGGAGTTTAATATATCGCATGAGAGAATATTGCAGGTTTTCCAAACAATTTTCAAAAATGGTCTTCAACACCAATCACTTTCTGAGCTATTTTGAACACCTGCTAGTCCAATGTTAATCAAACTGTCCTACCAAGGTATAAAGTAGACCATACTACAATGATCTACAACTGAAAGGACACTAAACCATTAATTTGTAGTTCATGGTGACAGCATGATTAGGTGTGACCTAGAAGTTAGGAAAGCCCCAGTTTACTGAGTTGTAAGTCTTTCTATTATAATTCACCTTAAACAGATTTCATATATCTAAGGTGTGTGCAAATCATACAGGGAAGTATAAGTGACTATGCTAAATTTTACTTATGCTATCAAGATTTAACAGAACAAGGAGATGTAAAAGTGTTTCAGATTTCAGAGGATCAGAATCTGAGGATCAGACCTTGTGTCAAAAGTGGAAATGGGAGTTGTAAACATATACCTCTGGTATGTTACAAGAACATTTTTTTCATACAATTTCTAAAATTTTTAAATATATATTTTGCACAAAATGAATTGTAATAAACAGATCAATTGTCCTGTAGACAAGCCAGCTAAAAACGGAAACACAGAAGGCAGATTGGTATCTTTCCCAAAACATAATTATTTCTACCTTTTGTCAGATCCTTTGCTGCAGCCAAGTTTTAAGTTATTCAAAAAGTCTGTTACATCAAACATGAAATAAAAAGATCGAGAACTATCTCTTCAGACTTGTTGCAAAAATTACAGTAAGAAGTGGCATAAATATTTATTTATTTATTTTAAACATGCTTCAATTAAGAGTATTCTGTGGAAAATTCTGTATTGAAACTAAACTAGATCATTTCTTTGCAAAGTTTTGAAGCAAATTTTGAACTTATTTACATGAAACACTGTTTAAAGTACATGTGCCTATATAGTAGATGAAAATTATCCAAAGTCAGGTCTTGATATATTTAACACTGCTAAAGTAAATGTGTTTATATGGAAGACAGTGACTCTACTCCTTGGAAAACAACTTTTCAAAAAAGAGACACACAAGTCAAACTTCTGTGTCAAGCACTCCTAGTCCAATAGGCAAAACATCAAATCTAAATGAGAATTCTTTTGATAAGGAGGAAACTGGCTTTTCAAATCTTGATCCGGATCTGAATACTGGTGAGAAGTTTACAAGTAGTAGTAGGGGGATATTATAGTGGGTTTGAGGAGGGAGGAAACTTGAGGACTATAAGTTTATTCTTAAATTTAGGGTTTTTTAAAGCTACGGCTTTAAGTACGGTCTTAAAAATTAAGGATTTTAAGATAAAATGATAGTTAAGGAGAGAAGAAGGATCATTTAAAGGACTTTTTTTTTCAAAAAATAGGGCTTTGAGTTAAGACTTTAAGTAGAGCAAAGTGTTTGTAAAAGGCATGTTTATATGAAAACATGCAAGAGGCACAAGAATTTGACAAACACTTTAAAATAAATAATGCATAAAATTTGGATAACATTTTGAAAATAAAGCATAAAAAGTACACAGGATCAAACAAGTCCAAGCACACACAAGCTTAATAATTTATAGATCATTTATACACACGATCTAAGCACACCGCATGATCAATGTTTATTAATCTCTTTAAATCCCAGATATATCTCTTTAAATCCCATTTGAATGAAGCACGCACTGAACGGGCTGAGTAAGCAACACCGAAGTGAACAGAAACAACTCAAGTTCTTTTGATGTTCTTTTGATGTTCTTATTACTTATGCTAATATGTGTAATGTAGCCACTAGACAAGTCATAAAACCTGTGCCCTTCACATTTCTACATTGGGAAAACAAATGACAAGGTCTTATCCTTCTAGAGGGTAAATGTAAACAATCCAATAACAATGAAGGTAACTGAGGGCAGCCTCTCTTTTAGTAAAATTAATGGATATATTTACAAACTGCATATTTTTAAAAACTTTTTTTCTTCCAAAAAAAGATATATGAAATAGTCCACAATGGAACAATTTCCCCCTTTTTAACTTTAAGAATCTTTTTTTTGTCTTAAGAATTCACCATAAGAATGATGGCAATGCAAAAGGCAATCATTATCAATTCTATGGTCAGTAAAGTAGGGGGAGCTATAACAAAGACCTCTCTTTCAAGATTTAAAAAGGCATGCATGTTTTAGACAGAAACTTCTCATTGGTTGGAAAATACTAGAGACCAATACCCACATCTTTGATAAGGTTTTGAACACCTCTACAGGTTATAATGTACACAAAATTGATACATTGTCCCCTAAAACTCACCAATAACCTGGTCAGCATGACAACTTTTACTCAAATATTTCTTCTATTTTTTTGTAACCTGTAACACTAATGATCAATAAAATTTAAGTCTACTCGAAGTCTGTTTTTATTTTGTCACTTGCCATCTTTTGCAAACCAGTTCTCCACCAGGGTTAGTGTGGCACAACAATGCGGCTTTTCAGTTGAGGATCTGATAGATCACAACTTATAAAACTAAACCCTCTAAAAGTCTCTACGCATACAAGATTTCACCTCATATTTAGAAGTATTCTAAAATCCTTTGAAGCCTCAAAAAGCAGGCATTCCCAGAACTATTGTGTATAAAAGGTTGAGCCTCTAAACCAATGCTCAAAAGCCTCTTATAGAGCAGCAATTATAAAACTCAACAAAGAGGAGCCTCTAATATGTTGGGGTGTGCATGTGTGTGTATGTGTGATGCTCAACTTCACAGCTTAGCCTCAGAAAACCTCTATGCGTAAGGCTAAACCTTACATATGAGGCTCTATAGCTTTTAACAGACCATGACTTATGAAACTGAGCCTCTAACAGACCTTGCATGATATAAAATATACTATTTTTCTGAACAGCAAAATGTGTGGATAAGCTTTATCATCACTATTATAATAGATTTCCAAAAGACCCTAGTATCCAACATTGAATTGAAATTATGTGGTTACTGTTAATATCATGGGATTGATATTAAAATATTGATATACCATCTCTAATGCAGTGCAATGGACCATTACAGACCATTGTCTTTTAACAAGATATTTCGATCCCTATTCTTTTTTTTTTCTTTTTTGTCAAATGTAAAGATAATGTTGTTACACAATATATAAAATGATTACATAAAACACATAAAACTAAATGTTAATGTGCATATCTGTTGTGTTGTGTTATGTACCAATGTAGTAGTTCAGACTGTTTAATATTTTAGAATACGTTTTCTTGTTTTTCCTGGGGCCATGGTGGCAGAGTGGTAACACTCTCTCCTCCCACCTCTGAGGCCGGGGTTCAATCCCAGTCATGGCCTGAAGTGGGAAAGCTGGTAGTTGCTTGCCGTCGGTCGGCAGTTTACAGTACAGAACCCTAGCGAACTCTATGTACTCGTTTCCTCTGCCCTTCCAACTACCCGTCGTGATATGACCTGTACAGTGTTGAAAGCGACGTAAAACCCCAAATAAAAAAATAAAAAAAATTTTTAAAAAAAATCTTGTTTTTCCATTTATCTGGATATATTATATGACTTTACTTTTTGGTACAATCACATTGGTCACAGTATTTGACATTGTAAATTCTTTTATTTACAAAGTAAATTTCACTGAAAATCAATGGTTAATTGGTAAGTCTGTAACATCTTCATTGTGTTTTGTTCTATAAGATAGTTCTGTATATATGCAATGTTGCTCTTTTTGTTTCTATTTATAACTTTGCTTGTTTTGTTACTATAGTAGAGGTCCTCGGTGGCCTAGTGGTTAGCAAGTTTGGCATCTAATCATAGGCTGTCACCTCTGTGGGTTCGAGTCCCACAAGTGGCAATTCTGAGGACCTGTCCCAATATGACCCTGGCTGTTGAACGGGACGTAAAACCCCAACTTTGACCTTTGTTACTATAGTAAACACCTTTTTGCATAGGTTACAAATGTTGAATGAAACAAAAATAAAATCTTTATCCAACATAGAGATGCAAATATATATCTTTTCAAATACAATATTAATTAAATCTTTTATTAACCTGCAGGAGCCTTTCTGTGAAGCATAAAATGGCTAAATTAAAGGAGAGCATAAAAGTGCTATCTGCAAACTGTCAAGGCCTAAACAAGATGTCTTGAAATACCTTAAAGAAACAAATGCCTCAATACTTTGTCTTCAAGACACGCATTTATTAGAGGCCCATGTACCCTCAGTGAAACAGATTTGGAGTATTCGCTACCTACAGGGTGAAAAAACAAATGCACATGCAGTTGGTATTTTATTTAATAACAATTTTGAATATGAAGTGATTGAGTGTCATAAAGATAAAAAGGATAATTATATCCAACTGTATCTGAAATGTAGTTGTATGAAAATTAATTTAATCAATATTTTTGCTCCCAATCATCATAACCCTGAGTTTTTTTAGAGATAAAAGACCTTGCACTTAAAGGAGAATTTGATGATGTTATTCTGTGTGGGGACTTTAGCCTTGTGCTCAATCCAGAGAAAGATTCCCATAACTATAAAAGATAAATAACCCTAAAGCTAGATTGGCCACAATGGAACTTGAAGTAGATCTTATGAATCTCTACTGAACCTTGCATACAGACACTATACGGTATACCTGAAAAAGAAAAAAACAGTAAAACAGGCCAGACTAGACTATCTTTTAAATTTGTTGAGTACGATTGATGTTATCTAAAAGTGTGATATTAAGCCATGATATCGCCCTGACCATTAATTTTTGGAAATGCATATTATAATTAACCCATTTAAAACAGAGAAGTGCATTTGGAAATTTAATAATAACTTGCTTTATCAGAAAGATTACTTAAATTTGACCAATGAAATCATATTAGATGAAAAAACTAAATATGCCCCTCCAGTTTATAGTCTTGAATTTATAAAATCATCTGATAATATACAATTCACAATCGAAGATGATTTATTTCTGGAGATGTATACTTCGTATTAGGGGAGACACTATCAGATACTGCACTTTTCAAAAACAAAGTCAAGTTGAAAAAAGTGTATTAAAAGATATTGAAAGCTTAGAAAACATGAAAAATTTATCAATGGGACAGTCAGATTTGTTAAATGACAAAAGGGTTGAACTGGAGGACTTACATCAAGACAAAATTAAAGGACGACTTACAAGAACCCAACTCCAATGGCTCAATGAAAGGGAAAAGCCTACTAGCTTCTTCTGAAATTTAGAACGTTAACAGTAAATAGAGAAAACTGTAAGGAAAATAAAAACATCAGATGGCACTATTATAACTGAGAAACAGAAAGTTCTGAATGAAATACAAAGATTTAACAGTGATTGTGATAGAGATTTAAAGAACAAAAATATTTCAAACCTTTTAAATTCTCTGAAATCCAAGAAAATAAATTATCTAGATCTTGGCCAGGTAATAACAGTTAAAGAACTTGCAAATGTGTTAAAGAAAATGAAAAATGGCAAATCTCCAAGCATATAAGTGCAGATATTTTGAAAGTTTTTTGGATCAGACTGAAATATTTTACAACTAATTGCATCAATTTCTGCTACAAAAAAGTAAATTATTATACTCTGTGACACAATGTATTATTACCTGCCTCCCAAAGGAAAACAAAGAAAGACAATGTTTAAAAAATTGGCACCTGATATTGTTACTTTGTCTTATCTATAAAATGGCTTCAGCTGTTATTGCTGAAAGAATGAAGCCTCATTTGGAAAAAATTATTTCAGACAGATTTTCTGAAGGGAAGATATATTGGTGAAAGCACAAGGTTAATCTATGATATAATGTACTATACTGAAACAAACAAATTGCCTGTTTTTTCAGTACAAATTGATTTTGCAAAGGCTTTTGATTCACTTTCTTGGAATTTCCTTTGCAAAGCTATGAAATTTTTCAGCTTTACTGAAAATCTAATCTCATGGATTAAGCTCTTTAATACTGATATACAGGCATTTGTCTTACAATGTGGTAACTTGTTTTACTCAATCCCAATCAAAAGAGGATGCAGGCAAGGAGATCCCATTTCAACCTATATATTCATTTTATCAGCTGAAGTTTTAATTCTCTTGTTGAAAATACACCTAATGTAATTGGAATCAAAAATAACAAACACATCTTTGAAATAACACAGTTTGCAGATGACACCACTCTTATGCTAAATTGTACTGTTGGCTCTCTGCAGGCAGCACTTAATCTACTTGAAGTCTTTGGATCAATCTCTGGACTTACAATTAATTCAGAAAAAACTAATATAATATTGATTGGTTGGAAGGAACATTTGAAAGACAAACTAAATGTAACATTGAGCCTAAATTGGGGAGAAACAGAATTTATTCTTCTAGGAATAAAATTCTATACAGAGCTCCATAAGATGTCCAAACTAAACCTAAAAACTAAGTGCACAAAAAATTAATAAAATGCTGGAAACAAAGAAGTCTAACCCCTTTATCTTGCCAAAATTCAATCATCTTTTTGTATCTTTACCAATCCAAGAAATTGTCCTTAAAGAAGTCAATAAGTTACTGTTTAGTTACCGTGGGAAGGGTAGTTTGAAAAGATAAATAGGTAAACTGTTTACAGGGACTACCGCTATGGGGGTCTGAAAATGATTGATATAGTCAAATTTGAAAAGTCTCTGAAAATGGGTTGGCTAAAACATATTGTCTCACAAAACGGTTGTGCATGGTATCAAATTCTAAAAGAATCAATAAAAAATATAAATAAATTATCATACTTGGAGGAGATTGGTGCAAAGATATATCCTAGATAAGGTTAATCCATTTTGAAAGGATATGTTCCAAAATTGGACACTTATGTGCACAAGCAAGACTGTTTCTTGCAACCAAGACATTCTGCACAGCTCTTTATGGTTTAATAATCACATAAGTGTAAATAAATTGTTCTTTCCAGATTGGTTTGCCAATGCAATAAGTGCAGTTGCTGATATAGTAGATTCGGCAAGGAACATAATGGATATAGAGTCACTGAAAATTAAATATCATATTAGGATATATATACTTAATTACTATATAACTGAGAAATTTTGGTAAATAAATATCTAGAAATGCATAAAAAGGAGACAACTTTGAAATAATAAGACCATTTATTCTATTCCATGTAGAACTTCTGTTTAACTCACAACAGGGAAGTAAGAAGTTAACGAATATAAAAAAGTCTGAACAATGGCATGAGGTTAAATGGAAACTAAGTATGATGCGTAACAATCATTGGAAAAATATTTATAGAGTATGTTTTAGATCTATCCCTGATAATAATTACATTACATAGAGTATGTTTTAGATCTATCCCTGATAATAATTACATTTGAGCAAAAAACACGGGTCAAAATCACTTCAAAAATGGAAATATATGCTAAATGGTGGCAAACATGGGAAGGCATTTTAAGAACATATAGCAGAACATAATTAACACCTTACATTAGTACATATATACTCCAAAGATACTTCACATTGATATCCAAAAACAATCTTTTCTTTTCTTTGAACACAACTACTTTTGTTGAATGTATGAAATTACCATTATTAATTTTTTTTAATCGTAGCCCATTATTGTATGATTTTTTTATGTTTCATATAGTAGAATCATGCATTTGTAAATTTATTCTTTAAATGTTATAGGATGTGACTAGAAAATGCTGTAATAGTTATAGCATCATTTATTTTAAGTTTGATATTGTAGAATCATTATTTCAAAAAATCTATTTGTTATTTGTTAGGTGATGAGATCAATGGCATGAGGTTTTTAGCTCTTATTATCTTTTGTTGTGGAAAAATTTCACACATTTTCTGTAAAGTACTTACCTACATGTCTATGTGAATAAAAAGATTTATATAAATTTTTTTTGTATATATTAGTCAAATCCTTTATGCTTGTGTCAACGTTTAAAATGTTTCACTATTTATTTTAGAGAGTGTGATTATCAAACTCCTGGTCCTGTCCACATAAAAAATTTTGTGAAGATAATAGCAGTAATGTTAACCAAAAACCAAGAGTCATGAAAAATACACAAAATTGGATCTTTCAAAATTGAGATTCTTTTGTTTCTGGAAATGGATCCGGATCTTTCCCTAGCTTTAATTGCCTATTTACTTGGTCATGTCCTGTCTAGATAAAATTTCTATATTGCAAACTACATCCACACATCAATTGTACATTGTAATACAAATAATGTTTTTCTTGCTTTTAAAAATACAATTTATGAACAATATGGTATTTTATACAAGACAAAAAATATGACAACATGCCCACAGAAAACAAGTAACATTAGTACTCATACCAAAATATGACAATAAAGCTACTTAAATAAATTAGCATACAGATATATCTTATATATTTTTTACAATTTTCCAAAATTTTCAAACTTCTGTATAGTAAACAAACATAGGTAGCAAATCTTCTTTACCTGCTTTGCATCTTTTACAGTTTTTTCATGTATGCCTAGTTTAGCCAGATATTGTCTAGTTCCTGAGATTCTGTATTAAACTGTCATTTGAAATAATTTGAGCTTGATATTTGATAAAGGTTTAAACACAGGATGTAAATGTTGTAAAATTACAGAGTGTACCTGGCCAATATATATATACAAGCAATTTAATGTCATCTATAGTATTGCTGTGCAGCTGGATGTTACAAGATACGAGCCAAGCTGGTTGGCTGTACTGCCTCCCCTTAGATCATTGCATGAAATAATACAAGCTTGTTCAAATATTATGCTGGCTTTTGAACAGGAGATGGAAACTAGGTATTTGGTATTGGAAATTAGCCCATAGCTTTGGTTAGAATGTATTAATGTAGATGTAATAGTGGTTTAACTTTTGTTTTGCTTTAGAATCCAAGGGTTGGCCTAATGGCTGCTCAACACCAAGTTATGAGCTAAGAAACAATTGACCATTGCATTAACAATACCGCTGAGTCATGGATATATGGCTGTGACGTGGTTATTATGCGAGTTTCAGTTTACTGTGTTACCATCAGAGGCTTGTATCATCTCTAAAAGTTGTCCCAGTCAGACATGGGTGTATATATTATTTTGACCAACATCTTCATTGATGGTGAGGAAAATGTTAATCTCTGAATTAACGTTTGTTCATTAACATACAGGAGAAGGAGATATAATTCAATAATTTCAAGTAAACAAACTGAATTAGTGAAATATCTTTTAAACTTAACTCCTTTTTAAAATTATGTATTACATGTTTCTTTTATTGGCGAATAGTTCCAGCATTTAGCAGGATATTTCCTGCTGAGAACATATCTCAGAGTTTGAAAGAACACTTCCCAAAACTAGAGAGTATACACACGTTCCTTTTAGTTAAGCATTTGCTCAGTGCAGAACAATGATATTTGGCCCCAAAATTATGGAAAAGTGTACTCATAGCTTCATCTCTCCAACAAAATGTGTTCATACTTAACATTATGAAACCTTTTTTTCAACTTAATAAGATTAAATACTCATTGCTCACCACTGACCACCCATTCTATGTCTGGTGGTTACTTTACATTCAACTCCCATGCCTGTTAAATGATTTCATTGGCAAACTGAAACTTTCAGTGTATTACCTTAGGTAGAAATGGTGACACCGTAAAAAGTTTAAATAGTTATGTCCTCGCACGGACAGTGTTAAAATTTATAGGCAGGAGGGATGATTGGGGGTGCTGAATGGCCCAATTTTTCATTTTATAAATGTTCACTACCAACATACTAGGCTGTAATGACGAATTCATGAAGCAAAATTCAAATATGTATCAATACAACTACACTGAACATTGTGAACAGGGCTTTAAATACTTAACTGCATAATGGGTAAAATAGGTTGTTCCATTGCATTTTGATCTAAAATGGTTTAAGTTTATCTGATTTGGGGAGGGGGATTTGTGTTTAAGTTGAGACAGCATTGACAGTTTCTGATAATTATACAACATTCTAGTTTTACATAGAAGCGATATAAGGTAATGGGTCTAATTTTGGTGAATTTGTGAGTTACAAATTATGATTCAATGATACGACTTCTGTGCAACTACTGAGGTTTGTTGCCTGTTTCGAGAAAGAGGTGGGAAGGTTATTGCAAGTTTTAAAGGTAAGTTTTATGTTTGCATATGGAGACACCATAACTGGATCCCGCATCCAGATTATGTATACATGGAACTGTCACTGTTTGGCTTAGAAAATTGGCACTCAAATTTGGATTTTTAAAAGTAAGCAATAATTCCATATAGAACTGACAAGAAAAGCATTGTAGGCCTCATGTTGATCGGTTGTATCCAAATTCCGATTGTGGAATTTCGTACAGAAATTGCAATTGGCTTATGGACTCAGTGCTAAAAAAATTCTTTAAGAATTGCTAGAACCAGATGATGATCACGAGCAACATTCAAATTAAATTTTATGTTCCATGTGACAGTGTAAACCTTTCTTGAAAATTCCCTCAAAATCTATCCACAACTTCATGAGTTAATTTGCAAAACAAACAAATGAACACTGCTAATTTCATACGCCCCTAGTCTTACATTATCCCCTTGGAAATGCACTGTAAAAGTTTAATGATTTGCAAGTTTTTTATTCAACTGCTCTCTGTAGTACTGCATATATAGTGTATTGTAATATAAGTATTCTTAAAATGCAAAAGGTCAAATTTGTGTTTTAAGATGGCATTTGCATTTATACTGATTCTTACTAAGATGTGTTTTGTTAAAATCTACATGGACAAAACAAAAGTAAAACATTTTAAAAATGTACTAGAGTATCTACAAGACGCCTTTCTAACAAAATACTTTCCTAATGGTAAATGTACATTAGGTCGCATATATTTTCAGATATATGCAAAATTGTGTCACATTCAGTTATTACTGTGGTTTAACTTTTCTTTGCTTTAGATTCAAAGGGTAATGCTAATGCTTGTTGAGCACTGGGTTATGAGCTTAGAAACGGTTGATCATTGCTTAACAATACTGCTGAGTAACAGATGTCTGGCTGTGACATGATTATTTATACGAAATATAATATATTATATTATCATTTTGTTTGAATACTAATGCAATGAATAATAAAAATAATAGAATGCAAAAAGGCTGTGGCATTTTACGGGCTCCTGTTATATGAAAACTTGTGTCATTTCTACATAGATTACAATTGGATAAAATAAAGAAAAGATTCTTTAGAATATTGCAATGATGTATGTAACATATTTGTAGGTTACATCATTAAATTATAATTCTTATTGGATTATTATAATCTCCTTTCTTAATACCCCCATACAAAGAGGACTGTAAAGCACAACGAAACCAGAAAGGCAGCTGACCAATTTCAGTATCCAGGGACAGAAGAGGGGTCAAGCACCACAGAGAATGCCGCGCATGATTGAAACTAAGGTTGGCATGCTCTTATGAACAGATATGTTTTAAGTTGCTTTCTGAAAGAGGCTAGGGAGGGAGAGGCACGAGTCTCATCTGTAGGAGCATTTTAAACAGTTGGAGCATCCAAAACCAAACTTTTTCCAAACACTTTGACATATTTATGAACAGATGGGTAAAACTTTGGAATGACAAGGGAATTACCACCATTTTGGCTGCACCTGGTACTATAAGAACTGCAGTAGTAAGAAAAATATGGAAAAAATATGTTCATTCTTAACACACTCCCAATGGATCCTCACTCCTCAAAATTCAACACCATCAAATTCTCTGTCTATTATACTTCCATCATCTAAGATCACTAAATTCATACACAATTCTCAGCAAATTGCACACAATTCGCAATGTATTCAAAGAGACCTTGTATTGACCTCACAAAACTGCATAAAAGCATTGTTGAATGAAGGCAGGTATTGCAAATTTGTCTATTTTTAACAACGTGACCACTGTGGGACCCGGGCATAACTTAGAGTAATTTGGACATACTGTAATATGTATCAACAGGAAATAATTTTATTTCGAATATATTTCCAACATATATGGGAGATGGGTGCTCTGCAAAAAGTAAACACTTTAAGTTAAAATTAAAGATTTTTAAGATTTTTCCGACATTAATCAAATGGGTGGGTACTCAGCAAAAAGTAAACACTTCAAGTTCAAATGAATAAAGTTTCCTTTATTTTGGTCCAACAAACATGGAGCATATCAAAGAAGCACCATGGAAGCACAGTTCTATGTATTAACCTGCTAGGAATATAGTAGGAAAACTTGCTTAATAAGTTGTTCCAGGAATATCAAAACTATTACTTGGTCTGTGTGTCCAGGTATTTATGCCAAATACAGCAATTGGTGGAAAATCAGTGGGTTTAAAAAGGATTTATTTGTCACTTTTATGGCATATAATCTCTCAATAGTCAGTCATGTTGATTTATCCTTTTAGAGAACACCTCTATCCTCCCAAATATCCTCCCAAAAATTGTGTTGGAAGTTGCACTGCGAAAGGATATGTGTGCCTTTCCCTTCAGATAGCCATTTTAAGGCAAAATTTGAGATACTATTCTTAGTTGTTACATACAGAACAGCCTTACAATTCATCTGGTGGTTATTTTTACAAGATAACTTTCCTTGTTTCTTTACACATACTGCATGTAGCTACTCACAGTTTCGATCTTCTACATATATCTATGTACTTATGTATAAAATTTCCAAAAATCCTGAAGACACATTCTTGATATTCAGTTAATTGTTATACAAATCTTCAGATCATTTAAGATAAAACATTATTGAAATCAATTTGGAAACAAGTTAAAGTTACAATGAATATATTTTAAACTCAGAGAGTACATACCTTCAACAATGCCTAATCTTCCAATATTGCTTATGGGTGCAATGATAAAATTCCTTTAACAATTCAGTTGATCCAGAAAATGTTCTGCATTACCACTAAAATCTAATCATCTGTTCCTTGTACCACTGTTAACATTTCCTGAAACTTTCACTAAAATCCATCCATAATTTTACAAGATATTTTGAAAATAAGCAGACAAATGGACACCACCAATTACATACACCTCCTTGACAAAGGTAAATGAATCAACCAACTGAAAAGTTTATAATTCTATTATATTAAGACACCCCATCTTCTTCTGTCTATTGTGTGTACATAGCAGCAGGGATTATCAAAAATACGGCCTTAGCAAATGCGTAGGTTGAAAGGACAACTAAATACTTACCTTCAAAGGTTATTTGGTGAGTGAAGTTGTAATGCCAGTATTGTGCATGTCCCCTTTGCAGAATATATATGTATCCAGAAGGTTTTGTTCTGACACCCATTTTCAGATGCTTCGACTCACTTGTCAGTGCAGAAAAAAAATTCACTTTTGCATTTTCTGGTGTGTTGTTTTCATCAAGTTGAGCATTCCTTAATACTAGATTTTCATCAGGATAGATCTGTAAATTACACTCACATCCCAATTCTGCGTTGTTTCTTAGTATTTCTACGTACTGTATATTTGATTTTGAAAACAATAGGCAATCAAATGAATACTCTGGAAAAAAAATAACGTAAAAATATTAATCACCAAAGATGTGACCAAAGGCATTTCTTAACTTAAAATATATTGGAAATAAGTTAGGAGTTGTGTTACATAAGACAAATATTAAAATATTGTATGGACATATCATATTAATATATCTTTAATTTTAAGCCACGTTATATGTTGACAATAGTTATGGTTGCTACAATCAGGAGTGTTCCTTGTGATGTTATGATACATTTTTCTAAAGACAGTTTAAAATGTTTAAAATTGAAGCGTGGAGTGGTGGATAATGGGCTGTATTTTCATTGGGGGAGTAAGAGTTGTATAATCACTGATGCCAAATTATGCATTTTTCTTTATATCTGTACCCGAAAGTTTTCTAATTGCAGTCAAAGGGTTTTTGCAGACATCCAATGCTGAAAAGTAAGCATATATTTTGGTTTTCTAGGGATTGCATTTAAATGTGCTATTTCATTTTTGCCATCGATTGTAAGATTCAAAGTTAACAAGTTGCAATAAGTTATCCAGAAAGGTGTGTCCGTTTCAGTTACACACCTACTTAATTACAACCAAAGATACAAGTTTTAGGACTGAACAGATCAATCTAGTGACTAAAAAGATAGTTTAATGACCAAATTACGTTTTATGAATTTACTCATGTCATAATATAAAGCACAATTAGATGGGGGGGGGGGGGGCACAAGGCCCACAAAGATGGATAAACACATTTGAAAAATGAGACAGAGACTTCTAAATACATACATCACATTACCAACAATTTGTAAAAGAGCTAGATTTATGTTTTCCAGCAGTTTTGACATTTTTGCTTTTTATTTTAAATCGGATTAATATGATTGCTGCACACATGTTTAACATTATGAAGTAAGAGTGGAGTGTTTTAGGACAAAACATGACTTACTTGTTTTTTCTTGTGTCAGTAAGATTCTAACATATCTACTTCCCAAACAGAAAATCAATCGTTGGCACAAAATAACCAGAGCAATAGAAACGGAGTGATACTTAAGTAAAACCATTTCTGGCTTATCTTATTTAGTATATACAGCAAATTAACCAAACATCATTCGATTCTGCCAAACTCTGCATTTGTACCTCCTCAATGAATGCTCAACAACATTAAATTAAACAGGATATTTGAAGTAATATGTCTATCCTTGTATGTATCACAAATACAAAGTATATATGAATTCTCAGCTGCACTATTTCATGTTAATATTACTTCCTGCTTACAAACGTGTCAGTTTACAACAGCCTTTTTATTGACAAAAGAGAAATTCAGAAAAAAGTGAATGTATTTAAGATATTAGAAAGATTTCGGACATTTTAGCCTTTTCCAAAGCCCACAAATACAACTAGGTGAATTCGACAAAATAAATAATCATGTATCTGTCTTGAACTTACACGAAGTTCTAGAATATCTTTAACCTATAATGTTACTAATGTACTTGTAACATAGGCCTCTCTTATAATAATACCCCAAACATGTAGGACGGATTTTTGTGCAGAGAAATCATTGTCTAAACATTTGAATATCATTTTAACACAAAGTTAAGTCTAGCGTTAGGCTACCCAGGAAATAATTTTTTATTTCACTAAAACGGCTCTAAATTATTCTCACATATATTGTTTAAAATTTATTGCCCCTCTTATGGTGTAAAATAACAAATTTGAAAATATTTAGAGTTAAGATATTTAGTGTAATAAAAACGTAAAAATGTTAGGGGCATCATGGAATGATGTTAAGAGGTGTTAAGAATAGGGGGTGGTTGTTTGACCAGGAAACAGGCTTCAAAGCCCAAGGAGCAATAGTAAGCAATGTGGCATTATTAATTTATAATTTATGATATTTATAATATATTAATTTATAACAAAGCATTTCACTCCATGAAATCACATGTATGTTTTGGAGTTTCACAGAAGGGTGCTATTGGTGTTGCATGGGAAGATCAAGGCCACAAAACAATAAGGTTCAAGGCCATACCTATACTTACCTACATACCAAATGTTACCTTTTCAAGGAGATATGAGACCAGCAAATCAACCATGAAACAGGGGTCAAATATCAAATCTGACACTTGCAAAAACTTTGTAGGCCATGACTTCATGTAGGTTGTATTCATACTTCTAAGCCCTAAGACGAACAATAAGGGAGATATAAGGCCTTGAGTATGAAGCCTTAAAGTAGGGTCAAAGGTCAAATTTTACACTTGCAAAAGATTCACAGGCCATGATTTCCTATCACTTGCTTTCACATGTGAAAGCCCTAGAACTAATAATAACGTAGAGATGTATGACCTTTTTAGTATGATGACCCAATTGACATTAAAGCAGAGGTCAAAGGTCAAAATGAATACTTGCAAATGATACAACGGCCATGTCTTCCTATAACTTGTTTTTTCCTCATTGTTCCGAACCCCTAGGAAATGATAAGGGGAATGTTAGGCCTGTGTAATATGACCAACCTATTTGACCTCAAGCGTGTGGCATTGAGACACTTTCTCAAAAATAGGTCAAAGATTCACAGGGCAAGCTTTATATACGCTGTTTTCATATTTCCGAACCTTTTGACCAACAATAAGGGATATATCAATAAGGGAAAGAAATCCCAGGCCATGACTTCACACAAGTTGTTTTCACATTCTGAATCCCTAGGAGCAATAATAATTGCAATTTTAGGCATTTTTATAGGAAACCCAATTTGACATTAAGACTGTGATATGGCGGCCATTTTATTTTTTTAAATGAGGCCAAAATTTTGCACATACATGTTTTCATTACCATAAACATTCCCTGAAAAAAAATTGGTGAAAGATATCTTTATAGATAAATGAAAAAAAGGGTTTGTGTAAAAACGTGATGAATGGACGGATGGGCAGACAGTCCCACATACAGAAGGCATTTTATAATCTCATGTCTCAGGGCTTGTGACTGCTGGCGAGAGATAATAAAGTGGTAACTTAATTCAAGAGTGAATAACTTAAAATACAGAGCTAATATGTTTATGACAAAGTTTATGATTAATACCACAAGTGGTGGAGCAACATGGTGAGGAAGGATAGTATTTAACAATGATGCTCAGTAAATACAAAATGTCAAACAGTTTAGGATAGCAGAGTGACAATACATGACATGTAAAAGGTATAGTAGAATTAAAAAGTGATAAAGATGTATGGGGTGGGCCGCATGATCACCTTTCAGATGATGATTTTTAATGCAGTAAAATTATAGGAATAAAAGACATATTCAAGGGCTTTTTGATGGTATTAAACTATCGAGCGGCTATATTAAAGCCACAAAGCCCGAGAATTTGTCTTCTATTCCTATTCTAAAATGGTTACACTAATATTTTGGTCCAGATAAGCAGTAAATCTTCCGCAAGATTCAAAACAAATCCAACGCCATATTGGCTGTTCCACCAATGAAACATAAATAGCGATATCTAAGGTAAAAAAGTAAGTAATTACAATTTTATGAATATTGTAACCACTTATTTTACCACGAATCATTTGTTTACATTTGTACACGAAGGGAACATTAATGCAGTATCCAACAGCATTGTTTTATTTACCGTTCTATATGCGTGATTCCAGCATTGCGCAAAAGACATGTCCATGTTCACTGCACATCCTACCATTTTAGAATAGAGATTAGAGAGGGGTGGGGGAAGAATTTTGGCTGGAATAACCTGACAGCAGTGCACATACTGCCGTGACAGGGTATGTCATTCAATAGCATTACTAGGGTCTCAATTCTGAAGTTGTAATAGGCCATACGACAAACATGTCCTAGTTACATTCTCATAGGTGTGACTCAAAATCATGACAATAATGTAGTTAACTGGTAATTTTGTCTAAAGGTTGGGACATAAAAGTGGCGATTGTAGATATCGATCTCAATTGTTTAAACGTGTTAAATAACACCTTTGTGAGTCATGGTCTTCTCAGCACTAAATTTATTTTTGACTAATCTTTATACCACAGAGACTTATATTCAGGTTGTTGATTACTGATTACTCTAAAACACACAAGTAAAAGATTGGTCCTACAAGTCTATTGTTTCCCAAGAGAGACCGGGGCTTGGTGTCATGACTTATTTTCTGAGTTGAGAAGTCAAGAGTAGGATTTAAGGTCATACAACGTAACTCTTTTTGGCAGATTTTCACATGTTCTGCTTACAATCAAGGTACATACCGTTCACTAATTTACCCATTTATATACACAGAAACAATAAACGGTAAAGCACCCACTTCCGTTTTACTGTTTTGTGGTTTTAAAATACTGCAATGTTACCCTTTACCTAAAGACTGATTCTAATTGGGTAAACTGTATAAGGGACAGGATTTGAAACAGAAAATAGCCCTTTTCTGTTTGACTGTTTATGGTATATTTTAGCCTGCAAAGTATTATTAAGTGAAGGTCATGTCCCTGGCAACCATAGTAGGCTGTTTTGTGACGTCACAGTGCAAAATTTAAACATGTGAATGGGTTTACAGAGTTTATATTGTCAAAATAAATTAAAATACTCCAAAACTGCTTGATGAATTTCATTAATATTTGGTATAAGGATGGCACAAAGTATGGAGCGTACTTCCACTTTATGGTAACCTTAAACTCTGTACAATATGTCTATTATAGCAACTTTAAGGTTGGTGCTTACAGGGCTAACTATAAAAAAATGCTTGGCGAATTTCAGTTATAATTGATACATGGTCGTTTTTTTACTGTACACTGTAGGTGTCCTTAAAATCTGAGCAATAATGACTCACAAATGACTTTAAGGCTGCCCATTCAATGGTCAGACAAGAGTGACTTGACAGATTCAATTCACTTTGGTAAATGGTTGTGCATAGACCCGGGGCCAAACACCAACAATAAATTTTTGTAGTCATTAATTAATTTAAGATTCATCAATACAATTTCAAGTAGGGTTTATGTACAACTAAATCTTTGAAATAAGTATTTTCATAGAATAATTTATAAGAGTGTTCTGTACATTTATTTATTTAGTGTTTTATGTCACACATAGTACATTATTGGTTATATTGTGACGGGTAGTTGGAAGCGTATAGGAAACCAGTACATACAAGGTACAGCCAGGATTTGAACTCTAATCTCAGAGTCACCACTGTGTCACATGGCCCCCAAATTCTCGTTCGGAATGAGAAACTTTATTTAGTATTAAAAAATTACTTAATTTACAAACTATAAGGAAAATTAACTTCATAGATGACACAACATACAAAATTCTGAAAATGTAAATATTTTTAAAGTATGCTTTGCTTCCTGACTGCCAGTAATACCATTAAGTAAAATTACAGAGGTCAGGAGGCACTCCAGACAGATCCTATCACCAACATGTGGATACTGGAGCTAAGAGGCCTGTTCCATTTCTGCAAGTCTGAGGAACCACAGTGATACAGTGGTAACACTCTCCTTCCAACTCTGAGGTCTGTGGTTCAAACCCCAAACCACATGTGGCAAAGTTGGTTTACACTACAGAACCCTGACCAACTGTATGTACTGGTTTCCTCTGCCCATAAACTACCTGTTTTGATATAAACTACACTAGCAGATCCAGGGGGAGGGGTTTAAGGGGTTTGAACTCCCCCTTGAAAAATAATGTGAAGGGGTTCAACCCAAAGTACAAAATTATTTCTTGAGAGTGGTGTTAAATTTACAGGAAATGCATTATATTTTTACCAAAACTTAATTTTTCCCAGGGGGCATGCCCCTCGACCCCCCTAGTTATAGTATGTCTGATGTGAACCCCCACCTTACTCTGAGGTGAACCCCCACCTTACTTAAAGGCTGGATCCGTCCCTGAACTATACAGTGTTGATGTTAAAACTATACTCAAATAAATAAATAAATTCTCTGAGTCTGGTAATAAGTATGAACAATTGAGGGGATAGTTTATGCTAGGTTTAAGATAGATTTAGAATGTGTTCGCAATGTACAAGATATTTCACCAATAGCTTCCTGATTGGCATTGCAATGTACAAGATATTTCACCAATAGCTTCATGATAGTCATTGCTTGAGCAAATCTTATGAAAGATTGTTGATAGTTTCTCAAACCATCAGATTGGTTTACGGTCGACTAAAGATGAAACAGACAGATTAATGATCGCTATGAGATAGAAAACATTGCTGTATGACTGTTAGACAGGTTAAATGTCACTTTAATGTGGGTGTTCCTCTATGGCTGACCTGTCGGTAACTAAACAATTTTTGAGGGCCGGGAACAATGTTTACATAGTCTGTAAGGGTCAGTAGTATTTTCCAGGCTTGTCGGGTGGGTTGGAAAAAGATCAAACATTTTTCATATTTCCCCTATCCTCCCCAAATCTTCTTACAGACCATGGCTCCGCCCACCTGGTAACTGACTTGTCCTAGTGACTTCCCATCTTGTCTGTATCACTTCCAGGCTTGTCCTTTATCACTGTTCGTTTTAAATTGCTCTGGTGAAATAGACTGAGAATTTGTTTATTATGTGACTAAATAAACCATTTTTTAAGATTTCTCAATTATTTAAAGCCTATATGTGGACCTTTACTATCTCTTAACTTCAAAATTATGATCACTTGCACTGGTTTTTGTCATAAATGCCATAAATTTTTAAGATACCAAGCCTGTTTCACGTTAGGACAGTGGTGGTGATAAGAACAAGCCCGGAATGGTTACAGACAAGCCTTGAAGTCATAAGACAAGATTTGAAGTGACTAGGACAAGCCGGTTACCAGGGGGTGGAGCCTAGGTTGGGAACAAGAGTTGGGGAGGATCGGGGAAATATCAAACATGTTTGATTTTATGCCAACTCTCTCTGACAGGCCTGGAAACTACAACCGACCCTAACCGACTATGTAAACATTGTTCCCGACCCTCCAAAAACTACCCCATAAGATGTTGTTGCAAAAACTTTATCCTCCATTATAAGCCACGATTTATAAGATACAATTAACCAGTCATTCTAGGTCTAATTTCTACAGAACCCAGAAAGGGACATAGAACTGTTTTCCTATCTTTTTTTTTATCTCGTTACCACAACATAGCAAGTCGTTACCAAAAGAGAGAAAATCGTTACCACAAAATACTCAGTAGTTCCCACAGGATAGCAAATCGTCCCCACAAGATAGTAAGTCGTTCCCAATAGATAGCAAGTCGTTCCCACAAGTTAACAAGTCATTTCCACAAGTTAGCAAGTCGTTCCCACAAGTTAGCAAGTCGTTAGCACTAGAAAGTAAACTGTTAACACAAGATAGAATGTCATTCCCACAAGATATAAAGTTGTTACTACAAGAAACCAAGTAATTCCACAAGTTAGCAAGTCATTGCCACAAGATAGAAAGTTGTTCCCATAACTTAGTAAGTCATGGTAAGGAGATATTAAGTTGAAGTAACGAGATACTAAGTCGTGGCAATAAGATGCTAAGTGATGGGAATGAGATACTAACTTGTGGGAACAAGATACTAAGTGGTTACCACAAGACGATAAACCCTTGTCTTAATGACATATCTAGTTGTTTCCACAACTTACTATCTCGTTTTCACCACTTATTAAGTCATTCCCACCACTTACTAGCTCATTCCCACCACTTACTCATTCCCACCACTTACTAACTCGTTCCCACCACTTACTAACCCGTACCCACCACTTATTTACCCATTCCCAGGGACCAATAATATGCAAACAGGGGTTAAAATATTTATCATACATAACAGTTACACCAGTGACTACTAACAGCTTGGCAGTATTTTCAATTATTAGTGAAACTAGTTAATCATATATAAATTTGTTTAAGATTGTTACTAGATAAAAAGCAGATAGAAAAATTATTTACAACATATATGAGCAGATAATGGTTTAGTTCCCCCAAGGTGCAACTTGCAGACACAAAACCCAATTAGTAGTAAACCTTTACATTATCCATGCCCATACTAAAATTTAGAAATTTAGACAGGGGGTAAAGACCAGGGCAAAATTGACAAATTTTCTGTAAGAAAAAGATATGGTCTATGAAGAAAGAAAATGTAAGTTATAATGTAATGGATATAAAGAAGTGGTTGAGAATGATAAGACTATGCAATTTACAGTATGAAAAGACGATGCAATTTGCAGCACAGCAAACACGAGTTTTGCTGGGACCAAGCATAGCTTATGTGAGAATGTGATGGAGATCCTGCAAGGTATGCTGTGCCAAAAAGCACTCAATCCAATATAACATACAAAAATATCCGAGAAAGACGAAGGCACCTCTAAAAGACAGTAATGCAATATACTTGTAATAATAAGTAGAACCTCTGAAGGTCACTTAAAATTGCTGAAACGATAACCATAATGGTATAAAGTTGGACATGTAAAGCAATAGGAAACAGGCGACCTCTAAAGGTCACCAAAAGCCTATAGGCATGTGTAAACTTGAATGGTATACTAGTAGATGGGTTACCTCTATATATGTTAGGGATCATAGTCAAAGGAATTGCCTGTACATTGGCATCAAATCATGACTTAGTAAAACTTGTGGGAATGACTTGCTATCTTGTGGTGGTGACTTGCTAACTTGTGGAAACGACTTAGTTTCTTGTGGTAATGACTTGCTAACTTGTGGGAATGAGTTAGTATCTTGTGGTAATGACTTTTTAACTTGTGGGAATGAGTTAGTATCTTGTGATAATGACTTGCTAACTTGTAGGAACGAGTAAGTATCTTGTGGTAATGACTTGCTAATATAACTTGTGGAACGAGTTAGTATCTTGTGGTAATGACTTTTTAACTTGTGGGAATGACTTGCTAACTTGAGGGAATGACTTGCTAACTTGTGGGAACATATTACTATCTTGTGGTAATGACTTACTAACTTGTGGTAATGAATTACTATCTTGTGGTAACAAGATAACAAAATAATAGGAAAACACATCTATGTCCCTTCCTGGGGTTCCTACATTTCACAATGTAATCATGCGTTTTCCTTATTCACTTTGAATTGCAACAAAGTAAATATACACATAATAAAGATAATAAATTTTAAGTTGTACAGCTGATTTTGTCAATTCAAAACACCCTTTTTTATCAACTTCAACCAATGAAACTGTATCTTCACAAGCACTGTAGTATGAATCACCTATTACCCTAACTCTTTTTATCAATAGAAAAACAGGGAATAATATTGGAAAAGAGTCAGGCGATTTTCAAGAATTTTTTGAGACTTGTACTTTTGTACTGAAACCAATAGCAAATTAAGAGATCATAGGTATTGCAGTATCCAAGAGACCAAGACCACATTCAACCTTGAAGGAGGAATCCAAGGTCAAAGCTGACATATAAGTAGCGGTTATTTGGTTAGCTATGGAGAACCTTCTCTAAAAATTTGCCATGCCACAGTACGCTGAGTAGTAGTTGATCAACGAAAATTCTTAATCTTCAGTAGCTTTAGAATTAAAATTGATTTAATCTACTGAAACATGAAAATGGCTATTTCTATGTTATAATGTAAAAGTGTTGCCATTGTTACACTTTTAGATGGTTTAAATACATGCCTCTTGAAACTTTAAAATACTTACTCTCTGCGTGAAATATAGTCAATGAAACACAATGTACGACATTTATTTCCATTAAATAAAGCGTCATAATGAAAGCCCACAGTATTCTACATAAATTAAGCTAAAATAAACAATTAACTACCAAAAACAGCTACATGCAGAAACCTTTAATATGTATTTGCTGATGCATGATCATGTTCAACACACATTAAAATTAAAACTGTCCGTGAGATATACAAAATACAATGTATTGTGACATCATCATTATTACTTACATCACTGGCCTTTGAAATATCAAAAGTCTAAATTCTCATAAACATGTGGCTGCATTCCTGCGCCCCCCTCACACATTTGTGAGTCACATGAATAACTGAATGAATGTCAAGGACAAGCTGTAGTAGTGATTAGTAGGTCCATACTAATCAGTACTAGCTGTCTTTGATTTAGTAGTTTAATTTTCTATGGTTCATCTTCAATAATGGAGAACTAAAGGAGATATAAGGTCTTTGTAGTAAGATGACCCCACTTAATATTAAAGAAGGGGTCAAAAGTCAAAATTAGAAATTGTAAAGAGTCTAAGGCCATGACTTCCTTTAAGTTGTTTTCACATTTGGAACCCCATGGAGTAATGAAAAGGAGAGATATAAGGTATAAGATACCCCATGTCATATACAATGTGGTATGATAGACATTATGTTTTTGGAAAAAGATCAAATTACTATCATGCTAGTTTTCCTAGCCATGTATCTTTTGTGCAAATTTGATGATGCTAGCGGCAATATTTCAAGATTAAAAGCATCTGATTATTTTCAAACAATCAGCTATGGCAGCCATTTTGTTTTTTCAAAAGGAGGTGAAAAGTTTTCACAGGCAAAACATTTACAGGCAAGGACTGCCCATTCACTGTTTTACATTCTGAAGCCATAGGACCCATAAGAAGGTATAAATCAGGATGTTTTAGTATGATGACCCCCATTTAACCTGAAGCAGGGGTCAAAGGTCAAATTTAACATTTGCAAAAGATTCCCTAAACATGACTTCCTATTAGTTGCTTTCACATGAAGAACAGCTAGGAGCAATGGAAAGGGAGATATAAGGCCCTTTTATTAATAATAATATCCCCACTTGACATTAAACATGTGATATGGTAGCCAGTTTGTTTTTGAAACTAGGCCAAAATTACTTTTAGGCTAGCTTCCCTAGCTATATATCTTTTATGCAAATTTGATAAAGCTAGCTGCAATATTTTAAGGTTTAGAGCATCCTTATGATTTTTAAGCAATTGACTATGGCGGCCATTTTGTTTTTTAAAATGAAGCAAACATTTTGCAGAGGCATGTTATCATAGCCATAAGTTTTCCTTGTAGATTTGGTGAAGAAATTTGTATAAGTAAATTACATTTTGATTTTAAAATTTGATGGATAGATTGCCGCATGCATGCACATACAGAAACAGATGGGAGATAATAAAACTACAGTCCAATTTTTGGACAAACTCACAAAAAACAGGAACAATAAAGGCACAATTGTTTAAAGAATGCAACAGATGAAAAATGGTTTATTCTTACATTTCTAGTGTGGGGATGAATTCGCAGTTTACTAAAATAATAGTGTGAAATAATTTTTACCAAAATTTACTTAAAAATAAAGTAAATATCACTGAAGATAACAATGTATTACCCAAATAATCCACTAAAATATGTAGGAGAACATGAACTACGAATACATTTCATTGAGTGGATATAAAAGTAATGGTGGCTTCTGTTTACAAACACCCAGTGGATCACAGTTACCATTTTACTGGGGCTATCACCCCCCACACATTCTTAAAAGGTAATTTATTTCTAGTGGCAACTTTGAAAATCAAAGGCAGCTAGGAAACTCTGGGGGCGGATAGTTACCAGTGTAATCCTTTTCACAATTATCCTCTGAATGGCTCTGATAAATCAATATTGACGTTAATAATTGCTCAGGTATTTCATTGTGGGTGTTTTGATAATGTATGGTATTTTGGAAATTTCTTTGTTATTTGACAAACCAAATTTTACCAGGGTCCTTTGCCATTTAGACCAAAAATTGGGCAAATATACAACCAAAGTGTTACAATTTAAAACCACAAGAAACAATAATAGGCATTTAAAAGTACTATCAATATTAATTTTGCAACTTTAATGTGATAACTTTATTTGAAAAACAAAATATTAAGGCTGTTCACAGGTGCTAATCTTTCAAAAATATTCCAAAAATTATCATAGTTTTATAGTTTTGGAAAGTGATTTTAACCATACCTATCCTCATTTTGTGGTATTAAACTACATCCATAATAAAAACATAAAAATTAATTAAAACTTGCTTTACTTTCCTCTGGTATTCAAAAGAATGATGTGTTTTATCAAATATGCAAGTAATTTCCTTAAATAAAAGGAAAACTTAAACTACAATAAAATGTATGAAAAATCTTATGAATATCATATTTTGCTTCAATAATTAGTAATGCTTGATGTATGTTATTTCTTTGTATGTTAGTGAATGCCTCTGATTTTAAAAGTATTTATTCTCTAAAAAATTAAAAACCACCAACATTTGTATAAAATAAGGTCTCTTTAAAACAAACAAATTACATAAAAATGACAATATGAAATTTACATTGAAATTTTCACAGACCCAATCCAGTTCAACACGCATCAATTCCTTGATCAGTGTTAAAAATCATCATGGAATATATAAAGCAGACTGTACTGTGACATCATTCACATGAGTGATGTCATAAGCTTTTGAAGTATAGCCACAAGTCTCTCCAGCATGTGGTTGCCCCCCCCAGTTCCCCTCCCCCCAAAAGACAAAATGGGGCATAAATAGAAAAAGAGTAAAAAGATATTGCATTAAATGGTAAATGGCCTTATATTCATTGTTGCTTTATTACTGAAAGGTGAACTACTAAAAGGTGCTTTACACATTTCTTATTGACTTGCTAGAAAATGAAATAAAGTGTCCAACCCTTTTGCTGTTCCAAAACAGTAAAACAGTAAAATGGAAATGGGTGCTTTACCGTTTTTCCTTTCTCTGCATTTGAATAGGTAAAGTAGTGAATGGTATGTACCTTGATTGCTTACTCTTGGTAGTTCTTTGTCTACTATAAGAAATCAGTCAATATATACTGAGTTAAATACTTATTTATCTTACTTATGAGAAAGACATTTGCCACAATTTGTACAACTGTCAAGTGGTAAACATGTGGTCTTTACTTTGTAACTCTCTTGAACTTTGTGTAATGCTGATTAAAATGCACAAAGTCATTGCCACTTTTACCAGCAAATTATGTGGTGTAGCTTTCTTTGTTTTTGTTTAAAAGAATAAAGTTACAGTTTCCTAATATCTAAGAACATTGTGAAATGTTTTATGAATACCAAAGCACTCTTTGTTTGTTTCAAAAAAGGCCAAAGTAAGGCTAAATGTGTTTTAATGTAATATGAGTAATAACAACTCTATATCAGCAAAAACATCAACTCCAACAACAACTCTCTGGAGATATATCTGATTACATTTTGTGAAATGGTTATCATATACTGAAATTGAATTATGAAAAAGTGTTAATTTGTTAATTGTAACAAATGTTAACTACCATTGGCTGCACATGGTTGTCACTGTAACTTATGTGACCTCAACACTCAAATATATTCAACACTCAAAAACCTCAAACTCAAAAATTATTCTCAAGCTGCTTTTAAATAATTGTGCTTTTGTGAACGATTTCAGTTTCAGATGAAATATTCACTCCAATAAGTGTCTCCACATGGAAAGTATTTTTATACATTTTTTTCTATAGCCAGACATTTGCAGATTGAAATATTTTATATTTTCACATCTGACTTTGTAAACACTGCCACTTGTCAAACAAAATTGTGCAGTTGTTCAGATACAAACCCAGAATACCATGCCTGGGGTCAAAAGTGTCGTGAGAGGTGGACAAAGCAAAACTGTTTTTACAAACAATGGAAACTGTTATATTACTACACTTGAAAAGATTAATTTTGGTTTACTTTGCTTCATTTTACATTGCTTTGTATAATGTCCAAATTGTGATAATATTAAATCAGGAGCCGATTAGCAAGAAATTCCAATAAATGAAAAACCAGAGCAAAAAAAAATATATCAAATAACCAAATAAGAAAAATAAAAGGATTGTAGGCCTTTAAATGTGTTTAAACCTACCACTCTCATCTTACAAATTCACATGTTTTGCCACACTGTCCTACATAATAAACAGAAGACAATTGAAGGACTGTCCTGGGGGTTGGTTTACTTGACGATGTTACTTGTGGGATAGGTTATTCTGTGACAGTAGCCTTGCTCTTGAATGATGGGAGTGAGGGGAATAGGGTTTGAACACTGGTGTATTGAGAATAGGAGGGCCTTTCTCTTCTTTTACTTTACTTTCAGACTATCCATGGCTGCATTCTGGTTCATTCCTTTGGGAGATCTTAATATTGGGATTTATGGTTTAGAATGTTGCTAAAGCTGTTTGTTAACTTTAATTTATTAGCATTCATTTCGAGGTTAAAATGAATCACTCTTCCACTTGCATCCAAGACTTGAAAGGGGTAACGTTCCTTTTTTATTTCATTTGTGCACATATTTTGTTTTAAAAGAGTTTTATTATTTTATTATAGTTTATTTGTGGTTACAAATGGAAAAAAAAATATAGTTTGCCTTCTGCAAGGAGTGGGGGTGTACAAATACCCATTCAATTACAGATGTCGGAGGATAGTAAATTTGTCACAAACTTGCTGGAAGTAAATTCTTCAGGCCATTGCCAAGCAAACGTCTGATACAAATCCATCAGAGAGTGACCTTGATTGCAGTGGTCTGATGGAAGTTTTGGATAGCGACGATGCGAGTACTCAGATGCATTTGTTTAATCATCTGGTTTCTGATGGTCCTAGCACTTCTGCCTCAGAAACAAATTTGCTTGATACACAGGCTTTGATAAACCAACAAATTTTACAGCCATTAAATGCTATTGGGGTAGATTAAAAAAATAACAAAAACAAAGAAAGAAAACTACAGATAGATATAAAATTAAAGGCAAGAGTGGTGGGGCCAAAAAGATAAAAAGAGATCCAAAACAAGCCAGTACATATGCAGAAAAATACTATGATGAAACATATACACTGACAACTATTTCTCCAGTGGTACCTAATACTGTGTCTGTCATGACACTTGGAAGTTTTAGAGCCAATGCTGACATTCAAAGAGCAGTGCCATTTGATTAACAGAATGTCAACAATTAAATCAGACCGGTACGTAACAAAAATTATGTCACAAAAGGCTGCCAGGTTGAGGTACTTGTGAATATCATACAAAATGACCACATGAATATGTTTGGCTGGTACAAACAACGAATGCATCACATATGGCCGATTGACCATATGATTGGGTTGTGTTTGCAGAGGAAACGAATCAAAATTATGACAATAATATGATAATATGTTAGACTATTTGATTAATCATCTTTTGGATGATGCTAACGATATTTTCTGGCCTGCTGCAAAAGTCAGCAATGCTGTGCTGATGTGTTACATGGAGCAAGAGTAAATTTCTGACTATACTCAAATGGAACAAATAGGGCAAGGTGAGCACATACCCAAAGAGATGGGTCTGAAGATTATGACAGCTCCAAAATAGCTCGAAGTATGGTGGCAGCACAAAATCTATGAATTGTTAATGTTCTACCCAAAAAACATAAAATATGAAAAAAGTAGTCTTGAACTGCCATGTGTCTTCTTTTTACTTTGCAAAAGACTAATCTTTACTGATGCTCAATCATAACCTTGTACTTATCCTTCTAGATATATTTAAACACTATGTAGAGTTAATAAGTTTTTGTTACAAAAAGAAAGCTTGGCTTCAAAAGTCACATGTATATATACTGATTTTGGCACCCAAAAGGTTTTGGCAATAAACATAATGGTGGAACATAGCCTAAGTTTTAATGACTAAAAGAATGCAGTCAGGTGATACTAAACAAGAATATACTGGTATGAGCATTCCCATAGTCGGTGTTCTATGAAAGAATGTAAATGCAAAAGGCGGTAAGTATGGGTCTTTCAAATACCAGTTACCCCTGCAATGGAACATTTACAGGTCATAGGCAACAATTTTAATTAAAACTCTGACTATTGCTTCATTGCATACACTAACACTCTTAGAAATGCAAAACATTGTTTTTGTAATGAAATATGGCATATGAGGAGTTATAAACAGCTTTAAAGAAAAAATTCACAAAGTAGAGCCGAGATTGATGACATTTTTGTTTTGTTTGATTGATGACGTCACAGGTTCATGACGAAGCTTTGTTATTGTTGGATTGGCATTTGTAAATATACAATGGCATCAGACAGTGGTGAAAGTGAATGTGAAGATTTGACTACTGTAAGAAAAAAAATGCCCGCTCAACCTTATTTATTTGAACCACTTGCTGCTTGCAATCAACATCCCTGTGACTTCACGGATAATTTAACAACTGACAGTGAAACAGATACAGAGGAAACCATTGAGCCAGTGAAAAATAGTGCAGATAATTTCTGGTAAATATATACTCTTGTTTACATAAACTGAATTACTATCTTTTTTCTTCTTGTTTAATTTCTTCTCTTCCTCAACATATTTTATGAATAGTCTGGATGAAAAAAAGCATTAGCAACTCCATTCTGACATACCAGTCATACCATTAATTAGCCTCACTATATTATAACAAGAAAGCATAAGACATATACAATCAGTATAATCATTGTAGGCTTCAGCCACCACCTTTGCAAGAGATATTCCTGTTTAGCCCAATACAAGATCACTGTCCCACACAACACATTAACATCAACACATGCAGTTGAAAAGGATGGGAATGAGAGAGAAAAAACAACATTCAAGCAAGAAAAGTTCCCAGGACTCAAACCAAACCATGAAATCTTCATTTAATGATGAGAACAGAAAATAGCGATAAACACAAGTTTCAGAGTTACCACTCCCCAAATAGCAGAAATAGTTAAATTTATTTTTCCATAGATGAAAATCAATAAAAATAAACAATAACTAAGCCAAAAGTCTCTGACATAATACAAGTAGCATAAAATTAAACAACAAGTCTAGTTCATTTTCATATAATGCAAAATAAAATCTTCAGTGGGAGTAGTTATTAGTCATCAGTCTTTGATTACACATGTATATTAACCTCCACTGAGAAGGTATTAGTTTCATGATCATTTATTTGTGTTTGTGTCTTTGCAAGTAGGATAGGGGGCTTGGTGGTGTAGCTGTTAGAGTGCTTGCTGAGGCCGCTGGTTTGAATCTCGGCCTGAGCACTTCATGTTGGAAAATTGGTAGTTACTTGCCAATTCCCAGTGCTTTACAGTGCAGAATCTTCAACTAGTATACACTGTTTCCTCCACCAGTAAACTACCTGACGTAATATGACCCTGGCTGTTGAACACGATGTAAAAAAAGAAATCTAAATTGTTAGTAGGATAGCACAAATAATCTAAATTGTTAATGGGATAGCACAAATACTACTGGTTGGATCTTCATAAAAAGCAGAAGATGGGATTTGATCCCATTAAATTTTGAGTGATCTAGATCACCTTCTGGATACAAAAAATATGGATTTTCCCATTTACTCATCATTATGTGCCTCAGTGGAGGTCTGTGCTCTCTGAGAGGTCTTGTTCAGAATGTTGTATACACAACCATTAGCAGGTATAAAGCTTTGACTTTTTGCTGAGAACTTACTTAAAAGCAATGTACACAATAGCAAAATATTACTGTGGAATGCTGGTACTGTTTGAAGAAAATATTAATTTGTTAAAAGTGACAAATTTTTTATCACAAAAATTGATAAAGAAAAGTTTACAAAACCCTGTCTAAAAGTAACTTTTTGAACTATTGGGAACTTTTTTCTCCCCCAGTTCACTGTTAGAAACCTTTCTGACACTAAATTTTCCTACAGTACACATCTGGCAGTTATAAACATTTTGCACTAGACAAAGGTTTGTTGCTGATGTAAGATAAATATTAACTTTGTGTAAGGCTCATTCATAAACATATTTATTCAGATTTGTAAGCCTATAATTTGACATATGTTTACCTACAATGCCTTTCCACAAGTGACAATGCTGCAGGCCTTTCCAAATATGACCCTGAATTCTGAACAGGGTGTAAAATGCCAACTTCGACCTTTAACAATGCCTTTTATTTGGCCACATATACATTTTACCTAATAGACATCAATGTATGTGTGTGGATAAGCTCTCTTGTGCACTCATAACCTTGGAGTTCTCTTATTCATTTTTGGGATTCACATAATTATTTAGTATAAACCATTGATTAGAATCTCTAGTATCCATCCTTCCTGTATCTAAATATTTAATTTAATGCATTTCCTGCACAAAAATTTGCAGTTTCCTTGTCATTATTCTGAAATGCCTATTTTATTAACTTTGACAGTGAGAGGCTTTGATGGCCTAATGGTTAGCGGTTTTGGCATCTAGAGACAGACTGTTACCTCTGTGTTGGTTTGACTTCCACAAGTGACAACGTTGAAGACTTGTCTCAATATGAACCTGGCTACAGAATGTGCTGTAAAACCCCAACTTTGACCTTTATCGATAGTGAAGCATCTATTAAAAGGTTCAAGATTTTAGCTGCAAAGATGTTCCTCATGTTTTTTTTATTTTCATGGTGACATTCATCTCCTAATGGTTATCAAGTTTGGCACCTAATAGCACACTTTGACTCCCTCATGGGGAATGCTAAGGACTGTCCAAACAACCCTGGCTATTAAATCCAACTGTAAACTAACTTTGATTTTCTAATGATTTTCCACAAGTAAAGGTAACATTAAGGAGTATCCCTTTCAAAATTAGTTTTATTAGAAACCAAATAATTGAAATGATGTAACATTTAGATAAACTTGCTTTATTGTTCATTAGTGAGATTAATAATCTATCATGCAATTTTTTATAACAATAAAAAATTAAAATATAGTTGTTAAAGATACTAGAATACTGTCACAGTATCTACATATCTAAATTTTGGAAACTCAGGTCTTTTTATATATTCCTACCAGTTGTGAGAAACGCCTTTACATTATACAAAAGCAAGATTTTAGATTCATATTGGCTAAACTTTCAATAATACTGTATTTACAAGGTGTTCCTGTGAAAGATGCAATGTAATGCCAATAGAGACAGAAAATATGTGCCGTCATTTTTATGAGTAATTTCAAGCTAGACTAGTGAGTTGCGATGGTAAGACATGTAAATGCATCACAGAGACCACAGGATTCAACTGTGTATGTATTGATATGGATGTCACTGAGATGGCATACTATGAGTTTAGAGAGAAATATGGGCCTTATGGTGATGACAAAGAAAGCCATGAACTTTTTCGCCACCTGGCATACCGTAGATTGACCAGATGGATCTTTAAAAAGCTGGAAAGATATAACGGGAAGGTATTACCTTCATGTGCAGTGAATGCTATTCGACAAGCATTCCCAAAAGAGGAGGACAGTCAGTATGCAGGTTTTAAGTATCCATTTGTATAGCAATAAATCTTGACACATTTGAATCCACCAAATACTGTGGATTATACTTTGTTACACTACTGCTGCATTGTTTAATTTTCTGCATGATTTTCTGATTTCTGTTGTCTAACAGTTTTACGAATCTGGAAAAAAAACCTTCTCAGAGTACCTCAGAATGCCTTCTCTTACAGTACAGAACCTTGACCAGCTGTATGTAGTGGTGTCCTCTAGTCACCAAACTGCCAAAAATAAATAAACAAATTGCTCTGTCTTGTCCATTTTTTGAGATATATAAACAACAGTTATTCTGAAGCGATAGAGTAATACTAGTTACATAGGGGGATACAAATTTTGCCCTCTCTCACAATTTTTGAGATAAACAACATAATCCATTTCCCCCAAAATTCAACATGGCATCCCAATTTTGGAAAATTTTAAATTTTTCAGAAGGTTTAGAGGAGTAGACCTCTGTCCCAAATTTGACCAGAATCACTATCATCTACTGTTTTGTCTATAAAAGACATTTTCCATTTCTGGCCAAATTCAAGGAGGCCAAAATTTTAAAAATTCAAAGTCTTTCAGAAGCCATTGAAGGATATTCTTTAGTAGCCAGGGTGTCAAAAAGTTCACCAAATTCACTATCTCTAATGGTTTTAGAGATAAATAACACTTTTTAAATAACCATGACCATCTTTGTAGCTAATGTATTTTTGTTGAGATTGATGACAGAGATACCAATACTGCAAAATTATGACAATATATCTGTGACTTTAATGTGAAAATAAGCTCAACATTTATCCATGTTAAATCTTGTAATTGGTCTTTGAACTGGACTGCTTTCACAGTTTACCGATCTGGATGCCCATACTTTGAACAAACAGGCGGAGGCACTTGGACTTGGTAGGAAGAGGAAACAAGTACATAGATTTCTTTAGGGATCTATACTGTAAACTGCCGACCAACGGCAAGCAATTACCAGGTTTCCCACTTGAGGCCGTTCTGGGAATCGAACTCGGCCTCAGAGGTGGGAGGGGAGAGTGTTACTACCGTGGCCCTTCTAAGAAACAGGTGAAGACATTATTGGGGTTGTTATTCTATATAACAAAATGTGTGCATCGTGCTAGGTGCTTTGTAAAGAGAATGCTTCAGCACCTGAGAGATATGACCACTCATAATTTTTACGCTTTGTTGTGATGTTATTGTGACCTCAATTGGTTTACCATTTTCACACATTTTAAGGGTATTACATATTTACAGATTGTGCACTTCAAGGTGCATCTTGATTAATCTTTGTCAAGTTTTATGTGGGGTATTAGGTCCTTTAGTATATCTTTGCAACTAGGTTACAATTTCTTACACCTCCTTATCACTCATCTGGAAATGTTGAATGTGGTTATATCATTGAAAGTGTGATCCACTCTTTGAAAAGATAAAAATGCTAAATATGTTGTGACAATTTGGTTGTTGTCAAAATACTGAATACAGGCAGAACCAGCAACAGTTTTCTGGTCACATCTGATTGAAAAAATTGGCTTATTACTGCTTTTTTTGAGATAGATATCATCATGGTCCATGTACCTGGAAAAAATAGAAGACTTGTTTTCCAGGTGGGTAATTTATATTGACCCTGAATCACAGTTGAAATGGCTGTTGCGTAATTTTTCTTATGGGTTAATCATATAGATTTGATAAAGCTTAATCCAGTTATTTAATGTAGACTTACCCACTCTTGCAGACCAGTTCGCCACCAAGGCCCAAGAGCAACTTGTCTCTGCCTTTAGACCAGCCATGAGGAGGGCATATAAGCAAATGATTTGGGACTTCATTGGGGCTGGTTTGCAACCAACTCTGGTAAATCACTCTTTTCTATTAGCATTCATGGAATACTATAGTAGAGCTAAATCTCGTCACCAGCCCATATACATAATTATCTTACTGGTATTAGGGCCAAGTTCTTTTTACATAATCTGGACACTACACCATTGGAGCATCAACAAATCAACTGTACTATAAGTCACTGAAATTAAATAGACCTTTACATTCAAAATCACATTCTTTTATTAATTTGGTGGCTGCTTTGGTCACTTCTTGTGACTCTTCACAATACCTTGTTGTACAAACCACTATTTCATACTCCTATTAAACTTACTACCTCATATTGTCATGTCTTTTGATCCTACTCATCAATTGGCAAGAGGGGATGTCATTTCTACTTATACTGGAGCCATACTATTAGTCAAATGGTCAAAGACTCTTTAATCTAGAACTGATATCAGAACTATTTCCTTTCCACTTTTTGGAAGAACCATGTTGCATATATTAAGAAGCTGTTGCCAAGTTCAACTAGGATCTTCCAAAAAAAACACTTTTTGAGATTTCCAGATCTCAGGCGCCGCTTACTGATTCAGTTGCATGTATGTTCCTTAGTATACTTTCTTCTTTATTGCACATTCAACCAAAATTGACCTTTCATGACTTTGGAAGATCAGGGCCAACCTGGGCTTTTGACCATGGTGTTCCCTTGCATCAGATAATGCATCATGGCTTATGAAATAGGCTTGGTAGGGTCAATTGGCTTGGGAGGCATGATGGTATGGAATGTGCTTGATACTGTGGCACATAGTGAAGTGGTATGAGGCAGTTGTTGTGGCTGCAGAAATGTTCTTTCTTCTTGAATAGGCACTGCTGTTGGTTTCTGAAATTGATATGTTGGTTGAAGTTGTTATGTGGGCAGGGGAAGTTGCAACGCTGGCTGGTAAAGGTGTCATTGCTGCAGTGGCTGTTACTGCAGTGTCTGCTAAATTGGATGCTGCTGTTGTGATGACTGCTGTACTGGCTGTTGCTATAGTGACTGGTAAAGCTGCTAGTGTGACATGACCTTCTGGGAAAAACTTGGTCCAAAATATTATCATATTTGCTGGATAGATTATCTGCTCCTGCTCATGTTGCGTTCCCCCTGTGTTTCAGTCAAGATAAACTTCTAGAGGTTTCAACCTGGAAGCCATTGGATAAATGATTGGTAGGCAATTCAAAGTACACATCCCTTGGATTATTTTGGATTATTTTTTCCGAGAAATCATCACCTCTAAGCAATCTTTACCTCTCTTAAACCTGTATGTGATGGTCTGCTCACTGATGTGGGGATGCCACATGGATGGGGAGCATGGGAGACGGGGTAGTGAAAATGACTTGAGAAGGACCTGATAGTCAAAACATTTGTGATTCGTCTGTTCAGCTTCCAGCAAAAATAATATCTTGCCAGATACATGATTGTCGTAACTGTGGTATCATCTGAGGACTGCAATTGGCCAATGGTCGATGTCTTTCAAACTATAGCCTCGGATGGGGACTTGAACAGACTTTTGGCACTGAGGTTTTGGACTATATTGGTGTGTAGTAATCCCAAATTTTCCCTGACCCATTTCTGGTGTCCCATTAATTTCCGCTTTCTTGACTAGACATTGTAGACTAGACTAGACATTGGGCCACATTGGAAGCACTTTTGCTATATGAGGGTACTCAGGTATGTGATTTCGGGTTTGACTACATTTTATTAATACCACCATGTAAGTTAAACTGATATATGAAACAACACACAATACGATGACATAATATCACTGGTATACGCGCATATTTGTCCAAGATTGAAAAGATTGCAAGTATATTTCATGATCAAACATGTACTGTTAATAGAATCGTTTTAATAGAATTGTTTCTAATCATCTATTTCATTGAACAAGTTACTCCAGAAGACCAGTTTCTGGTAAATTTTTCCTCATGCAAACCAAGGCCGAAAAGTGATTTCTGTTCTTTGTATTTATGCTTGATATGTTAAATTTGTTATCTGTACTTAAGTAACCAAGAATCATTGTACATTCATCAAAATTAAAGGTGATGCTTACTTTTCTCGAAATCCATTGCTTGACATTTTCCCAGACTTCAAAGAGATTTTGTGCACCTACAAATCATATGCTCTATAGTTTCATTAGTTTGTGAACAGAGACCACAAATGCTATCAGTAAACAGTTTAACTTTTTTCAAGTAATCTTTTGTTCTTAGAATTTTGAACAATATTCTATATTGAAACCACACAACCTGATTTTCCTCTATACGCGTAAAACAGTTTTTATAAATTACTGGCCACATGGCTTCAATGTCAAGGTTTTCAAAATTAGTTTTTAAGATAGGGTCCGAAATTCTTTCACATTACGGTTTGTCATATTTGTCAGTTTTGAGGATCTTGTAGTACCTGTCACACCCTTGATGAGCACGAAGAAAGATTTGCAGTTGTTATGGAGTAGGTGGTCTTTCAAAATAAAAGGTATTTTCAACTTAATAAAAGACATAACTTTTGCTTTTACACTGTAATAGTCAAGAATATTAAAGTTACATTTTTTAAAGTCTATCATTTTACCACTGGAGCTAATTATGTCCCCAATTAATTATAACCCATTATTATACCAATCAGGAAAGTAAGTTTGTCAGTTACATATATTTGAATTGTACCAAATTAAACTTTCAAGTATTTTAAAATTTGTTTTTGGTAGTTGCTTTTTACTGAGGCTATGCCAATCTTGCAAAATATTTTTCCAAAATTTGTTAAAATTTGTCAAAGTTTCAGACAAAAATAGACACCATTCATTACCAAATTTAAAGAGTTTATCTGTATTGTCACAAATAAACTGAAACATATTGTACCATTGTGAGTCTGGATTCTTCAACCATCTTTGAATCCAAGTGAGCTTAACTGCTTTTTCAAATGCAAAAATATTAAACATTTTCAGCCCTTCATTCAAGTAGTCATTACATATAGTACACCTTTTGGTTTTGTCCGGTTTATTGTTCCACAGAAAACCTATATAGTTCAGTATTTAAGTCTTTCAGATCTTTCCAAAGAAGTTAGTAGATGAACAGATTTGGATATAAAATTTGTTTTAATCAATGCTATTTTTTCCCTAAAGGTGTTAGAGTTCTGTTTTTCCATTTGTTTATCTGAGATCTAATATTCTGTAGTGCATTATTATAACTTTGAAAAGGGATATCATGTAAATTTGTTTAAAATTTCAGACCTTATGCTGTAAATTCTGTTACCCCATTCCAAATTGACTATGATATTCAGTTTTTTACAATGTTTCTACTACCTGTCCAGATCACCTAAGTCTTTTCTTTGTTCCTTTTTAAACCACTCATGTTACCAAAAATTTCTAGTGTAGAGTGCAGATTGTAGAGAGTGCTGGGTTCCATTTAGCATTAAAGTTGTGTCATCTGCAAACTGTGTTAAACTCTTTTTCTTCAATTTTTCGGCCAATGATATCAGGATTCAGAAGAATTAATCTTGTCAAAATTTCTGCACAGAGTAGGAAAAGATATGATGAAATTTGGTCTCCTTGATGACACCCTCTTTCAATGTTGATTTCTGATAAAATGCTGCATTGTAAGACATAGACCTGTAAATCTGTATTAAAAAGCTTGACCCATTTAATGACATTTTGGCTGTAACCAAAAAAATGACAGTGCTTTTTATAAGAATTTCTTTGACAAATACAAAACAAGCAATTTAATTTGTAAAGTTGGATACTTTTTAATCATTTGCATTTCTTTACAATCTGACTTTACAATAATCTTCTGTGAAATTTATCAAATGAGCAGCTAACTTTTAAACAAACTCACTGTGAAAATCTAACCGAGCATACTATATTAAAAGGAATGTTTTTAGTGGCTCAAAATTTACTCAAGTAAAATGAGAAAAAAGACGTAGTGCAAAAATCCAGTACTGAAAAGCATTACTGCTGGGTTTAAATTTGATTTAAATTTTTAATGTTTTTAAGTTCAAAACAAAGATTGTAATTTATCTTATCACAATTTGTTATATACTTCTAAAATGATGCACTGTTTGTGGTTGAAATGAATTTTGTTCTTAATGTTGTGGATTAATTTTCACAGGAGGTATTACTGAAATACAAAATGTGGAGTAGGCATTCTTTATGAGGCTTTTCATGGAGACAATCTTTCCAGGAGGTATTTTTCCTCGATTCCAAATTAAGAGACAAACAAGCACACAAGATAAAAATCTTGAGAAATCCCAAATCTTTACAAAATAAAACAAGTAAGTAATTTTCCAGTTTCTAGAACTTTCAATGCCTGAAACACAAAAATAATAACTTACTGTCTTAAAATAAGCACAGATTAATAAAGTAACATGAAACTCACCACAACAAATTAATCACAGCATTGTTAAATAAGCAGTCTAATTTTTTTGTGGAAAGTGCTTTCAGTAAGTCACAGATCCATATTTTATCGATTATTATTATCCATGGTTAAATTTTGTGGCAGTCAGATTATAATAAAACTTTTCAAGCTTTATCCAAAATTATATTTTCCTATAAAGGAAACCAGTGGTACACATGGTCAAACAATGTTGATTGTGTATTGAAATAAAAAAACAACCATAAAACTAATTTAGTGACACCCCTATATGGAATGCACACCAAAGGAAACATTGCAAAGATTATCTAGGATGATCGATTGGTACAAGGTCTTAAATTATTGAATTAATAAATTGGCTTTAATTTACAGGGTTTTATAATAGATAATTGCCTTGTGGCACTTCCATTTTGTAAACTTAATGACTCTTCGCCCCTTTCAGGGCATCAGGCCATTAAGTTTACATGATGGAGTGCCACTTGGCCATTATCTACATATTAATGTGAGCAGAAGATATTATGTTGAACTTTGAAACATCCAAAACCTGTTTAAATATTATAGTTTAAAACTACAACTAAAACATATATAAACAACTGCAATCATAAGAGTAATCACCTTGCAAGACCCATCATCCCCTCTCAGATAAAATACAAAATCTTAAATTGAATAGAAATGTTGCATGAAATTCTGCTGTTAATTTATTACAGCTTTGAAAAGTAAATTTCTGTTAATTAGAGAGATTTGTGATTTGCTATTACAATTTCATGTATGAAAAATGCACTTGTGCATAGTTTTAGTTAAGAAGGTTTTCTGCTCTCACCCTTCTGGACTATTAAACCTTCTCAAGAAAGAGTAAATAAACTTTGTGTTAAAAATTGTGTTTGGTGATAATGTTTATAATGACAAATAATGTATGTGAAATTCCCCCAAGATGTTTATTTTATCCCCAGTGAAATCTTTCTCTCTGTCAAAAAAGTGAATAACCAAGTCAGTGTATCCAGTACTATTTGTTCCTTTTCATTGGCTTGGCATACAGCTGGGATATATCATCTTCACTTATCCCTAGACTTTTCATCTGTTGTACAGCAGGCACTTGATCTCTACCAGACATTTTGTTGTTAAATGCCAAATCTGCATAGACTAAATTTTTACTTGCATCTATTAGTGCTTTTTCTTGACCATCTGTATCACACCTTGGCACAAGAGACCAAAGATTTATATCTGCATCCTCCACATGGTTAGTAATATGAATATTATGTATCAGATTATTTGCTTCTGTCAAGGTGACATCATTTAATGTTACTGTGTCTGCAACATCATGTCTCATTTGGGCTTTCTTTGCTGACAATACTCTCCCTGGCCTAACACAGCATTTGACAAGGATAACTGCAATTATGACAATTAGCATAATAGAAACAACAGTAAGAACGATGACAACAATAATCATAATCTTTACCAGACCTTGATAAGGTTTTTCAGATAATGGACATAAAGTTTGTGTTGTAGGAAAGGTTTTTTCAGATACTTGGTCCCCATTTTGTGATGTATTTTCGGGCTTCTCAGATGATGGATTCACACTTTGTGATGAAGTTTTTAAGGATTTATCAAATGATGCATTCCCAGTTTGTTACGAAGTAGGTAATGGTTTATCAGATGATTGATCCTCTTTTTGTGCTGAAGTAGTCAAGGGTTTTTCAGATGAGGGATACACGTTTTGTGATGGAGTAGTTAAGAATTTCTCCGATGATGGATCCCCATTTTGTGATGAAGTTTGTAAGGATTTATCAGATGATACATTCCCATTTTGTGATGAAGTAGACAACGGTTTATCAGATGATTGATATTCTTTTTGTGATGAAGTAGTCAAGGGTTTTTCAGATGCATTATGCGACATTGAAGAGGAGGAGGAGGAGTTTAAGTTTAGCCTTAAATTTAGGGTTTTTGACTTTTTGGTAAGTTTAGACTTAAATTTAGGGTTTTTGACTTTTTGGTGAACTAGAGGTTTAAAGGAGATATATTTGAAGGGAGACTTTTAACATTCAGTGACTTTACAAGTTTAAGGTTTGTGGTGATTGATTAAAAAACAGCAACCTTTGGTAGCTTAAAGACTTTGGAGACTTTAAACAAAAAAGCCAAAGAAATTCTACAGGTCTTTTCAGATTTTAACTGATTTATATGAAAAAAGAAATAATAAGAATAAGAATAAAGAAGATATTCTTTAAAAAGACAAAAGAAAATAATGCAATGCTACTGCTGGTCATAATAATCTTCAGTCCTTCAAAAGATCAGAGGCATATCCATACTTCAAGTGTGGACTCATAAGGTTCATTTGAATAAAGCACTACACATGAAAGGCACACCGACACCACCGAGTCTGAGCATGCATAAATCAGTGAAATTATATAGTGAAACTTTAGCTCTTGTGACATTATGTATTTATTGACAACTGCTTAAAACATGAAAGTGACAATTTTAATAAAGCACTTCAAAACAGTGAAATTTTGCATTATTATCTATTTGTAGTCTAGTACTTAAAACATGAAAGGCACTGCAAGTGTGGACACATAAGACTAACTCATGTTAGCTAATCTCAAAAATAATAAAACCGTGAAGTGCAGTACTTGTGACAATATGTATTTCTGATCAAGTGTTTAAAAACTGAAAGGCACATCGACTCTTCAAGTGCGGACATGTGGTTATGTTAATATAGCACTCCACATTTTGCTTAAGAAGCTTAATCATTTATGCAGAACCTGAATATAAAGAATTAAGTGTTTAGAAAATGAAAGGCACACCACGCTTCAAGTGTGGAGACACAAGTGATATGATAATAAAACACTCCACGGCACTCTAGAATTTGCTTATGAGACTTAATCGTCTATGCTAGCACCATTCAAAAGCTCTATTGACTCTCATGGGTAAATGTAAACATTCTGAGGACACACCCTTGATTTGGAGGAAAATAAAGTTGACTGAGGACAATTCTTGAACATTTGTTAAAAACAAAAAAAAATATCTGTTATGGCATTAAAATATCTGACATTTTTTCATGAAGAAATGTGAAATACTCAATAATGAAACCATTCATTTTTAAAGTTAAAAACTTTCTTTTGCTTTTTTTCAGTACATTTTTCTCTACAAGAGAATTTGAAAGTGTTTCATTATATTTATGACTGGATGCAGAGAGTGGTATTTATATATCAGCTTAACAAGTGGATGGGGTTATTTAAACGGGAACCTCCAAGCTCTTAGCAAAAGAAGGGGTAAGTATAACAAGAGCCCCACTTTCAACATGTAGAGCACATGTACTTCAATTTAGAAGAGAATCTTATAGGTTGAAAACATAAGATTTTGAACACCTGTACAGGTTATAATGTACACAAAATTGATATATTATCCCCTAAAACTTACCAATAATCTGATCAGCTTGATGACTTTTACTCAAACTTTTAGTTATAGCCCGGAAAAACCCCTCTTATTGGTTAAATATTCCACACATTCTTTACCAACTACTTAAGCTACACTGACCAGTAAAAATTCTAGCAAACTATATTTTACAAATTGAACAATAGAATGAAACAACCAATGAACTGACCAGACACCGAATGAATGATAGTTGAAAGCACTCTATAAAAGCTCATACAAGTTCATGTAATCTCATTCACATTTTTCAAGTTCTGTGTAAAAAACTGGAATAAATTTATCATTGCTCACAAAAAAGTTTTAAGTGCTGCGGATAAATTGGAATAAATTCAAGAAAGTGAAAACAATCTCTCTGTCTTTTTTAAAAATAACAGCAATGAAATCACTAAAAGAACTTTGTGTAGAGCACTATGTTCAAAACATAGACACAATAAATAATGGTTGGCTTAGGAAATACAACAGCTACAATGAACTCATACGTGTCTGGTACGATGCACTCAACTAAGTAGAATACTGTATCATGATTAAGATAAAGATATATACATAGAATTTTATGTTCAAAGACAAGAAATATCAATGTAACTATATAATGATTAGTCTACTAAAACAAGCAAAGTGTAATTTTTTTTTCTAGGGATATTCATATCTAGTAATATATACACATAAATCAAAATCAAAACAACTAATATCATTTTTACTGTACTTTTGCAGAGCTAAGAAAATGTCTACAACTAGCAATACAACAACAACAACAGCCACATGTACATACCGGTTCATAAACCGTCCATGCAGCAAAAGGTAAGACTATTTCTCATACACTAATAATATCTCTTAATATGTAAACACATCTTCTGACTGTATGTCTCAACAGCAGTGTATACTTGTAAATTTATGGAAATTAACATATGCCTTCTTGTCATTAACCAAAGACGATATTGTTTACAGTCCCAATGGAAAGTATATGTCTATTCGCTACATACAGCTTCTTGGCATTAACCAACAGTCACTTTTCAGTAATTGTCTTTTCCACAGTGACTTCTTTCAGAGAGGCAGTAATCTTGAAATACAGAATAATAATAATATGTAGCTTAGTATGAAATTTTTTTTTTTTTCAGGGGCTGAGTAATCTGCAGATGCAGAAAGAAAATTACCTCTTATCTCTATGAGCATTTGTGCATTTATTTAACCAACTACAGACTTTCTTGTGTTTACAGAACAGACACTAGGGACAGGTCTCCCTTGAGACAGGGTGAAAGTAACCCGATGACTCTGGGTAGTGTGACCCTGCAAGGAGAAGACGGGGCATTGGTTTTGAGGCAAGCAGGCAGAACGCTCCGTCTACAGAAGGAGCAACTCACTAAGATTCTGGCTGAGGATGCAGATGTCTACATTAATGCCGAGATGGCGGACGAAGACAAAGTGGTTGACTACCAACTGGAACTGCCACGGAATTTTCTTTGAACTATTTCGGACATGAGCCAGGTGTTGACCCTGCGCAGGATCATAGTGAACCAGCTAGGGGAAAAGCTAACTGTGCAGAAGAAGATAATTGCTGTTGGACTGAAAGACGTTCCTGCTATGTTGAAATTTATTGCAAAAATTATGAATTAAATTTTTTTTGACTCTATGTGTGTTTTTATACATATAATAATAATAATAATTATTATTATTATTATTTTCAAAATAGCGAATTAGCTTACCTATAGTTCTACATCCTCGTAAGTGACATTCTCCACAAAGATAGGTGAACGTACCCTCCTCCTCTGTCTCTTCTTGAGAAATTTCAGGAGACAGAAAATACAACAACCAGCACTCAGGAAGACAAAACCTGCCCCAAGACATCCTGCCATGATCTTGTGCCAATCTATTTTGAAAAAAAAAAAATTGGAATTTGTCTTGTAAACTGTTTACTTTTAAGCACTCAATCTCTGTAAACTTAATCCCTGTCAATCTATTCTAATTGAATTTTTATAGGCCTTAATCTCTACTAATTTGCTGAAGTCTAAGGCACAACAACTATACAAAATCAGACAAGCAATTTCAACATTGAATTTTTAACATTGATCCAAACTAACATTATTTGGTTTGAAGGTTTTAAACTATTTGAGCACTCTTACTTTAAAAGAGAAACTATATTGAAACTATAAATGAATGTATTTACCAACTTTTAAACAACCAAACTCTATAATTACCATGCTTTTCTACTGAAGCCTGGTTCACATCTTTGCTTTCAGTGGAATTACTTGACCAGACACTAGATTGGGTTCTTGTGTATAGCTTATCAATAATTGAAAGGGTGGAGAAGGGAGGGTTGTTGAGCGGATCAGTGCTGAATGAGATGGCTTTGCGGAACTGGTTGTGGGTGCTGTAGAATGCTTTTGGGTGCTGGTCAATACTTTCTCAGAATGGGTGGAGGAAAAGGGTGTTACACTATTGCTCAATGACTTATCAACTTGGGTGGAGGAGGGAAGACTTGAAATGTGGGTCAAACTTGCATTTGGGACCAAAAAAAGACGAAGACAAAGTGGTTGACTACCAACTGGAACTGCCACGGAATTTTCTTTGAACTATTTCGGACATGAGCCAGGTGTTGACCCTGCGCAGGATCATAGTGAACCAGCTAGGGGAAAAGCTAACTGTGCAGAAGAAGATAATTGCTGTTGGACTGAAAGACGTTCCTGCTATGTTGAAATTTATTGCAAAAATTATGAATTAAATTTTTTTTGACTCTATGTGTGTTTTTATACATATAATAATAATAATAATTATTATTATTATTATTTTCAAAATAGCGAATTAGCTTACCTATAGTTCTACATCCTCGTAAGTGACATTCTCCACAAAGATAGGTGAACGTACCCTCCTCCTCTGTCTCTTCTTGAGAAATTTCAGGAGACAGAAAATACAACAACCAGCACTCAGGAAGACAAAACCTGCCCCAAGACATCCTGCCATGATCTTGTGCCAATCTATTTTGAAAAAAAAAAAATTGGAATTTGTCTTGTAAACTGTTTACTTTTAAGCACTCAATCTCTGTAAACTTAATCCCTGTCAATCTATTCTAATTGAATTTTTATAGGCCTTAATCTCTACTAATTTGCTGAAGTCTAAGGCACAACAACTATACAAAATCAGACAAGCAATTTCAACATTGAATTTTTAACATTGATCCAAACTAACATTATTTGGTTTGAAGGTTTTAAACTATTTGAGCACTCTTACTTTAAAAGAGAAACTATATTGAAACTATAAATGAATGTATTTACCAACTTTTAAACAACCAAACTCTATAATTACCATGCTTTTCTACTGAAGCCTGGTTCACATCTTTGCTTTCAGTGGAATTACTTGACCAGACACTAGATTGGGTTCTTGTGTATAGCTTATCAATAATTGAAAGGGTGGAGGAAGGGAGGGTTGTTGAGCGGATCAGTGCTGAATGAGATGGCTTTGCGGAACTGGTTGTGGGTGCTGTAGAATGCTTTTGGGTGCTGGTCAATACTTTCTCAGAATGGGTGGAGGAAAAGGGTGTTACACTATTGCTCAATGACTTATCAACTTGGGTGGAGGAGGGAAGACTTGAAATGTGGGTCAAACTTGCATTTGGGACCAAAAAAGTGACAGTGGGATTTAACCTGGTCATAGCTTTTGGTGTGTAACTAGGAGCAATACTGGAAGAAGATCTACTCTTCTCAACATCTGTAAAATGCATGTCACCAAAATATTGAAAATGTAAGAAACTAAATTTTATCATTACTGCTTGTCTAAGAATTAAAGGCAAACAAAAACCTTTTGCAAGTATTACATGTCAAACTTGCAAGCACTGAATATCTTTCACTGTTACTGCATACTTCTGACAACAAAACTTTTTCATGAAACTAATATTCTGTATTGAATATAAGTAACAAAAAACATAAATACCTGGGCAACTGGGTGCTATCACACTCAATGACCTGGGCAATGTAGCCTTTTGCAACAGGGTACAATTAATTGAAACTTCAAATAATGATAACTTTTGCAAATTTGGAAACTGAGCTATGAAGCTGATATTCTTTATATCCGAGTAAGAAATATATATTGTGTGCACTTGTTCTGGAGCTGGTGCCATTAACTTTGGTTGGTCAAATATATATTCACACCAAATAGCTGTATTTTGGCAAGTGCATTTGTCAATGCAGTCATTTTCAAATGCCTGAACAGCCCCTATCACCACAATTAAAAATTGAAGAAACATCATCTTTCCCCCTTAACTCAAATTTGTTTTAAACTCTGACACTACAGATATTGACAGAGAAAAGTTTTTGCAAGACATATAAATTCTAAACAGAATATGAGGGCTGAATCTTGTGGAAACAAGTACTGGCTTTTTATTGCAACTCTAAAGCTAAACACATTCTCTAATTTCTGTTTAGTCTTTGGAGAAATGGGATCATAAACTTGCAATAGAAGGTGGATCATGCAAGGTTAATAGTGGCAACTTTTCCATACATATGCTCAAAGCAGATCAAATGGGAAATGCACACTAAATTATAGTAACAGATAACCATTATGCCACACACACACACACACACACACAGACATACCCCAACACATAGACACACACACACACACACAGAGGAAGATGTTATCTTGTAACCTATCCAGATCTTGTACTAATGGGACCAATTTTATTTCACACCAATTGCATTTCAGTTTTTGTAGCTTTTAAATCTGATTGGCAGCTTATTTTTAAAGTTTGCCTCATTTCTTGTTATTATGACTGTCCACCCAACAATATAAACTCCTGACTTTTTCAAAATCCCACAGTGAAAAAAAAAATTATCTTATTTCCACTGGGAAATAATCTGTCTTGGTTCTGTATGATAATAGTTTTCATTTTCTGGACTTAGATTTATTCAGCTTTTTCAAGTAAGTATCATTAATAATAATAATAATAATAATAAAAATTGATTTTGCTTTTATAAAAGTTATAATAGATTTGTTTAAAGTAGAAGAGAGCATTGTGAATTTCATAAGAACATCATATATGTAACACATAAAAATTCTACAACAGATCATTGGGAATCTCACATCTTAAAATTTGCATGAAACTAATGTAAAATCATGCAATAATAATAATAATAATAACAACAGAAATAATAATAATAATAATAATATATGAATTTTCAGTTCACCTGACTTGTTGCAATTTAATAACATAGTACTGGAGAAATGGTTTATTAAAATTTCAGTCATGGCTTCAAATTATGCGCCGCTCACAGCAATTGAAAAAGAGCAGCTCAGAACTCAACCAAATGTGGAGCTGATTTTGGCCTGGGCAATGGTGAGAGGGATCATCGGACATCCCGAAGTTGTAGAACAAATCAGAGTGAAGTCAAATGAAGTAAGTTTTGTTTTTTCATAGGAAAATCTTTAATAGCCAAAAAGAACTTTTCACATTATATAACACGGAAAACAACAAAAAAAAAAAATTCTCTGAATAAGATATAAAAAATTCTAAACTGAACACATATTTCAATCACAGTCTTCATTTCTACAAATCTAAGATATCCAGAAATCTCATTTAACTTGGATAAAATCTCAATAAAAGTTGAAATATAAATAGGAAGCATTGCTTCAAAAAACATCTATAACTACCAGGATAAATACATTTCACATGAAGGCTGGAAGCCATATTACATAATAAAAAAAAATTACTCTGAATAAGATCTAAAAAACTCTCAAATGAATACATCTTTCAATCACAGTCTTCATTTCTACAAATCTAAGATATACAGAAATCTCATACAAGATTTTAAATCCACAATAAAACATGAAATAGATATAATGAGCAATGGTTCAAAAAATCTGCAACTATAAAAAACAAAAACTACCAGGATAAATACATTTCACGGAAAGACTAGAACCAAATGAAGTGTTCCAATATTTTCAGTGACTTCACTAACAGTTTCACCTTCGCTTTTCTTCTGCTTTCTTGTCTGTGACCTTGTCTGTAACCTTGTAACTGATCGTCTTGGCACAAAACCATGAACTGCATCAGGGTCGTTCCTGGATGCCTTCTTGAAACATAATTTTTCTTTCACCTTTAAATATCTGCAGAGTTTAATGCTATAATACAGCATTATGACTGAATATCCAATAATTGTAAATGCGATGGCTATCCAATTATCTTTTTTTACGCTGTTCAATGCTGCGATCATTGATTTGATGACTTTGGTATCCTCACTGTCGGTAGGTAGAAAATCCACTGGTTTGAATCCTCCTGACGTATCCGGTTGAACTGGAAATAGAACAAAAAAAATGGATTATAATAAAATTAACTTTTTTAACAAACTGTCAACTACATGAAGTATTTATTTTTAAGCTTGATATAATTGATAGCGCCAATGCAACTTAACTTGCAAAAAGTGATATACTCTATTATAATCTTCATTATAATCTTATAGAAGCATATTTCATTATATCTGTGAAACTATAGTGGAAAATTTTCAAAAAGAAACCATGACATGAAGAAGCAACATTATTACATTTATATCAATTACCTTTTTCCTGGCTTTTGTCATCTTCTTCAGACTTGCTATCACATCCTCCCACAAATTGCACGTTGGTATTTGCAGGGCAATTCAATGCTACTGACTCCACCAATTCAATGCGGCCCACATTGGGATAATGCCTAATCACACTGCTGATGTCAATAACACTGTGGTGAAATGTGACTCTGGTTATCATCTGGCTCTGATGCAGAGCATCCATTTTTAACAAATTATAACAGTGCATGCTTGTTAACCTGCAGTCACAACCAGTTGGACATGCTGAAAATCTGCTAATGATAACACACAAACACATTAATTTGAACAACAACATTTTGAAAACTTTCCTTCATCCAGTGTTGAAAATATAAATGAGATGATATTTGTCACAAATATTCAAAACACTCGAAACAGAAAAGATTGCTAGGTGCTCGAACTCTCGATTGTTTTGATTTTTACACTGCTCTGTACAAGTGAGGATTTTCTTTGTAAAATATTTATTTTATAAAATGTCGTATAAGCTTGCAAATACTTGTTTATATGGTAGGTATATAGACGTAGAAGACAACCGCTACCTTACTCGCTCCATTATTTGTCAAATAAACGAAGTTTTCAACCATTTCTTCTAGGAACTATCTCTTTATAATATTCATACGCTGGGTGTGACAATTCATTCTTTTGCAATATTTCGTGTGCTGACAGTGACGGTGAGGCGAGTTCGATTGGACAGATTTCTTTGTAAAGTATTTTATAAAATGTCGTATAAGCTTGCAAATAGATCTTTATCTGGTAGATATATAGATGTAGAAGACAACCGCTACCTCACTCGCTCCATTATTCGACAAATAAACGCAGTTTCAACCATTTTCTTGTAGGAACTATCTTTCCAAATATTCATGCGCTGGCTGTGACAAGGCAGTGAGTGACGGTGAGGCAAGTTCGATTGGGGAGATTTCTTTGTAAACTATTTGATAAAACGTCCTATAAGCTTGCAAATACTTCTTTATATGGTAGATATATAGACGTAGAAGACAACCGATACCTTACTCGCTCCATTATTCGACAAATAAACACAGTTTTCAAGCATTTCTTTGTAGGAACTATCTTTCCAAATATTCATGCGCTGGCTGTGACAAGGCAGTGAGTGACGGTGAGGCGAGTTCGATTGGGGAGATTTCTTTGTAAACTATTTGATAAAACGTCCTATAAGCTTGCAAATAGTTCTTTAAATCATAGATATATAGACGTAGAAAACAAATAAAGGCAGTTTTCATCCATGTCTTTGTAGGAACTATCTTTCAAAATATTCATACGCTGGCTGTGACAAGGCAGTGAGTGATGGTGGCCGCGAATAGCTTGCAAATAGTTCTTTAAATGGTAGATATATAGACGTAGAAGACAAATAAAGGCAGTTTTCATCCATTTCTTTGTAGGAACTATCTTTCCAAATATTCATACGGCGGCTGTGACAAGGCAGTGAGTGATGGTGGCCGCGTTCGATTGGAGAGATTCCTTTGTAAACTATTTTATAAAATGGTTTCTAACATTGTATGGTTTATTTATTTGTTTATTTCTTGCTTTACGTCACGTTCAACAGCCAGGGTCATATTGCGACGTTTAGTTTACAGGTGGAGGAAACCAGTGCATAGTGCACTGTAAACCACCGGACATCGGCAAGTAACTACCAACTTTCCAACATGAAGGGCCCGGCCCGAGATTCGAACCGGTGGCCTCAGAGTTTGTAGGCTAAAACTCTAACCACTGCACCACCGAGTCCCCCTCTAACATTGCATGGAGTTCTTTAAATGGTAGATATATAGACGTAGAAGACAGAAGTACCTTACTCGCTCCATTATTCGACACTTTTCAACCATTTCTTTGTAGGAACTATCTTTCCAAATATTCATGGCTGTGACAAGGCAGTGACTGATGGCGGGGATTTTCATTTGAAAATATTTCTTTAACGCTTCACCCATATCAGTAAGACAAGTTCATTTGTACTTATTTGTACTAATTTGTACTTCTTTTTTTCAGATAGAGCAAGCATATACTTATGAAAACCTAGAGGAATACGCTGCAAATGCCACCAAGGTATGTCTACACTGTATTGTTTGTTGTTGTTGGTATTCACGTAAAACATGACAGAAATGCTCCATATCTTATTATTTGTTGGTTGGTTTGTTTGTTTAGCACACCATTTTCTGACTTTTAAAACAAATACTACTATATTACAGGGAGACTCATTCGAGTGCGGGCAGTGTCAGGCGGTTTTCAAACGCAGGGACAATCTGAAAAGACACATGAAACACTGCAGACAGAAAGAACCCCAATGGCAATGCAGCGAGTGTGCTGTCACCTTCAAGAGGAGAGACAATTTGAAAAGACACCAAAAACAGTGCAAAAATTCCAGGGTCAAATTTACTTGTTCCAATTGTTCCAACTCCTTTGATAGAGAGGACAATTTGAAGAGACACAAAAAGAAGTGCAGTGACTTGTACACTTGCGAGTTTTGTGACAAACACTTCAAAATAAAAGCAACATTAACACACCACCAGAAAATGTGTGCAAAAGTGCAACATCTTTCTCCAAAGTTGTTTAGATGTAGTAATTGTAGGGAAACATTCCCAAATAGGCATGACCTCTACCACCACCGAGTAACCCAACACGGTGGTGCAGAAGTGAATGCCTTACAGCAAGAGGTAGAATTGGTAAATCCTCCTTGGCTGAATGAACAAGGAGAAGTTATCGATGAGAGTTTGCAAAGGGTCTACGATAACAATCGACTCCATATTTTAGCTCCACACACAGAAGGGGAAGGAGTGAGAAATTATAATTTTCCAACAGACGATTTGAGAGGGGGTGTAGATGAAATTATGAACAGGGTAGAGAACATTTATCAAACTGAAAACAATAGTTTTAAATTGAATCTAAATTTAGGTTTCATTATGAGAAACAGGGAAACTGGAGAATACCGTTACTTCATACCCTACGCAAACTCTTAGCTCTTGCACAGTCCGCACACCATTACCGATCGTGCTAGCTTGAGGAGACTCCGACAAAAGTGGAAGACCTCAACCCGGTAGAGTACATCATGACTCACAGACCAGACAGTAGGTGGGAGCCAGTGTTGATAACAAATTTAAAATTAGATATATTTTCGATGGACTACCCACTCGGTAAAGGCGTCGATTTGCCAAAGCACGTCACCGAGTGCAAAAGCTTGTTCACATTACTGAAGCATCAAGACAAGAAGCCTCACAACGATAATTTGTGCTTGTTCAGGTGTTTGGCATGGGAGCAGTTGAAGAGCTACAGCGGTCTGGACATCCTGACGCATCAAAAATACAGGGATTGGTTGGAGTACAACGGTCTAGAAACCCCGCGTAAATTTCCAGGAGTGCAATTAGATGATTTTCCACAGCTGGAGAATTGCTTTCAGACCAACCTGAATGTTTTCCAACTCTTGGAAAATTGGCCCGTGACGGTGCACTACAAAAGCATGTCATATTTTGATCAAACGGTCTATCTTGACATGCAAGATGGACACTTGTCCTACATAAAAAATTTTGACAGCTACGTGAAATGGTACCAATGCCCGACTTGTAGCAGAATGTTTAAAAGATTCACCGTTTTAAAAAAGCATTTACGACATTGCTCAAAATTGACCAAGTTGAAATTTCCAGGGGGCTTTTACCAAGCCAAACAAACGGTTTTTGATGAGTTAGAAAAATTTGGTATTTTTGTAGCAGAGGAAGATCACTTTTTCCCTTATTTTATCATATACGATTTTGAATCCATTTTGCAGAGGCAACAGAATCGGGGCACAAACAAACTTCGCTGGGACAAAAAACATATTCCCATTTCTGTAGGCGTTGGTTCCAACGTCCCGGGTCATGAGAAAGGCGTCTGCTTTGTAAATGCTGATCTCGATGAATTGCTCGATAAAATGCTAACTGAGATGCACAAGATCGCCAAAAAGGTAAAACGTATCCAGAAAATTAAATTCGAGCACGTTATTGATCGGCTCATAGGACTTAGGGATCAGTACAAAGCCCAGGAGCACTCAGCTGAGGTCGATCCGTCAAGGGCTGTGTCAGAAGTAGAAGAGGTCAATGATTTTGAACCACCCTCCAAGAAATTTAAAAAAAGAATTGGCGTTGAAAACACATTTCGTGGGATGTTGCAAAGACTGGAAGAGACTGGTCAAATGAGAGCACAGTACCACAATTTTACTTCCGATGATAGTGATGAGTCCAATTGCGAGCAGGAAGAGGAGGAGGAGGAGGGAGACCTATGTACTAATGAACGGGGATCATTAAGGAATGAAGGTAGAACCCAAAAGTGTTGCAAAACAATGTACAAGAAATTGGATACTTTACTAGGCCGTTTCAAAAGCTACTGCCGTTGCGTGCCGGTGCTGGGTTTCAATTTTGCCAAATATGATTTAAATCTAGTCAAATCAAAATTGTGCTCTCACTTGGACTTAACAAGACCAGAATGCTTCACCGTCAAAAAAAGCAATGCCTACGTGACAATTTCCACGCCGAGCTTGAAATTTTTGGACATCAGTCACTATATCGCTACCGGGTATTCTTATGCCCAGTTTTTGAAATGCTACAAAGCAAGCGAAGAGAAGGGTTTCTGTTGTTACCAATATCTCTCGGATCCGACGGTATTGGAGGAAACCAGACTACCTCCGTATGAGGCATTTTACAGTTCGCTGAAGCGCATCAATGTCTTGGAGGAAGAAATATCGAGATGGCAGAAAATACACTTGATTTCTCTCAGCACTCAAGATAGTGAGTACCACCGCTACACAGGTAGCTACAAAAGCAAGTATGTTTCTGCATACTCAGATGTCCTGGTAAGCTTATGCAGCTATTGCGAAAAAGCAAAGTGCATTTGCGAGGGTAAACCAAAGTCCGGTTGGCGGAATTATCTTGATCTAAAGAAGCTCTGGGCCATCCAGAATATGACAACGCTGAAAGATTTTCTAATCTACTACAACCTAAAGGACATTGACCCCTTCACGGAAGCCGTGAAGAATTTACAAAAATTCTACAGGAAAAACCGGGTGGATCTGTTTAAAGACACCATCTCGGTACCGGGTGCAGCAAGGCAGATGCTGTTCAATACAGACAAAGCAAAGTTTGCTTTATTAAACAGCCAAAATTAGGATTTATTCCGAAAAATCAAACAAAATATATGTGGCGGTCCGTCCATCGTTTTCACAAGGCACATGCGGGAGGGTCAAACTCTGAAAAATGGCGATCAAGTATGTCAAAAAATATTTGGTTTTGACGCCAACGCTCTTTACCCGTATTGTTTAAGGCAGGAAATGCCTTGTGGCACTTTTGTCAGAAGGAAAAAAGACAAGAATTTCAAACCCGAAATCCAGGACAAATATCTGGATATGTTTGTGTGGATGGACCAGGTTTCTGAAGTCCTAAATATTAAAATTGCCCACAAAATGAACTCGGGCAAAGAACATTACGTAATGGGATACTACGTGGATGGTATTCACGAGAATCACATCTATTCCTATCACGGGTGTTATCACCACGGCTGTCGTTCCTGCACAGAAAAAGTAAAGGAGAAAAAGTCTGCTCAGTTTCTGAGACAGCAAAAGACAAAGTATGACAGAACTGTCTCCAGGAGAGAATACCTTGAAAAACTCGGGTATGTCGTGCACGAAATATGGGAGTGTCAATTTAATGCAGTGTTCAGACCTTACACCCAAAGCATCCGTGACAATTACATGCCTCCTTATTACAGAGAACACAAATGGGGTTTGAAGATGGACACTCTACTCAAGGCCATTCAGTCCGGAGAACTTTTCGGCATGGCAGAGGTCGTCATCCGGGTACCCAATAAGTGGACTGGTGCCTTTCGACCCGACCTACCTCCGCATCAATATTACAGTGAATTCTCTCCCATGTTTTGCACGACACACATACCCAAGGAAGTGATCGGAGAGCGCATGAAAGAGCATTGTCGGGAGCAGGGATTTAAAATCGGTAAGCGCCGATTGTTGGTTGGGGGTATGAAAGCAGAAAGGATCATGCTCTCCACTCCGCTTTTATGCTGGTATTTACAGCACGGATTGGAAGTCACGGATTTGCACGAAGTCATTGAAGTTTCACCGATCCATTGCTTTTCAGGCTTTGTGGAGAAATGTATATCCACACGTCGTGAAGCAGATCTACACTCAGACCTTTCACTGCAAGGGGACACGTACAAGACCCTGATTAACTCGGCGTATGGTTCGACTTTGCTCGACAAGGAGAAGTTTTGCAACACATCCTACCTTAAAGGACATTCCTCTTTCAAACTGGCAGTGAATAACCCCGGTTTTAGAAAAGCTACACAGCTCGTGAACGAAATGTATGAGGTTGAAAGCCTCAAAAATTCGATCACTATGGACATTCCGATCCAAATTGGCTTTTTCATTTTGAATTATGCCAAGCTTTAAATGCTTTAATTCTACTATGACTGCTTGTGCAAGTACATAGATAGAAGCAAATTCGAATGCATTCAAATGGATACGGACAGTCTGTACTTTGGTCTGGCTGCCAAAAACCTGTGCGAAGCTGTGACGGATAATTTAAGGGGTGAATTCATTGAAAAGCTGGAGGGTAGGTGCGGGTGTATACACAAAGCCGATGCCGAGACCTTCTTTCCCCGCACTTGTTGTCGTGCGAACATCTTGTTTGATAAAAGGGGAGAAGGCCTATTCAAAGAAGAGATGACCGGCAGTGAAATGGTGGCCTTGTGCTCAAAAACCTACGTCATAGAGCGAGATGGTCAGTGCAAGCTCTCATGCAAAGGTATAAACAAAAAAGTGTTAAGTCCCCGATGAAAATAATGAAGAATGTGCTGGCCACAGAGAAAGCAGAATGCGGAGTCAACCAAGGTTTCCGAGCTCGGGAAAACACCATTTACACTTACACCCAGCAAAGGGTGGGGTTCAATTACTTTTACATTAAAAGAAAGATCCTAGAGGACGGTATCCATAGCTGTCCTCTAGACATGGTGCTTAACCATTGGCCTCGCTTCCATCGGCACGTCTTTGCTAGAAACCGGGAAAATCCGTTATGCATTTCGTATCCGTCGGCTCCGTCGTGGTGTGGATAATTGTTGAAAAATATTGACAGGAATGAACTAGTGTAGTCTCCCGTCTCAAAATTGGGCTTGAGTGGTTGACCGCTGGGACCGTCGACAGAGAGTTCTATCCAGTTGACATTGCTGTGGACGAAATTAAAAGGATTTAAACCGTAATCTCCAGAAAATGCTTGCGTCTTCACCATGGCTAGGACTAGCTTACTCGGCACCTCTCCGTGAAATATGTCATCACTGGTCACAGTCGAGACGCCCGAAGGAATAGAAATGGTCTTGAAATTTGATTTCCAATAGGGATACAGAGCCGGTGAGAGGTTGAGAGCCTCATTCTGAGCGACAATTACTGCATCGCTGACTTTGACGTGACAAACTTTCAGAACAGCCGAAGTGATTGACACTTTGTAGTGTTCAGAGTCTCCTGTCATCAAGGCAAATTTGTTACTGCTAGGGTGAAACTTCAAGACGATTTTCATGCCATTTAGAATCAACCTATCCTGTTGAAAGAGATCTGTATGAATTGGGCCTTCCAGAGTAACTTAGTTTCCGTTCGCCAAACCGCTGTTGTTTCCCGGTGGCACGGCATCCATGACCCCTGTATCTTTGTAGTAGAGCTCACTCTGTAATAATCCTTCCTTCACATCGAATCCATATTTGAGCAGTACATCTATTATAGCTTTGTAGGGATAGCATATGTTGATCTCGGAGCTGACCAATTTTTCCTGCATTTGTACATCCACTTGTCTGAATATGGAGGATAAGCTGAGATTCACCAAACCCACCTGGTCTTCGGCTACAATGGGAGTGCCTTGGTTATCCACAATTCGCAGCTTTACTTTAAGCCTACAGCGCTGCAGATCCACGTATTCTGAGCTTGTTCCGGGTATCCGAAATCTATCTACACTAGATTCTAAGTAAGGCTTTTGAAAGAGAGCCAACTTAGAAGTATAGGTTTCCTCGCCATCCATAGCGCCGATTTATTTCTTCTTCTTCTTTTGACTTTTCAAATTTTTCTTCTTCTTCTTCTTCTTCTTCTCACTTTTCGATTTACTGTTTGTAGACTTTTTGCCTTTCTTGCTTTTGCTATTCTTAGCAGGAGCCTTCTTTTTCTTGTTGGTCTTCTTCTTCTGTCCAGATCCAGTCTGAGGACTAGCTCTTATGAGCTTCGGTTTATATTGCACTGATTCTGTCAGTTTTTGTTTCATGTCCGCCTTGGCTCGTTGAACGTCCGCTTGTGTCAGTGTTACTAATTGGATGTCACCCATGCCAGTCTGCGGTTGGATTTTGTAAAGCCTCTTCCTATTGGGTATCAGTCCTCGAGTCATATCCATGAAATGCTTTACCCAAGCATTACTCATGATGCCTTGTTCTGTTTGGATTTTTGACGTAAACCCAGTGTGCAAGTCAAATCTAAATCGTATTCTGAAGGCACTCTTCCAGTGACCAGGTCTCTTATACAAATTCTCGCATGACTGATGCGATTTCTATTGATTTTTATGTAATAAGGATGGAGGAATATATTCGTCGATTGAAAGACGCACCTCAGAAGCGATGCCGTGCCATTGTTGAAGTAGCTTTGCTCAACGATATCGCAGTACACCACCAATTCTCTATCCACCCTAGGAATGCAGTTGATGTCCAAAAGTGAACATTCCCAGTCTCCCTCTAATATCAATTCACCGGGTAAGTCCACGGTAAAATCGTACCATTTGTTGTTGGGATAGTCCCTCAAAGAACCTTTGGAAGACAGAAAAAGGTATTTCATTTTGAGAAATCTTTGAGCTGATCTTCATCTATCCAACTGTCAAATTTGGACGGCCAGCCTACCCAGTGCACTAGTAGTTGCGTTTTACCGTTCCTCTTTCGCTTGCGCAAGATCTCGTCTACATCGTAGTGTGTACCTTCGTCGACCAGAACCTTCTGCAGTTCCTCGTTAGAAAACTGATCTATTATAGGATCATTGTCAAAGTCCTTCACCTCATATTTTGGAATTCCCTGATTAAGCGACCTCGTCGTGATCCTAAATAGCTCATCCGTCCATTTCTGATCTGTTTCCTTGTCAAAAGTGCCCGGCAATTTGGAAAGTCTCACAACGTCGCCGACTTGGAACTTATAAACTGGTTTTCGCCGTCTCATCTTTTTCAGTGATTTTGCTTTTTCTCGCTTTCTCCCGGGTTTTAGGGTTTCGTACTGAGTTTTCCAAAGCACGGGATCTTTGGTGACTAGAGCCTCTTTGGGAGACATTTTGATCATTTGGTGATAGGTATTATTGTAGCTGTTTGTGACGTCTGCTAGGGCATCTATCCACCTACGAGTTTTGTTGTAAGTCATGTATCTCCCTAATTTCGTCTTGATGGTTCTGATAACTCTTTCGGCATAATTAGCCTTAGAATGATCTGATGTGGTGATATGTTTGACTCCTCGATCTTTCATGTATTTAGTCGCTTTGTCAGCGTACTCTTTCCCTCTGTCTGACCTCAACAAAGTAGGCTTATTGCTTTCGAATACCTTTTTCATCGCGTCGGCCATTTCTCCAGATGTTAGGCTTTTCAGGGGTACTGTGTACAGGTAATGCGATAATATGTCTATAAAGACCGCAATGTATTTGTAACCGTCATTTGAGGAGGCATACTTCTCATAATTAGCCGTGTCAGAATCTAGCATGTACTGCTTGCTAGGTGCGATTACTTTTGGTCTCTTGAATTTCCTCACCACTTTTCTGTACAAAGAATAAGTGCTCTGTTTACTCAACCATTTCTTAATGTCAGACCTAGAAATGCCGTAACCTTGATCTTTAACATAATGGTACAATTTATCTGCTCCTCCGAAGGAAGTTGGCTTGCTCTGGTCTAAATAGATTTCTCTCAAATAATCCTCTTTCTCTCGGGTTAACATTACTTTTTTTTCAAAAGGATTAATAGGCTTTCCACTTTTGTCTCCAAGAATCACTTTTGCTCTCTCTGCATCTCTTTGCTTTTCCACTAGCTCCCTCTCCGGTTTGTAGTGTAATTTCTGGTTCACCCGGAGGTGGCGGGGTCAAGTTTATTTCCACTTCTTGGGAAGTTGATGGTTTTTCTTCTTTTTCCTCCTCTGCTACTTGCTCTACTCGTTTTTCTTGGGGTTTCGTACTAGTTTCTTGTTCAACAGAGTGGTTTTCTAGTGACTCGGGTTGCTGCACTGAGCTCTCTTTAGCTTCTCTGACCAAAAACTGCTCGTATCTTTCGTGAGGTATCAACACTAGTTTTTTCATTTTATTAGGGTTAAAAGTACGTGTTTGAAATGAGAAAGGGTTTTTAAGACTTGTTCCTTATGCTTAGATATTAGCTTTGTTTTTCTCCGTAAACTAACCCTTTTGTTCAACAGTTTCCTGAAAGTCGATCTTCTTTTGCGAACAATATCTTTGTCAGCCTTTTTAGAAGCTAGGTTTGCGATATTGTAGAAGATTTCTACCAAGGCTTGGGTTTAATGATTACTAATAGTGTTTAACAAAGCTTTGGCTTGTTTCGGTTCACCGTTTAGTAACAAAGTCACAAAATCTCTGTTTTTCGCTAATATCCTAGACATGTTTGCCCGAGCGAGACATTCTTGTTAATGAAGGCTACATTTTCTTTAAAGCTACTGATATACTATCACTGGAGCCTCGTTTGGAAATACATTCGTCCTCAATCTATAGCTTTCTTCCCCCTTAGGAGACAAATCCACTACAAGATACCCAAAAGGTTTGCTTGTGGCATCTTTGTAAGCCTCCTGGAGGGTCTTACCCATGCCTAGTTGGCGACCTAGCAAAGCCACCTGCTGGGTGTTTCTAGGATTTCTCATCAAGACCGTATAAGCCGTGTTCAGATTCAGCGTCCTGGCACACTTGCCTTGGTAGTATAAATTTTGATTCAAATAGATCTGAGGTTATTGTGATGAGTCAGCTGGATAAAAAGACTTTCGGCCTCTTTGCTATTGGACACCTCGTGCTGTAAGTCGTCCAGGCAAATTATGTGGTGGTGACCATCAAAAATCTCTTTTATCTTATCGGGCTGAGGCATACCCTGTACAAATTCTATGTCAAGATTTTTCTCCATATCGTCAAATAGTTTAGTCCATATGGAATAGCAATATATTATTTTCTTGGGTGGTTCTTCGAACATGGTTTCCTTAGATTTCAAGAGGTTATATAACCAGGTAGTTTTCCCACTGCCGGTCATTCCCGTCACAATCCAAGTACAGGGAGATTGAAATTTAACCAAAGCCATGTCTGTCCTCGTTGGTGACCAGAAAGTAAATAGATAGATTGTCGCTTTACCAATAGTATATGTACAAGTTAAAGATAGAGAGATGAGGGGGTGTAAATGCTTTCCTTAAAGGGTAAAATACACTAAATAATAAAAACAATAAAAAAGACTGAAACATACAGATATTTTTAATGAGACATATATTATTGTGTACATAAAATATATTTATACACACTTACCCGTTGTTTATGCGAGCCAATTAAATGAATAAAACACACACAAACAATCAATAAATCCAAAGTTATTAAAAGTCTCGCAAATCTTCAAGAGTCAAATGTTCCCTTTTAAAACAGTTGTGAGCGCACTTCGTCCAAGGCCTTCTTTTTGGCATTGTAGAATTTCTGCTTTCTTTGGGGAGTCTCAGTCACACTGGATGGACAGCACACAGGACAGGCAAAGTAATCCTCTTGATTGGCATGGAAATCGCCGCATTGGTTCACTCTCTTTGGTGTAAATCCTTTTCAATCGGCGTAAATGTCCCGAGCAGAACAAACCACTGAGCTCTCTTCAAAGAAATACCCTCTTTGGTGGCAATGTTGCGATTTTCTTCAATTTCTTCAAACTGACGAATCTGTACGCATCTGTAAGGCGAGTTCACATAAGCGTGAATGTTTTTACCCAAGTCGACGTTACAATGAACATCATCGGCCTTTGTACAGACCTTTAACAAGGCCTGGGAGAGATCATCAGCGTGTCGTTTCAAAAGCTGGTACATCTCCGAGGATAAACAAATCTCTCCATCTTTGTGGATGAATATCAAAGCCAGTTCCTCTCCAAATGATTTCACTTCCAACATTTTACCATCTTCACCATCGATTTGGTATTCCATTTTTAATGTAAGTATTTCGAAGGAAAGTATATCTTTAGAAAGTTACAATCTCCTTTACGATGTTTCTTGTGCTGTTCTAATGCACTGTCGAAGACCTCCCACTGGTGTAGGGTGAGCTCGCAGCAAAAGCACCTAACTTTATCTGAAAAGCCTGTGTAGTAAAAGCCAGCACCTGCCAGTGATTCAGGTCTCATTGGATGACCTTTTGGCCAATAAGCAAAACTTTCCAATCTCTTGTCATACCACATGTACTGTAGAGAAGACCTGCCTCCAAAGCGGAAACCAGCATGTTTTCTGCCAAAAAGTGATTGGCCATTCTCAGGAGTACCCACACTATCCTCAAGTAGGGTAGGTTTCCAAACATTGTTTGAAAAATCCTTGCTGTCAGCGGTCAGTGCTGTCCGGTAGTCATGTTGCTTTATGAAACTTGAGATGACGAATAAAGAAACAATGCTAGCGTCAGCATTTTTAAAATTTCGACTCCGCCCAGTTCTGCCTAGACTTGTTTTGAAAGTAAACTATTGTTCTACTTACTTTGCTTTGGTTTACTTAGTCCGTTATGTGACCACTTTATTCAAAAGCAATTGGAAGTGGTTTATTAACATTCACCATCTGTGCTCAGACTCGTTGGTGTCGGTGTGCCTTTCATGTGTAGTGCTTTATTCAAATGAACCTTATGTGACCACTTCATTCAAATAAGTGATTTGAAGTGCTTTGTCAAGATTGACCATCTGTGCTCAGACTCGGTGGTGTCGGTGTGCCTTTCATGTGTAGTGCTTTATTCAAATGAACCTTATGAGTCCACACTTGAAGTATGGATATGCCTCTGATCTTTTGAAGGACTGAAGATTATTATGACCAGCAGTAGCATTGCATTATTTTCTTTTGTCTTTTTAAAGAATATCTTCTTTATTCTTATTCTTATTATTTTTTTTTCATATAAATCAGTTAAAATCTGAAAAGACCTGTAGAATTTCTTTGGCTTTTTTTGTTTTAAGTCTCCAAAGTCTTTAAGCTACCAAAGGTTGCTGTTTTTTAATCAATCACCACAAACCTTAAACTCGTAAAGTCACTGAATGTTAAAAGTCTCCCTTCAAATATATCTCCTTTAAACCTCTAGTTCACCAAAATGTCAAAAACCCTAAAGTTAAGTCTAAACTTACCAAAAAGTCAAAAACCCTAAATTTAAAGCTAAACTTAAACTCCTCCTCCTCCTCTTCAATGTCGCATAATGCATCCAATATACTACTGATGTAGAAGTAAACAGTCTCTCGGATGATGAACCCCCATTTTGTGGTGAAGTAGGTAAGGGTTTATCATATGATGAATCGTCATTTTGTGTTGAAATAGGTAAAATTTTATTAAATGATGCATCTTCATATTGTGATGAAGTATATAAGGGCTTATCAGATGATGCCTTCCCATTTTGTGATGGAGTAGGTAATGGTTTCTCAGATGATGGATCCTCATTTTGTGAAGAAGTAGGTAAGGGTTTCTGAGGTAATGGATCCCCATGTTGTGATGGAGTAGTCAAGTGATTCTCAGATGATAGATCTCCATTTTGTGATGAAGTAAGTAAGCGTTTCTCGGATGAAGGATTCTCATTTTGTGTTGACGTAGGTAATGGTTTCTTAGATGATGGATCCCCATTTTGTGTAGAAATAAGCCAGGGTTTAAACGGATTGCCATTTTCTTGATAATTTTTGGATAGTATTTCTTTATATTGTACTCTACCTTGTTTGCAGTTCAGCCAAGCGAGACCACCTGTAACAAAATATAAAGTAGATAAATTCTTGATATCAATAACAAAATTAAATTTAATCGCCTGATTTTAAATAATTATACAAAGTGTAATTTTCACTGGGATCAAAGGAATGCCATATTTAAAAATCCCTTTTAAAAAGCCACAGTGTTCAAAGAAATAAAAATAAGTTCCATTATACAATGGTTAAAACATTACATGACTCAAACAAAATGACTTCTGATTAAGCATTGGCATTTCAATATGGAATTGGAAAAATTTATGGCACATAAATGATTTGTTCTGTCTGTGTTAGATGCAGCACAAAACATTAACTAGCACCTAGCAAAAAGAAAAGATTAGCAGAAAATTATGAAAATTATAAAAGAATGTTATGTTAAACATAATTATATGCATGACTATAACAATTTTCCAGGAAATAAGATGGCATCGTAATAAAGGCCAATATACATCAAACAACCCCAATATGATAAGATCCAATACATGCTCTCTTGAAACTGAAGAAAGTAGTTGACATTTTTTATTCAAAAATGATTAGTAATAAGAAAGATGTGGCTATTGTTATTAACTATAGCTATGGTATGTACTGACAGTACCTACTGATCCTATAAAAGTTTGAGAATTCTTCAAGAGTAATTGTTTTGTATTGGCTTATGTTGTACTAATATTTTTAGTATGAACCTTAAACATGGTTTGATTTTAAAGACCTGTCTAATGCAAAGATGATTATCTGAGGTACTGATTATTTAGGTCAACTTATTTTTTGTGCAGGTATAGGGCAACTGAACATGGGTTTAAGCAATTGAAGCTTGTACAGTCTTCCACTGGAGCTGACCATAACCAACCCTTACTGATTCTACAGTTGGTCAGGTGAGTTGGTGATAGTTGCAATTGTAGCATGGGAATGAAGGGTCAGGTAAACCACTATGACAGGATATAGTACATCCCATTCTGTCTGGAGTTCAGGCTGCTTTCAGCACAATCAAATGTAAAAGTCCTAGGAAAAACACAAGGGTTAAATTTACAAGCTGGTCATGGTAGGCCATAGTGACAATGCAATGAGACTTGAGTAGTCCCGGAACTTACCCCAACTTTTATGACTAATTTCCGGATTAAGCATGTACTATAAAAAGCCTATAAAATAATTCATCCAGATGGTGATTCTAATTGCCTGCAATATCTAGCTATTCATAGTATCATTTTTCAACATTTAATTCAACTTGCATCAAAATCTGTCAATATTTTTCCTAGTTATTTTGGACACAAATACACAAAACCAATTATACTCCTTGGCAGTGGTAAATAAATCAATCCATTTTCTCTTACATTCAGACACAACAGCAGCCCTGTATGTCTGTTGTGTGGACCATCAGCAGGGGATATCAGCCATGGGGCCCCCACAATTTGCTTTGGTTAAAACGAGAACAAATTACTTACCTTCAAAGATTATCTGGTAAGTGAAATTGTAATGCCAGTAGTTTCTATCTCCCTTTTGCAGAATATATAAATATCCAGAAGGGTTTGTTCTGACACCAATTTTCAGATGCTTTGAGTCACTTGTAATTAGAAGGGACAATTTCACTTCAACATATTCTGGTTTGTTGTATTCATCAAGTTGAGCATTCCCACTACCCCACTGACACAGTAAGTAAGCCACTGTATTACTGCCTCCAACTATATTGTACCATTTTCTCTTGAAAACATAAGCTGCCCACAACCTCATCTCTTATTTTCCCTGATTTGACAACACTCACACAGTTTCACTGTCACACTCTATGGTGACACTAGTGCCAGCTCAGTGTACGCCTCAGGTTCTCATGGCTAGATATATATTTAACATGGCATATAGGACCATGCCCAAGTGCACAGTGATACAGTTAAAAGTTTAAGGTGATTGAACAACTTAGTCTTATATAGCCCCACTAAAATCAATACTTACATTAGCATAGGCAATTTGGCCTTTTACCAAATTGACCCTCTCATATTGGCCCCCAGAAAAAATATCCTGGCTCAAGTCGGCCCCTTGAAAATAACACCCTAGTCAAATGCCCACCAATCGGGAATATTAACCTTTTGAAATCGGAGCCTAGATATTAAATGCACCTGTCAAATTTTACTTCATGAATGAAATTCAAAATATGAAATAAAAACTTGGAACAATATAAATAAGGTATTATATTATAGTTCAACAGTGAACACTAAAGGTCAGTTGTTCTGTTTGATGTCCATGGTTTGATGTCATAAATATGTCTATTTGTTTGTTGGCTTCTGTGAACGAAATTCCTCTTTCTGCCTTTATTCTTTGAATTTCTCTTTCTTGTTTCCATTCCTGACATATTTTATCATTGATACATGGTTTCCTTGGCAATTAACACATTTTGCTGCATTCTTGTATTCCTGAGAGTCTGTATGATCTCTTTGCCCACATTTAGTGCAAACTTCATTTTTCCTACAGCTGAGTTTTATAGGATCACATTTCTGACATTTATAGCATCTGATTTGATTAGAAATAATGTGCAACACAGCCACCCGGTAGTAAAACACACCCTGATATATTTTGATAAGGTCTAACTTTAAAACATCAAGATAAAAGTCCCTGTTTGTTTCCGAAGACCATCTCTAAGTACAGTTATCCTGCCCTTTTTGTTGACACCCTCATCTTTTATGCTTTTCATCAGTGCATTCTTTATGTGTGGACATCTAATGATCCCTTTCTAGTTTTCAAGGTGTAATGAGGTGATACATTGCGGGAAATGACACTGCCCATAGTCAGACCAAATTTTGTAGTTTCCATTAGGCTGTTGCTTTGAGGTTCATTGTCCCCTTCAACTAAAATACTTTAATTTCTAAGTGTCTTGACATTGAAGGGATCAGATCCTAGTATTTCAAACATGGGCTTAGTAACACTTAAAGTCTATACAATACCCCTTTCATCATCTGTTCTTTTAACTAATAAAAATTGGGTCCATGAAAGAGTTTGAGAATCCAAGCTTGTAGTTACAATATCAAGTGAAGTTCAAGTCCTTTTTTTTCTATCATTAGGGAGTGTTAAGAAGTCACGTTACAGTAGTGATTATTTATTGCCAATGCTCTCCGCCCACCCATCAAACCCAACAAGGGGATATCATAGCAGTGTGGAACTGAGCCCTGCACACTGATATCAGACATACATCAGCAATATGCCTCAAGAACATGTAAGTGAATCCTGGTTGACCTGTTAAGCAGCTGCCTTCCAGATACTCCAGATAAAAACACAAATCAAACACCATCGGAATACAATAACAAAAGAACTCTATAGACCATCACAATCAACAACCCATCACTATTCTGGAGCACTAGCCAATTGATTAAGCCAGGTCAACTTATCCTTTTGACTACATGGAATTGAGGTCATAGCTATGTATTGCCTCACCAATGCCACAACAAAGTATTGGCTTAACTACCAGGACCCTCTTTTCCACGGACACAGATTGCAACCCCTGGCAATCAGGTTACCCGCATTTGATCTTCTTTTACAACACGCAGGATATGTTAGGCCTACTCTTCTTCCCCGGATCCACAAGGGAACCCTAGTGCACAGATGCTGGAGTAGTGGTTAGTAAATACACCAGGTCTCCCAATCTAATGCCATACCTTATAATGGGCTGAATAGTTCAGCTATTCCCGGGTGGTTATAGAAGCGACACCATTGAAAAGTGGGACAGAATCCTGGAACCTATGAAAATCCCTTTGAACTTCTGCATCCAACTGTGATCTGTGGTCAATGGTGGCATTTATTTGTGTGCTACATATTCTGTTCAAAGAGAACCTGTCATGTTTTATGCATTTTGTTATATGGAGCAGTAATCTGAACAGTGCTTGGAATTGTTCTTTAGAATAGTGCTTATCATCAGTCCAATCTTGACACATTTGCCTGATCTTGTGTGTGTGTTGTGTGGAAGTGTTTTTTCCCACTCTCAGAAAAACCTTTTAAAAACATTTATGTGATTGATCAGGACATAGCAAAAAATGTAGAACTTTTGTGAATTTATCTTCTGGGCTAGATCTTCTTGGCTAGATCTTCAAACTGGATAGCAATTTTTTGGACTCATAAGGTGGCTATAAGCAATTTCTTCACAGTAAGTTGGGTGATATTAAAAGTATTTGGTGTCAACTTATAATACTAAATTGGACACAGTTATTGTTTAAACACTGAAAAAACATGTACTCTTAACTGATGCGAATTTCCTGCATTTATTTCTTAATCATCAATTAATGATGAAGTGTGTTGGCACACCAAATGGCCCTTGTCCTTATAATGCCTCAGGTCCTAGTGTTCACTTCAGGTTTGCAGAGCTAGACCTCTGTTCTCCTTGTGAAAAGGTACAAAGAGAAGCCACAATGAAGGCAAGTGGGGGGAAAAGTCCTGTTGGTAATCAGCCTCAGAATAGAAACTCCTCTAATAATAGAACCCAATCAAGTATAAATGAAGCCAGCCAAGTGAAAGCAAAGGAGAATAAAAGTGCTTCCATCAATGATGACAGTGTTAAATTAATGTCTCAAAACACTGACAACAGCTTGATAGTGAGCCCACTGCTCTCTTACATGTTGTTCTCCCTGCAAAGTGGTACAGAGGAAAATGTTCAGAGGGCTGTGTTAGGAAACTTTACTGCTGTACAAATAATAGAGGCTAAGGATATACTCTGGTATAAGTGTGAAGAACAACACATTGGTAAAAAGTGTCGCCATGTTGGATCATCCATGCGTCCAGAACATGAGGCCCATTTGCAAGACATTTTTCTTGCTCTTGATAAATTAGATAAGTTGCAAAAAATGCCCACTGTTGTGATTCCTGCATTTCAACTACACTTGATTCCACGCTCTCATCCAGAGGAATTAAATAATATGTCACTTCTGGACAGATTAAACCATATTGAGAAAAAGATGGCTGATCTCCAGTTTAATACTGACAGAGTGATAGCTGGAAATATCTCAATAAATGAATGACTTACTAATCAATTCTCATATGCATCTGCAGTCCAGAGTAGAGCACCATTAATTGCTTCAGCTAAGGATACTTACACAGTTAAGACCCTGGATCCACCACCCATCAGAAGGCATCCAAATTCATCCATTCAATGTAGAAGTAATGATAAAAAATTCCAGCTCCCCCTTCCAGTGAAATCACCTCTAAAAGGCTTTACAGGTAAAAGCTTGAATGACACTCCTGAAATAGATCGTGTGAGTATGGCTGATTCTTCTGGCTTTCAGCATCCAAGACGTCATAGAAGAAATGTTGTTGTTGGCAAAGATAGAAGTTCAGGTGCTGTGAAAGGTGCCCCAGAACCAAACCGTGATGTCTTTATTTACAGAGTGGATAAATCTACTAATGATGACAGTCTATATGACTATCTTATCGACAAAGGTATAACCCCAAATTTTCTTGATTGTGTCTCAAATCCTGATGCCAGATATAAATCTTACAAGCTGTCAGTTCCTTTATCAATGTATAGCACTCTGCATGACCCAGACATGTGGCCTGAAGGAATAAGGATCCGCAGATTCTACAATCCCAAGAACATAAACAATGGCCAGTCAAACAGTTCTTAAATTTTGTACCTTTAATAGTCATGGCCATGGCCCTGGAAGGATGGATTACATAAAACAACTTTGCCATAACTGTGACTTTGTTCTATTACAGGAACATTGGCCATTTGACACCCAACTCTCAATATTTGAAAGTCAAATTTCTAATATAAATTCCCACTGTGTATCTGGTATGGATAATTCCTGTCTCAGGTATGGGAGACCTTACGGCGGTTGTGGTATTCTTTGGAGAAATCATCTTCTTTTGGAAATAACCCCTGTTCTGACTGAATCGAAGCGCATAAGTGCTGTATCTATCAAACTTGAATCTTGTACTATATTACTGTGTTCAGTGTACATGCCTGGATGTGCCAAACTATGTTCAGTTGATACAAGGAGTGATGTGATCCAAACTCTTGCACATTTGACTGATAGTTCTACATATGATTTCATAATAATCGGAGGAGATTTTAATTGTTGTTTAACAGACAGAACTAAAAACTCTGCAAAAGAGATTTTTCAATTGACAGAAAATGAAAACCTTTTCTGTGTTTCTGATTTAAATCATTCTCATAATATAAAATATACCTTTGAAAGTAAGGCAAATAAGTCACAAAGTTTTATTGATCATTTCTTTTTGAGCCAAAATTTGGAAAACTGTGTTGAATCATACTATGTTTGTAATGACCTAGAAAACCCATCTGATCACCTGCCACTATTTCTGCATCTATGTATGAGTGAAAATATCATACTTAAAAAAATGAATGCACTGACAAATACTCATAAAGTCAGGTGGTATAAGGCATCTCAGAAAGATCTAAACAGTTATAAATTAAGAATTGACTTTAATCTAAATCATGTAAATGTTCCTTGGGATGCTGTTCATTGTGGTAATATGTTTTGTAATGAGCACCATGTTGATATCCAGTCACTATATGATAATATTATAAATGCATGTCTCGACGCTACTCCTAAAGTGTGTAACAGGCTAGATGAAAAATCCACCAACAAACTCCCAGGCTGGAATGATCTAGTCCATGATCTACATCATACAGCCATGTTTTGGCATTCAATCTGGAAAAGTTCTGGATCTCCTAATGTCGGGATCATAGCTAATATCAGACGTTCTACACGTGCAAAATACCACTACAGTGTGAAACTCTTAAAAAGACAGAAGGATAACACTGCTGCAGATAAGTTGGCACATGAATTGTTAAATAACAACTATACTAATTTTTGGAATGACATTAAAAAACTCAGTAAAAAGGTTACTAAACTAAAAAAGGACATTCAACCACTTACTGTACTGCAATTGTTGAAGAAGGTGTAAATTATTATAAAAATAGAAATTCTTCAGTTTATGTATTAATGTTGGATGCAAGTCAAGCCTTTGTATATCGAAAAGTTATTTGTATGTTGAAGAAAGTGTATTAGAAGACTTTTAAGTGTCCCTTACAATACCCACTCTGTATTGTTGCCTATCATTTGCAGTGATTTACCAATAGAATGTCAACTACACAAAAGAGGTATCAAGTTCTTTATATGCCTGGCAAAGTCAAATAATATTTATAATAACTTAGCATTGCAGTTAATCGTCGAGGGTAGTAAATCTCATATGTCAAATTCATTAAATTATATCTGTTATAAATATGGAATATGTAAATATGATTTAAGTAATGTACAATTGAGTCAGCTAACTTATGTCATGAAACACCTTTTCAGTACAAATGTAGATGTAGATACCTTGGTGTATGCTGATGTGATTATTGATATGCTCAGTTTTATAGATCAGAATAAGTTTAACATTTTGACTCCAACTCAAACACGTGAATTACTGTCCTTTGCTTGTACAATATAGCCTGGTTGTGTTTTACTTCTGTGTGTATAATGTTTTGTTTACATTTTTTTTCTCTCTGTTGTTTTATTCCTATGTTATTTTGTGTAAATAATTAAAAAATAACTGTATCAATCACATGCATTTGTATACGAATAAATAAATAAATTTATCGGGGGGTACAAAAATGTTTCCCTTTATTTGGACCCTGAGACATGTTACCTTCATTCTTGGAGGAACCAGGCCTGATCTGGGTTGGAAATGACTGACTTGTGATTGGACAATTCCAGACAGCCATCAAGATCTAATGGAAATTCAAAATTTATAAAACAATTTATTGCATTTGCCTGCAGTGACATAGCTTTTGTGTAAGCCAGTATTCGCAGGGGTACCAATTCAGGCCCATCTGCAATTTTCTTCAAGATTTATAATTTTTGATAGAGAAGATGTTTACCACATCATAGATAATCATCAAATTGATCATATACATTTGTAATTTATTGAATTTATTGCTTAACTGGGATTGTTTTGGATAAATTTTGGGGTGGGTGTGAATAGGTACACAGGTCTGAATTGGTCCACCACCATTAAGCAGATAAACAATACCCCATTCCCTAACAGATATTGCATATAACAGCTTTCTAAAAATGAGAGAGTACCAAAAATCATAGATTCTCCAACGGCCTGTGTAGGACATGCAATAAAATATTATTATATCCTGAATCCACATTTCTCTCTTGGATTAAAGGGGAAAACCTGACAGAATACACAATGGTTTTTATTTGTTGAAATATTGGTGTGTTTTTACATTTCACACATTTTTGGGACATGGCTGAAGCTGATAAATTAACCTTTTTTTCATTGTCATTTGTTTCACCGTAAACAAATGCATTATTGGCATATCCAGTGCCAAGAAGCAAGAACAATTCTATCAGTGTTATTTACAATACTAGGATTTTTTAAAAATGATTTTCTTTTAATCACAATGTATATTGTCATCCAATTGATGACTAAAATTAGAAATGTACACTGCTTTACCGTAGTGCTGTAAGTTTTTTTAAACTTGAGGGTTTTTTAGATGCAATCTTTGGCTGGATGCAAATTAAAACAAATATTGCATGTATTTTCAAGGAGAATTCATGCAATCCTTGCTTCACTTACGTGAACCAGATTAGCAGAACTTCCTTCAAAACGATGTTTGAAATCAGAATGTTTTTTATCCATCTTAACTGATCTAATGTCTTGTCAATCTGCTCTACCTTCCTCCATTTGACAAAACACTACTTCAGGGATATGTTTTGGCCCCCCAGGAAAATCCCTGAGCATTATCCATTATATCAGTAAAATACCCAGAGCAAAATCAGATAACCAACAGGGAATACTTAAACCAGACCCTGTGGCCATAGTATTTTTGGTTTAGCTGCTGTACCTGCGTTAACAGTATATTGGCTTCTCAGTTTATCTGATGCATCAGCCACGTTCAGTGTTTTTTCAATTTTCCTATTCTTCCATGTATTCTTCAACCTGAATGGTACTCTTTTGTGATGATTTTTTGCAAAAGGAATGTGATTTCTTTTCTATAGTGTGGATGTATTTCTTTCAAGGAAATCATATTTATGAGCTGCACTTTGTACTACCAAAAATAAATAAATCAGACCCCATTCACACAACAGATGGTATACCCATGGTTAGAAGTTTTACTCAGGAGCAGAACCACCACCAATGAAGCCTTATATTTTCCGAGATTTGGTGCATCCATAAGGTATGATGCACATGCCCACTGATTGGACATGCTGTGTAACTGTAAATAATAGTAGGATGCCAGTAGAATGAGAGTAGTATAAATGTGTGACAACCTCCATTTACCTTCGCTCACTTTAAGTTGTCGTCACACTAACGTGTTATACTGAAACACAACGGAACCGCAACCTTATATAAACAGTGGACCACCTCTTCAGTTACCATGGGAAAAAGTTCATCTGCACATGTTCTTGATTCCATATTTACATGCAGAAAAACATTAAAACTTTTAAAACATCCATAGCAAGTGCAATAGCCACTGTGTCACAAGTTCACAGGTGTCAGTTGGGAGTTGAAGGACAGGGGCGTTTCGCGCATTGCCTATACCGCCTGTAGCATGATATATGCAGTATGTATAAATGACTTAAGTGACCTGACCTGAAGGCCTCCTATAATTTTGGCTCACACGAAAATATCACATGAAGGCAAAAGATATGTGCATGCATTTCAACCTGACAGCTGTTTGAGCTTACTGCCAAGAATTTTCTCTGGATATATTTCCACTCAATGAATCTGATTTGAATATTATGTGGATACCAGAAAATAATCAACCTTATTAATATATGAAGCTTCTTGTTTCAATGTGTCAATTTACAGTACCAAGTATTTCATTGCAGAAGTTCAATGAGCATAAGAAATAATAAAAAGTAAGTAATGTTGCAATGTATAAAACAGTTTTCCCAAAAATGCTTTCTCTTTATATGCATCAGAGGCTCCTTTCAATAAAAAAATCAACATTTTACTAATGGTTTTTAAACAAACAGCATTTTGAAATGTTTTTATGTCTCTTTCTGTAGCACCATCAACAGTCTCAGAGCCATACACAAAAAGACCTGTGACATAATGTAGCCTTATTCTGGAGTTTTTTAACCAAAAGGACTTTTAGTTTATGGCAAGTTGACCTGATATCAGATTGGAAAGTTGGTCTGCTGACAGAATTCGCAGAATTCCATATCAGTCCAAGTTAACTAAGGTTTCTTTTCTAGAACTAATACTATGAAAGCATAGTCTTTAAAACAATGAAATGATATTATACACGAATATGCAAAAAAAATAAGATGGTAGTGGAGTTACGTTTGCATTTTAGTTTTGATACTGTATAAGCTAGATTTTTCATGATTCTAGCTATTTAATTTAATGAGCTTTTGTAGAGAATTCAATACCTATTGAAAAAAAATAAATCTGTATTGATATCTTAAGTAGAACTGACTATTAGTGAAAGATATTTCCAGTGAATTTCTCGAAATTAGAGAAATTGTGAAATTTTTTCTACCTAAAATTTACTTATACAGTGTATATTACAGATAGACCTCAGTTTTGGTATATTCTGTCTGATTAAATTCTCAGAACTTTAAAAACGTTAGCAACCTTTTAACTAGAAATATAACAGAATGTATCAATTTACTTATTTGAAACTTCTTCTAGTTATGAGTTATCCTATTGCCTGATTTCTGTTACATACCATTGGTGAAAGTAGGATAACTCCATAAAAGTTTTAGCCAAAGTGGTTACAAATAAAGGAGAAAGTTATTTTAGAATACAATAGATAACAAAAAATGTACATATCAGTCTCAAATTATAAAATAAATACACAAGTAAATTAACACAAATGCTTTAAAGTGATGTTTTGGGCATTTTAATTCAGACAAAAATATAAAAAAAATACTGCATCTGAATTTATTTTTTATTTTGACTATATCTTTAGCTTTTGTAAATGAATAATTTTTACACCAAAAATGTTCTTAAACAGCAAGTTAAGACTTTTTTTATTACACATTAATGCAATTTCCATTCCTATTTATTTTAACTGGGGTTACGCATATCCAAATCATTAACCTTTTTAAAAATAAGACATCCCTTCAATAGCAGAATTGTCGGAGGAAAGGCCATCATGTGTTCTTATGAGCTGGAATTCAACCTTTGATTTTTACTTCTACTTCAAAGCAATAGCAGCATAGTTGCTAATATTATAAACCCTTAAGCTTCTTCAAAGATTTTAATTTATAAACACAATAAACTATACAAACAACATTTTTTTAATCTTTGTTAATCTTTTTACATACAGAAATCAACATAGTAACAGACGTGTATTTTTATGCAGTTAAACCAGATTATCTGAATGAAAAATGTAAACTTCTGTTTTCAGAAAACCAAAATTCTGAATTAAAACACACCATAACAAAAAAGTTAAAAGAATGATCAGGCATACGGGAGGGAAATTACGTTAGAAATATCTAACATTTTACTACATTTCACCAACAGATTTATTTTTCTTCACTCCATGGCCTGGGTGTTAACACAGATTATACGCCCCAGGCCACATAATTGATACTGTGGTTGAAGTAACTTAAACCTATTGATGTATATCTGGCAATTCCAACGAAACTCATAATTATTTTAAATATCACCATATTAAGATGGTTAAACATTATTTCAACTAAAACTTTCAGCAGGCACATTTCGTCTGTAATACCATTTTTATTGTTTCATTTTTTTTTGGCTAACGCAAATACAAATCTCAACCATTTCACTTATTACCAGCTTATATTTGTTATTAAAAAGAGGTACAGGTAATTTATCACTGCAAAGATTGTTGATTGATAGCCAATATATTTCTGGTTATAACTAATGCATATTATGATGTACAAAAATTGAGACTGTACTGAACATGTTCTCAGGCATTGAAGCCCAAATGGGGAAAATCCAATTTCATAGAATGGTTGCTGGCATAGAATGAGTGCAATGATAAAAATCTGTTATGGAATTCCTGGATCCAAATGGTGGTCCACATCACTATAAAAATTGTATTACCTGTTCCTTGTGCAATTGTCTACATTTCCTGAATGTTTTCAAGTTATTAACAAACAGACAAACACATACCACCAAAAACAGAGATAATAAATTCAGACAGCGATAATGTGCCACTTAGAAAGCGAAGAAAAGATTAAAATACAAATCTAGTTGGTTACATTCACTGATTCTATTTTAAGTAATATACAGATAGTCCCATTGTATAATTTGGCTACATACATTTATGACATAAATGTCAGGAAATAAATTTCACACAGAGTCAATACTTTATTTATTTGGGTTTTAATGTCGCTTTCAACACTGTCTAGGTCATATCACGATGGGTAGTTTTATGGGCAGAGGAAACCACAACATACAGCTGGCAAATCTTCTGTATTGTAAACTGCCGACCATTGGTAAGCAACTTACCAACTCAGAGATGGAAGGCAAGTAACCAATGTGTCACCATGGCCTCCTAAACAGAATCAATACATACAATATGAACAATACAGAGCAATAAAGAATTGTACAAAAATATAACAGGAATCTCTGGCAGTTGCCACAGCAACAGGCTTCGTCAGGGAATAAACTAGACAAATGCATTTATTTTCAATACATGCAGTGATTTATTTGCTATAAACAGCTATAAAAAGATATATACCAAAGAGATGTAAGCATGTGATACACACTTTCTACAAAATGACATCTTTTTCATAGATATACTTGATGTATTTAGAGATTTGTGATGTAAAGCTGATACATGTTACTAATGCTCCATTCACACTACAGATGGTACATCCCATGGTTAGAGGTTTTCCGAGGCAGTGGAACCACCTCCGAGGACGCCACATTCCTTTCGAGATCTGGAGCATCATTCACACTACAGGTGTTATAATTCACCGTTATAGGCATTGGGTGAAACGGCTCTGTCCTTTAACTACCGTCTGAGGTTTGTATGTGACCTTGTGACACATCGGTGAAACATCCATTTGCCTGCACTCACCTTATGTCGCCATGTTACCCTAAAATACAACAACCTTATATACACTGTGGATTACACTTTCAGTTAATGTAGCAAGAAATTTATAAGCGCATGTTCACTTTTATCTGCGCATGACCACAGTTCCAAAATCAGAACAGTTTTAAACAGTTTAAAACTTCTGTAGGACCTGCAAGGTAATGGATGTATTGCCACTGTGTCACATGGTAGTTGAAGGACAGGGGCGTGTCGCCCGATGCCTATAACCCTGTAGCACAAATGGGGTATAAAGTTGTCATTTTTTCCATAACAGGATCATCAGGTCAGTTTTAGTTTTTCTTAGTTAATTCTGTGTAAATATTAGGCTCCTCATTTTCATTGAAATGTTGTGCCACCATATACTCGTTAGAAGATGTGTTACTTTCTGTCATATTGGCATACACTGGCACTTTGCATTGCACTTTAGTTTCATTCCGAGGAACAATATGGCCAGGGGATAAATACTCGTATTGAAATTCATCAACATTACTTACCAAAGCCATTGTTTCTTTTAGTGTGACCTCATTATCTTTCACCGTTGCTGTAAAAGCTGGAACATTTTCGTGTTGCACACAAAATTTTCTCTTTCTTTGCACAAAATAGAATATTATCATAGCAATGATAATTACCAAAAATATACCAGCAAGAATAAAACCAGCAGCTGCGATCTTTGTTTGGTTTTGCTTGGAATGCTCAGATACTGGACCCCCATTTTCATTGGTAACTGGTGAGTATGTGGGTGTCTCTAAAGAAAGATATCCATGTATGTTTACAGAAGGTGAAACGGCTGGTGCCTTTTTTACTGTAAGCCACTTTTGTAGTGTGGCAGATGCGGTTATGCATTCCTCTGATGTTGTATCCCACATTTCCAATGTGGCAGATGTGGTAGTAGGTTCCTCTGTATCCCAAATTTCGTGGCACATTACCAATGTGTCACATGTGGTAATAGGTTCCTCTGATGTTGTATCCCACATTTCTAATGTGGCAGATGTGGTAGTAGGTTCCTCTGATGTTGTATCCCACATTTCCACTGTAGCAGATGTGGTAGTAGGTTCCACTGATGCTGTTTCCCACATTTCCAATGTAGCAGATGTGGTAATAGGATCCTCTGATGTTGTATCCCACATTTCCAATGTAGCAGATGTGGTAATAGGTTCCTCTGATGTTGTATCCCACATTTCCAATGTGGCAGATGTAGTAATAACTTCATCTGATGTTCTATCCCATATTTCCAATGGGGTAGATGTAGTAGTAGGTTCCTCTGATGTTGTATCCAACATTTTAAATGTGGCAGATGTGCTAGTGGGCACCACTGATGTTGTTTGCAATGTTTCCAATGTGTCAGATCTGGTAGTAGGTTCCTCTCATGTTGAATCCCACATTTCCAATGTGGCAGATGTAGTAGCAGGTCCCTCTGATGTTGCATCCCACATTTCCAATGTGGCAGATCTGGTAGTAGGTTCCTTTGCCATTGTATCCAATGTTCGTATCATGGCTGATCTGGTAGTGGGTTCCTCTGATGTTGTATCCCACGTTTCCAATGTAACAGATCTGGTTGTTGATCTCATGTTTGTCCTGTGTAAACCATCTGCAAAGAAAAGACAGTAACATAATTGTAGATCATGAATTTTCCTTCGGGGTGAGACAAAAAATAATATTTTTAATGTTATACATAGTCATCTATGAAGAAATAGTTAAATAAGTGTAAACATGACAAACTGCCTTGTCTCATTATATTTTAAGGAAACTAGGTTAGTTGTTACGGATTTTGAGGTATATAAGAATTTCAGGTCAGGGTCATTACAACAAGGTCCAAGCTGAAATCGAGGTAACACCAGGAGAGTGCACAAAATCAAATTCCTGCACCCAGGCATACCATTTTGTTAGTAGAATCATTAAAATGAGATATACAATACCCCATCCCGTAACAAATATTGCATATAACTACCACATTGTGAGAAAAAATCAGGTTGTACCAAATCATAAACCCGAGCGTCTCCCCAGGATTTTTAAAATATTCCACTATATTCAGGACTTTTGTTTTGCTAAAAGACGAGCTAAGAGAGTGTTAGTAACAGAAAAGAAGGGCTTAAAATGGTAGCTCAAGGCCCCCGCTGTCATCATTTGAGAAATCCAGGATCCAGGTCTTGGAGGACACACAGGTTAAAATACATGGAATGGAGACCCAGCGGAATAGAGAAAATGGAAACTGTCCCTTTCTGGATCAGGTTGAGGAGGCAATTGTGGATATTCTGAAGGATCACTAGTATTTGCAAATTAAACAACTCCAGCTTGAACTGAAAAAATGAAGTGGGTTGAGGATAAGAGGACTGCGTGAGTGTGAGCAAGCCATCGTTGCCCATGATGCCAGAAGGGCAGAAAGGTTTTCAAAGCCAGGCCCATGTAAGAATACTCTGCGTAGTATCCTCACCCTTGAGGGTAGGCAGTAAAAAGCAAACTGGGAAAATTAAGCTTCTCTCACACCCCATCGTGCGGCTATATACACATAAGTGTGTTACAAATATTGTTAAAAATATGAGCAAAGCATGGTAGTGAGGTAGTAGAGATTTGCACATGGAAACCAGCTGCATTCTCCAAACAAAGAGTGTCACAACTTGAATATTCAAGAACAGACAGCGACTAGCTACAGGCCGCACAGTGAGTTTATATAAATGCAAGGTACACGTGAGTGTATGATGCGGCATGTGCAAACTCTGTAAGTAAATGGGCAGAACCTACAACACTAGGCAAGGAGAATGCACGTGCCCAAGACTCTCGCAAATTTCCCTTGATACATTGATGCGTTTGTAACCATACTGCATGCATGCAGAGAATAATGTGTATGCCAATTTTTATTGTGGGGTCTCTTTGATATTCTGTCATAAAATCACACGTACATGTAGGTTTAGTGTCCCTTGCAAATCAGCCAATTTTTCTCTGTAACTGAGACGTACGTGCACATACAATGTGCCGAAAGAGAGGCTTTAATTTTATTCTGTGTTAGTTCTACAGCATATTTACATGCTATCACTTGAAATGGTTATTTACACAATTACTTACATAATATCATCGCGAGTAAGGCCACCTCAGCTTGAGGTTTTACAGAGAGAGTGACCAAACTGACTCTATGGTCACCACAAAACCATGTGGAACTTTGAGGTGGGCTTAATTACAATGTTACAAGGAGGTGATTAGGTCACCTTAATTTAAGTATACAGAAAAATGTAAGTTATTTCTTAAAGTTTTTTTTCTAGTTTTCAAAGTCAGTATCTCAGTTTTATGAACTTGTATGAACTTGAAATGTAAGGTGGTCCAGCTACTCCTTAATATTTACGCAAGTAAAAAATGAGTTTACCACCAGAGTATTATTAACATATTATGATAATGATAACGGGAACCACTCATATCTTTTCAAAATAATATTTGGTGGGACATTTTCGAGAAAAGTTTAAGAACAAATTCAAATTTAATGTTAAGTGTGGGGGAAAATTGTTTGAAAACTTGAAAATAATTAGTTACGGCAAAAAGGATTCATTTGGATGGGGGATTTTGAATTTTACTTCTTTTGGGGACTTAATGCTATGTTAGATATGAAAGCTTAGCGCTGGAATGCATAGGGTGATCTTGCCACTTGGCTATTTCAGATCATATTTGTCGGAAGGAACTCTGGCAGTTAAGGTAGGTGCCATTTTATCAAATCCTTTGGATAAATCTGGTGTCCCCAGGACTCTGTTTTGATGTCATCAAACAAAAGCCTGATAAACTAAATTCTAACATGACACGCTTGTGTCCGCGATTCTGATTGGTCAAGAGCTATGGTAAAATCAAGCATACCCTCACACTCAGGTTTTACATAGATGGATGATAATTCCACTTTTCCTTTTTAAAGTCAAATTACGAAGAATATGCACGACAGATCTTCATCAAAACAGTAACAAGACAAGAAGTAAATGTGAAAAAATATGAAATGTCATATTAGAATCAGAATAACACACGGTTTTACAGCTCATTAGAAACATTCAGGCTTGGCCTTTGTGTTGCTAGTATCGCTATTCATTGTAAAACCCGGCATAACCCCATGCTAGTCGTGCGTTATTCTATAAATAAATTTTGATTGGTTTACAAATTAACCACAAAAAGCCATAAACACAGCTTCTAGTTTTCGTGTGACCGAAATGCCTGTAATTAAGGTGGCACCCCCCGCCCCCCCCCTATAATATTAGGTATCAGTGGGTGGTATATGATTTCAAATGGGCTGTCTCTGGCCCTTTTGCCTGAAGCCGCCAAATCACCTGGAATCCTTATCCAAGATACCTGCAGGATTCTATCCCTGCTTGAAATCAGCACAGGTGTCCTGCTAGCAAATATTCTAATATTCAATCCTTCAATTTATTCACCAATACTCCACATTTGAAAAACAAAATCCACTGACTCACTGTGTAAATACAGGGTACAGTTCAAACTATGGCTAATCTCACAGCGCATTCCAAAATTTGACCAACCAGTACAGCTTAGTGAAAAGTCCATACATTTACCTCCTCTAGAAATAGTAGAAGCAGTAGCTCAAATTAGTTCCTTTAAGCCCCCTCGTTACAAACACATTTCTAGATCTATCATTCATTGTGCACCAGTAATTTTTTTGGAACTCAACCCTAAATAGCTTATCTAACTTCACAAAAATATAGCTTCACCTATCTATGCCAAGAAAAACTGAATCATATTTATAGAGTGGAGAACTTGCAGCTTATAGGGAAATCGAACCAATCAATGGATACATTTATATCTACAAATGTTAATTTAATCATCAGTGAGTTGAGTTATCTAATCCAATTCATCTTTATCACAGACGATGGATAAATCATTTGGCACATTTATAAATTATCAATTCTTTTAGTCATCTCAAACTAACTAAACTCTTACTACAAAAATGGGTTGGGAGATGAGTGTGACGCATGCACTGCTGAAAGGTGTTCCTTTGATTGATTCACTTACATAGTGTCACATCCCATATCACTTCTCATTGCCGAAGTTTCTATTTTGACTTAGTTGTATAATAGCCAGATTGAATTTTCAAATTTTTTTTTTTATTTATTTTTTTTATTTTTTTGGGGGGGGGGGGGGGGGGGGGGGGTAACCACCCCAATTTAATGTTCCTGACTTTTTCTTTTTATATCAGGATTTGTTTTGACTGCATCTTTATGTTACATTATACATCTACAAAGCTTTACTTACCCTGTTTTGGGAGTTTCAACCAGTGTGAATAATGTCTATATTCTGCAAAGCAGAGTAACAATGGTGAACACACAGTGAGCAATCCAATAGCAACATAGTAATGATTAATTAAAGTCATTTTTGTGTATGTGTTACTTATACTCAGTTAGACTTAGTTCATATTTAAAATTATCCCATTCAGACTGTTTATACACTCTTACCAAGTTTACAGGTACTGACTAACATTACAACAAAACAGGCTCTTGGATATACTATGTTTTCAAACCTAACTATGTATTAACAATTTGAACTGATGTTTGTATAAACAATATATCCCTATAACCAATGAAACTATTGCATTCCTGGAATCTGATAGAAAATAGAATATCAAACAAGAGCACTCTCAGAGAGCAAGTACTCTGCCAAGGGCCAATATATCTAATACCGCTGATGAGTAGGATGATAAAAAAATCCTATAAAAATTCCTTGATCCAAACATTGATCGCTACTAAAATCGAATCACCTGTTCCTTTTGTCTTGATAATTCATCAGAATCCATGAATAGCTTTTTAGGGTTATTTTGCAAAAAGAAAAGCCTAAGCTTCCAAAATCATCAGCTCCTTGGCAGAGATAATACCTTTATTATCCACCGTAACATGCATCTGATCTCAATACTTTGAAGTAAGACCAGGTATTTTATTGAGCCAATAGTTATATTGTGGAGAAATATGTAACACATCATCAGGGAGCTTATTTACTTTTTGGTATTAAAATCCGTAAAGAAGTATAAAATAAAAAAAATTGAAGTTTTTGTATTCACTGCTGAACATTTACTTTGGATATATTTCCAATCCGACATTTTGTGTGTAGAAGTCTACCATTGTTACAAATAAGTAAGATTCCTATTTCTTCACTGTCTTTAAGAAAGCAAAAGATGATAATCACCAAAGATATGGCCTGCATTTTTGAACCCAAGAAACTGAGAAACAGTACAATGCCTGTTTTATGCAAATAAAATATAAGTGATTTACTAGCAATAATACTCACGTTGGTCTTGGGTGCACCCAGACCTTATAGCACGTACCCCTGGTTATAACCCTGGTGTCACCCCTATCTCCCTTCCTAGGCATCACAACAGGGTTCCTAGGGTCAAGTCTACCCTGGATTTTCCCACTGTTGCTGCCCTGAAACTACAGTTCACCTGTAACTACTAAAGGTCACTTGTTTTGAAATGACTATCACCCAGGATGAAACAATGGCCACCTGGGCTGATGCCTGGTGAGGACAGTAGGTGGTCAATCTATAACAACTAATCCTCCCTTTGTTTATCCAGCTGCCTGTCTTTGTGACAATGACTGTATAAAAGTGCAGTTTTTATGGATCCAGACAGGTGAGATTTTGTAAGGAACGCATACTCATGCATGCCTGCAATTCTGTTAGCTGCAAATATGTTGATTACTTTCATAGTTGTGATTTAGTATATGATGATACACATGTGACAGTATTATTGTCGGGACAGGACCGGAGCTAGGGCTCGTCCAGGCATACAGGCGTCGAAGTGTGTGGGAGAAGACTTGGATTCAAGACAGAGACACAAATGTTCAATACACAATACTGTTACACCTGGCCACCAGTGATCTACAAAGATTCTGCAGCTATACCTGCATAGACTCTGAAGTCTTCAATTAGATTGCCAAGACTTTGAAAGAAAGGCTACAGAGGGCCATGGCATGATATCACGAACCTATGGAAGCAGGAATGAAACTGACTGTTGTGAAAGGTTTTTGTCCACAGAAGATTCGTTCAGCAGCTTGGCTTTTGACTTTAGGGTGGAGTGGTCTAGTGTCCCTAAGGTGATCAGTGAAGTGTGAAAGACCATTACATAGAAACAACAAGAGAATTGATTGACATGCCCTACTACATCAGATGCCTGGAAAAAGATTGAGGATGTTGTTGCACCAAGTGGAATATGCTTAATACCTGGGTGTACTTGATCACATGGTCATCAGATGCTCCAGATGAGAAGGAAGTCAGTATTTCAAGTTCAAGGGGTTCCACTCTGTAGAATTGCTGGCCCTTGTTGACACCAACTACCACTCCCCCAGGTAGATGAGGCAGCATCATGTGGGTGGGCGTGAGCAGCAGCAACTGAACCTAGAACAACTCACAGATTTTCAATCAGTGCAACCTTATGATATGATAGAAAATGGCTCCATTGGATCCACAACACCACAACAAATCCGTGAAAACTTACCGCCACTACCCTTCCCGTTGGCAGATGATACATTTTCATTTAAGCCAAGGTTGTTGAAACCCTTCTCAAGCATATCCCTGAAGAGAAGGTTTACAACTGTTGAATAAGTAGAGGTAGGAGGGTGGTTAATGATCTTCGGCAACCGTTGGTGGGTTCTCCTGTGAACCATACTGTAAGAGCCAGAGCTGGTGGTCACCATGCCATGCTCTGTCTTCCATAACAGCAGGACCAAATATCTCGGCTGACAAAAACAAATTCAAGCCATGGCCACGATGAATCCTACCAGAGAAGCCAAATATCAGAGGGAGGTGGAGTGGCATGACACACATGCAGAGATTGAAGCAATACCTTACATTACCTTACATCTTTGAAATGATCTTTTAACATCAAATGTTAACACTTTTGATCATGATATTCTCCTTGTCTATCTCAAATCCTGGTTTAGTCTTGGTGGAACTGTTCTGAAGTGGTTTATCCCGTACCTAAGCAATCATCGGGCCATTAAGATAGGTTCTACACTATCTGAAGTAAGCAAGCTCATTTATGGCATTCCCTAAGGTTCTGTTCTGGGTCCATTGTTATTTTCACTCTACACACAATTATATGTCCATCTATCTCACAAGAATGCTTTTGCTGATATGACCAAGCTGAATGCCTGTCCTCAGGAAGTACAACAATGGGTGTCTCTTACTAAATTGATACTCAATCCAGATAAAATTGAATTTATCGTTTTTTTGTTGTTTTTTTTTTGGTCTTCTTCATCCTGCTGACATTGTCAAAAACCTAGATGTGTGATTTGAAGATGACTTTTATTTCTTAGAACACATAAAAAAGCATGCTTCCTCCAGATGTGTGATCTTAATCAAGAAGTAGCTGTCCTTACTGTAAATGCCTTGGTTAGAAGTCGTTTGGACTATTATAACTCTCTGTTCAGAGATTTTCATGTTTGTCATGTTTCAAGCTGCAGAGTATTCAGAATACTCTTTCACATATTATTACAAATCATAGTAAAGCCTCTCTAACATCCCATCGTACGTGCACGTTCGTCCTGGTTACTGAGAAAATTGGCGGATTTGCAAGGCACACTTAAGGTACACGTGCAATTTTATAACAGAACTTCAAGGTTGCACAGACCCTGCAATGAAAATTGACATGCACATTTTCTCTGCGTGCATGCAGTATGGCCATGAATGCATCCATTTCTCAAGGTAACTTACAAGGGACTTGCGCATGTGCATTTCCCTTGTAAGTGTTGTAAGATCTCCCCATTTCCTTACATTGTTTGCATGTGCTGTAAGATACACTCACGTGTACCTTACATGTGTATAAACCCACTGTGCAAACTGTAGCTAGTCACAGATTGTTCTTTGATCTTCAAGTTGTGACACTCGTGTTGGTAGAATTCACCTGTTTGTACGTGCAAATCTCTACTACCCCATTACCAGGCTACGTTTATATTTTTTAACAATATTTGCAGCACATTTACGTGTATGTACACATATGACGGGATGTAAGAGAAGCTTAAGTATGATCATGGTACACCCATCCTTAAGTGACTTCACATGCTGCCTGTAAATTACCGCTGTATGTTCAAACCCGCAACATTGGTTTATAAATTCTTACACAGTGGTTCTCCTAGCTATTTTGGACCATACTTGTCTATTAGCAGTTGCTCCCTCAGGCGTAGTCACCCTAATCATCCATATTTGACAGTTCCTCCCTTCCACTCCTCACTGTACTAGTTAGCGAAACACTCTGGCCTTTGTTAAACTCAAAACTTACCTATTTATAAAAGCATTTCCACCATTGTCTCTCTGTCACCCATTGTGTCTCCATGGTACGACTCTACTAAGTTGTTGAGCTTATGATCATTCACATTAGTTTTGTTTAGTTGTGCCTTAGAACAATCTAGAAATCCGGGCTATATAGATAAAGTGCACTATATGGACAGATGTGTTTGAAACAGCTGTATTGTGGATTAATTTGTTTGTACCAAGTGGATAAAACTGCTTGTATACATTTTGTGGTAAACTCTTATTGTAGTGAGCTGGATATAGTGTTGTGAATCTACCAGAGAGTGATTTTGCTGTATGCTGGATATTGTCCACATCTAGTGTCAAACAGAGCAGATAAATATACTGAACAGTTGGATAGAGAGATTGGGTTTCTGTACATTGGATGTTGTTCACATCTTAGAGCAAACCTCACAGTGCAGACACTCTGAACATCTGCATACAGACATGTTGGTTGTAGTTGTAGTTGGTGAAGGTTCTGTACTGTAAACTGCCGATCAACAGCAAGCAACTACCAGCTTTCCCACTTCAGTCAGGCTGGGAACCAAACCCCGACCTCAGAGGTGGGAGGCGAGAGCGTCACGACTCTGCCACCGTGGACCCCAATAGAGCCATTACAAATTTGATATGAAGTTTGTGAGTTTACGACATGTACTTATTTTTTTTTATTTCATAAAAACGATATGTTAAAATATTGATAGCTACTTTATTGATTTACTTCCGAAGTCAGATCTCAGGTTACAGGTCACAAAATATCTTTTGTGCAAACTGAAAGCAAAAATTGACAGTCTAAGCTGAAGCACTGTGGAACTGAAGTACACTAGGAAGCTGGTGTTATGGTGCTGTTGCTTGTGTGTGTACACTACTTGGCCACCATAGGTACTGGTTTTTGTTAGACGGGACACTAATAAACTTTAGCAAATATCGCCTATGATGACCTTCGCCTATCAATGTTGCATTCTTTGGTACATTGTGAGGTGGCGTTTAATACCTGCAACCCTGGTTCTTTGAATTTTTAACCGCATCTTAATGGCCCGAGAACTCGAAAATATCAGTCGTGAATAGCTAACAAAATGCAGCATTAACTTGTCATGCATTGGAAGCCTCGATCATTATTTATAGTAAATGCTTTATTTATATCAATATGGTATGCATTCGAATATATGTGTTTTGCGGTAATGGAAAGCAGTTTTCAACACTTAAACTCGTGCACAATATTTTATTCAACACATATGTTGTTTAATTATTAGGCAATATCATTATAACAGTAAGAGGAGGATAAACTATGACAGTGTACACCAATTAAGTCAACTAGAAGAACATTATATTTATTTTTTTCTGTATTATTGCTAAATATAACTGTGAATGCCATTTGTCCAAAATGGTGACCGGTACCTGACCCTTTTTTGGCGTGTAAAGCAGTCAAGACCACCAACATGAACGAATTTGCCTCGACACCACCTTATGCAGTTGGCACATAGTCTTGTATGTGTGTAGGTGCCCAGCAAGCATGTTTAAAAACCTTTATGAATGAGCATTTCCGCCCTAACTACTCACATCCAGTTAGTTATAACCTCGTTATGACCAATCTCTTGGCTGATAAGACCTTATTTTCCATCCTATGGTTTATTATCTCCCTCCAGCGACCAATGGCATGTTTAATGTCAATGGGGGTTATCCTATTAAAATGGTATTATATCTCCTTTACCTTTACCCAGGGGTTCGGAATGTGAAAGCAACTTGTAGGAAGTCTGGCCTGGAAATCATTTCGAGGTGGTGAATTTAACCTTTGATCCCTGGTTCAAGGTTAAATGGGGTCATCCCACTAAAACATCCTTATATCTCCCTTATTATTGGTCCTAGGGCTTCAGAATGTAAAAACAACCCATGTCCTGGTCTTAAAATGTTTTGCCTGTGAAAAACTTTGCCCTCATTCTGGCAAAATAGCCACCATAGCTGATTGTTTTCAAATTTGCAGAAAAGATACATGGCTAGGAAAGCTGGCATGATAGTTCTTCGATCCAGTTTTGAAAACAAAATGGGCATCATATCACATGTTTCATATCACATGAGGTTATCTTATTAAAAAGGACTTATATCTTCTTTTTTCTTTTCTCAAGGTATGGGGGTACAAAAGTGAAGCAACTTGGCCTGAGACTCTTTTCTAGTTGTTGACTTTGACCTTTGACCCCTTCTTCAATGTGAAGTGGGGTTACCTTTATAGAAAGGCCTTATATCTCCCTTATGTGAGTGTTAAACTGGAGGCAACTTGTTGGTAACTAGGTATTTTTCAAGGATCGGGAGTAATGTTTACATAGTCGGTTAGGATCAGTTGTAGTTTCCCGGCTTGTTGCAATGAATCAGCAAAACAACAAACATGTTTGATATATCACCCTCCATGACTCTGTATAAGGACTGTGGCTACACCCACCTGGTAACCGTCCTGTCGTGTATCTCTATGGCTTGCTGGTTACACTTCCTGTCTTGTCCTGAAAAACTTGCCGTCCTGTTTTGCTTAAGTATTAGGACTCCACCTCCAGAGAGGCCGTCAACACTAACAAACTGCAAACAGGCCTCTCATAAACATAACCAACCAGTCTTTAACCGGAGAGTCAGTAACATCTCAGCAGAACAAGCTGGGAACACATACAGACAACCTGTTAAAAACATGAAACCGACAAGGCAGTTACACAACAGACAAGTCGGGAACTGTGTAGGACAAGCCAGCTTCATTTTTACGACCCACGGCTTGTCTGCTGATGAAATCTCTGTCTATATATAAGTCGAGTCCGCTTTTGCAATGCATCATTTGGAATCTGGCATCTGACAGATTAGATCTTCCAGCATTTCAAGAACAGGAGTTTGTTTGTTTTTTACAATTATCTAGGCCAGTGTTGAGTTGAAGTTGGCTGACTTTAGATTTTAAGATTTAGTTTTTTTACAAAACGCTGCTTATTTAACAATGGGTCCTAAGAAGGGCAGAAGAGTGAGGAAGATAGAAGTTCCCACTTACAGTGTTCCTGAATTTGAGCTGGGGGACACAGCAGCAGATATTCAACAGAATGAGGAGAGGGAGACAAGAGAAAGGGAGGAGGCATAGTTACAGGGAGGACAAGGCCAGGAAGTAGAATGCCAGAAAAGAGGAAACACACACCCAAGGGGAAGAAGTTGCAGAAAAAGGCCCAGAACAGAGAAATGTGACACGGAAACAGAGGCTGGAGGAGAGGCGAGAACATCTCAGTCATAATACAAGAAGGGACACAGGACCAACATCTACCTGACAGACTTGGATAAGGAGGCTATTGTAGACTTTGTGAAGGACCACAAGGAGTTGTACGACAACAGTAATGAACATTTCAAGGAAGGAAGGAAGGAGTATCTCTGGGAAAGGTTCGCCACCCGTCTGTCAACGTATGCAAGATCTGTGGCAAAGGACATGTTACCGCAAGCTGGTGCACTCAAAGTCTGGACAGGCTCCGAAAGAGATGACGGATTGTCAGAAATGGATACAGGATAAATTTGGATTCCTGAGGTCGCACATTAGATGCAAGGGACTCTTAGTTCCAGGCCCAAGGAACAGCTGCTTTGGCACACAACATCTCCAGAGCTTCAACCAACACAGATAGTTTAGATATCAGTATGCAGTCAACAGAGAGCACATTACAGCTTCAACAAGTCACGAGCCCCACCACAGCTTCAGGGCACTCTTTAGTCAACCAGCAAGTCATGGGCCAGTTCACACAGATGAGAGCCATGTTGTCATCATTCCTTGGGCAACAGCAGGAGACAACAACATGTACAGCCTTCTGGAACTACCTAGCATTGGAGGTCGAGGGATTAGAAAAGAAAGACTTTCAGACATTTAGAAATAAGGCTGTCAAGCTTCTTAGCAGCATTCAATGCAGGGCAGAAGAACACAGTTGTCAGCCCCAGCAACCACAGCAACAGACACTTTCACGAAGCTCAATGACAACTTCAACATTTGTGCCATACACATTACAATGGCCTCAGCAGCTAGCACCAGGTGCAAAGGAATACATCTTAACTCTCCCAGAGACTCAGATGCCTGCAAACCAGGTCATCCAACCCTCTCAGCAGAGCCAAGAACCAAAGGACAGCAGCAGCAAACCAGAGGGCAGTCGACTTCCTTCCTAGTCATTGACGACCAACAGGCTGGACCTACAAGACCACTTACCTTAACATTGACATGGACAAAGCACTTCAACCCTCCATCAGTTGCTTCTTCGGTACTCTCAAACTGAATGAATGAATGAATGAAGTTAAAAAATTTCAAATCATCTTAAACTATTTGGAACTTGAAAAAAAATTAAATAATTTTGGAAAAAAATTTTTAAAAAAACTTTTAAAAAAATAAAACAAAAATGATAATGAACTTTGGGCAAGAAAAAAATGGGACAAAGGCAATGAAATTTTATCCCGCCCAAATGATTAAAAATGTTTAAAAAACTTAGATTTTGAAGAAAAAAAATCATGTGGGGGAAATGACATTTGGGGGAAGTATTTTGACCTTTGGATTAGACTTTGAGACCTTTGACCCTTTGATAAACGTTTTAGTTTCCCCTAAGAGTTTTTGCAGATTTTCAACTTTTGGGTAGTCCTGAAAAGGACTAATAGTAGTCCTGAAAAAGACACATCTCAGATCCTGTCCTGCTCAGCAAATGCCCCCAGTAGTCTTGAAGTAGTGTTTCAGTAGTTTTCATTGATGGTTGGCCTCCCTCGAAGGATTCCTGTAGTTCCCATTTGGCACATACACCACCTGTTCATTTTGTAGGGCCGCTAGGGTTAGCACCCTCCTATGTGCCCTGCCCTGGTGTGTCCTCAGCATGTTGTGCAACACCACACACATAAACACAATGTCTCTGACAACCTTTGGCCTTTGCTCCATGGTGCCCAGTCGTACCCTGAATCTGCTCACGAATATTCCAAATGCATTCCCCACCACCCTCCTGCCTCTAGAGATCTTGTAGTTTGCTATTCTTTCTTCCCTTGTGAGTTGCCTTCTTCTGTAGGGTTTGAGACCATGACATCAAGGTAAAGGTATTGTCACCCTACAAGAAATAGTGCAAATCTGGCCCTCCCTCCCCCAGCGGTTCGGGTGAAGGAAGCTCCAAGCTGCCATCCTAGATCTTCTCTCTCAAATTGCTTCTGTTGAAAATCTATGCATCTGAGCAAGAACCACTTGACCCACAGTCTATCCACAGGAATCTGCATTCTGCATTGACCAGGGCAAGGAGAACCAGGGAAAAAAGCAATAGTAGTTGCCATTACCACTGCCTGTTTTCTTGGGATTCTTCATGGCGATGGGCTTCTGGTCTATTGCCCCCACAGCATCGGGGACATTCCATCTGGTTCTGAACTTCCCCTCCTCCTTTTTCCATTCATCAGGGGTATCAAGGCAGTCCAAATATTTGTCCTGGAATTCAGCAAGGATGAATCAGTAGACCTGGAGGGCGAATTTACAGATAGTGGTTCAGCCAACCAGCCAGTGATACTGCAAGGAGGTGTAGGTCTCTCCTTTTGCCAGGTGTCTCAGCAGTTCAACTCCTTAAGACTTCCTGAAATTGGTGACTGACTTCTTGATATGGTGGTGTATGCGTTCTTTGGTGAGGTAAAAAAGACAGGTGGTTTCCTGACAATATTCTGGTATCCTGGGATGTTGGTGTGTATGAGTTTGGCACAGGAGGTTACTGTAACATCCTTTTTCTTGTCATTGAAGGATCAAGGGCATGACCCAGGGGAGCTGGCTGGGGTTGTGGCTGTGGTGGTGGCTGTGGGGAGGGTGGTGGAGCTGGGTTCAGATGTGTCCTTCTCTGTCTTAAAGTCAATAAAAACCAAAAGTACCCTAAGTTGATGTAGAAAGTCTCTGTGATGTGTAGCTGGCATCTTTGCAGTGACAAATTATTTTTTTTATCGGCCAGAGGGGGTTTATATAGTTTTGGTTTGATCACGACTCTGGATCCCAACTGAAGGATTTAATCAGTCCAGTCAGCAAAATGCTCCAGTCCTGTTAGTTTGGTAATACATCTTGTCGGGCTTTGCTATGGCTTGTCTGTTAGGGGTTTACAGCTTGTTGTGGTAGTTTCCCATTTTGTCATGAAGAAAATTATCTGACTTGGTGATAAAGACAAGCTGGCATGTGCTACTTTTTGTTGGGGATATGTAACCGACCCAGCATTTTCGCACATTTTTTGTGGTTTTCTTCCCTGATTCCACAATTTTTGCAACCGATCCTAGAGTAGAGTAGAGTTGAGTAGAGATTAGTCATTGTTGGCCCAATGGTGACACAATCTGTCGACCATGTGACTGATAGACAACAGCCCAACCGCAGAATGCTATCCAGGCTGTAATTACCAGATTTGTAGCTAAACTGGGAACCAGCCCACTTTGTAATCAAAATAAGTATCAGCTACTATTTGCTGTCTTGACACTATTTGCTTAGTTAGAGTATTTTTTTAACATTAATCTTTGTCATCGAGCCATCATAGGATGGTTTTGCATTTTATTTCATGATATAAAAAATCATGGTAAAAATTAAGTAGATTATATTACTTTGTCAATACTTGACAAAATGGTCACATAGGGTATTTGTACGATTTAAATTGATTCACAGTTTTATGTACACACTCATTATTTTTATGTTCAATGGATTTTCTTTGTTTGAGGTGTCAGACTTTCAAGTACAAATGTGAGATGGGATCTCAAAATTATATTGGAGGAGTTGTGCCTTGTCGAATGTATGCACTCTCTGAGAGCTCCTGTTCTGCATGTAAACAACGAATAAATATTGCACAAATAGGCAGAAAACATGCTGCTCCTGATCCTTATGCCCCTGTTCCACCAAAGGATTAAGCCCTGATTCGTCCTGGGACCCTTAATCCTTGAGAGTCGTTGAAAAAAACATGAATAATGGGTGGCGCAAAGGAATCCTGATCCAGGTCTGGGATCAAACCCAGATTGTCCCCAGGAAGTCTCAGACCTCCTCATACAACTCATGACCGTTCCCCGACTAAGAGGCAATTAAACCATGATTGTGATAGGATTCAACACCGATCCTGTCTGGGACATACCCACTGAGTCTTAGACTGGTCTGAGACTTCATCAGACTTCCTGGGACTAATAACAGATTTCCTCAGACAGCTATGGTTGATTTTTCTTTTGCATGGGGGGTCGGGGATAGATCTGGGATTAACTCCAGACCTCCTGGGACTAAAACAAAGCCGACCTGGCATTAAGAGTCCCAGGAAGTCTCAGACAACCTAAGATTGTGTAAATTGGGATCTGAGGAAGTCTCAGGAAGTCTGAGACTGGAATATTTGTGGATAGGGGCAAAAGCGGGTAGGTTGCAGTCGTGAAAAATATCAAACATGTTTGATTTTTAAACAGACCCCAATAGATCCAAATGCCCCTGTTCCACCAAAGGACTAAGGCCCGATCCTGTCGGCGACCCTTAATCGTGGACAGTCGGTGAAGAAAATGGTAAAATGGGCAGGAATACTGAATCGGTATCAAAGCCTGGGATTAAGTACAGATCAGCCTCTGGAAGCCTGGGGAGGCCCCAGGTGGCCCCAGAAGTCCCCGACTGTTCTGGGACTAAGAACCGACTAAGCCGTTTTTCTGGTCGGTTTGAACCACGATCTTGTCATACACATACCGACTGGGTCCCAGGACGCCTCAGGCCTCCTGGGACTAAGCCCCGACTAACCCCCGATTAAGTCCCGGCGTCCTCAGCCCTCCTCAGTCTTCCCCAGACCAATGTGGCCGATTCTTGTTTTGCAGAAAAGCTGAATTTTCTGGGTATATATATATATAAATTCCGCGATCTAATTATCATTACTTGTATAAGAACACAGCAGGATGCCACCTTTTAATGGAAGACAACTTAGGGTTTTTTTAGTTTTTATTCAGTTACATATAATGATGTATTTGCTATTTCTACGCCGACCACAGCAACCACCACCAGCACCTCCACCGCCAGCCAGACAGAGACCTAGAAGAAGGCACATGTGGGTCAGGCCATGGTTACTACACAGAGAGAAGAGGGGGGCCTACCACAACATTATGGCTGAACTGTATGCCACAGACATTCCAGGATTCACCAACTACATGATGATGAACCCAGAATTCTTTGAAATGATAAAGACCAGACTGGAACCACGTGTAGCCAGGCAGGCCACCAACTACAGAGCTCCAATCAGTGTTGGGGAAAAGTTAGCCCTCACCATCAGATATCTGGCCACTGGAGAGTCATACACATTATCCTGTCAGTTCAGGGTTGGCAGATCCACCATTTCCAAGTTTCTACCAGAGTTCTGCAGGGCCATCCAGTATGAGTTCACCAGAGAGTACCTCAGATGTCCTACTACTCCAGATGAGTGGAAAGAACTGGAAAGGGAATTCAGGATCAGGTGGAATGTCCCACATGCCCTGGGTGCCCTTGATGGCAAGCATGTGGCCCTGAAGAAACCCAAGAACTCTGGAGGCCCTGTACCACAACTACAAGGGGTTCTTTTCCGTAGTAATGTTGGTCTTGGTAGATAGGCAGTACAAATTCAGATGGGTGGATGCTGGTACAGCTGGATCTTGCTCAGATGCCCAGATAGTTAATGCCTGTCAGCTGAAGAGGAGGATTGAGGATGGCAGGATAGGCTTCCCTGACCCAGCTCCTATAACCCAGCATGGTAGAGATGTCCCCTACTTCATTCTGGCAGATGATGCCTTTGCCCTGAAGACCTGGCTCATGAAACCCAATGGCAGAAGGATGTTAACCAGAGAGGAAAGGATTGCCAACTACAGAATATCAAGGGGAAGGAGAGTTGTTGAGAATGCTTTTGGCATCCTAGTCTCAAGATTCAGAGTGATGTTGACTACTATTGAATTACCCCCAGAAACAGTCAGGGATGTGGTCATGACCTGTGTGGTTTTGCACAACATACTGAGAAGCCAGTATCAAAGTCAACATGGTGGTCAAGAGCCTGGAGATGATGAAGATGATGATGTGCCTGGTGATTGTCGACTGATTGGTGGTGCTGCTGGTGGTGGTCCAGACAGAAACCCTGCTAGAGAAGCCAAAAGACAGAGGGATTACCTCAAGGACTACTTCAATAATGAGGGAGCAGTGGCCTGGCAAGATGGCAGAATATAACTCCTGCTGCAGTAACCAGTCCTTTTCAGGACTACCAAATATTCCAAAAACAATTAATCAGCTATGCTTGTTCCAAATAACGCAAACATTACCAAACATAAGTCACGCAACCAACAAACAGACAAACCCAATGCCCAACATAATTCACCCACCCAACAAACAGACAAACCCAATGCCCAACATAATTCAACCACCCAACAAACAGACAAACCCAATGCCCAACATAATTCAACCACCCAACAAACAGACAAACGAAATGCCCGACATAATTCACCCACCCAACAAACAGACAGAAATGAATGCCTTACAGAAGTCACCCAACTAACAAACAGACAAACCCAGTGCTAAACATAATTCTCAAAAGAAACACACAAAGCTAAACATAACTTCATAAATGGAATAAATATTGCATATATTTTGAAAGCTACATCCTAATTTTACTTACATTTGTTTTGTTTTTTTTGTTGTTTTTTTTTGGGGGGGGGGGGAAATATTTGAAACAGAAATGTTTTCCTGGAAATCTTAAAATTAAAATCTTTTACTCCACTTCACAAATATTTAGGAAATATAACCACCAAACTGGTTTTCTTTACAATGATGGGGGGTTATGTTTGCAAAATAGTTTGTCAGTTCTTTGGTTGGGGTTCTGTTTGCTATTGGGTTTGTCTGTTTCCTGGTTGGTGGTTATGTTTGGTATTGGGTTTGTGTGTTTGTGGGTTGGTAAGTATGTGATAATGCCTTTTAACTCTAGGGATGATGTAAGTGTTGGACTTTTTTATAAAAGATTTTAACCAATCCCATGGATTTTAAGCTAAAAATGGGCTGATTATTGGCCATATTGGGAGTTTATTTATTTTTTTTTTTTTTTCTATGTGGCCTTTTGTTATGTGTGGTACCATGGGTTATTTGTTTCATGTTTGGGGTGGTGTAGGTGTTGGACTTTTTTATTATTATTTTTTTTTGTGATAAGTATTTGTACTGAACTGTTATGTTTTGGGAGGGGAATTGGAATAACTTGCAGCTGAATAATTGTTTTTGGAATATTTGGGTGGCCCTGAAAAGGGTCTGGCAGGTCAAAGACCCGCCCTGACTGGATGCCTACTGAGGAGGCTGCTGCTGTTGAGGCGGTGCTGTAGTGGTGATAGTGAAGAGTTGTGGCTGCTGCTGCTGCTGTTGAGGCTGCTCAATGATCTGTGTAGATGTCAGATCTGGTAGCTGGCTTAGTATTCCACTTATGTTGTGTCTACGGCCCTCATCCTGTACTGTTAGAACTGATGGAGGGTTGCCAAAGCCAAGTGGGCTGGGTGTGTAGTAGATGTAACTGCTGCTAGCTGCTGCTTGGGTGGAAGTAGACGCCTGTTGAGTGGTTGTTGGCAGTATCTCGACCCTCTGGGACTCTGTGGTAATAGTGGCTGATCTTCTGGGTAGTGCTTGACGTCTACAGTTGCTTTTAATGCTTTCAGTATCTCTAAAAATTCTGCCCTTGAGGTCCTCAAATTCCTCTTGGGTCATCTTTTCAGCCTCTGATGCCACGTAGTCAAAGAAGGGCTGCCTGTCTGACTTCTGCTGCAGGAAACCTGAGATCAATGTCCTCATCTGGTCAAAGTGCTCGAGTATCTTGGAGTCTGTTGAAACTGGTGTAGATGTGAACATAGGTTGACTCCTACTCTCCCTGAGGACACTGGATTCAAGGTGTTCTGTGTCAGTAGTAGATCCACGAGATTCGTCCTGCTTGCTGGTGTTTGGACTGGCCTCGAACCCTGAACTTCTGCTGGCCCCCTTTCGTCTGATGTGGGTCTTAAGGAAACCCATCTGCTGGTAGACCCAGGACTGTCTCTTGGTCATCTCCCTTGGGGCTTGGCCAGATTGTAGTTTTGACAGCTTGCCATAACGCGTTCGCTGGGATTCGAACCATCTTCTGACATCAAAGGGCTGGAGCTTCAGTTCTGCAGAGATTTCTGCCCAGAGAGCCTCCTTCTTCTGTCTGTCATGGAAACGTGCATGCTCCTTGTCGTAGAGCTCTGGATACTCCTTCACAAACTCCACAATTGCAGTTTCTTGGCTGTCAGTGAAAGTTGCACAGACCCTGGCTCTCTTGGCTGCCGAGTGACTCTCTGAATCCTCCTCACACCTCTCTTCTTCTTCGCAAGCTTCCTCAGTAAGTTCCAATCGCTCCTCAGTCTCTTGTGTACCCTCCTCTGTACCCTCCTCCATCCTTTCCTCCATCCTTTCCTCCACCTCCACCTTTCCTTCTCCCTCTCCTCTTGCCTCTCATCCATCTTCTTCTTTCCTCTCTTCCCTCCTTTCTCTTTCCTCATTATTCCAGTCAATAGCAAAAAAAAGTAAAAAACTAAAATGTGTCTCCTAACTGTAAAATTTGCCTTAAGCTCAAGTATTATATGATATTTAAAAAAATGAAAACCCCTACAAAACAGAGACACACGTCTCTCAGTAGCCAACCAGTCAGTACCACCTCTGCGGCTGGGGTTCGATCCCCGTTATGGCCGTAAGTGGGAAAGCTGGTAGTTGCTTGCCGTTGGTCGGCAGTTTACAGTACACAACCCTAGCGAACTATATGTACTGGTTTCCTCTGCCCTTCCAACTACCCGTCGTGATATCACCTGTACAGTGTTGAAAGCAATGTAAAACCCCAAATAAACAATAAACCAACCAGTCAGTAACAACGAGAATGTGTGCGTGGTCGCTTATATAGTCTCAGACCCCCTCATTGCCTCATTTTAATTTCCGACGCACGGAAAACAGTCGGCTCTTAATCGGTTCTTAGTCCCAGGCCTCCTGGGGCGTCCTCAGACCGTCACAGACTAAATTTGTGTTGTCCCAGGCGGCCTGAGGACGCTGGCTTGGATCGGTTAGGGTCGGCTTCTCTTTGTCGGGGCTTAGTCCCAGACCCAGATTTCTTAGTCCCAGGACACCTGAGACGGTCTGAGGCTTCCCGGGACTAATGAAACCGATTCACTTTCACACGCATGAAACTTCAAAGATCTGTTATGAGTCGGGGACTGCCAAACAGGCTTCCTGGGACTAAGCTACGGAGGCCTGGGACTAAGGGTCGCAGGACGCCTGGGACAACATAAGATTGTGTAAATTTGGGTCTGAGGAGGCCTGAGGAAGCCTGGGACTGGACATTTTGTTGTCGGCGGGAAATGAGAATTGGTTTGGGTCGTGAGAAATATCAAACATGTTTGATTTCTCTCACGGCCACAACCGACAACTACCGACCCTTACAGGACGTCTGGGACTAAGCAAATATTTGAAACCGACTCCCAAAAACCCTTGATCGGGGAGCTTAGTCGTGTGGTGGAACACCCACAAAACAGACTCAAGCAGACTGTCTGATATCCCCAAAATATCTTAATCGGGAGCCATAGTCGTGTGGTGTAACAGGGGCATTACTTGGCAATCCTTGACTGCAAAGCCTTATTGAATTCATGACCGTTTGTCTGTTTGTTGTTTTGCAGGATTATGCAAATACTACTGGTTGGATCTTCATTAAAAAATAGGAGATATGTCTTGGTCCAACTTAGAGTCCATTAAATCTTCAGATTGGTCTGGATTACAGTCTGGATGCAAAAACAAAAAATATATCAAAGATCCATATTGTCCCATTCATTATTATTTCGTGTCTTGGAGGGGTCTGTGCACCCCGGGTGTTCTTTCTTGGAGTTATTTTATGTACACAAACCAACATTTTCCACCATTTCAACAGTTGACGCATGTGTTAAATAGCGACCCCATTAATAAAGCAGCATTGAACTAAGTTGAATAAGGGGTACGTTATGGTTTATTGATCCATGTATTTCAGAATTGCAAACTTCCATACAAATGTGTTTACATGCGTAATAAATAATAACTAACTCAAGTCAGGCTTTGTTATGTGGTTCCTTCGTGTAGCATAACTTGGTATTGCAATTGACTGTAGATCGATGGGTTGTGAGTTCGAGTCTCACCACGAAACCTTAAGCCACTGACGCTATCCTGACACTTTTAATGGCGAAAACAATGACTCCATAAAATGTAAGCATTCTTTGATCAATCTTTACACTGTCAGTAGTCATTTTTTTAGACTTTCACCAAGTCATTTTTGTGTAATATATGGGTACTTTCTTTTGTCTGACATTATCCCCCATACTCCACAATGCTTGTGGTATAATGAACTCTTGTAAGTTCCAATATAAATTTAACTGTTTTGGTTTTAATTGATACAAAGACTTGGAGGAAGTCTATCATTATACTGTCGTTAATTAAGAGTTTTCGTCCAAAGAATAAATGCTGATTGAAATGTCTCAATTATGGTAAAATTTCGGTAAATTACACATGCCCTTACTGTGCAACACTTCATTTACTTTGTTTAATATAATAATGATAACTTCGTATTTAGCTGGATGTAAAGAGCTCGGGGTTTACATGACTAATACTTAACGAAAGGGTCTGAGCTATCTCTTAATTTTAAGATTTTTACGGAAAATTTAACCAACAGTAAACTAAGGTTTTGATTTACACAAAAGTTTGCTCCGAGTTCACTTAGAGTTAACAAGTTCTTTAGCAGAACAAGAACTTTTATTTACAGGCCCCTGTATCACTGATTCAAAGATAGAATTTAAGCTGTACAGGGTGGGACAGTCTTACCAGTAGGACAGTGCATCAGAGAGAAAATTAGTTTTATCATCTGCCCACTGTACTGCCCTGTCTGTAAGACCGTCCACCCCTGTATGTTAATTGGTTGTGGAACAAGTTATGGCGCCTCTGTATAGTTTTGACTCCCATAATCAGCAATGCTGGGGGCCTTTCATAGTATGACCCTGACTGTTGAATGTGACCTCGATCAGGTCCACAGTGTCCTCATGGCTTTGGTATCCAATCACACGCTGTCACCTCTATGTGAGTTGGACTTATGCAAATTGACAGCAATGAGGACATCTACCAAAAGTACTTTGGATGTTCAATGAAACGAAAAACTTCAACTTTGGCTTGATTTTGACTTGGGAGGTCAATCCCAAGTGTACAAAACACTTGAAAATAAAGAGGGTAAAACATAATATCAAAGTGTCATACATTTACACTTCTCCTTGGCTAAAAATGTAATATGCTCATGAACTAACAACAGTCAAATTCTGAATACTTCTAGGAATTATCGATCCCACTAATACCTTATGTTTATTTAAATCAGTCTGGTTGGGAAGTGTTTATTAAGTTACTTTCGCTCCTGGCTTGTGTACCTCCCGACCCGGTACCCTCACCGTGTACTTTACTGATAACCTAAACATGCGTAAAACATACAAGATTTTTGAGATAAGTTTATATAACTTGCAGGACGGTTACACGACCACTACCCCACCACTCCCGAGTGACTTCGATAAAATCCCAAATTCTGTACGACATATATACTTGGACTAAATGAGCGCATTATTAGAAGTGTAAAACCGTTACATTTGAGCAGAGTGCATTATTATATTATTGAACCAAGCATTTAAGTATTGCACCACTCCTTGCAAGTACCCATGTATAACCGATCGATAATAACTCCTCTCCAGTCAGGCTTTGTTACGTGGTTACTTCGTGTAACACAATTTGGTAGTGTAATTGACTGAAGATCAATAGGTTGTGAGTTCAAATCTCGCCGCGATACTTAAGCCACTGACGCCATCCTGACACTTTTGTTTGACAAAAGATAGATATGAAAAAATACAGACTGTTTGGACTGCTAATTCTGCATGTGTCGTCATTCGGCACAAACTGAAAATACTCTCACAGTAAGGTTGATATCCGTCTAAATCTGGAATAAAAGAGGATATATGGTTGCTATTGACAACACTCCAGCATGTTTTGTAGTTCACCATGATTAGCCCTTTGATTCCTATAATTAAGGAGGTGTTTTAATAATAATATATAACAACAGACCCCAGAAAATGCACACATCTGCAAAGGCCCGGTCGACATTAGGTATGGACCAATTTTGAAGAAATTTTTAGGAAATGTCAACAATTGCACCAGGAACAGATAGTTCGATTGGGGTGGTTATACGGATCATAATCTGGATCAAGGAATTTTTTTAAAAGGATTTGTCATTGCACACATAAACAATATTGTTGGTGCTGGGCCTTGCCTGAGTAATGTACTCCTCAACCACCCTGACTATCACTTTGCAATTTCTTTGTGTAATTGTAATATGATAATATAGGATTTTTTTTATTATCATGGGCTTTGGCCCTTTTGCCAAATATTATTTTTAGTTGTATATGTTCATTTATTATTTGTAAATCATTTTAGTCTATTAATTGGCAGTATGTTTATTTTATTTATTTATTTATTTATTTTAGTGATATCTATTTATAAAATGTACGTAATCAAATATTTCTCACAATATACCACGCCCTCTGTTGGGCTTATATATCACTTTACACATTATAAAGAAACAAGTGTGAGTGGTTTAATCACACAAAAACAAAAGTCAAAATTGTAAGAGCAGAACACAAATGTTAAACCATACATTAGATTTACTGTTACATGTAAATAATATGATTTACTCAGCAATAACTATAATGTTCTACTATTGCATAAAAATTTTGATTTTTAATCCACAGTAATATTTAAAAAATATTTTCTCTTATTCCAGCAATTTTCAAAATATTTAGCCAAAAATTTTGTTTCATATGTATGACGCCTAACTGTTAATATACTGTTAATTTTACACTCACTTACCCACACTCCAAGTAAGATACAAGTGAGATAACAGAAAATTTATATCAGTATTTGACCCCTTTTTATTGGATTATAGCTCAAGTATTTATGACCCATTGACACTTTTCCAGACAAGGCCTCCCAATGCACCCATGTTTCCAAACCAGTGACCATCATTTGATAAACTAAAGGGACATTTCTTGTTCAAATCAATTGTGATAAAAGTGGCACAGATCATTTTAAACTGTTCAAAAGCTTCTGTGTGAAGGTCTTGCTTCATTGCCTTGGCCTTTCCATTGTTGTGACTTATCCAAAGTCCAAGCTGATCTTAAATTTCGGATGCTGTTAAAATATCTTTCAAAAATGGTGGCAATAATTAACAAACAATATAATTTATCAGGAGAGAAAACACAAGATGACACTAATGTCTTCTTAGAGAACATTCATTTTCTAAGAAAAATTCTAACCGTCAAGAATATTTCTATGAATGAGAATTTTATAAATTCATGGAAATTTTTTAACTTTCGGAACGACCAACTGAACACAATATCTCTGGAATTTTATTTTTATTTATTTGTTTGGGGTTTTACGTTGCTTTCAACACTGTACAGGTCATATCACGACGGGTAGTTGGAGGGCCAGAGGAAATCAGTACATACAGTTCGTCAGGGTTCTGTACTGTAAACTGCTGACCAACGGCAAGCAACTACCAGCTTTCCCACTTCAGAGCATGCCGGGAAACGAACGCTGGCCTCAGAGGTGGGAGGCAAGAGTGTTACCACTCTGCACCGTCCCCCCAATAACTCTGTGGAAGACATTTAGCATCAGTATTTCAGTTGTTGACCAGTATGAAGGTACTATTTGTTAAAAAAAACTATTGCAAATAGACTTTTTAACGGAATTTTTGAAAGTTTTTAGTTCTTACCAATATTTCCTAGAATTTTTTAAACAATACCAATATTTTAAGAAAATTCAAGAATAGGAATGTTAGGGAGTATGGGTCCTGGCCACTATCAGTAACCACAGAAGATTAATCGTCTAAACTGTCAGATTAACATTCTCACTGGGCAAGATTGCTTGGCCCAGTTTGACGTAAGAGTCTATAAGACAATTCATAACATCATGAGGATAAGTTGTAGTGCCATACAAGTAAGTCAAAGTACAATAAAGATAAGTCATAGTAGGCTCACAACCCAAAATAATAGATTGTGAGTACTCAGAAAATGTTCACTCATAATGGATTTTAAACATGTTACATGTTTTTGCCAAGAAAGTCCCAATTGCCTCCACTTTGCCTTTGTCCAGCACATGTCAAAAGTTAAGTCATATACGAGTCACAATATACTTCAACTGCAAATAAGTGGTGGTCAGGATGCAAGGTAATGACAGTAGAACAGGGGGTATTACAACTTCATTGTCAACATGTTAACATTGTAATGATGCTTTTCTATTATGGATGGCTTGGTGTGATAAATATTTCCAGTGGAAGGCTCCTAATACAAAACCATTCTGAATCCAGGATTCTGAGAAAAGATGTATTTTAGTTTATCCCAATCAAAATTCGCGAAAACAAACCATGGCAGTTTAATTTTTAGAAATTGCAACAAAAGACTTAACATTGATAAAAATACAGGATAAAATTGTGCAATGTCTTCAGATGTAGGAATTGTTTCTAATATTTTAAAAATCCCTTCAGTAATGTTTTCACAAGCGAGATGACAGCTGTAAAATATCATCACGGTATTTCTATAAAATGCTCTTGATACCAAGACATCGGGGTTATCAATCCATCTCTACATTCTATCATGTCCAGAACTATGTCAATCTTAATATCATAGTAACATCACAGCTGAAAATTATAAAACAGTGTATAGATTCATCTGTACACCTGATTTGGGAATGATCAGCTGAAGATGCTACGATGATAATTAGATGTGTCCGTAGATGTCCAAACATGGCAAAAGCAAGATAAGCGATGATAACTTATAGCTGTGTATTGACTAATTTAGTGCACTATAGATCAAGTACTTGTGTGTTGAGATATTTCATTACAATGAAGTTTCAAGTGTAATTTAAAGCCGATTGTTTTCAATGGGATAACTGTGTTTCTTAAACATCTGTTGATACCAGATAACATAGGACTTTGATATATACTGGCCATTGTTAGACAAAATGTACATTCATTGTACATGCATTTAAATGCCACATCTATTTAACCAGAACTTTTATAAAGTTGCAAAGTTGACATACTGATACAAATGGTTATGAAGATACAAGTAATTTTAAAATATTTCGTGGTCTTACTGATATTAGATATGACCTTAATCCTCCCAAAATACCTTTAACAGTTACATGTTATTTCAAAGTACTCAGTTATTTTTGGCAAAAATGGTGCATAAAAGCATTTATCTGTTAATTGACCAAACTTTGGTGAACGTTTGGTTTAAATTCTCAATAACACTTCAAGTTTTTTTTATAAATTTTAATGTTAATATCTCAAATAACAGGTATTATGCCTTTATCAACCTTTAGATATGCTATTTGAATATTTATCCCCTACACGTTGAACTGGTGCAACATGTTAAGATCTATACAGATAATAAAGTTGGCATAAATATAATATACCCATGTCACTACACATTTGAAAAATACAGCAAATATCAAAATAAAATCAACATGAAAGTGAAACTTATATACATATCTTCTCATTTCTTTATCAAATAACTCAGAAAATATGGTGAAATAATGGTTTGATAGTATTGTTTGTGATGCATCGCAGATGACCATTAATCCTCGATTATCGTCCATCTGTTACATCACCGGTAAATCTGATATATCGTCACTCATAATGACACCACTAACTCAACATATACAACAGCTAAAATTACCATAATTTCCTTATTTATGATCTGACTTTAAAATTTATCATCTTTGTGTAATGCAGAGAGGGGTCAATATTAAGAATACTGAATCCTATCAGAATAGCATGGCGCATGCAGGCCTTAACACAGTAACTTAATTACATAAACTCTAGGGTGTAGCTATAACTTACATTATATTGCTGGATAAAAACACTGAGAAAACCTTACATTAACTAAACTATGCTCTCTGAGATGCATTTATTCTTCTAACCTAACTATGCAAATCTCTTTTTTGCTGTCCTGGTAATTCTCTCCCTTTATACGGAGGATCATGTAGAGACAGATCTGCATAATGTAAACCACTTGCTTTTGCTCCATCAAAGGACGTCTCAATTTCAACATCTGGATCACTTTTTGGGGCAAGTTTATCTTGGTCTATGCTGGCATAGTTTACTGAATCTTCATTTTGGGGCGGTTTCCTTCGTCGAACCTGATCCACTGAGTCCACAGAAGACACCTGTTCGTAGTCTGTGCCAGGTTTGGTAACTTTACCAGTCCCATACTTCTTTCGGTCCTCCCTCTTGATATAAAAAATGGCAAAGACCAGTAGCACTGCCAGGATGACCAAAACTATCAGCCCAATCACAATGCCTATAATAACAACGGTAATATCCATTGGCTCGGGTGTCACTGTTGTTGCCATGGTATCATTTGTGTCACTGGTATTCACTGGTCGAATTAAACTGTGTGGTACAGCCTCGCATTGTATGGATTTTGCTGGCCCTGAAATGAGTTGGAAGAATTTGTTCTGAAATCTCTTGATCTTAAAACATAAAAGAACAAGCAATCACTTTGCTCAGGTGTATTGTCAAAACATCACTAACAAAATTCTGGATTTGTGATCCATATTTGAACCCCGGCCATCTTTCAGGAGATCTGTGCTGTGGTTAGACCCCACTGTGTATAGAAATAGGTAGAGGAGATTTACCCAATGGCTGTGTACGCTAGATCAGTTTCACTGCTAGCATACCCAACGGTTGTGCATGCAAGATCTATTTCACTGCTGGCATATCCAACAGTTGTGTACGCTAGCAGTGGTATCAGTCTAGTCTACCCAATGGTTGTGTACGCAAGATCTATATCGCTGCTAGTGTACCCAATGGCTGTGTACATACACCTATGGCATACCCAACTATCCTGCACTCAATGCAGTGAACTGTATGTTCCCAGTGATTGTGCACCCTAGAGCAATAGCATTGTTAGTATACCCAATGGTTGTGTATGCAAGATCTATATCGCTGCTAGTGTACCCAATGGCTGTGTACATACACCTATGGCATACCCAACTATCCTGCACTCAATGCAGTGAACTGTATGTTCCCAGTGATTGTGCACCCTAGAGCAATAGCATTGTTAGTATACCCAATGGTTGTGTATGCAAGATCTAGATCACTGTTAGTGTACCCAAGAGCTGTGTATGTACACTAATGGCATACCCAATTATCCTGTATCCAATTAAAGCACTAAGTTCAATTTTCCTTATGGTTATGTACCCTAGATTTATATCTTTGTTTTTTTTGTTAGTGTACCCAAAAGCTGTGAAAGGTACTGGTATACTCAACTACCCTGTACCCACAGCAGTAAACTCTATGTCCGCAATGGTTGTGTATCCAAGATCAATATCATTGCTGGCTTACCAAGTGGCTGTGTACACAAGATTCATATCACTACTAGGGTACCCAGCAGTTGTGTACACTGACAGTAAAATGGGTCTAGTGTACCCAGGGGTTGTGCACACAAGATCTATATTGCTGCTAGTGTAGACAACAACTCCATATTTTTTACAGCCTATCCAATTCCTCATTACCCAAGGTAGTATGTGCTCGATGGTTGTGCACTCGATATCAGTATCTTTTATAGTGTACTGAATAGGTCTGTATCCAAGGGATTGTGAAGCAATTGGTTTTGAAGGAAAATTTTCGAGTATTGAGAAATGGGTCAACCATCACTCTCTGAATTAAAATTATTTAGCTTAGCATGGGTTTGAACTGTGAAACAGCAGAATTTTTTGGTCATTTTTTTATATTTTGAGGACATGTCAGAAATAAGCTAAGGAAGAAGTGATTAAAATTTGGGTACACTAGTAGTGATATTGTACACATAGTGGTTTGGTACGCTAGCGATGATATAGATCTTGCCTACACAGCCCTTGGGTATGCTAGACCAATATCACAACTAGCGTACACAGCCGTTGAGTAAATAACAACTCCGATAGAAATATGACCTGGGTCTGATGTTCAGCATTTGAGTTATTTGCATAGACAGAGACAGAAGCCTAACCAAATTACAACATCATGTTCATACCTTTGTGGATAGGGTATCAATAACAAGAATACACTTTATATGTGTTATCTTAGGATCTTTACTGGTCCACAGGCCATTCTAAAACAGGCAATTCCTCAATTCTAACCATCTATACATACATCCAAAACAATTAGGTTACAGTTCTTTTAAAACAAATGCAAGTTATGTAATGAATACAGGAACAATTTTATGGACATTATAAGGCCAAAACTTTGTTCAACATAAGAAAATTTATATGTATACCTAAAATACATATATTATAATGTCTGAATTTTTATAGGTTCAAAAATGAAGTAAAAGTAAATGCAAACTTTAACTTGGAAACCAACATAATAACATCACTGAGAGAATGCAGATCTCCACTGAGGCATGTATGATTTTTTTCAAAAAGAGCACAACTAGACCTACGCATCAGAGAACCAATGCAAATTTGTATCCACCAGAATGACAACTCACCAAAGCCAGTGAACCATTGTTTGACCTTGAAGGAGGGGCCAAAGGTCAAATCTAACATCAGAAGATCCCTAGTCCAAGATTTTGTATGAGCTGGTTTCGCATTGTTAACCTATAAGATCAATAATAAGTAAGTTATAAGCACTTTTAAGTTTGGCTTTCCTCGTTTGACCTTGGAGGGGCCCAAGGTCAAATCCGACCACACCAAAAGATTTCCAGCCCATGATTTCCTATATGTTGGTTTACCATCCCAAACCTCTAGGACCAATAATAAGCGAGTTATAAGCACTTTTAGGTTTGGCTATCCTCGTTTGACCTTGAAGGAGGGGCCAAAGGTCAAATCCGACCACACCAAAAGATTCCCTGCCCATGATTTCCTATAGGTTGGTTTGCCATCCCAAACCTCTAGGACCAATAATATGAAAGTTATAAACATTTTAAACTTTAGCTATCCTCGTTTGACCTTGAAGGATGGGTCCCAGGTCAAATCTGAATACACTAAAAGATTCCCAGCCCATGATTTTCTATAGGTTGGTTTGCCATCCCAAACCTCTACGACCAATAATAAGTGAGGTATAAGCTGTTTTAAGTTTGGCTATCCTCATTTGACCTTGAAGAAGGGGCCCAAGGTCAAATCCGACCACACCAGAAGATTTCCAGCCCATGATTTACTATGTGTTGCTTTACCATCCCAAACCTCTAGGACCGAAAATAAGCGAGTTATAAGCAGTTTTAAGTTTGGCTGTCCTCGTTTGACCTTGAAGGAGGGGCCCAAGGTCAAATCTGACTACACAAAAAGATTCCCAGCCCATGATTTTCTACAGGTTGGTTTGCCATCCCAAACCTCTAGGACCAATAATAAGCGAGGTATAAGCAGTTTTAGGTTTGGCTATCCTCATTTGACCTTGAAGGAGGGGCCCCAAGGTCAAATCCGACCACACCATAAGATTCCCAGCCCATGATTTTCTGTATGTTGCTTTACCATCCCAATCGTCTAGGACCAATAATAAGCGAGTTATAAGCAGTTTTAAGTTTGGCTATCCTCATTTGACCTTGAGGGAAAATCTCTCTACATGCGGTGGCGGCGTAGCAAACGCTAAACCAAAATATCCACCGGATACCTCGGTGGATACAATTAAATAAGAAAATCCAGATCTTTAATATTTTTTTATTTATTTATTGGGGTTTTACATCGCTTTCAACACTGTACAGGTCGTATCATGACAGGTACTTTTGTGGGCAGAGGAAACTAATACATACAGTTTGTCAAGGTTCTGTACTGTAAACTGCAGACCAACGGCAAGCAACTACCAGCTTTCCCACTTGAGGTCAGGCCAGGATTCGAACTCTAATCTCAGAGGTGGGAGGGGAGTGGGTTACCACTGCACCATCGTGGCCCCTGATATTTTTTGTACCCAGATGGTAATCCGGAACACTCTCAAAATTTAACAGGATCTAACTTGGACCAAGAGTCCAAGACCCATTTTCTCATTTGTTTTTTCCATGAAGATCCAAGCAGTAGTATTTGCGGTAACTTTGACGTAATTTGTCTGCAGACTTTTTCTGCCAATATAGGGTGCCAAGAGCAGTACAAAATTATAGTATTAGTCAGTTAGAATGTAGGTTTCTTGGTTTACTACTTGGTTATGACCTCCACCAGGAAGGTTATGTTTGTTCGTGCATTCATTTGTGTTTAATTTTTTTACGACTACTTAAAAACTTATGAAGATATCTTTTTCAAATTTTTGTGTGGGTAGGGCCTGCCCAAATTTAGAAATGACTAGATCTACACATGTATTTTGGCAGAAGGACAAACGAACACATCCAGAAATACAACCTTCTTGTCAGAGGTAATTATTTTCATCATTTTTGTCATACCATCGGATTATGAGTGTTTAAAGATACAGTATATGGCTGAAATACATTATGGGGATTTCTCGGATGCATTGGCAGAGGTTTGCACTCCAGGAGTACTTTCTAGTTGTTTATGAGCTGTTTGTATGTAATTTGTGTGTGTGTAAATACATGTGCCAAGCTATCTAATCTCAATTTATTTACAAGAAACTTCTGTATTCCTGTTATCTTTAAGTACCAAGCCACCAGAACACAAATAATTAAAAAAAAAATATATATATATATATAAAATTGATACCTGGCTTTGCTTCTATCCTTATCGCCGATTCTGAGTAACCTTCGTACAAATCGAACTCCTCCGGATCTTGTATGCTGACAAATATATCATCCAGTGAGCTTATCCCCACATTAAATTTGTCACTGGTATCTGTGTTAACAGCCAATTGCTCCTCTAGAACGTACGAGGATCCATTCAGGAACTCCAGATTGAGGAATTGGTCAGTCTCACCCATCTCCACATGGCATTGACATGCATTGGCAGCCTTGACCTTTGTGACGTTGAAGGACATGACATTAGCCTGCCTTGTTTTGGAGCTGCAGGGAGTATCAAACATGATCTCATCTGTGCCTAAGTGACAGACAAAATGAATGAAATAAATTGATGTTTAGAAAGAGAACATTATAATTCAGTAGATGGATGAAGAAGACTATGTCAATTTTTCAGTCTAGATTCTTTGATCTACAGCAACTTTTGCACTAACTTTAAACACCAGACATTCAAACCGATGTCCTTAGTGATGGTAGATGGATGTATATACATCCCACTGCCACTCAATTTTTAAATCCATTAACGTTAAACATTTTACTTTAGTGGCTAAATGTATTAGTATATTATGTACTTGTGTACATACATATATGTATATGATTGAACTTATTCATTGTACATCCATTAAATTAATAAATTAATTACATATACATTGAATTGTACATGCACACATACAATTCAGTAAATTAATTGACAAGTGATGCTAACAGGGTTTGAAAATCAAAAAAAAAATTAAGCCATGTATAGTTACCTTTTACTAGAAAGCTCAATGTGACATAGTTGGCATCTTCTGAGGAGATCTTTGCAATTAACAGCGCCCAAATAACTAGATTTATATGTATATCCATTATATTTCTACTAAAATACAATTCAGTACACTAAAACACCCAAATATCTAAAAAAGTGCATGCATTTGTCATGTATCCATAACTCACTGATAATAAGAGAGAAGTTATAAATTATATAGACCCAAGTTAAACACCAACAATCAGGTACTTAAAACACTGGATAAAACACAGTTGTATGTGTTTTTCTATTTCACTTACATTTTTGTAAGTTGAAAGATCTTTTTATATGGTAGTTCTTAAGAGTCACTCTAATATTATTTTTGGTTCTGCATATTCCTAAAGAATGGGGTTTCATTGAAACTATGACATATTGTATGTACATAATATTAAAGTTATAACCAATTTCTTTTTCAGTTTCTTAGACGAGAACTGCAAATTAGTTGAAGATTAACAGTACTATGTTACAAATACTTGTTATTTGTAACTCAGGTTTTCTAAATCAGTTGTCTTTTTATGTTTTCTCTATAAAATTGCTAAGTCCCTCAAAGGTCTTTCCTATCACTGATATGCCTCTGATTCTAAGTTTAACTAAAAGTCTTAGTTAACAGTTACACAAAAAATAATGGTGATTACATCATACAGAAATAGGTCAATGTTTTATGACAATAGTAAAACCCATACCTGAGGTTTGATACGAGTGTCCACAGTCAGTTTTGATGGGAATACTTAATAAAATCAGATTTTCTTCATGTAATGATTACGCCTTTTCTTATAATGAACAGGGGGAGTGGAAATATATTCAGAATTACATTTTAAATCTGAATTTACCTCTTGAACCTGACCATTAATTCGTACAATTAAAAAAATTATATATTTAAAACTAATGAAATTTTCTTCAGAGTAAAATTTTCACTATACCTTGAAAATGTTATTTTGCAGAATGAGAACAAAATTACCTCTTCAAAGCACCACAATATTCAAAATGATAAATATGATCATACATTTGTAACATACAGACCACTTTTGTATATATCTGAAGAGACAAGTGCAAAGTCAAAGTTTTTGAAAGTTGCCTGAAACTTACATTAGTTTGGCCCTTCCCGGCCACCACAATATATAATATGAATTTGGTGTACACACGTTTCCCTTATAGATAATGTAATTACATAAATAAAAATTGTATATCCGAAAAAAGACAAGTGGGGAAACACTCAAAGTGTTTGAAGCTAGCCTTGTGTAGATATAAAATTTTGTACAGAAAAACTTCTAATTGTAGTTGAACTTTTTAGTGGTTTTTTTTTTTTGGTAAAAAAAATAAAAAAATTAAACAATCAGAATATGCAAGAGTACATTATTTAAACAAAGTATTTTTTTCAAAGTTGCAAAAAAAAACTGCAGCCTTGCTCAAGGCTGACTTGAAGCCATATATGAAAACTGACACCCACAAGAATTCCCATCCATAGAAGAATGTAATATAAGTCCTAGTCTTCATAGGTACAAATGGCGGTGTGCAATCTACTGTCTTTTCAAAGACACATATATTTGTTGTGATGTTTTGAATAATATGTTGGACAGGTATATGATTGTCATTACAATCTGCCCCTGAATGCTCCTACTCGTGAAAATAACTTATAACCACAAACCCCTACCACTCTCTTGACTGAATCAGGGAGTCATTAGGGAATGATCATCTGATGGTATCACTTCACTCCATCTTCACTGAAGACAAGATTACTAATAGCAGCACAAACATATATATACCTCAAATGGGTAAAAAACATACACCCCCACCCCCCTTGAGGTTAAGCCCAACAAGACAGAAATATTGGGTTTTATATTTTATAAATTGTTAAACCTCTAAATGTTAGCAATTTCTAATATCTTTTTGACACATATGAGTATATTGTTGTATTAATGGGCATGTGGAAATTTGGGGTTTTAGTTTCCATTAAATACGTTATCACCATAGAAAAAAGCAGAAGGTTGAGTTAGTTAAACCCCTGATTGGTGTGTTTCTATGTAAAATGTATAAAGTACATGTATATTTAACCCCTGCACCCATATCAGTGAACATTTTAATTAAAACAAACTGGCATTAAACGAAGCCAAACAAGTACGAATAAACCTTTTTTCTTCAAATTTGCATTACAAGTTGCACTGCAAACAAGTAAATTTACTTTAGAAACAGAGGACAAACTTGCTGGTATACAGCGCAAATCGTACATGTGGAAAGATACATTTTGTAAAAAACTGCATCATGCAGATACTGCATGGCCATTGTGAATCACCATCCTGGTACTTGCATAATAAGGTTCAAGTGTTTTTACGTTTACATTATCATGTCTCATCCTGTGGAGTGTAACAAGCTTAGTTTTTAAAAAAGGACTTATCAGAAAAAAATGTTATGCTTTGTGATCAGCTGGCTCCCCTTATCTTTCACATGATTATCACTTACCTGTATAATGCATTCCCCCTCCTCTGCATTTTGACAATTTTTTTTTGCCCATATCAGTGCAAACATCATTTGATTACATCAATTAATGACATGTATGGTTCAAATTGCATTCATAATGTCCTCTATTACCGTTGAAACATGTCTGAAATTAAATAATTAAACAAGGGGTTCTATCATACACAATGATATACTAGAGATCATCCCCAAGAGGAGTCAGATCCACCCCACACCCAGCTCCTGAATTGGAATGCTTCAGTACACCAAACACGAATGTTCAAGCCTATAAGATTAACTGAGTTTCCAGTCGACATTTAAAATCTATTGGCCAACTCTAAGCTGGACTTCTTGGTGATTTGCATCCAGAATATGAAGGCACGTAAAACAATTAAAATAGAAAATGATAATAATTATGTTTGATTGCACATGGTTATATATCCGCATGAATGCATGGAGATGGATATTATTAATATGATGTCAAATCCCCAACCCTTTAGTCATGGGAATATATTTTATCAGCTTGACTAATATTTTTTGCATATTCATTTCCTTGTTTAAGTGGGCAATTTGTCCAGGGAAGAAAATTCTTATAAAACCAACTTTGGGCATATTATGGATGTTATCTACAATAACATAACCCAATGGGCCGCTAAAATGTTGTATGTCATCTATTTGACAGTGAAATCCTCTATAATGTACAGATCATACTACAGAGGTTGTGTCTACAGTGGTTGTAGATGGCAGGCAAAACAATGGCAAAGTTTGATACCTTCTGTGAAATCCCATTCCAAACATCTGGCTTGAGTTTTCCGACAGCAGAGAATCAGAATTGGGAGGACAATGGCCATATTTTGACAAAGAAGTGATACTGTAAATTGAAGATATAGTAACATAAATATTTAACTTTAAAGGAGACACAGAAAGAGACAGAATAACACAGAATTGGCAGGAAATGCAGCAGAACATCTATAGCATTGATAGGACGCCCTACAGTTTTGTCTGATTATGGCAGGTGACTTTCACACCGTCTATGATAGGCAGACATTTTGAAAAGCTTAAAGGTCATAGGAAGCATTTTCAGATCATTCATTAATAATTACATATACATATGAAAGTTCAATTTCTGTAAAATAAGATGCGTCTGGACAAGGTTACATGGAATATTCAGTCACTTTCTGTCTGTTTTTTCAAGATTTTCACAACTGTCGCCCTTATTTTTCACTCCATAACTCCCATAAAAAGTACTAGCCTTGACGTCACAGGTTCATGATAATGTAAACAAACTATCATTTTCTTACGCCTTTTAATACATACATATATATTTAAAAGATTGCATTATCTGTTTTTATGAGGTTTATTTGTTTATAAGACATCATTCTGCCACAGTTAGTTTCTGAAATAGCCTTCAGAACATCTTTCATATTTGTTTCAGATAAAAAATTATTTAGAGAGGTATTAAGCAAGTTGGATAAAAATCACAAAACAATGCAACCAGGTTCAACTCTGAGATGGGTTTTGATAGTTATTTTTTCAATTTTGAAACTAATTATTGCTAAGAGATGAAATAAATACAACATAAATGTCTTCAGAACTGGGCCTCAAGCAAGGATAATCATATATGTTCCCCAAATTAATTCAGAACTTTCCCTCCAAAACTGTAAAAAATGCTGCTTTCATAGTATACATAATGCGTCTTGCCATCTAAAGTGTATACTGTTGACCCCCCAAACACAATTCACTTTTCTTGGTTTCAACAAAGGCTTAAATTGAGAACAAAATGTTACCAGCTAATTCCCCAAACCTAAAATTATCCAAACTTAAGATCAAGAAATACTGAACTACTGTATATCTTAAGGAAAACCCATTATATGCTGAATTATTTCATGAACTGATAATATAAAAGTTAGAGCTTAAGGATTCTTTCAGAATAAATTCAATAAACTTGACTACAACAGCATGCTTTTATAAATGATTTATGCAAATGAAAACAAATTGTATATTTTGATTTCACTTTACATCATACCTTATCTTAATAGAAGTACCAGTGATTAAAGACAAAAAACAGTATCCAGTACATTTTAATGACAACTTTTGAATTTGTCAACAGATTCTTAGTTTTATGTAAATATCTAACTTGTGAAAGGCTACTTTCCCATCACAGTTTAAAAACCTTGAAAAAATGGGAGGAGGCAATATCTCATACAGATGTTTACGTTTCTGCATTCCAAGACAAGCCTACTTATAGTATATTTGTGTTTGTTAGAACTGTTAGTGGTTAAAAATTAGGTAAAACTTGAACAAAAAACAGCATCTGGAAAAAATAGGCTAGTGAACTTTTTTTTTCTGGCAAAGAAACATGTTATCTTTCTTCCATTTGTAAATATATACACTATATCTCCAACCAAACAGAACTTCGTTATGAACCTGTGATGTCATCAATCATCTACTACGAGAAAAACAATATGTTTGCTTTTTACTCCACTTCGTGATATTTATTTTTCTAATGCTATTTATGGCTCTTGTACCATATATTTCTTAAAATAAACCACATTTTCATTCTTCTAGGTTGTTTGTTTTCTGAATTAAGTTAACTTCACAATTTTTGTGAAAAATATTTCCTACGACCTTTAAAGCCTCTTTAAAGGGGAAAGTTTTCGACCAGGGACGAAAATCTCCTCAAATTACAAAGTTCATACATTTGAAGTCTTCATATACAAATATCAACAAACATCACAGCTTACTGGGGTATAACATATCACCTTTGACAGCACTGATAAACTCTTCCTTCCAGACTAAAAGGACATAAGTTCTCAAGGAATTTTGTTACTTGATGCAGTTTTTTTACTGCTTTAAAGTACACAAACTTTATTTAAATTTTCAACAGTAGATTCCCACATAAGTCCTTCTGTAAATGGCAGTTGTTAATTATCTGAGATAAGTGTACATTACAATGCACTTGCAATGCACCATTAGTTTGTTTATGATAGCATCACAATTGACAGAGGAATGAAGGTTCTTAAATGCTCTTTGACCCCTCGACTTTGGGCTTTAACAGAAATACAAGAGGAGAGTGCCCGTGAACGGGCACTGTGTCAGCTGACTGAGTGTTTTTGATTTGTGAAGGTGATTAGAGGACAGAATAATTATCAGGAAAAGGGCTGTACAGAAATACAGTAAATGGTAACTGAACAGCAAGTTCGAAAGAAATTCCGAAGCTGACAGAAGAAAAGGATAAAAAAGTTGTGCCCTGTAAATGGTATTATGAAGGAAAATAACAAGGTAATTGTTTAAGTGTAAAAAATAAGGTTAAAACATATTTAAAGAAATACTACAAATGCAATATCCTCGTTCGACCTTGAAGAAGCGGTCCAAGGTCAAATCTAACCACACAAATACATTCCCAGCCCATGATTTCCTATGGTTTACCATTCCAAACCTCTAGGACCAATTATAAATGAGTTATAAGCACTTTTAAGCTTGGCTGTCCTCATTTGACCTTGAAGGAGGGGTCCAAAGGTCAAATCTGACCATACCAAAAGATTCCGAGCCAATGATTTCCTATGGGATGGTTTACCATCCCAAATCTCTGTCACCAATAATAAGTGAGTTGTAGGCACTTTCAATTTTCGCTATCCTCATTTGACCTTGAAGGAGGGTTCCAAGGTCAAATCGGACCATATCAACAGATTCACAGCCCATGATTTCCTGTCTGTTAACCATCCCAAACCTCTGGGACCAATAATAAGCGAGTTATAAGCACTTTTAAGTTTGGCTATCCTTGTTTGACCTTGAAGGAGGGGTCATTGAAGGTCAAATCTGACCACACCAAAAGATTCCCACCCCATGATTTCCTACAGGTTGGTTTATCATCACAAACCTCTAGGATCAATAATAAGGGAGATATAAGCACTTTTCATGACTGACCAAAAACACCTGTGGCGGCCATCTTGTTTCTCAAAATGAGGCCAAAAATATTCCCAGACAACATTTTATGGTTATTACAGATACAGATTTCTCTTTGTCCAAGCATGTTCAGAATGTCTGCAAAAGTTATTTTGTTAAACTCCGTGACTTCAGACATGTCAGGTGGTTTCTTACTCATGATGTTTCTGTGCTTGTAGCCAACGCTCTTGTTAGTAGTCGGTTGGATTACTGCAACTCACTTTTCAGGAGCCTGTCTAAGTTCAATCTACGCAAATTACAGTGCATCCAAAATAGTGCAGCTAGAATTGTATCAAACACCAGTCGATACACCAGCATAACTCCTGTGCTAAAGAAACTGCATTGGCTTCCTGTTGAACAGCGCATTGTGTTCAAGACAGTCACACTTGTTTATAAGTATCTTCACACAGGTTTTCCCAGGTATTTTTCACCACATCTTTCTTCCTACAGCAGTTCTTATAGTACCAGGCGCAGTCAAAGTGGTGGTAATTTCCTAGTTATTCCAAAGTTCTGCCCCTCTGTTCATAAATCTGTCAAACAGTTTGGTAATAGTTTTGCGTTTGATGCTCCTACTGTGTGGAATACTCTCCCTGATGTGATTCGTGCCTCTCCATCCCTGGCCTCCTTCAGAAAACAGCTTAAAACCTACCTGTACACCAAAGCATATCCACCCTAGCCTGAATCATCCTCCTGGCGTTCTCCGTGGTGTTCGACCCCTGTTATGTCCCTGGACACAGAATTTTGTTGACTGCTTTTTGTTTTGTTGCGCCTTAGAGTCCTCTTGTTTGGGGAGATTAAGCGCTATAAAAGTCCAATTAGAATTAGAATTAGAAATTAATATATACTGCAAACTTAAGAAAGCTAGCTATAATATTTTTTTCATCAGAGCAGTAATGGTGAAATCTCTCTCTACACACTGCGGCTATCCAGTGGATACAATGATTTACTCAACAGTGAGAACCTGAAAGTAGCTATTACTCAGCTATGCCATGACATAGAGGTCTGCAATTTCACTATGTTATACTATTACTCAGCTATGCAATGAGCTACATGTCTGAAATTTTACTATGTTATAGCTAACCCAAAAGTAGGTGAACAACATATTTAAGCAAACTACTGTAAATGCAATAGTTTTCAAGCTACAACTGATTTACTCAATAGTGAGAACCTGAAAATAGCTATTGCTCCGCTATGCCATGAGCTATAGGTCTGTAATTTCACTATGTTATAGCTGACCCAAAAGTAGGTGAACAATATATTTTAACAAAATACTCCAAATGCAATATTTTTCAAGTTATAGCTGATTTACTCAACAGTCAGTACCTGGGAATAGCTATTGCTCAGTTGTGCCATGAGCTATAGGTCTATAATTTCACTATGTTATAGCTGACCCAAAAGTAGCTGAATAACATATTTGCACAAATTTCTGTAAATGCAATAGTTTTCCAATTATAACTGATTTACTCAACAGTGAGAACTTCAAAGTAGCTATTACTCAGCTATGAAATGAGCCACAGGTCTGAAACTTCACTATGTTATAGCTGACCCCAAAATAGGTGAATAACATATTGAAACAAAATACTCTAAATGCAATAGTTTTCAAGTTATAAGCGATTTACTCAACAGTGATAACCTAAAAGTAGCTATTACTCAGCTATGCCATGAGCTACAGGTCTGAAATTTCACTATGTTATAGCTGGCCCAAAAGTAGCTGAATAACATATTTATACGAAATTCTCTAAATGCAATAGTTTTTAAGTTACAAGTGATTTTACTCATGATGGAAGTTACTGAAAAGCCCAAAAGTAGCTATTACTCACTTAGCTATTGAGACAGACACCCAACTTACTCACCATATTGTAGCTATGAAAAAAGTAGCTGAACAACATATTTTCACAAAATGCTGTAAATGCAACACTTTTGAAGTTATAAGTGATTTAGTGCATGATTTCATGAATTTTAATGCATTAAAAATTATTAAAGAAATTTATTAAAAAAAAAGTAAGACAGATCCAGGTCTCATACTCACACAAGAGAATCTACCTCTGTCCTAGTACATATATGCAAGATATGAGAGAAATCCCTGCAATAGTCACTGAGAAAATTGTGATAAAAAGTTGAAATTTTCACACTTTTGGTGGGGGTACCCCCCTTGTAATGTCTCTAGCAAACAGACAAACAGACAGATTTGCATGCCTTGAACAATTTTTCATCCTCGATAGATATGGTATCTTTTAAAAAAAACAGCATGTCTCTAGGCCTTGTAGTTTTGGAGAAGAAGTTATTCATGTGGACGCGGACGCGTACGCCCACGCCACAGAGTGATGACATAATGTCAGCTGACTGACAAGTCAGCTGACATAAAAAACATGCCAATGACATAACTGGAGAACAAAGCCAAATTGGGTTTCAGTCTACTAACGCGAGCCACAAAGTCATCAGAGACACAAGTAGTGTACTGAGGCACACGCCCATCCCAGTACTAACGTAGCCCATTGCTGCATAACTTCAGTGATGAGACAGGTACCAGCCACCAGTGGTTCCCCAAATTATGAAATAATAAATAAAACACAGATTGGGTTTTCAAATTTATTTCTACATCTTTTGACATATGCACAAGTTTATTTACAGTAATACTTCTGATCAAAACTAAGGCTGACATTGGAATGACCTTCATTAGTGAACCAAGGTCATATGTACATTACAAGGTCAAGGTCTAATCGACCTTGAAGGTTGACCTTTGACATGGACAAGGTCTAATCGACCTTGAAGCTTGACCTTTGACATAAGGGTCACAATAGGGCTGAAAGAGCCCACAGAGGTCAAAGTTGAGGTGACCTTGGAATGCATAAGACGAACGACAGTGAGGTGAATCACACTACCCAGCCAGGGAGGCATCAGTTAGTTCATAGTGTAAGGCTGTTCCAATGTCAGAAGTAATGTGTTGTGACTAGCTAGTGGAGCAACCATGTGTTACACACTTGTTAACCAGTGATAAATTTTTGGATAAATTATTAAAATGTATGTAAAATGTATGAGAAGTTGTTATGAAATAGAATTTCGTTTGTTATTAGGTCAGGAGTTCACCCAGACCCCAAGTAGTGTTAAGAGTGTAGGGAAGCTTGGAAAGCAAGAGAGACAGGGGATGTAGCTGAGGGGGTGGAGGAGAGGTAGCTCCAAACCGCATCTGATTTCCAGGTGCCATGCTTCATGATGTGTTCTAAGGGGACACCATTCTGGAAAGCCCACATGGCACCTGCCCGCCTGAAGGCGTGGAATGTAAGAGGGGAATAGAGACCTAAAATAAGAGATTTTCTTTAAATGCTTCCTAGCCATAGAATCAGTGAGGGGGACGGGTGAAGAGGACCTGGGAATAACGAACAAGGGGTCATTTTCCCCCGCAGGGTGGAGCAGAATCATGTTGGTGATAGCCTTGATGGGACATAATGGTAAACTGCCTAAGGAGGGGAGAGGAATGGTGACAGATTTCCTTCGATCCTGTAATGTCTTGGACCATTTGATTAACAGTACTGCACTATTGTTGGAGAGAATGAAATCCCCTCTGGCCAACTGTCTAGGGGGGTCAAATGTCTTGGTGGTATGAGGGAGGATATTGGAAAGGCGGAGAAATGAAAAGAAAGAAAGCAAGTATAATGGTTGAAAAATTTCACTGTGAGGAAGGGCATAGCACTGTTGAATTATGGATTCTAACATTCTAACATCAATGGCTGGCTTAATGGTTGGGGCAAAAGGAGCCTGAATCTTTATAGATTTTAGAAACAATGGAATTCGCTCATCCTTAAAGGGTGTTGTATCCAAGGCATTTATTATGTAAAAGGACCTCAAAGCAGCCATGTAATTAGCAATATGAGAGGATGATAGGTTGCTCTGATACAAATATTCCATAAATGACAATAAGAAATTTGAATTCACCTGGGAGTGAGGCAGCCCAGCCGCCACCTGGAAAGCCAAGAAATCCCCCACATACGTGTGTATTGCCTTAATGTGGAAGGCCTGAACCCCAGTGGAAGCCTGGCAGAAGCAGAGGTGGCCAGCTGAGCTGCCAAACCAGGGAAATCTAAAACATAAAACATATGGGTGTAGAAACATGAATATTGTCACATTATATATCATGATTAAGAAGAGTTAAGTCTATATGTGTGTCCACCCAATTATGACACGGAAGAAGGTGTGTTAACTTTGGCATGGGGTTATCAGTTACTGCCCATCGAGATAGGAGATCTGCTATGCCATTAGATTTACCAGCTATATGTGTAAATAAAAATTCAATATTATATGTAGCAGCCAGAAACCATAAATTCCTGGCACACGTGGCCAAGACTGGGTCCCTTGTTTTTCCAGTATTTAGTACCAGAACCACGGCCATATTATCGCAATGTATTTGAATCTTCTTATTGGTCCAATGGTTGGCCCAAATCTTAGATGCTACTATTATATTAAGCATTTCAAGGTGGCAAATGTTATAATCTTTGTAGCCCTGAGGGATCTGTAAGGTGTATACCATAGAATCAAAATGGCCGCCTAAGCCTGTTAGGCAGGCATCTAGGTACACCTGGGCACTAGGGAATGTCTTGTGATAGTATGTGACACCATCAAAGTTACGCAAAAACGTGTTGAACCAGGCCAAGTCCTTGAAGAAGGAATTGTCAAGCAATATTTTTTGTACTTCATAGTTGCTTCTTAAGAGAGCTAAAATGTGATTAAAGAAGAAGCGAGCCGGCTTAACGCACTTACTAATGTACAGCAAACTGCCCAGCAAAGATTGTAGAGCTTTGTTATTACAATAGGTCTTACTGACCCAATCCTTACATAACTCTACAATTTCTTGGAGTTTTTGATGGGGAATCGAAAGTGTACGATTAACGGTATCGATTTGTATGCCTAAACAAGTTACTCAGTATCAGGAGGTACCAACTTCTTTTGAGAAATGTCCAAACCCAGCTCCTGAAGCAATTGCAATAAGAATTGATAAGAAGAGTGAATCTGAGAGGGCAATCCAGTATATATAAGATCGTCTATGTAATTAAAGAAGCGAGGAAAGCCATGTTGTTGCATTGTAAACCTAATTGCATCTGTACACCTCTGAAATATTTGGCTCCCATTACGATATCCGAACGGTACCGATTTATCGATAAAGTACTGGTTTTGAAAAGTTCAGCCTAATAAATCAATGCCCAAGGGGTCAATTTTTATTTGCCTGAAGGCACGACTGATATCAACTTTATAAATTTTAGCTGCTGGTCCCAGCTTGCATAGACTATCCATAATAGAATCTATGGAAGGGTAGTTCAATACATACTGGGTACCTAAATATATGTCCTTTTGAACATGAGCATTGACTGAGGCCCCTTTTGGCCAACTTAAGTCCATTATGTTCCTCTTTTTGCTAGAATCCTGTTTATCCCTAACCATTAAAGGGGACACATGAAGCGGAATGGGCTTATCATCAAAAGGATCTAGCATGGCTTTGAATGATAATTCTTCCTCAATATACGCTTGTACATGCTCAAGATTCTGCAAGGCAGAAGTATGATTCCTTTCTGTGGACACTAGAATACTGTCTCTTTGGAAATCGAGTGGAAATCCGAATTCTAATAAATCCAGGAGCTGTACATCCCAGTATTCAGATAGGTGTGATCGCCAACTTGGTATATTGAGATTTGACTGGACTGGGATACAGCCCAAGAAATTTGGCTTACCACTTGCTTTTATTAGTTTATGTGCCTGGAGATCAGTAAACCTGGTAGTATGCTTAACAGATTCCCCAGTATATAACTGCAAATTACTAAGAGGGCAAAAGCCAAACTTATGTCTCTGGTTGGTTACAACATTAAAAATTTCTGAATTACTAACGGGAAGTGGCATATCATCACACTCAGTTAGTTGTAGACTATTAAGGTCATAGTTTCCGTCTATAACAGCATGAGAATCAGCTGTGGAAACCAAATCACTGGCCCCAGCTATTGTGTCAACCTGAACTACAACATTTTCCTTATTTTTATATCTGACCTGAGCACTGAACCCATCCAAAGACCCGATTTTGTTTTTATTCCCCTCCAAATGGATTTTTGATACAGCCAAATTCGGCTTCCAGTGCCCATCAGAGATGAATACATGATTAGAAACACTGTCAAAGGTCATATTCTGGTCACCCAAATTTTTTGTGGGTGAAGTTACATTGGTCATGGCAACGCTTACCCCTAAGCTTGACATGTCCACATGCTGCTTTATATCTGCTGAGCCCCTATCCAAAAACCCCATTTTGTTTTTATTCCCTACAAATATAAATTTTTCCTGTCTAGCCAACACGGGCTGTGAAATTCCAAAGCAGGGTGTAGGTTTGCACTCCTCTGAGCACTGTTTTCCCCATTCCCTGTGAACAGACTTGTCCCAAAATAATACAGAAGCATTGTCTTTAGTCGGCAAACATTGCCTTGTGGACATAATATTATGGCCAGCATTGTCTTGTGAATCGTTTAATTCCTGCAAACATTGAAATCTATTATTTAACAAAACCGTATTTTGTGGTTTGTGCACTGAATACTTTGCAGGAATACATTTACCATATTTCACAGGGACCCCGGCCACAGTGGGATGAGTTTGAGAATGGTTTGATCTTTGCACGACTTTGGAAAAAACATTTGGGGCAGTGGTTGTATTATTTGCTGTGGTATTAGGTACCTTACTAGTGGTACAAGATACAGGTCCAAGGGGAATGTCGTGGTACTGAGCACATTGCTTGAGGGCTTGAGCGTAAGTTTTATTAGGAATAGTTTTAGAAAACTGTCTGAATTTTCTATACCATGACCGGACTAATGGCTTGGAAGCCTGTACCTCATTGTGGGCATTTTTGAATTTTGTTGTATACAGAATTCTGGTACGTGTCCGTGGGTGACCAGCCCAATTAGTACCCACATTTACTCATTTTTTGATGTGGCAACTTTTTTGAGCTTATTCTTGCACTCAATTTCCGGATGTGGAAACATTTTTCCATTGGAAAAACATACACTATAGACATGGTTGTACCTAACACCCCTGGTCTCGTGGGTTTTGGTATGTGAACACGTTCCCTGGTTGAAGTAGTGACATGGCATAACTTTTTGTTGTATACAGAATTCTGGTACGTGTCCGTGGGTGACCAGCCCAATTAGTACCCACATTTACATGGTTGTACCTAACACCCCTGGTCTCGTAGGTTTTGGTATGTGAACACGTTCCCTGGTTGAAGTAGTAGCATGGCATAACTTTTTGAGATTTTTGAAAATTTTTCTTGTGAAACTGGGAGTGACTAGATGTGTGAATATGTCTTTGGGCATTTGCGCGACGGATCCGATCGATTTTGTCGACCTGTGAATAATTAGCAATCTCCCCTTGTTCCATCCGACATAAGAGAACCGCGTGGCTGGCTTTTGCCGCTTCCCAAGAAAAATCTTGGGCATCATCCAAGAGTGAAACCAAATAATCTAACATAAAATCTTTGGAATCCGAATTTTTTTCTTCCCTCATAATGCGGCAAAAGCCAGCCACCCATTGCAAGATAGACAGGTGATCATAGGAAACACGTTCCTTATTTGAACCCGAGAGGACGTACTCATGGGGCCACTTGACTTTATTCTGGACCAACACTTCAACAGCCCCCCCCCCCCCCCCCTGAGAGATTTGATTTTACCTGGCTTATCACTTTCTTGGAGTTGTTTTAGCCGCTCTTCCACATTAAACTGTATCATGGCATCCTGCCTCAAGGTATTAAGATCGGGGACTGTACCAAGATGTTTACTTTCAGGAGCCACTGTGACCGGGGTTTCAGAATTTTTTACCTTTTTCTTGACAGTTTTGTTCTTTACTTTAGTTTGATCAGAAGTCTTTTAACATGTTTTCTCCTCCATAGTGTCTAGTCTTTTACCCAACGACTGCAACTGTTGCAATATCTGCATATTAATCATTTGTTGGCTAACAGACCCCCCTAGGGACGGATTCTGATCCGACTCAATGTTATTGTCAGTATAACAAACATTCTGAGCACTAGTACTAGGGCTATTAACAACGCTTCACAGTCACGTTCATCAATAGAGGAATCTGTATCAGACACTTGCCCATTTTCCTTGTTGTTGTTGGCCAGGAGATCCGACATGAATCGGGTGTCATCCGACAGTTGAAGTTGAACTGGAAGCTCCACTGTTTCTTCTCTTGACCGCAAATTGTATGGATGAGTGGCTGCTTCTGCCATATCGTCAGTGTAAAATATAAACTATAAAAACTAAAAACCCTAAGACATAAAAGAACTTGTAAAATTAACTTCTGAAAAAATTTTCAATGTCACCCCGTTCACCTCCAGGATTCAAATGGCAGAACCCCAAGGTCTAGTGGAGGTGAACCAATCGGCCACCGATAGAATTAAAGGTTACAAACTAATTACTGATCAATACTAATTCCCAATCTTGTCGATAATAGGAACCCCCATGGCTGAACTTGTTGGCACCTTGATGCCAACCCGAATCATCATGCTATGCCACAAATTCATGAAAGTCTAGAGACAAAAAACAAACAAAAAAAGTGATCTCTAGAAGGGCGAGCCTTGCTAGGGCTCGTGATTAGAAATAGCATCACAGATGCCAGTACTCAAAGCTTTTGGAAATCGCACTAAACACCATGAGATATAAAAGAGGTGAAACAGTAGAGAGGTCAGATTTTCAGAATAGACAGTGTAAGGTGTAAATGTGTAGCAGAAAATAACACATGAGAGAGGAATATCAATGTCAAAACAAGTCAATTCAATAGCAACAGGACAACCCTAGTTTGTAAACTAAAAGATAATTATGAAGCTGTTAAACTTCTTAACTGAAATACAGTTTTCAAAGGAGATAATGCAATTACGTAAAAGTGCACATAATAATCATTTGCAGCAATCCACATATCTCAAATATGTCAGAAAAGCAAAAGCCGAACATTTTACTAAAGTCATACCTTGACGTGGAACACCCGCACTCCTCAATCATGTGGTTTCCCAGATATAGCCCAGAGAAGATTTTAAAGGTAAAGGTCACTATGGTAAGGTCAAAGGTCAAAGCATGACATATATTTAGGATGTACATATATACATACTCTTGGGATAAAACATTTAAATTTTTTCACAAATGTTAGAGACCTGTCGACTGAAAAGATACAATTTGTGCTTTTATTCACAATCAATTTGACCAAATTATACAGTAAAACCATTAAATTAACCTTTAATCTTCAGGTGTTACCATACCAAATACAATAGCAAAATGACCCAAAGGGCATATAGTTTTTATCATAAAGTGTAAAAACATCATAAAGAATTTGACTCAAAAATATTTTACGATATTATATGTTGCAACAACTCAATTTGAATTGAAGTTACCCTGTCTATTCCACATACTTTCTTTTACTAAATTAACCATAACTTGAATATACAATTCTACACAGTATAAAGTACCAATAACAGTGTAATAATATAGACATTACTCATACTCAATAGTATACAGATAGAGATTATAAAAATACATATACCCCATTTTCTATACAAAATTTATACAAATTTATGGATGAATATTGACCATAATTAAACTTAAAAACATAAAAGAATATAATAGCATCTCATGGCACATATTTAAAAAAACATTTTTACGATTAGTCATTCTTAAATCTTTGCAGAAATATAAATTCCTATTGGCAAACATAAATACTTTCTTCAGCAAAAAATTTGGAATTATTAACTTTCTCAGTGTAGTTTTATACTGATAGTTTCACAATAATTACAAACACTTGTCCAAATTAATTGATTGAATATTGTCACTCTGAAAAGTTTCCTTTGCCACTGGTGAATTTAATATAAACAAAACCATAAATGCACTCGAAAAAAAACATTTTTGTGTAAAACATTTGACTTGAAAGAGGTTAGGTATTGATCAGCAAAATAATCCTTATTGATATCCTTTACAGTGACCAGTGAGTAATTCACCATATCTTTTAAACACAGTTTGACGCCATATTTTGTATCTCTGGGAACCTAGTGCAGGGTCCTTCATTAGCACATTATGATTCCCTGGGACCATTTCCCTCTAGACTGTTATAAAATGCACTCATTCATTGTCTCAAAAACTTAAAAGTAAAGACTTGTAAGCAAGTCCAGTAGCTCTGCAAGACCTGGATACCACAAAATTATACTCCACCTCATATTCTCTCTTCCCACCCTCCCCTGGAGAGATTTAATTAATAATCTTAATTCTATGTACTCTAGGAGAAAAAGAAAATTAACTGTGAGTAACTGACCCATTTGACCAAATCAGTTTAACTGGGAAGGTATAGAGATTTTCCAGAGGAGGAGGAAGACCTGGTGCCATTTTGTAACCTGGCATCTTGGCATGAGCATTTCAATTATACACCAGTCTTGCAATAACTTAAAAAACAATGATGCTAAATTTCACAGATTTGTGTTAATTCTGAAGTTGGTTGGTTTTCCTGACAAATTACTAACAACAGTTTTACTTACTTTTGTGTATTCAACATGTATTAATCACAATTCATACTGATTCCTATTATATTGCTGAAATGTAATTTTCCTCTTCTGTTTATTTCTCCATTTGTACATGAGTGACTTGAAATATACTTTAAAATCAGCTTACACAGTCACGACAATAACAACCTGTTTAACTATTTAGTATTTGCAGTAATTCCACACTGAAACTAGACTGCACCAACTCAACACCAACATATCCCCAGAAAGGCCATTTCTCACACAATATGCATTAATTGAATATTTCTGTGGGACCCATTTTCTATATGCCACATATTTTATTTGCCTTGTGAAGTTTGATCATTTTCAAGTTTGGGTGTATACATTCTAATATAGTAAGCCAAAAATAGTTTTATCAATTTTGCATTCCTTTAACCTGTCAGTGGAGAGATGAAATATAATAGAATCTGTGTAGATCTCAATGGATCAAGGTCCAAGGTGAAACAGGATTACAGTGTTGTACACCTACATCTCCCAGGCAATTTTTGTACCAAGTATCCAACTTCGTACACCTTACAGTTTTCGTGATATAGACTGGACAAGATTTAAAGCATCAGGGTCACCATGGCAAGGTCAAAGGTCAAATCAAGGTCACACCAGGATGTTGCACACCTACACCAGCAACCAAATATCAACATCCTATATTGCACACTTTCAGGCCCCAACCAGTATCCCTGACAAGTGTCCACTTTCTGCATGTTACAGCTTTAAAAATATAGCTCAGACAAGAGTTTAAGGTTTGTGGTCATCACAGCAAAATTAAAGGCTAGATCAAGGTGATACTATGACCTTGCAAACCTGGACTCCCTAACAAATATCCCAACAAATTAAGGATTTTCTGTACCTCACAGTTTCCGAGAAACTATACAAACAAGATTTTTCCCACTGCACCACCATCCCAGATGCCATGGGTGAAAAAAATACCCATAGAGTCTTTACAGGGTGTGGATAAAAAAGTACAGAGAGGAAAAATGTTTAAAGCTGTGTTGCATATGGTAGTTCTGTGAGAAATAACCATGAGAATTATTGTATAATTGACACTTGCACTGTATTTAAACAGGGTTAATGTACTAACTCCACCACATTTGTTGGTATACACCATATTTATGCCTGGACTATTGGGGTACACAGCCCACAATACATTTAGCTCCATGAATTTCAAAACACTTGTTAACTGTTTTAAGTCACAGCAAAGAGAGAAAACTTCATGCTCTAGCACCTACTAAGCTGGTACCCAAAAATCGGTACTAAAACATGAATCTCCACCTTAACCCTGCATCACCACAATACTGACTCTAGCGCTGGTATGGTTTATCGATATTGAAATATTTATATATTCTTGCAAAATATGCCAATATCAATAATGCAGGGTACAATATCAATATCGGAACATACTACTAAATAGATGCACTTCTACTGTCTTCGATTAATATAAAGTACAAAATTTTACAAATTATATTGATTTTCATATCATTTTCAGTAACTTTTACTTACTGCAAAAACGGAACTGCCATATTTGTTTATGTTTCGGGACACTACTAAACCTTGCAAAATAGTTTGGAAGGTCTCCCACAGGAAAGCATCTCATGCCCCGATATTTCAATATCGATCGATATGGAAGGTAAAGGATGGTTTGATATTGATATATATATTTTTATTTGATACCAACACTAACTAACTCTGTCTTTTCCAGTGTATACTGGAGTTGAAAGTTGTGTATTTCTGTGCAATACCATACCTATGACTTTATTGATAATATGACTTTTCACACTAAAAAGTGTACTTAACATATCTTAATATAATGGCAAAGTAACGCAAATGTAATCGAAAAATACATTTACTTTTTTGATATAATGCATTACATTAAACGTTACATTAATTTTAAAACCTTTTATCACACATTTACAAACCTTTACATTGCATTGCTTTAAAAAATGTAAGGCAGCATTAGTAGTATAAATCACATATTTGCTGTTTGACATGGTTTAAAGTCCAGGGTAATGTAAGTGAAGATGTTATTGCAACAAATACATCTTTCAATGGCCAATGTGTGATTTAAAATTTTACCACTGATACATAAACTTTTAAATTACATGTACATACAACATTTGATCTGGCATAGTTGCCGACAGTGTAAATTATAAACAATGATACTAAAATTGCTTGGGGGTAATTTGATTACATCCCAGCTTTAAAAATGCCATAAATTTGTCAGGTTATGAAAAAATATACATAAAACCACAAGGTAGACTCAGTTTTTAACAAATCAATTCTGTTGAAATAACAAAGAACACTCAAGACTCTGTTCATCTTTGGCAAATTTCTTCATGAACTTAATTCTTCTGTTTCTTGTTGGTGTTTTTCCACATTTTCTCTGTATGACTCCTGTAAAGAGGGTAAAAGATGTTGCAATATGGACTCATAAATGAAGAATGGTATGCAACACAAACAAATAATTTGAAGGTTAGAAAAGAGAAATTATTACTTGTAATTACAATTTGTTCAAATCCATACACTCAAAACTACTGTAACATTCTTGCATGACCATGCTGGTTACTGGTATTGAAACATGTAAAGTGCCAAACTCTAACCGCTATCTCCAAATTTAATGGAAACAACTGATACCATGCATTATTCTGCTGAAAACTATGATTTGATAATCACATACAAAAGCTAACTGAATAAAACCTCAGGAAGTGTAAGTATAGGTCAACTTAAATTCCAAAGAAAAGTGTGACAGTTTATAATTAATTCCACCAAACAGGTATTAATTTCATGAACATTTGTTTATCTGTTTCTCTGTCTGTATATTTGTAACCAGGATTATGCAAATGCATGGGAGTTCACTCAAGTTCAGGGACAGAATCACTGATCTGCTCAAAGGGAGATAAACATTATGGGATCATCACACCGCAGGGTGGATGTACATTCATTGTTAGGGTTTTTATTTCCTTCTCAACAGCTATGGTCATAATAGGACTGGCTGTTTGTGTATCTGAAGTTATCGTGAACTTGATTTGAACCCGATACCAGAGGAGTGAGAGCCAAGTTATCAGTTGCCAAGTTTGTTTGTCATTTTAAAAAATGTGGTTATATCTCAATTCAATACATGAGCCAGGGATTTCACAATATCTATGTAACTAAGCCTATGGATATAAAAATGTAAATGTACTGACCAGTACATGCCCTTCGGGTTCCATCACGGTAGGCAGGACTCGAAATGTGTCATCGCTCACCATACCCACTTGTCCTGTACGTTTGTTCTTTGCCCTTACCAAGCTGTTGTTGTTGTTATTTCTGCTGCTTTTCTTGTCAAGACTTTTCCTATCTAGCAGCAAAATGTCACCCACTTCAAGGTCAAGGTCATCGACCTTGGTTGCTGAAAAATTAAGGAATTTAGTTGACTGTTATATATTTTTTTAAATGACATCAACAAAACTCACTTAATATATATTTTTTGTGGTACTGTAGTCCCTTCATTAAATGGCTTTATATTATTTAAATTTTAATGAATTCAATTTTATTCCCACATTTTTGTTATCCTAAGTAGTAAACAAAATTCTTATCTCTTCTATTTTATGAATATTATGTTATCTGAATGAAGTCCTCGTATCTCCAGATGAAAAGATATTTGGTCAATACAAAGATAGTATATTGAATGTGCTACAATACATTCTAGTCATTCATTTTTTTAACTCCTCTGTGCATAAAGGCAAAAATAACAAAAAATTCAAAGGAAAAGTTTCACTCCAGACGAAAAGATATTTGGGCAATACAAAGATTGTGTATTGAATGTGGTACAATACATTCTAATCATTCATTTTTTGAACTCTACTCAGAAACATTGTTGACTAACAAGGCAACTGAATAGTAGCTTTAACTTAAGCAGCACAGCATGACACAGGATTCTTGATGTACCACTATATACAACTATATAGAATTCGGTTTTAAATGATAATGAATAACAGATTCTCTAAGTGCTGTTTCTATTTTTCCTGTGAAGTTTAATATCTGTATTTTTCTTCCTTTGAGGGTCAATTAAAGAGAGTTTAACTGTATTTGAACTTGACCTATTTACAGGTAGCTTGATTGATAGCCAACCCATCCTTTGATCCCTACAGCAAACCCATCAATAATGAATTAGGTTAACATGACAATTACTTGCTAACCTGCTTACCAGTAGGTTAGCTGATCCAATAGAAACTAGGTCAGCATGTCACATAAATCACAAACCTAACCTACTTACCTGTATTTTGATTGGTGGCCACACCATACTGTGACCTCTCCAGCAAGCCAAGCAGTAAGTAAGTCAACATGTCACGGATATCTGGTGCATCCTGGGAAACACAGACCAAATGTCGTCCACTCAGCAGTTTCAATACCACACTGTGAGGGTGGATCTCATCCTCATTTCTGAATGTGGCAAAATAGTGCAATATAAAATCAACGTTTTGAACTAGACTTTACAGACCTAGAACTAAGACTTTAATATTTGTTTCTATTCAAAAAAATTTTAAAAAGCAAGCAAGCGTTTGTGATGCTGATTCAGACCAAAGTCAAAGTCAGGGTTTTAAGTCCTGGGGCCAATTTCACAAAGGGACTTAAGTCCAGATTTAGACCTAAATCTAAGACTTTGGTCTTAAATTTTGTCAAAACACTATTAAGTCTGTGGTGTCAGACTTAGCGGATTTCACAAAGCAGCTAAGTCCATAAAATTGCTAAGTCAGTGGACTTAACTTTAAGTCTGGGAGGTAGTGGGCTTAAATTTTGCAAACAGGACTTAAATATGGCCGCCACAAACTTTTCTCCACTTCAAAATTTGAAATGGTTGTAAATAAATTATAATTATATATAACATCTCACTAAAGTAGTCTTTGGGAAGTTTATATGTGGCAACAAGGTTTTCCATTTTAAAACAGCACTTATCCTCAGATAAAATGCATCAAATGAAGGATATAAAAGGTCATATGACACAGAAAACCACTGTGGTTATTTGATAAACTTGGACTTAGCTAAGTCACCTTTGTGAAATCCATTTTAAGTCCCAGACCTAGCTAACACCAAAGTCTTAGATTTAAGTCCCTGACTTAGCCAAAAACTAAGTACTTTTGTGAAATCGGCCCCTGTTCTACAGGCAGGATTATATTCGAGACAGGCGCTCAGCATTGTAACTTAAGGGACTGAAGCAACACAGAGGTGACAGCCTGTGATTAGATGCCAAACCGCCAGGCCACTAAGAACCTCTGCTAATTTAGATTTATTTATTTGGCTTTTAATGTCGCTTTCAACACTGTCTAGGTCATATCATGACAGGTAGTTTTATGGGCAGAAGAAAGCAGTACATACAATTGGTCAAGGTTCTGTACTGTAAACTGCTGATCAACGGTAAGCAACTACCAACTTCCCGGTGTTTGAACCTCAGACCTCAGAGGTGGGAAGCCAGTGTGTTACCATTGCACCACCGTGGCCCCTCACTGCTCATTTAAAAGACTAGGGTATAACCGTTCACATTACCATGGCTTAAGTAAGCATAGATTTAATAGCATACAACATACTTCTCTTCTCCTAATTCCTGAATATCCATAAAACTGACTTCCTCAAGAACAATATCATCTTCCGCTAACAAAGATATCCCAGTTTCCTGCACACTTATCCTCATAGCTCCTTCCATCAGGTCTCCCGTATCTATGATGACTGTGATGTCATATATCCGCTTATAGTCCTGACTAAATTCCTTTCGAGCAAATTTGATCAGTTCAAGCTTGACATTGAAGGAGTTTGGCTTGCTTTCAGCATCTGCGTAAAGTTCTTCAAAGGCATCAGTGACTTTCTGGGTAATATCCAGTTTGAACTGTTCTACACGCTCTGCTACCGAACTGGCATGGTCCATATCTTCAATTATGTCATCTTCTTGGTCCAAGGATCCAGAATCCATGTGCCACAGGATCTGGGGTATAATGTCATTCTGAAACAAAATTGTGTAAAGTAAAAAATTAATACAAGTGTTCATCTTGTTCCGAACACATCATAATTCAGGATCAACAGGAAATACATACAAAATATTGACAGGTTTGAAAACATTACCTGGTTTCTAAATCTTCAAAGAAGTAACAAGAGTATTATAAGAATGCTAATATTAGCTGAACCTTGCCATCATACTTTGGGCAGTGAGTGTATTTAAGTCACAAGAACTGTAATGATACGTGCCTGATGAGTACTTTTTGATGTGTACCTTTTTAAGTCCTGTGTTGTCTTAGATTTAGCAACCATCTGTTCATGTCGAAATTGTTTAGTTGTCATATTCTGTTTTATGGTATGTTACTATTGCTATTTAACTGGTTGCATAGTAATAATAAAATATAAAATAGAGTACATAGCAAATCCACACTTGAACAAATCATTATCACTAATACAAAAACAATAAAATGTTATTACGTGTATGCTAATTACTTGTGTGCAGACTTCACCTGGAAATTGTATTATCACTGCTTACATAGTTCTCTAGATTATTTATTTGTTGCTTTTTTATTTATAAGTTGAAACTGTACAATACACATTCTACACAAAATAAATTTCTGCAGATTTAAATGAAGACAAATAGAAATATATGTAGATACAGGTGATTTGTGTTCACGAATCTTTTGTTAATATTATGACATAAGCAGCCCTTTTCTAGGACTTGTGTTGATGTCATATTATAACTAGAAATAGGACTGACTGTTTGTAAGTCAAATTTTTGGCATCATTTCTGTCCAGTTCAAACAGCCATGATTATACTGGGACAGGCCATCAGCATTTCCACTTGTAGACTTGTAGGAGTCAAACCCATACACACTTCACAGTGCCTGATTAGATGACAAATTGTCTAGCCACCAGGCCACTGAGGCCCTGGATGGACTGTTAATAGTAGATGGAACAATGAAATCTAACGGGATGACAAAGAAGAAAGCATATAATGTCTGTCCTATGGAAATGGTGAAACTGATTTCTTTTAAGTCCCACAAGCAAAATTGATTCCAAATGGTTCCATTTTTGCGATATCAGTGTTTGTTTTTTCATAAATCTGATTTTTGGACTCTGGGATGGTCAATTATGTAAAATTTTACTTACAGATAAAAGATACATAGTAGACTCTGCAGATCCTTATCAGATCACACAATTCCTTGATATTTTATTTAGTTACCATTTTCAGGTTATGTTACAGAAATGTTGTGTAATTTGAGCAATTGGGATTTTTGAGCAGAAGTATCCAATAGATTGTGCAGAGCCCTAGTGGGCCAAAACAACCCTATGTCTCCAGTAAAGTCACCACATAACTTTATATTATCCATCACAAGCTGGGTTTGGTCCACAGATTATTCCTTCTATGTCTCTGGACTGTGAATTCTTTGGACTTGTTTCTTGCTTGTTGTGTCTTGGAGTCTGTCTTTTGATGGAGATTAAGCACTATAACATCATATTAAATTTATGAAATTTGTTCTACTTTAGGGAATATACAAACCTGAACATATTTTGTTTTGTATTTTAACTGGCACCATGTACTCTGTATAATTTTCGCTACAACTTTGTCAACAAGCGTCAATTTTTGTTGATATTTTATGTAGCTACGTAGGCTACATAAAATCCATACAGATATGGTGGAGAAATGGGAAAAATATCTCTCATTTATGCAGATTAATAATTACGTAATATTCATGTTACATACTTATAATTAGGGCTGAGACGAGTGCTAAAAAACGACTCCAAGTACTTGCTCTCTGACAACTGGCCCGAATTCGAGTAACCACGAGATTTAGTGCCCAAGATTAGAAGTCTTCTGTAAACAAATAGTCGATTCCGGAAATGAAGCTTTTGAAGAAAAACGTCTTCTATTTAACCAGATATTATAGAATATGGAGTAAATTATACGTTTTTAAGTGAAAACCACAACTTTAATTGATACTACGTGACGGAAATACTGAAATGTAGTATATTTTACACAAACGTTTCATTACACGGGCAATAATGCAATCTCGAGTAACCGAGTACTTAAAATGGACTCGGAGGACTAGTCAAGATCGACTCGTCTATCGAAGCTCGAGTACTCGTTTGCAGCCCTACTTATAATAAATTGTCATCTTCACTTGTGACATATATTTTTTGTGCATATGCCATTTGGGAAGTTTTCCTGATGTATCGTATACAAGAGGAGAGTGCCCGTGAACGGGCACTGTGTCAGCTGACTGAGTGTTTTTGATTTGTGAAGGTGATTAGAGGACAGAATAATTATCAGGAAAAGGGCTGTACAGAAATACAGTAAATGGTAACTGAACAGCAAGTTCGAAAGAAATTCCGAAGCTGACAGAAGAAAAAGATAAAAAAGTTGTGCCCTGTAAATGGTATTATGAAGGAAAATAACAAGGTAATTGTTTAAGTGTAAAAAATAGGTTAAAACATATTTAAAGAAATACTACAAATGCAATATCCCCGTTCGACCTTGAAGAAGGGGTCCAAGGTCAAATCTAACCACACAAATACATTCCCAGCCCATGATTTCCTATGGTTTACCATTCCAAACCTCTAGGACCAATTATAAATGAGTTATAAGCACTTTTAAGTTTGGCTGTCCTCATTTGACCTTGAAGGAGGGGTCCAAAGGTCAAATTTGACCATACCAAAAGATTCCAAGCCAATGATTTCCTATGGGATGGTTTACCATCCCAAATCTCTGTCACCAATAATAAGCGAGTTGTAGGCACTTTCAATTTTCGCTATCCTCATTTGACCTTGAAGGAGGGTTCCAAGGTCAAATCGGACCAAATCAACAGATTCACAGCCCATGATTTCCTGTCTGTTTACCATCCCAAACCTCTGGGACCAATAATAAGCGAGTTATAAGCACTTTTAAGTTTGGCTATCCTTGTTTGACCTTGAAGGAGGGGTCATTGAAGGTCAAATCTGACCACACCAAAAGATTCCCACCCCATGATTTCCTACAGGTTGGTTTATCATCCCAAACCTCTAGGATCAATAATAAGGGAGATATAAGCACTTTTCATGACTGACAAAAAACACCTGTGGCGGCCATCTTGTTTCTCAAAATGAGGCCAAAAATATTCCCAGACATTATGGTTATTAATATATACTGCAAAACTTAAGAAAGCTAGCTATAATTTTTTTTTTATCAGAGCAGTAATGGTGAAATCTCTCTCTACACACTGCGGCTATCCAGTGGATACAATGATTTACTCAACAGTGAGAACCTGAAAGTAGCTATTGCTCAGCTATGCCATGACATAGAGGTCTGCAATTTCACTATGCTATAGCTGACCAAAAATTCTGTGAATAACATATTTAACAAATTACTCTAAATGTAATAGTTTTCAAGTTACAACTGATTTACTCAACAGTGAGAACCTCAAAGGAACTATCACTCAGCTATGCAATGAGCTACATGTCTGAAATTTTACTATGTTATAGCTAACCCAAAAGTAGGTGAACAACATATTTAAGCAAACTACTGTAAATGCAATAGTTTTCAAGCTACAACTGATTTACTCAATAATGAGAACCTGAAAATAGCTATTGCTCCGCTATGCCATGAGCTATAGGTCTGTAATTTCACTATGTTATAGCTGACCCAAAAGTAGGTGAACAATATATTTTAACAAAATACTCCAAATGCAATATTTTTCAAGTTATAGCTGATTTACTCAACAGTCAGTACCTGAGAATAGCTATTGCTCAGTTGTGCCATGAGCTATAGGTCTATAATTTCACTATGTTATAGCTGACCCAAAAGTAGCTGAATAACATATTTGCACAAATTTCTGTAAATGCAATAGTTTTCCAATTATAACTGATTTACTCAACAGTGAGAACTTCAAAGTAGCTATTACTCAGCTATGAAATGAGCCACAGGTCTGAAACTTCACTATGTTATAGCTGACCCCAAAATAGGTGAATAACATATTGAAACAAAATACTCTAAATGCAATAGTTTTCAAGTTATAAGTGATTTACTCAACAGTGATAACCTAAAAGTAGCTATTACTCAGCTATGCCATGAGCTACAGGTCTGAAATTTTACTATGTTAAAGCTGGCCCAAAAGTAGCTGAATAACATATTTATACGAAATTCTCTAAATGCAATAGTTTTTAAGTTACAAGTGATTTTACTCATGATGGAAGTTACTGAAAAGCCCAAAAGTAGCTATTACTCACTTAGCTATTGAGACAGACACCCAACTTACTCACCATATTGTAGCTATGAAAAAAGTAGCTGAATAACATATTTTAACAAAATGCTCTAAATGCAACACTTTTCAAGTTATAAGTGATTTACTCAACAGTAATAACCTAAAAGTAGCTATTACTCAGCTATGCCATGAGCTACAGGTCTGAAATTTTACTATGTTATAGCTGACCCAAAAGTAGCCGAATAACATATTTATACGAAATTCTCTAAATGCAATAGTTTTCAAGTTATAAGCGATTTACTCAACAGTGATAACCTAAAAGTAGCTATTACTCAGCTATGCCATGAGCTACAGGTCTGAAATTTTACTATGTTATAGCTGGCCCAAAAGTAGCTGAATAACATATTTATACGAAATTCTCTAAATGCAATAGTTTTTAAGTTACAAGTGATTTTACTCATAATGGAAGTTACTGAAAAGCCCAAAAGTAGCTATTACTCACTCAACTATTGAGACAGACACCCAACTTACTCACCATATTGTAGCTATGAAAAAAGTAGCTGAACAACATATTTTCACAAAATGCTGTAAATGCAACACTTTTGAAGTTATAAGTGATTTAGTGCATGATTTCATGAATTTTAATGCATTAAAAATTATTAAAAAAATTTATTAAAAAAAAGTAAGACAGATCCAGGTCTCATACTCATACAAGAGAATCTACCTCTGGCCTAGTACATATATGCAAGATATGAGAGAAATCCCTGCAATAATCACTGAGAAAATTGTGATAAAAAGTTGAAATTTTCACACTTTTGGTGGGGGTACCCCCTTGTAATGTCTCTAGCAAACAGACGAACAGACAGATTTGCATGCCTTGAACAATTTTTCATCCTCGATAGATAAGGTATCTTTTAAAAAAAACAGCATGTCTCTAGGCCTTGTAGTTTTGGAGAAGAAGTTGTTCACGCGGACGCGGACGCGTACGCCCACGCCGCAGAGTGATGACATAATGTCAGCTGACATAAAAATTTATATAATCTCAGAAAATTACTGCTTTCAACATAGCTGATATTTGGTGCTTACCAGTTGAAAGTACATATTCTACCAAAAAGCAAAGTCTCACCTGCAGAAAATTCACATCAAGGGTACCACCTTTCTCCACGTAACAGATCTGCGTAATAAGTCTGATAAAGTCTTCCTCCTGTTATAAATATAACAGCAAAATGATTGTTTTGTATATCATATACAATTTGAAGTGTCAAATGTGGCACGGTAGGTGAAATTCACTACCCTTAGGCACCCTACAAAAGTAAAACAAAATAATCAAAATTTGTGTCAATTGTGTAATGGAGTAGAGGTCTTAGACTAATTAATGATGTAATATTATCACCAGAATTACGAATGTGTAAAGGATTTGCCCAATTAGCAGAATTCCCTTTAAAGAGTAAACATCTTTGAAGGCATTTTATATTACATACTTTCCCCTTACCAGGAATCTTGGATAAGTTGGAAGTATTTTTCTGGTTTCTTTGAAATTTAAGTCAGTAGAGATAACTTTATTGTTCTAGTTACCAACTTGTTTAGCTTTTGTAGCAATAAGTGAAATTAAAAGAATGTATCTTTATTTTTACTTCACAGTCAGAACTGTGATAAGTGAAATTTCATTTTAAGCAGTATCAATTATTGTTTTTCCATTGAAGATTTAACCTGTTATCCGACAGTCATGATGAAAAACAAAGGTAAAGTTTTTCTTCCCACCTAGTGGCCTATACAGTAAGTACTTATTTCTGGTTTCTTTTGCAAGAAGTATCTCAGAGTATTACTACTCCCATGAAGAGGAAGTCAGTCTGTTATAGGTTGAGCTCGACAATTACTATTGGTAGCCATTACTACTAGGGCTGGGACGGGTGCACTCTGACAACCGACACTAATTCGAGTAAGCACCAGATTTAGTATCTACCATTAGATGTCTTCTGTACACAAATAGTAGCGAAACTCTTGAAAGAAAAACAACATCTATTTAACCAGGTGTTATAGCATATGGAATAAATTATACGTTTTTACGCCAAAACCACAACTTTAATTGATATCATGTGACAGAAATGCAAACATTAGTATATTTTACACAAACGTTTCATTTCACAGGCAATAATACAAAACGCTTTGCAATGAGTGACTCGTCTATCGAGGCTTGGGTAACTGTTTGCAGCCGTAATTAATACAACTAGAGTGCACTGAGTGACCTGCATGAGAAAAGTTCCTTGTCCAAGAGTACAAGCTCCCTAATCTGGCCAAGAATTTCACCCAGATTTTCCACTGTCAAATCCAACCATCTAAAGACAAGGCCACAGAGATAAGCTTAGTATTGTGCTAGTCCCTTGACTGAATTCAATAAGGACAACCTGTCAATGCAGACCTTGTGCAATATCCTTCCATTCTAGCCACCATGCATTAGAGCATTATGATCAACACAAGTACAGTCCCGCTGAATGATCAATGTCTTACAAAGGAGGTTGTGTTCTGTTTCTCTGTGGAGCTGGTAATCATTATGTGCTCCTCAAGGTACTCTGATATATCATGTTTCAATAACAGTCATTGAGACTTGTGGCCAGTCTACTATTAAAGTAATAATTATTATGTTCAACCTGCTTTTATTTGCTGAGGAATATGAAGAAGTGTTAAATGCACTTACCTCATGTAATTAGAAAAAAACTGAAAATAAAAACATTATATATCTGTTTTGTGTTTCTCCTACAAATAAGCCAAAAATGAAATCAAAATTATGCCACATCCCTAAAAACTAGCCAAACTAGGTACTCACATTGCTACAAGTGGTCTCCCTCAGTAAAACACCTCTCTTGACCTGGGAGTAGATGAGGTTAGCAGCGGAGGGATCAAGGCTGAATTCCTCCCACGGCGCAAACACCTCTTTCCTATAGTACAGCCTCCAGGCACTCTCATCCTCGGAAAGGCTGTAGTCACGAGCAATCTGCTCTAACTGGGCCACTGAATCCATGATGTGGTCATTTAAACATAGGGAAGACACCTGCAGAGTGGTTACATAACTATGGTAGATTGCACTATTATATATCCTTTCGTAAATTGGAAATGGACTTTAAACTTTTATCCAGATTAAGTTGGATATTCTGACAAAACCTATTAAGTGTCTAGTGTGTTAGATTTACAAACTTGGCCACAAATCTCAGATTTCAGTAAATAAAAAATGTTGTACATTGTACAGTAACAGTGCAATACTGAATTAGTGGATCTGGCGAAATCTTCTGATCCTTTTACTATTAAATGTTCTGAGAATAAGAGAAAGGCAGTATATATTGTAGCCTTTGCAAGATTCCTGGCAAAATAAAACTTGATGTTTAATACACATATTGGACTTTATATCTTTACTGGTATAATATTACACTCAATACCTTGTTTCTATTGGTGATAAACAAATGGAACCCAAAGGAATTCACAATTCCCAGTTTATTGGAGATAGCAAGACAGATTTCCCCCGCACTGGTGGTGCCATCTGCAGGGAATGAAAAGGTACTGCCATCCATTAAGTGAACAGTCAACTCAAACGGATGCCTGTCCTTTACAGCCTGAAAATGTATGGAAATTAACTGATAAACAAAGGTTCAAGGTAGAGAAGGTGCATGAAAGTTACTAAAGTCATACAAGAATTGTTCATTTTTATCAGCATCAGAACCAACATCATCAACATCAAGCAGAAGAAGAAAAAAATATGAGAACTGTCATGATGGTTGTTTTGGCCAGTAATCACTGCCATGGATTAAGATCAGATCAAGATTAAATCAATTTAGAGGAAAAAGTCTCAACTGAATTAGGAGATCAAATATTCACAAAGTAGGTCACATTGAGCTGAAAGGTTCATGGATAAAAGTTGATCCAAAAGTTAATCCAAATATTAGATCGCAAGTTTTATAAATACAAACCTGAGCAGTTTCCAAAATCTGATCAAAATGTTATCCTCTTTTTCTCAAATTTCATCTGGTTTTCACAGGTATCAAGTATGAGTTTATTTATTTATTTGGGGTTGTCTCACCTCACTTTCAACACATTGTATGGGTCATATCATGATGGGTAGTTTTATGGGTAGATGAAACCAGTACATACACTTGGTCAAGGTTCTGTACTGAAAACTACCGACCAACTGCAAGCAACTATGAGCTTTCCCACTTGAGGTCGGGTTGGGATTAAAAACGCCAATCTCAGGTGGGAGGTGAAAGTGTTACCACTCAGCCACGGTGGCCTGAGAGTTTACAGTTGAAGTGTAATCTACTGCAATGCATTGTTGACTTTTATATTGCTTAATCTTGATCAACTGACAGAGTCTCAAGAGCAACCAACAGACATTGTGGCTCCATTGACAGAACCAGGTACAAGTGTTACTGGACATTAAAATAATCATCAATAACCATTAACAGTCATCAAAAACTATTATCCTACTGTAATATCTGGCACTGACAGGACAAATTTAGTCCTCCAAGATGAAAGTTATGCATGTGACGTTCCTACATCTTTGAATGGCCTCCCTGTATTCAAAGATAAACATTTGTACCACAAAATACGGGATCCTTGAGAACAAGCAATCTCACTGTTGTAGTGTGTAGTGTGAATAATTACAATATATAACATTTTTCATTAATTATCTAATGTCCAAACTTTTCACAACTAAGTTTGGTTTAATAACAGGACTTTTCAACTCGTGAATACAGTCACAATAAATACCATGCAAAAACAGCAACTTATAGGTAGTACATCATATTTGAAATATTTGAATATTTTTCGGGTATTGCATACAGATGTTGCCACAATGATGACCCCAGTCAGATGTAAAGTTTACAATTTATACACGTGGACAGACAAACAACTGGAGACAATTACAATAAAGATTACCATAAAGACATGAAACAAAAAACAGGTTTTCAAAGCTTTTTATTGCAAGATGTCTGGCAAACTGTGTTCTGACTTGCCTCGTATTCCAGTCTAGATGGCGGATGGATGCGGCCGCCGGTTGCCACAGTAATCTGCAGGAGCTTTTTGGCAGAGGCGGCAAAAATCTTCGGCCCATGGTCAAAAAAATCCAATATACTGTTCAAACACTGTAAAATAAAAATTTAAAAAGAAGATGTTTTTAATTTTGTAAATTTTACTTGGACTTAACTCATAGTTGAATCAAGTTACATTCAATATTTCAAACTAGAAGACAGATTAAATTTCACTGGAAATGAGCAGGGCAATTTTATTTGTGGAATTATTTTCATTATTAGAATTTTCTAACAAAACAACCATTTTCTAAGAGTAAGTTTTAGAGTAAGAAAACTTCTAAGAATAAAACTATTTCAATTCATAGCAATTTTTATTCTTCTAAAAGTAATTATTATTAATTGGATGCAATACTTGTGTACAAATTAATATTTGTAATATAATTGACGAAAAAATTGCAATTATATTATATTTAGAAAACAGAAATATATTATGAGTGCATTTTCTATGGAAAACTGCCTCGAAACCCTATTGTACCTGTATTGGCTGGAGTTACATACAAGCTGAAAATATTTAATCTCTGTTCTAATATGTGATTCAATGCATTTCATATTTTCATAGTTTCATTAGGTTTCAGTGGTCGATTTCACAAAGGTACTTAAGCCCAGAGTTAGATTTAAATTTAAGACTTTGGTCTAAAATTTTGTCAACAAAATGGTAAGTCTGTGGTCTTAGACTGAGCGGATTTCACAAAGCAGCTTATTCCATGAAATTGCCAAGTCAGTGGACTTAACTTTAAGTCTGGTAGTTAGTGTGGTTGAATTCTGTAAAGAGGACTTAAATATGGCCGCTATAAACTTTTCTCCACTTCAAAATTCGAAATAGCTGTAAATAAAGTTTAATTATACAGAACACCCCACTAAAGTAGTCTTTGGGAAGTTATATTTAGTAAGAAGGTTTTCCATGTCAAAACAGCACTTATCCTTAGATAAAATGGGCCAAATGAAGGATATATGTCACCAATAGTATATTTTTAATAAATATAAAAGGTCACACGACACAGAAAACCACTGTGGTTATTTGATAAGCTTGGACTTTGCTAAGTCACCCTTTGTGAAATCCATTTAAGTCCCAGACCTAGCTAAGACCAAAGCCTTAGATTTAAGTCCCTGACTTAGTCAAAACCTTGGCTAAGTCTAAGTCCCTTTGTGAAATCGGCCCCTGAAGTACATTAAATAAGTCAAGATTTGTATTTAAGTTGAACATATTTACTCAACAAAAGAATTACCAGAATGTAGATGCTACGACTAAACAGAATGGGTCATTACCACTCTAGCCAGGCTGTAAAGGTTTGAACAGACTGTAAAATGTATGGGCATGGTACAGTCTGGACAGGATAGGACAGGACAGGATGTCCTTGTCCCTTTAAAATGAATTACAAGTAATCGGTAGACAATTAGACGTATGCTCGATTAATCGTCGATGACAGTGCACAATCGCGGTCGGTCACAATTGTTATCTAATGATCAATTATTCAGCTTAAACCTTACCTTACTTTTTCTCACTTTTCTTACTTTTTTACATATTTTAGGTATTTTTTCTTGATAAATTGACAGATCTGTCATGAGTTTCGAGTTTGTTGATAAGTAGAACCATACTTACAGGAAGTGGGTATTTTTAGGAGATTCTAAATGTCGGAACGTTATTCTTACCAGATTAACCTTTACTTCATCCTGGAAAGTGTTTCATGACATAATGACCAACAATAGAGTAAAAATTTGATCATGGTCAATCATTGGTTGGACTAAATGGGTGATTAATCAACCACAAAAACTGGGGGCGATTCCCTGCATTAACTATAAGTGTCACATTTTAACATGAAATATTTCAGGCCAAGCAGAAACAAACCACCGAGCATTTATTAAACACTGAGCGGAAATATTGCTCACTACTACATTTCAATCCCTACACTGGATAGTATAGCTGTAACCCTGACAACTCACCCGCTCTGTTGGGGTGAAGCAGGCGGCCATTAAGTTGAGTAGAATCCAACCCTTTTCCACACTTTTCTTGTGTGGATTGTCAATAAGCTGTCTGCACACACCACAATACAGCTCATCTCTGAAAGAAAAACATTCGTAAAAAAGACTTAGCAGCTGAAATAATAATAATGAGACTACTCGGAGAGTGCACAGCTCTGCCAAGGTATGTATGATATATTTTTTTAAAAATGGTTCAATAATGAGTAAATGGGAAATCATGATATTTGATACTTTTTGTGATCTGGATCTTTCAAAATTTAACGTGATCCAATTGGGAGCATGACTCCTCTTCTCTTTTGTTTCATGAAGATCTGAGCAGCAATATTTGCCTAATCCTGCTATCAAACAAACAGACAAAAAAAACAGTGATGAATTTTAATACCACCTTTATGGAGGTAATAATGTCAACTATAATGCACACAATATGAAATCTAATCAAACTTTGATACCACTTAATCTCTCTTGTTGCACATTCACACATGCAGAAACAAGGCATTATTTCCATAAAAAGGGTTCATCTAATATTAAGCAAAGGGCTTTACCCACTAAGTGGCAACCAGGGTGTAACTAAGGTGGGGTGAGAGATTGGGCAGGTTATGCCAGTCTGAACAAGTAAACTTTGTTTTAAATACTATATATTTTATGGCTATAAAAAAAATTGTCAAAATTAGAGGAAAAGGTATTGGATAAATTTCTCTTAAAATATCAACTGTTAAATATCTGGACAAGAGGAATTTCAGCAATTAGAGATTGTGGTCTGACTGCCATTTTCAACACATGACGCATTTTACCTGAACAGAGAGAAATAAAGACCAACAGACACTTTTGTTTTGAATTCCCTGACAAGATTCAATGATTTTTTGTGCAAATAAAAACCAATGTTTTTGTAATTATCTCTAAGACTGCGTAATCTATAAATATAGTATATACATAATTAGAGATGTTTTTTTCAGAGCTTCTGTTCATTGCAGTACATTATATTTATAGATCCAGTACATTTACAGCTCTGTAAGAGATTTAATAAACATATATATAACCTCAAAAGAAATAGTAATCCCCTGCTTAGGTTGTCTTCAATCTTGGTCTGAAAAGGTAGTACTCCTAATGTAAGTAACAACTTAAAAATAATGTCACAAGCTTTAGGATGTACAAGAGAGTTGGTATGATCTTTCACCAGGTTTTTAAGTGTGAGCTCCAGCGATGCTCATGCTTCTAGAAATCACATTTTTTTGTCTCCAGACTTTCATGAATCGTGGCCTAGCTTGATGAGTATCTGTCTGTTCACTGAAGTTAAGCGGCAATGGGCTATGTTAGTACTGGGATGGGTGACCGCTCTAGTGCACTACTCGTGTCTCTGATGGTAGACTGAAACCCCTTTAGGCTTGTTGCAAACAGTTACTGATCACTGATGAAAGCTCCTTGTACAATGAATGGGTCAATAACATGGAACAGAGATATTGTGCACTACGTTTTTCACCTCTGCTCATGTTAAAAGTAGCTCTATTACGTCATTAATTGTGAAGCGTCATGTCTGGACAGAACTATGATAGAAATAAGCGTTTTATACGCAAGTGAGCACTGGATAACACTTAATATACCCACTGAATAAAAGATATTTGCACAAGATAAATCGATTTCACAAAATGGCGGCCAACAAGAAGAAGGAAGTACACCGTATGCTCACTATCCAAGTTACTATGAATTGACATGATTCTTTGCAACAAACCCACCTAATCCGTGGTCGCAGTATCCCATATCCAATGATGTACTGAATCTTGTCCAGATCGGTCAGCAGGGTCTCCTCTAGTGGGAGCAAGTGGAACACAGTCTTCCGGCCCTTACCAAACAGGCGCATAGCAATAGTGTTTTTCAGCTTCCTCAATGTACCCAGTCTTGGTTTTGTAGGCAACACTTGGAGGTCATCGCCTTCTGGCTATAGAAAATACAGACTGATTGATTAACTGTTTGACTGAATGACTGATTGGACTGACTGATTCAGTGCCTGATTCATTGGTCTGATGGTCACATATATCATGGAATAAACAACTACAATTCTGACTGAATCATTCAATGATTGACTGATTGACTTACTGATTGATGAACTGATTAGTCTGGATAGATAATAGTTGATTGAGTGGTCAACTGAGTGACTCATTAAGTACTCCACTAGACTGATTGACCATTTGACAGATTGACTAAGAGACCTATTTACCAACTGCTTGGTTGATTGACAGATATATTTACTGACTGGCTCATCAAGTTATTGACTAATTCAATGACAGGCTCACTGACAAATGGATTGGCTGATTTAACTGATTAAGTGAGTATTGCTGGTATATCTCGTACAAAGGAATCAGATGTTTTATTGAAATTCATTCATTCATCAATTGGATGATGAATAGGTCGGTTTTATGGTTCATTGAATGTGCTATTGACTTACTGCATCACTCGTTTGTGGTACAATTATGATACTATATTCTGTGACTGGTTGATAAGTTGATTGATAACCTCAGGATACCCTGTTTGAGGCATTTAAAAGCAGTTTTCTATTGAAATTCAATTATTTTCTATAATCCATCATAAACTACTGTTTCTGCAATTTGGTCACAATCCCCCACAGTGCATTTGTCTAGCTTGTTTTCTTTTATTATTTAACTAGGCAATTACTAAATTACAATATTTGAGTATTGATTTGTCAATTCTTTTGATAATGCTGCACAAGGAGGTCCCCACTGTGAGAAAGATATTGCACCAGTAAACATGTTAAAAGTATATTATATATTAGATAGTAGATTAATTCCAAGGCATTTTTGTGCAGTTATTTCTGTACCTATTTGCTTTCCAGTTAACAACCTTGTCCTTGTGGCCCTCATGTCTAGCTATAATGCACACTAAAGGAAAAGCTGCCCTATATATTGAGTCTGCCTTCCTTCTCCTTCACTGCTATTCACTGTATACATTTTTTTGGTCTCCGGACTTTCATGAATTGCGGCGTGGCCACAATGACTGTCTGTGTTTTACAGAAGTTGTGGTGTGGACACAACTTCTGTCTGTCTTTTATAGAAGATTAGCGGTGATGGACTATATTAGTACTGGGATGGGTTACTGCTTCAGTGCACTTCCCGTGTCTCTGATGGCTTTGTGCTTGCGCTAGTACACCAAAACCCCTTTCAGCCTTATTGATTAGGGATGTGGGACCTTTTCAAGACATTTTAAAAGAAACGGTCACAAACGCAAAACATGTTCAAAGCTGTGTTGAATGCACATTATCCAAATATGAATCTTGACATGAAAGACATGATGTGGCCCATATCACAATGATTCAAATCTGAAAGCACTAAAGCCTCTTTGTACATTGTGCCCCTAGCCTGGAAAGGTGTTTTCAAGGTATTAAATATGATCTCAAGTCAAAGCTCCCATTCCCCCCACAGTATATCTGTTTAATTCTGCTAGTATGCTTGTGCTGATTTAAGACATACGCCAAATTACTGCACCAGGTATTATAATTGTTTATCAATAATAACAAACAGTGTGTCATTTATTCGCTTTTATTTACCCAACAGTGTATTTGTTTATTTTATACTAGTGCTGATTTAGGGCACATGCCAAAATATCTCAATCAGTTGTCATTTTATCAATAATGACAAACCAGTGTATCAGTAAAAAAGTTACAATTTCAATCTTTCATTTATTCTGTTTGTATACTTTGTGCCAAGTTATGGTATACGTCAAATATCAGGTATTATTCATCTTACCACCAACGGCCCATCCAGTTTTGCTGGGGCTGGACCAAATGGGTTGGCTGCTGAATCTTGTCCTAACTGTCTGCAAATACGGGTCATGACAGAGCCGAGTTCCTATAAGGGACAAAACATTGCATTCAAAATAATATTGCATAAATGTAGTGAAATATAGTATTATATAATAAAAAAATATTGGAAAAATGATTCACAAAAGCAAAAATATGTTGAAAAGCGGACTGATTTGAATTGCTATGCACCAAAATGTAAAATCTTCTACAGGTGTACATGAAACGGAACCACACTAAAATGTAGACTTTGATGATTTAAATGCAACATTTTACAAATTTATTCACAATGTATTGACAAAATATAACACAAGCACACATGATTAAGCCTTTTTGTGGAAATGTTTTACACTTTTGTTGTGAAATGTGTGGCTTTGTGGGAACCAGCTGTTGGACATCTCTAACTGGATTCTGTTTCTTTTTGTATGGATCAAATAGAAACCCAATATCTGGTGTGTTGTCTTTACCACTGCACAAAACTCTACGGTAAGATTTACATAAAGCATCCCTGTCTTCCTACATTTGGTAACACGTCTTGACAGGCTGCCCTTGTACCAAATCGACTGTTAAAATCTGTGGGCTTGAACCCATGAACAGATCAGTGGAAATCAACTTATCCAAACTCAAAGTTGTTGTGAACTCATTTCAATGCTTCAATTTTGCTTCCACTATGACAAGCAGGTTGATTGTTTTTACAACATAACTGTTGTCACAGTACTGGAAATATTCCATGGACATTCATCTTAACTACTTTAGCTAGTCAGTTTGGATACTGAAAATTAATTCCAAGGCAGATTGAGCTTCAAGTAGACTTGCATGTTGGACATTTATAGATGAATATTCAAATTTTCTGAAATATTAATTTGATGCCCAAGTTAAACCAATTACAATTTTGAATTTGAATATTACTATCTTCATGTAAAAGCTGCTGAGTTTGGATTTTTGGAGTAAAAAGAACTATATACATAGAGTTTTTCCCCAAACATTTGTTTCAGTTGGTTAAGCTAGTCTGTTTATATACAGAAAATAAAACTCCTACTGAAATTAAGCCTTTGATAAAGTTGAATAGGGATTATTTAAGGTTTAATATTAAATTACTCAAAAAATACCCCAAAAGTGAATGTGTTCCACAGTAAAATTAACAAAATTTGCATTTTTAGACAAGTATTCAATAAATAAATAAATCTGTATGTGGATGACACTGACAATATACTCACAGGTTGGTGACTTTCAAAGTCCATGCGTGATCTGTAGTCCACAATGTCACCCATGTACCTGATCAGTACTCTCCAAACTCGTACAACATCCTGTTAAAAATAGTTCAAAAGGTCAAAGTTCAGGTTTACATCCACCTTCAACAGCTAGGGTCTTGTTATGACACTCACTGTCACTGAGTAAATCCTACATTGTCATTGTATTTGAACCAAGGAAGAACAACATGAGAGAAAATGTCTAACTATTTATTATAAATCATGGGCCAAATTTGAACAAAATTGGGTGACATATATGCCAGGACATATTTTTGGTATTTCTGATGCCATGCACGTACTATGTATACTTAGCATCGACAACTTTGATCAAGCAGTGCCAATTTTTGGTTAATATTTCTGAAGCTGTGCAACTTACATATGTGTTATATTCATCATTAGAAAGGTCTTTTGATGGAGCCTCTGCTTATTATTTGTTGTAATGAAATCCATTTAGAAATGGCACCGAAATCTCTCAAGTTAAAATTGAAGTTTTTATATCCACTGGTGTGTCAGACTTTTCCGCAATGTTTCTCTAAATATGGACTTATTTAATGTATAATTCATACCAAACGGTAGATAATAAATTAAAGTAAACAACTCTAATTAGACATATACAATGAAAATACATCACTCATTGAAGATGAAGAATAAACAATTTATGCTTTTAAGAAATAAATGTGGACAAGGTTTTCAAGGTGGGGGTCACTATATCAAAGTCAAAGGTCAAATCATGGTCAAACGATGACACTGCACATGAGTGTAAACAATAAACATTATAACATGAAAAGGTGTTAAGCTTAATTATAATTCTAACAGGTATTTTTACAGCACTTAGTCTCCATCTAAAGACAAACTCTTGGAGCACCATACAGAAAAAGTAGAAAACTACTATGATCATCATGGTGGAGAAAGAAAGGTACAGTTTCAGAATGAAGAACAGGGTTCCCACAGACTTTTCATAACTGGATTCAAGGTCTTTTCAAGGATTTTCAAGGTCAACAACAACAATTCTCAAGGATATATTTTAAGGCACAGCCTCCTTTACCTCCCCTTCTAGCCCTCCATTCCTCCCACAAAATTCTTTTTTGTCGATAATGCAGATGCAGAAGGTGGCCATAAACAAATTCATGGACTTTTCAAGGATTTTATTCAACTTTGGCCAAATTCAAGGACTTTCAAGGCCTTGAAAATGAAGCTATTTTTTCAAGGATTTTCAAGGATGTGGGAACCCTGAAGAAATATATCATATATTGATAATTCCTCATATACAGTGTACAAGGCAACAAATATGGCAGCTAGTATCATACCATTGTTTGTACATCAAACTAGATTATCAATTACAAAGCCAAGTTTTGTACTTACATCTTTTTCCTTTTCTGGAGTGTACACTAAAAGCGGCCTTTTGATCTCTTTCTGGACAAAACTTCTTGGGGTTCCCTCAACAAAATTCTCCTTTGCAAATTCTTCGAAGCTCTGCTGTTTGGTCACGTAGGTGGCGCCGCTAGGCCACTGTGGTTTTTGTCCATTTGAAACTGGAATCGCCGGCGCTTTTCTTTTCTTTTTGGATCTGTTCATTCTTTTGGCTGTTGAAACTTCCTGTCAAATCTAATATTTTTTTGTTTCAACCTTGCCGGTAATAATATTATTATAATTATTGTTCTATTACATTATAATAGATTGTAGCCTGGAAAGAAAAAAAATAATTAATTCCACTAGGAGGTAATGTTTTGGGTGTGTTTGTTTGTTTGCACTACGAAAGTAATAAATGGATTTTTTCTGAATTTTGAATTTTTTTATGTGGGCACGGCTTGACGAAAGTAAGAAATAATTTTGGGAAAGATTTGTATAAGACTAGATGTGGTTACCTCGACATCCACTTTAGCTGTATGTGGAGCCATGGCACAATCCCATATAAAACTGGAGATTTCCACTAAAAGACTTTACTGTTGAATTAAACTAGATCAGTGACTCAATTTGACCTTATGTATGGTCATCTGTGGAGTTTTCGTGTCTGTGGAGTTTTCATACTACAGCTATTTCTTCTAGTTACCATAGGTTTATGATCAAATACTGTGGTATATTATTGCATTTTGATGACAAATGCGATTTTAAGCTGTTTTGAACCTTGAATTTTATTGAGACTCAAAATAAATGCTATGTGAAATTTCTAGCAAAATATTTATTGTTTTTCAAGTTTTAGAGACTATATCTCAGTTAACTGGCAAAAACAGATACATAAATAGAACAAGTGTTACACATTGATTATTTTCTAGCATAATTAATGTTTTTACATGTCTTCCAAGGGTTTTTATGTTTTCAACAATAATAAAGCACCTTTTGTTGAGACCAAGATCATGTAGCATGAAAACTCCACTGTAAATACTTTGAATGACATTCCACAGATATAATCTTATTGATGTTAATATCAAGTGTTAAAGATGAAAATATTCATTCTTAACAAATATATTTGTTTAAATCCAGCTATTTTATACATTTTAGGTATCAAAAATCAAAGTACTTAAATTGTAAAACCATCAGAAATCATGATTAATTATTTGCTAACACGAAAACCCCATGGATCACCATATATGCAATTGAAATCAGTTGATTTGGATGTAAGGATATGATCTATATGTCACGGTAGAAAGTCCAATCTGGTAGAATTTCAAAATCTACCGGTAGAAAGTCCAATTGGAATTTCTACTGTTAGAAAGTCCAATCAAGGAGCTTTGGGTATTGCCCTGTGGTCCAAAATCTAATTAACTTGGAATAATAAAAAAACCTGCACCAAATCTGGATGAGGAGAGAGCACTGCAAGCTTTACAGGCTGAGACCAACAACTGGGTAGTTGTGACAAAAAATGCAGGGTCTTAATAGGTCAACTAAATGCCATGTAGAAAGTTACTGCTGCAAAATTTAATTTGCCAGAAATGTACTTCCCTTGAAAAATGGTGATGGAATTTGATGTTGATTGTAAAATTCTTGAAATACACTGAAAATTTCAGTTTCTCTCATGTCTATATCAAATCTGTGTTACAGTCAAATATTTTTACAAATTTTACAAAACAACATTATTAATATTTTGGAAAAAAAATGTCAACAAAAATGTTGAAAATGGGTAAACACCATTTATTTTCACTCAGTTATATTTGTATGTTGAATGGGAATATGGAAAATAGTTGTCAAAATGCTTGGTTGAATGTATTTGTAGGTATTTAATTTGTATTTGAAACAAACCTCCAGTTTTATATGAGGTAACAGCTCTACACTCAAACAAAGTACAGCCAAGGTACCCACGTCTACTTTAAGACATGATACAGTTTCTCAATTGGCTTACAATGTGTCTTAAATGTTATTAACACTTGCAATTTTTTTACAGTTATATAACTTTGTGAAGTTATTAAAATAAGAAAATCTCACTAGATTTTGAATAACAGAAAAAAAAATCTCAAACTATTATTGGGAAAGATAAAGGTTAAACCAAAACTCAAGAGGAAAAAAAATATATATGTACATTTACATTTCAGACAAAAATCTTTAAAAATCTAAACATATTTTGTGAAACTCTCAACTGGTTTATGACTTACCTATGCAAACTGCATTTGTTTCAGATAAAATACATTTCCGTATTTACAATATCACACTTCAATAAAAATCCATTTACATTACTATATAACAAAACTATATCTTATACTTAATTTGAATAAGAAAAAACACTTAAATCCACAGCTAGGCTGTAATATATACTTCAAAATTAATCCATTGCATATACTGTTATTACAAGCAAATAAACAAAACAAGAACTACTCACGATTCATAACATTTTAATATTCCTTTGACCATATATGGACGTCTGATCTGTATGAGGTATCATAAATATACTTCAGACAAGTTTTAGTCGTTCCGGGTCACAAATCGTCTAATATGTAAGTTTTATTGATCCATCCCTGAACCGAATGGGTTTCTCAATGTTTAAGGCTATACTAGCATTTCCATCAGGCGCATGTATATGTCTTTCATAATGTCTGCTCGTTTTAAGTGTTATTTTTTTGAGATTTTTTTTGTTAAAATAACCGTTGGCACAAGCGCAATTTATAAATAAATTTACCCTCAAAAATCAAATCAGTTAATGGTTTACATTGCTTTAACATGTGATAACAACTTTGTTCTTGAAATCAGAGAAATTGGCATAAAACTCGAACCTGATCTCAAGCAGGTTGTTTGGAATCTGTTTTGTCCAAAGTTGACCTATGTGCCAAGTAATGACTGGGAGCCATAAAAAACTTTCAATATAAGTTACATATAAAGTACTTTATTTCTACTGCCTTTTGCACCCTCATCATATATGTTTTGTATACCCCCATTGATCCTCCTGTGGGACTTTGAATCGGGCTAAAATATCTTTATACCCAATAAAAGGAAGATCCACGGGTTCAAGGTCATGGGTTTTTACATCCTGTTCAACAGCCTGGGACCAGGGGTCGATTTCACAAAAGGACTTAGCCCAGACTTAGGCTTAAATTGAAGACTTTTGTCTTAAAATGAGACTAAGTCTGTGATCTAAGACTTGGAGGATTTCACAGAGCTGCTAAGTCAAGGTTTTAGCTAAGTCTACCCAAGAGTGGGCTTAACTTTTGTAAACAAAGGCTTAAATATGGCCGCCATATATTTTTCTCACTTCAAAATTTGAAATGCTTGAAAATAAAGAATAAATATATAGAACACCTCCCTAAATTATTCTTTGGACATGTCTGTGTGATTAGAAGGTTTCCCATTTTAAAATACAGCATTTTTTCAAAGATAAAACAGTAGCGTAGGAAGCGTATGAAAAGTGGGGGGGCCAAAGTTAAACTCAGCTGTTGTGTTAACTTATGACACTGGTTGAAATGATACCATTCTCAAGGAGTCAAGGGGATGTTAAGTTAAAATGTAAATATATTTGTAATGGGGGGGGGGGTGGTTTGAGTCCTAATTGTATCCCCGGACGAAAGTTGGGGATACTTAGGATTCAGTACGGTCACGCCGCCGCCGCCACCGCCGCCACAGAGATTTCCTTTTGGATGTGATAACTTAAAAAATATTTTAGTTAGAACTTTCAAATTTGGTATGTAGGTATATATGGACAATGCCACGAACGCTATTGTTTTGTGACCTTGACCTTCAATCTCACGGTCACTGGTGGCCACTTAAAGGTCAGATTTTGGCCGTTTTTTCACATTTTGGCCCAGTTCTCCTATACAGAAACTTAGATCATCCTATGGCTGGTATATATAATACATATATATGTCCTCTGTAAGCATGCAGAAATTTGACCTTGAAGCTCTTCATTGAAGGTCATCCACTGACCGCCAAAGTACCTGACCGAGGGTCATTTTTGGCCCTCTATTCGTTTGTTTGTTTGTGAACAAGATAACTCAAAAACTGACAGACGGATTTTGATAAAATTTTCAGGATATGTCCAAAATGGTAAAAGGAAGATATGATTACATTTTGGGAGTGATCCGGATCACTGTCTGGATCTTCTGCATCCATGAAATTTAATTTTTAAAGACAGATAACTCAAAAACTTATGGGTGCTTTTTCATGAAATTTTCAGGAAATGTACTTATTGGGACGAGGAACAAGTGATTAGATTTTGGGAGTGATCTGGATCATCTGGATCCAGACTGCCAGATGTGTTTGTGTACAATGTAGCTCAAAAACTTACGGATGGATTTTGATGAAATTTTCAGGATATGTCTGAAAAGGATGAAATGGCTGAATTTTGGAAGTGATCCGGACCACTATATGGATCTTCTGGATCCATGAAATGTAATAAGACAGATACCTCAGAAAGTTATGGATGAATTGCGATGACATTTTCAGCAAATGACCTAAATGGTACAAGGAACAAGTGATTATATTTTTGGAGTGATCTGGATCACTGTCTGGATCATCTGGATCCAGGCTGCAACATAATTTTAGGATGAATTTTGATGATATTTTTAGGATATGTTACAAATGGTAAAAGGAAGAAGTGGTAAAAGGAAGAAATGATTCAATTTTGCGAGTGATCTGGACCACTATCTGGATCTTCTGGATCCATGAAATATAATTTTTAAAGACAAATAGCTCAAAAAGTCGTGGGTGGATTTTGATGAAATTTTCAGGAAATGTACTAAATGGGACAAGGAACAAGTGATTAGATTTTGGGAGTGATCTGGATCATCTGGATCCAGGCTGCCAGATGTGTTTGTGTACAGTGTAGCTCAAAAACTTATGGACGGATTTTGATGAAATTTTCAGGATATGTCTGAAAAGGTAAAAGGATGAAATGATTGAATTTTGGAAGTGATCCGGATTACTATATGGATCTTCTGGATCCATGAAATGTAATTTTTAAAGACAGGTACCTCAGAAAGTTATGGCTGGATTGTGATGACATTTTCAGCAAATGGCCTAAATGGTGCGAGGAACAAGTGATTACATTTTGGGAGTGATCTGGATCATCTGGATCCAGGCTGCCAGATGTGTTTGTGTACAGTGTAGCTCAAAAACTTATGGATGGATTTTGATGAAATTTTCAGGATATGTCTGAAAAGGTAAAAGGATGAAATGATTGAATTTTGGAAGTGATCCGGACCACTATCTGGATCTTTTGGATCCATGAATGTAAATACATAGACAAATAACTCCAAAAGTCATGAATGGATTTTTATGAAATTTTCAGGAAATATCTTAAATGGGACAAAGAACAAGTGATTAGTTTTTGGGAGTAATCTGGATCTCTGTCTGAATCATGTGGATCCAGGCTGCCAGGTGTGTTTGTGTACAAGATAATTCAAAAACTTATGGACGGATTTTGATAACTTTTTAGAATATGTCTGAAAAAGTAAAAGGATGAAATGATTGAATTTTTGGAAGTGATTCGGATCACTATAAGGATCTTCTGGATCCATGAAATGTAAGATTTAAAGTGAAACAACTAGTGATTAGCTTTTGGAAGTAATCTGGTACTATGGAGAATCCTAACCTGGTACTCCAGGAAACTGGCTAAAGCCCGACACATTCACACCTTAACTGTGTCCCGTCTGGGGATACACTGTGTCGAGACGCAATCTCTAGTTTATTTATTTGGGGTTTTACGTCTCTTTCAACACTGTACAGGTCATATCACGACGGGTAGTTGGAAGGGCAGAGGAAACCAGTACATGTAGTTCGCTAGGGTTGTGTACTGTAAACTGCCGACCAACGGCAAGCAACTACCAGCTTTCCCACTTAAGGGCATGACGGGGATCGAACCCCGGCCTCAGAGGCGGGAGGCGAGAGTGTTACCACTCTGCCACCGTGGCTCCTTTAGTATGTTGAAGTAACATAGGAACACCATAGATGACAATTCTTAAGTACATTTTTGTGGAAGAAAGGTAAAGTTGGCATACACTGCAAAATAATTTGAAAAATTTGTCTTGGGGGTAATGAATTTGAATCCCACATGTGGGGATGCTGAGGGCCTATCCCTGTATGATTCTGGCTATTGAATGGGACGTAAAACCCTATACTTTAACCTTTGTTGTATCACAAACTTACTGTATATTTATGGGAATAAAGTGCTTTAAAAATAATTTGTCAACTGAGGTTTTAAGTCGAGCATTAATAGTGTCAGTGGGTTATTGGGTTAAAACATATTAGGTGGCTTGGACATTGAAATGCAATTAATGTGATTGGGCTACAGAATGACTGGTTTTGGCATCCCATGAAAACAACCACTAGGCATAACATACCCAAACTCACTGCATCATGACGTAGAACTGAATAACAAGCAATACGTTCTTGCTCAAAGCCTTGGAAAGAAACAAGAATAAAGTTGTATATAAATGCATTTATATTTTGATGACCTATATTTTGGCCTTTCAATGTTTCCTGTGTTACCCATATACAAAATTTAAAAGTTCTAAGTAAAATATTTTCTAAGTTGTTACATGCCAAAACAAATCTATGTGGCAGTGACGGTGGCATGATTGGGCTTTATGGATCATATTTTTGTTTCCATCATTATAATATTTAAAAATCCAGTTACAGTAATCTCCCAGAAATTGACACTACATGTAACCAAGGTATGCACACCTCTGTTTGGTTGTAGATAATCCCCTCACCCATCATTAACATCCCTTCAAAAAAACTCTCTCATGTAATTAAAATACCATTAACAACTTTCATTAAATGTATCCCTCTTTACAAAAGAAAATGTAGGTAGGAAACTGCTCAGGATACAAACCAAAAGCACTGTAGTTGAAGTATAGTGCTGTCTGACAGGCCTTTCTGTCAAAACTTAATATTTTTAAATATTATATATACTACATTTGGGACATTAACACACTGTCAACACCACATGCTCTTATGGCTCAGTTACCTACTACACACTGCAATGGTTCAGTTACCTACTACACACTGCAATGACATCTTAAAGTCCCTAGCAATGTTGTGACATAAATTTAGCAACATATTTAAAACATACAGTGGCTACATCAGTATCTCATTGCACTTTAAATTACATGGGACATTTTCTTAATATTATATTTTAGGGTTATAATTTTCATAAAGTTAAGTTGTGTTGGATAAATCTGGTTAAAATAGTTTAAATAGTTAATCTCAAAATATATTTAACCTTGATAAACTGTGAATTTCTTGAAAAAGTTTCTAAAATTTAGTAGATATCATGGGTTTCCAATGTCAAAAAGTGGGGGGCCAAAAGACATGTTGGCCCCCCCACATTTAAAAGTGGGGGGGCCATGGCCCCCCCAGCCCCCCCGCTTCCTACGCTACTGTAAAATGAGCTAAACAAGGGATATATGTTACACTAAAATATTTTGAGCAGAAATAAAGGGTCACATGACATAGAAAACCACTGTGGTTATATGATAAGCTTGAACTTCACTAAGTCACCCTTTGTGAAATCCATTTAAGTCCAGGACTTAGCAAAGACAAAAAACTCAGATTTAAGTCCCTGACTTAGCCTAAGTCTGAGACCCTTTGTGAAACCGGCCCCAGATTCACAAAAGGTCTCAAGTCTTTAGCCAAAACTCAGCTGAGATTTCGCTCAAATCTGATATTTTAGTCTTAGCTGAGATTCTGCTCAAGTTGAGATTCATAAAAGGGATCTTAGCTCAGACCATGTTTTGAGTCTGGACCAATTAAAATTGATGTACCACTCTGTTGAGGTCAGTGTGAAGTATACACATTTATATTTACATCTGTACCTTCATCCATTAAAGATGCATTCTTTGGCAACGTCCTGAGGTGTTGTTTTCTGCTTGCTACACAGTTATTTCCATTTTAAATACTAGTTTTTGGGGCCACGGTGGCAGAGTGGTAACACTCTCGTCTCTTACCTCTGAGGCCACAGTTTGGTTCCCGGCACGGCCTTAAAGTGGAAAAGCTGGTACTTGCTTGCTGTTGGTCGGCAGTTTACAGTACAGAATCCTGATGAACTGTATGTACTGGTTTCCTCTGCCCTTCCAACTACCCATCGTGATATGACCTGTACAGTGTTGAAAGCGACGTAAAACCCCAAATAAATAAATAAATGCTTGTTTTATGAGAAATAAACTTGTATGTGCCAGTAGCGAATACACTGAAGAATGCAACATTGACCTGTCATGCGTCAGAAAGCCTAGTCATGATATATTTTGATTAAGTTGTTTATATAAATTTAATAAAACCAATATTGTATTTTTAGTGATAATAGAAGATCAACAACCCTGTAACTGATCATTGCACATATTTTATTCAACACATATTTTATGTAATTATTATGCGACATCATTACAGTGTGCAATAACTGAGTTGACTTGAAATACATGATATCTCTTTTTTCTACGTTATTGCAGGTGTAACAATGGACGCCAATTGTCCAAAATGGTGGCCTATACCTGACCCTAATTATTTGCAGAGTAAAGCGGTCAAGGTTACCAGACAACTAGAAATAAGCGAGTTCACAGTTTCGAAGTGCGCATGCGGTAACAGGTTGTATCGTTTCCGGGTCAAAGTTCGAGAGGTGTAGGAAGTAACTTGGAAGAGTAGAAAGCAGTTTTATAATTTTCTTTAATGTAAAGAAAGTACTGATTGTTTGAAAAGCATTTTGATACAAAACGTTGTATGATATACTAATTCAATACAATCTACATCATTTTCTTTATGTCATTGTCCAAAAGGAAACTTTTGAGCATGTATAACCAATTATCGCTCAGTGCATATAAGGATGCTTGTACTCTTTTTGTGGCGGGGTGTTGTAAAATCTTAAATAACTTTGGCATTTCTGGACGGATTTTCATGAAATAAAGAGCAGAAGAAAGGTTATATTGGTGGCTTTCCAAAGATGTAAGTTTAATGGATGTAGGTTGAACGACTGATTTTTGAGAATTTTTTGAAAAGCGAAAATGTCATATTTTAATACATTTTTTGGAAATACCAGGGCCATTAAATCCTGAATAACTGGCATTTTCCAACAGATATATTTTATTACACTAAGACCACCTGAAAGTCAGAATCGTAGCTTTTCACTAATTTAAGGCCATTTATGTCTGAGCATTTTCCTGATTTTTTAGAATTTTGTAAATATGCAAAAAGTATATGATCGTAGTACTGTTGTTATTATTAGTTGCAAGCTCTGAGTGCTCTTATTTACCCAGATACGATTTCACTGTTGGACTGATGTATGTTAGTTATTGGTCTATAGCTAGCAGTTTTTACTACCCTTCAATTTAGATTTATTTTTTTGGTTTTATGTCACATTTAACAGCTAGGGTCATATTGTGACGGGTACTTTATGGGTGGAGGAACCAGTACATACTAGTTGGTCAATATTCTGCACTGTAAACTGCCGGGCATCAGCAAGTAACTACCAACTTTCTAACATGAAGCACCCGGGCCGAGATTCGAACCAGCGACCTCAGAGGTTGAGTGCTTTTGTTCATCTAACCTTTGACTCTTGCCTCAAGGTCAGATAGGATCGACTAATCAAAAAATCATGCCATGTATCTCCCACAGTTTTGTTTATTAGTCTCATCATAGCCACCAGCTGAAGTTATGTAATCATTGGGGTTTGTCCGCCTGTTAGTGAACAGCGTAACTGAAAAAGTTGTGAATGGATTTTTCTTCAAGTTTTCAGAGTTTCCAAAATGCTTGAGTAAGTGATTAAATTTTGGAAGTGTCAATGCCACCGCCACCATTGTTAGCGTCGCCTTAAATTTGAAAAATGAGCTTTTTATCCCATAACTCACACTTTGGCTCATTTTGGTCTACCATACCTGGTGTATATGCCACAGTATCAAATAAATATGTAATCTGACTTTATGGTTACCTTAAGTGTTCCAATTTCATCAAGTTTTGGGCACCTTAAAGTCACATAATTTTTTGTTTTCATAATTTCTGTAGTAAACTTGACATGCAGGTCAGCCTGAAGGAACATTTCTGTTATCTTCTGCCATTTAATTCCTTTTGGTATTTCCTTGCATTTCATTAGTATACGTCAAATTTAGAATTGCAGGGGACACAGTGGTACAGTGGTAACATACTCACTGCCCACTCCCGAGGTCTGCCATTCAAACCCCAGACCCTATGTGGGGAAATTGGTTGTTGCTGACCACTGGTCAGCAGCTTACGGTACAGAATCTTGACCAACTGTATGTGCTTGTTTCCTTTGACCACAAAATCACTTGTCATGATATGACCTATACAGTGTTGAAACTTGAAAGCAATGTTTAAAAACCAAATAAGTAATATGGAATTGCATAATTGTTTTGACATTGGACCATCCACCTCCACTATGCTTGTTGGGTTTACTTTAGGTTTGTATGGAGCTGCTTCATGTAGGGGATGAAAAGTCTTTTCTTTGATTTCATATTATTAGTTTATTCATATTCACACTCCATTTGTGTTGTTTATTTCAATAGTTCTTTACATTAATATTCTTTTTTTTAATTTTTATTAAATACATTAATATTCTTAAGAGCACATGTACTTCAACACATAAAATATTACTTAATCTAATACAGAGCAAATGGTTTTGCAAATTATAAGTATACATTTGAAGACAACTCTTATCAAACATATTTAAAAAGTTGAAATAATTTCTAAAGCCAATTTCATTTGATTGCATATAATGCTTTACCATTATCAGGTCATAGTAATGGAGTTAATCAGTCAATCAGCATTGAAATAAAAATATCGATTCTGTGGACAGCAAAGTTATTCTGGATGACTTTAGGATAAGGCACCATTGTGTAGGTATCTGGCATCTTCATTTGCATCTTTGTTCTTCATCCTATGCCTCATTATTTACCTGAAAATAAAAAAAATGTACAGGTTTAAGATAGCTGTTACATATTCAGCTGTGGCGAAGGCGGACTAAAAACATGGGGAGAAACAATTAAGTCCTTTGGTGAAAGATTTCAAGTGACAATTAGAGTAGTGTAGTTTAAGGCTTGTATCAGATTATTTCTTTCACAAACAGCCAGGAATAATGTTAAAGTGATAACAAAAATATAAAATAAATATTTTCACCCATTCCTTCAAAGGTAGAAATGACTTACAGTAGTGGATGTATATTTCCATCTTATGTTAAAGCAATTTATATGTGTTAAATGAAAAAAGCAAGGAGTAATCCTTCCGAAATTATATACAGATATAACTATTGTTATATCAAGTAGAGTACAAGTACAGTTGTAAAGCAAGTGCATTAGTTTATTTGATAATTGATTTATGTATATATTATTTTTTGCACTGTAATCCGGCCTTTTCCCTTTCTGTTGTAGATTTGTCAATCATAACTCTAAAAAATTGAAATCAACTCGTAACTTATTTTAAATGTGTTCAACAATTATGTATCTCATGAATATTTATGTTTTAATGAGGTAACATATAATCAGACCAGCTTTCTAAATTGTCTGCATACAGTTTTTTGTGTTACCAATATTCTTTAAGGCTGTGAAAGGTAATATAATAGATAAACAGATTAAAGAGGGATTCATTCTCTTGTATGGTTTATTAAATTAATAATATATTATTAAATGTAATTTTAAATTAAAATATTAACCACAGTGTATTTGCGTGTATTGCCAGTATTCCATTTTTGGTGGGATTTTAAAATATTTTTGCAGAGAATTTCAACAAAATATTAAGCAGTTGTACCACCCTCATTTATGGCAGTATTTTACTTTTTGTTTCATCTAAATCCACCCACTAACAGCGGAGCAATTGCAGTTGCAAATATGTGCATTTTAAAGGCTGTCAAGCTTCAAAAATCTCCAATTTTCGCCCATCTTAGAAGAGTGAAAATAGTATTTCAAAATATTTTTTCTTAACATAAAAGGCATATTTTGTAAATCTATATGTGCAGTTTTATGTCCACTTACAATTCTAATGAAATATGTCCCTTAATACACCAGTTTACGGTTTCGATCTGCGCATGTGCAATGGTAGTTCCTGTCTTCCGCTTTTCTTCCTGGGAGAGTAAACAAACGTTTCAGGATAAAGACATTCACGTTACAGAATTTTATGATTTCTGAATGTTTTCCATATATATTTTTATTAAGCTCTCATCAAAAGTTTGTTCTGAATTTGTATGTGGTAACTATATGTTTTTGTGGCTTAAGTCATGATATTTAGTTTATATTTAAGTAAAATCATCTATTATCGCCCAGTGTATATGCAGTACATATGTCTATGTGGCAGGGGTTATAAAGTGCTGAATAACTTTGGCATTTATCGATCAATTTTGGCCAAATAAAGACCACAAGAAAGTGCATTTTCAAAGCTTTCCAAATATAAAAGGTTAGCAGATATAAGTTCAACGACTGATTTTTGAGTAATTTTTTTTAAAAAGCTTAAATGTCAGATTTCAACATATATAAATTGCTTTAACATAAGATGGAAACATGCATCCACTACTGTAAATCGACTATGCCTTTGCAGGTATGCATGAAAAACAATTTTTTTAAATATTTTTTTGAGATGCAGAACTATTTTTTTGGGGAAATTGTTTATCTATTCTTATAAAAAAATTAAGTGTTACCTCAGACTGAGAGGCCTGGGTTTGATTCCCAGTGATGTGTAAATCAAGACATCATAGCTTAGTGATAGAGCACTCAGTCTGGGTGTAAATATTAAGTTAAATCTACACTGACTTTAGACCTTGCCATATTAATTATACAGCTGTATTTTCTTACATTTTTACATCATGATTACCGTAAATTTCCAAAATAACACCCAGGTTCAAATAAACGCCTGGTTCAAATTAACGCCTGGTACCAAGCACACTGTTTACAATATATAACACTGTTTTTTGTATTTCAAAAGAACGCCTGGTTCAATTTAACGCCTGGTCTGATACCATTTGAAAATAATTAACGCCCGGGCCATATTTTGAAAAAATACGGTATGCACATAACATAGATACAAGACAATACATGAAGCTGTACAATGTATTCAAGTGTAAGTGTCAATAGAAATAGCACAGTTAAGTAAAACTACATAAAAGATTTTAAAGGTCAAGGTCACTGCAGCATGGTGAAAGGTCAAATCAAAGTCCTACCAAGATGTTGTACAACTGCACTCCCTAACTAATAGGTGACAACTTTTGTATTGTCAATTTATAATAAAAATATTGTTTGTATGTCTAAAATTGATAAATAATGCATTAGACACACACTTATGAATAAATTTTTACTAAGTTTCCCAAAATCCTTTATTATTGCTCACTGCCATCTTGAACCAAAACCACTGATGGCCCACTGGTGGCAAATTCTACAGACATGAAGATTAGTTGGAAAGCCACCGTTGGTCCAATGGTGGCAAACTGCTAATTATACAACCAAAAGCCACCGGCAAGCCAAAGGTGGCCCAACGGTGGCAAAATCTGCTGACTGTATGCCGGTGAGCCACCGGTAGAATGTTATCTGGGATGTATCTACCCATACTAGTCAAAATACATAACACAGTCCCCAACAAAAAAATACACTCAAACACACAGAACCAAAAAAATACAAGTTCGACAGTACAAAACGCAAAATAATTCACAAAATTTTTAAAGTAAAATCCCTCCAGTCAAGTACTTCAATGAATTTTGGCCCTTATTCCAAAGAATTTATTAAACAGAAAAACTTAGTCAAAAAAATGAAGTAGTAAATAATGTGGTCCAAAAAAAAAAAAATAAATAAATAATACATTTGCCCGCCCCTCCCATAAAAAAGAACTTACTTTAAAATAATTACAGATTTGTGAGTGGTCATGTAATATGTGAAGACCATGGGTTTGAACCAAATAAATATCATCTCCAAATTTTATCTTGCAACCTTTGTAATATCAAGTTATGATGGATTTTTGTCAAGTGCAACATGTAACTTGGTGCTTTTTAACACACAACACCATGTTGCTCTTTGTGCATCATATTGGTTCTTCTGTCACAGACGTTTTTTGTTTACTCTCCCTAATTAAATATTCAAAATGTCGGAACGGAACCGTAAACTGGTGTATTATTTTCACCAACTTGTTATCCGTAGATTTACTTCCTACACCTCTTGACCTTTGACCTACGCTACGAGATCGACAACGAGAATGAGACCTCTGAAACTGTGAACTCGCTTATCTAGAACTGTATAAAAGCATGTACAGTCGAATAATCCATAGTTCATGCAATCAAGGATGAGATTTTTCATTAAACCAACTAACTTTCTAACTTTTTAGAGGAAAAAATTAAAACCACAAATCTGCAAATGGTTCGCCACATGTAGCAAATATGTGCCATGCGCAAAATAAAATTTTGATTCGCCCAGGCAGATTTAAAATATATATGTTATAGCATCTGCTTTGGAATGCAACTGACGAAATCCTTGTAATTACAGTTTGATGATTTGTAGAATATTGATCGTAGAAAAACACACCCTGGGGGACATTGGTTTATTAATATACATATTATATATAATTAGTATAATATAGACATATATGAGACGGCTAGGTTATTTACATGTATAGTCATAATATAGAGTTCATTTAATAACCATTAAACATACAATTATAACTCATGAATTTATTAACGTTTCAGCCCATTTCATGAATTTACTGAAGTTCATTTGATACAAGATGATGACCGTAATTTATATACAGGGGGGGACGGCCGTACGGACAAAATATTTAAAATATACGTTAGCAACGGTAGAAAAACGTAATTTCTGATGAAAGTATAAGGCTACTTTGGAGAAGAAGTCTTCCTTTGTTTATAAATATACAAATGCACAAGTGACAGTACTATTAAATTTATTTTTTCACACTGAATATACACCAACCAATGAAAAGTAGGTTTCTGTTAAAGGGGACAGTCTAACGGACATAAACAAAGTCACATGATTTGTCTCTAAATATAGACAATAGAGCATGAATTATTTAATATCAGTAAAGTAGAAACCAACTTTACCTTTATTCTGTACTGTAAAACTGCTACCAATTTTCCCACATAAGGTCCGGGGTTTGAACCACTGATCTCATAGGTGGGAGGCAAGTGTGTTACTACTGGAGCACTGTAACCCCATTTTTTCTTTTGAAAATTCAATGAAATTTTTTTATCAAAAATCTAGTTATGCTTTCTCTTAACTCGAACTGCATATGTGATTTTTTGTTACAGATGATATAACTATGATTTTTATTAATATTGTGATATATCAGAGCGAAAAATCCTCACAAAAATCTCACAGTGACACGACTGACGTCAGATTTCCCATGCTACTAACAAGGCATCTCGCCTTCCAGATCACCTAGATCTGTAACTTCACCTGATCAGGAATTTCAATAACAAGGCCTCTTGCCTTTCAGATCCCTAGATCTGAATGCACCTGCCTAGGAATTTCCACAGATTTAATCTCTGAATCACCACCTAGGACAAGAATTTGTAACCGATTCAATCTCTGAATCAAACACTAACAGGAATTAGAACATATTCAATCCCTGAATCTTGCCCCTTCAACAGGATTACAGCAGATTCAATCTCTGAATCTTACACCTGCCGAGGACTATCAGTCACACTCCAAGACATCTCCTGGAATGGGGGATTCCAAAAACAATTCTCCTTGGTGCTTAGCCAGTTAATCAAAGCCCTGCCAAAGTGTTGGTATCTTATCTCCAACAGTCTTAATTAGTCAGAGAGGACAGTGAAGCAAGTAGTAAAGTATAATTGGTTATAAATATTTATTTATAAATAAAGAAAAATGACTGCATAAAAGTGGCTGTAATTTAATTTCCAACTATTAATATGCCACACTGGCTATACCTACTGTCAAGGTATCAGCTTAACAGGGATTAGGGGAATCTAATTCATACACTACAAGCTATGTGTGCACTCACAAAATCAGCCTGACCAGGCTGGAATGACTGTTTGGGGAACTATGATCTATAATACAAGTTGCTGTTGCAGTCAAAATATCAGCTTCACAAAGGTTGGGTAGTATATATGGGGAATCTATGCTGTATAATTACAAACTGTATTTGCAATGTTTTATCAGCTTAACATGGATAAAGCAGTGGGGGGGGGGGGGTAAGGCTACAGAGGGACCTATGCTATGTAGGTACATGGCTATGCGGCTTCAGTTGGACAGATTATGGGTTCTACGTACAAGTAAAAGGGGGTGGGGGTTTGGTGGTTTGTGCAGAAATATTGCTGAGGATGAGTTAGCCAGTCACTACAGATGAAACAGGCAGCTCCATCAATGGTGGACAGGCCTCTTCATGGACCAGAATTCAGTTACTGAATTCTTGATGGGTATTCACTACTGAATACAATAATTTGTGGCCACCACTTACAGGGTATTCTCTCCAGATGAGTTATTTTCTGGCTTCTTGTGGCTCTGTTGTCTCACGGCTCTGTTGACTCATGGCATTGTTGTCTCACGGCTTCGCGGCTCTTGTGTCACGGCTTCGCGGCTCTCTTCCCGGTTATCCCCCAATGAGAATTCAATACTTGATTCTCCCCAAATCTCTCCTTGAATCTCTTGCGGCCAATATATAGACATTTCTAGGGGTCACATGATCTGGGACGATACTGAAGGTTGGGCCTGTCATTTCGAGGGTTGATAGCTTTTAAACTTAAAAGCAGCATTCGCATAAATTGTGTTAAATATTATGCAACATTGCCTAAATTAATAGTTTAACATAATATACACACAGATACAAAAAAAATATTACAAAATACACGCATAAATTCAAATACTTTACTTACTCCAATTGTTTTGAAAAGCTTTAACCCCCGGCTGAAGTTTATTGACTTATCGACCGAACTGTCAAAATATTGTTTCCAAGAAGAAATCTCATAGATTTCCTTCTAAATGTGCAAATTACCCTTAATTTAAGTTTAGAATATGCTTAAACAATATAAAATAGGTGAAATACTGAAATGAGATTCAGAAGTTATATGTGTAGTTATATGTTAATTATATCATCCATGAAATAAGCAAATGAGGAAAATAATAATGTGAACGGTAAAGAAATAAAAATGAAGCTAATAGAGAATTTGCTTTTTCTTGTGTTGGGGGCTCAAATAGTGAATATCTTAGGACTGGTGATTATCCATTTTTTAAACTATATATTTATATACAAATAATTATTAAAATATCCAGGGAAACAATCCTCAAGGTATTCATCATTGATCCCCTACTCAGGCTCTGTGTGTCTCTCAACACCCACTCACGCTATGTGCTGGAACTTCTTGATCCCTCTCACAAAGAACTCTGTCAGAATCTACTAAATTCACCATATTATTGACCCCTTCAAATGAACTCTCTCAAACCGCACACTAATATTTCAGAAATGTCGATCCCCCGAACCCTGCTCCACTCACTTCACAGTCCCTCATCAAACTTAATAGTGTCCACCTCTGATATTTTTACACTGTCTAGTGAGTTTTAAAATCACAATTATTTCTTTTTGTAGAAACATCTATTAAACACTTTATTGCTGATCACTCCTTATCATGGCATATACATTATAGAATTCAATAGAAGTGCCAAAGGCAAATTAAGCAGAAGATTTTTGTAGTTGCATGAGACTTTTCAGCCTTCTCCGTAGTATATAATGCGGCAATATTCCAAGTCTAATCATATATCCATGTCATCACTTGTTAAACATTAATGTTGTGTTATGCAATGTTAACATGTTATTGTACAATCGATAGTTACTGATGTATTTTACTAACTATAACATTTCTGTGTGGCCATGGTGGCACAGTGGTAACACACTCACCTTCCACCTCTGACATTAGAGTTCAATCTGTATTATTAATTAAAAATTTATTGGACTATATTGATAATTAATAAGTACTGAAGCTATTAATAAGCTCAGAATATGATATTTTTTCACCACTTTGAAGAAAAAAATATTGTTGGTTCCCACACTCAATCAGACTGTAATAATCCAAGTACACACTCATGTCCTACTAGCTGTTGGGCCATGGGATCCCAATTGAAATCAATGATTTAAGTGCACACTCCAATTTCTATAAAAAGTTGAATCAACGGAAACTATGGAAGCCTGGGGAAACCATAAGGCAGAATGAAAAAGAGATGAGATTACTATATGAGAGATAATCGAAATAAACATCAGTACATGATAGTTTATAAGGCCCAGGAGTCAATTTATTCACTTACACATTGACTTATTTGTATTTTCCTCGGGTTACATTCAGTGCAAGTGAATGGTCTTGAAGTATAATCAGGATCAGTATTCAACACCCTAGCCTCAGGTGCTCCTGTAAACATGGAGTTCTCAGTGCTACATAGGATGGGGGATAGTAATAACCCAAATGACACTGCAGGCCGTAGAGGCCAAAAATTATTTTGCATTTGGGAATTCCCTACCCTACATCCTGCAGGCATTAATATGTTTGTGTGAGCTGTAGTGTTATCTTAATGCACCCCTAACCCAGGTGCCACCTATTTACATTGTTGTACAAGTAGTTTTAATGTACACTAGGCAGAAATGGACAATGGAAATGGAACAAGTAAACAAATAGGTAAGTATTTATGTATATTTATTTCTGACTTACTGCATGAGCTAGAATCCACTGTGTGATGCAAGGACTAATCACAAGGCTTCTGATCACTAGCTGTCACCTCTATGTGGGTCCGACTCCCACAAGTGAGTCACTTGAAGTGACAAATGCTATGGACCTGTCCCAATATGACCCTAGCTGTTGAACAGGACGTAAAATCCTATCCTTGACCTCTAAGTATTTGTGTATTTCTGACTGACTGACCATGGACCCACTGTGTAAAACAATGAGGATCTATGGGTCCACTGTGTACATAAAGGAGGAGTGTCACTGACCAGTTTTTGTATTGTATATGACCAGAATAGTGCCCACTGTGTCACTGAATGAAGCCTAGAGGCCCACTGAATTCCATAGTGAGGATCTATGGGCTCAACGTGCAAGTGAATGAAGCCCACTAAATTCTACAATATTAATATGACAATCTATGGGATCTACGCACTGGCAATAAAAAGCTGAACAGATGCTGTAGAATAGTGATATTTGTATTCACTATTTTAAAGCGAAATATTACTTATGAAAAACTGCATGCTCTTTCAGTCACACTCTGCCCTCCTCATTTCAGTGCTGAACTCCATTTTCAACTTTAAACACAACTCGCGTCTTATTTACCTAATTCTTCTTTGAACCCATAGATTTTATTGTGGTTTAGAAACAAAATAACCTTTTAGCAGACTGTAACTGCGAATATTGTGTACATTATCAAAATCTATGATTTCTTCTCATGAATATTCATGACCTGGATGGACCTTACGGGGAGTGATGTCACGATCATGTGACAAATATATACAGACCTCAGTTGTGTCCGTTACGACTGTCCTGTCCGTACGACCGTCCCCCCCTGTACTGCTCCGCGAGACGTTATCGCCAGTGGCGAGCAGTGAAAACGGCTCCCAAATGAAATCTATTTGGAAGAACAAAGGCCTCAAGGAATATATAGTGTTTATAATAAAACCGAATTGAAATACCACCTCATGTAATACATGTCATTCTGGCGAAATATGTGTAATTAAAAGTAAATCACATAATATCACCCACTTATTTGAAATTTCTGCAAGATATTATCACCATATCAATATTGAGCCATATAAATAAAGTAATCGAGGTAAATACTAACATTTGCAGCCAATAAATTGCTGTGGGATATCTCATATGACCAGTATTACTTACATAATGTGGCAAACATTTATCCTTATGTACAGTGTGATTGATAGGAAGTAGCCTCATAATAAGTAACAGCCTACTCATAACTGCAGTAATAGGGTTAACACTAAAACCGAATCAGATGAAGATGATTGGCAATAATGCAACCTGAGTACTTTAATGCATAGATCACCAATATTTATGGTTATTATCAACAATAGCATAAATACTAATCATTTCTGACCAATTCTACGTAATAAAATGATAAGTTAATACAATTGTGTGAAACACATGAAAGTGTAAGTTGTGTCAGAGATAATTGAAAAAAAGTTTTCTTTGGCACCACACCTCATATTATGCTGTATAATTTACAATTCAGTATAATTCATTGTTTCATAGGGTCCAACTACAAAAAAAAAAAAGCTTTTCTTAACCATTATGCAAAGGTCTATGCAAATAGGAAAATATGTAATGTGTCTCTTGATAAGAACCTCTACATATTTTATGGGACAAAGAAAACACAAATGTTAACATTTTTTAACATTTATTTGAAGACATGTGAACTGCAAGGCTGACAGAAATAAGTGTCTCCAAGGTCTTCAGGCTTCATATTTATACAGATGCAATGGAACCATCGTCCACATGAATCGCATCCAACCCAATCAATCTTTGTATTTTTTCTCAACCTTTTCCCCTTTCCCTTCACAGGAGGCAAATCTTTCATGCATTTGTAGCATATGCTGTCATCCACATCTTGTACTGATGAAACAATTTCCTCTTCGGGAATGTTTGATGTACATGAATTTACATCTGAAATGTATGTGAATTATGACAATGTGGATATGTCATTTTTGTCACACTACACATATGGAAATACTTCATATTTGTAATTGCATACATTAATATTGTGGTTGTAAAGTTGAAATAAAAGAAATATTACAAGCTAAAAATGTTGGTTATTGGTCAGGGTGATAGTGGCACAGGTCAACAAAAGGCTCAGAAACTATGTGAAGAAATACATCAATGTAATGGTTGTGTTTCAAATATGTATTGACATTATATTGCTTCCTTTGGATCTATCTGATAAATATTAATATATGAAACATTAAATATTCTGTGACATAGAAAAGTAAACAGGCCATAACTTATTAAATAAAAATGAAATTACCATTGCCACCAGATGAACTGGTTCCAGGCAAATTTGGGCTTGAGGATTGGCTAACATTACTAGCAACCACCTGCTGCTTTTCCTCCTTTTTCAACTTAAGCTGCAAATCAACAAACATTTCATCCAATAAGCTAGTTTTGAAGCTTGTGTAACTTGTGATGAAATAAACCTTTCAAAGTTTTGCAACAGTCATGAAATATTAAGTAAAGCTAACAAAATGCAAGTATTACTGTCACAATTACATTTAGGCTTGTGTCATTTAATTTCACCACTATGCATAAATGTGATTGTAGGATTACACATATTGTGTGTTATGTATAATAACCTTGGAAGCCTTTGCAATTTTCATTGTCTGCTTTTGCTCCTTCTCCTGTACCTGTTGCAGCATTTCTTCCGAAGTAATCACTCTGGCAGTGCATACGATTCGGCGCCTTTTTGGTTTTGAATCCGTACTACTTTCAGGGATAGCAAAGGCCCTTTCAAGTTCTGGGTTGAGTTTTCTCACTGATGAAAGTGGGTGTGTACTTCGGGAAAGTAATTCAGAATCATCAGGGGAATTGGTGGTAGTGCTAGATGACAGTGGAGTAATTGTGGATGCACCTTCTGCAGTCCCTAAATCAGTTTCAGTTGGAGTTAACCTGTACATGAGCAATTTGGATTTAAAAATGGAAGTGGAGAAGTACCTTTGCAGTTTATTGTAACAAAATACATATTCTCACATTATTAATTTACGTAAATAAAAACATTTCAACCAATACATGAAAGAGTGAAATGTTTCAAATATGAAAGGATACTATAGTGTATATAAATATCTCGAAGACGTCACACTTGGTTCTACACATATTTCCACTTAGGCTGATGTAACATGATACTCCATTTTACAAATGGGGAAATATGAAAGTAAAATGAAATCTTCACAAGACTAAATTCAAAGTGTTTGGTGATGAAATCAGAATCTCGATCCAGTAATCTTTCCCACTTAGTTTTTTTGGCAAAATCATGGAAACAGCTAAAGTGGTGAACAACGTTTGTGCCATCCTGGATGTTGACAATTCAATGCAAAGACATGTGCCTAATCTATGTTGCGCCTGTTAGTACCCTCTTTATGAAGTATGAAGGGTCCAAGTATATTTAAATCATAAACCGGTGGGAAGGTTTCAAATGCCTTGGTAAGCAGTCACCTGGATTACTGTAATTCAATTCTTGTGTCGTATTGTGTAGAAACTCACAAATTAAGTCATGTCACACCCTTCCTACACAAACTTCACTGACTCCTCATTCTTTACAACATATTGTTGAAATAAAAGCTCCTTACTTATGAAGCAGTAATTTTTAAGTAATCTCACATTCAACAATTGAATATGAATGATCTAAAATGAACAAGCACTCAAGGCTGCACAATTTCACAGTAGTTGCTACCACTGAGTTGAATAAGCTCCCTGAACCCACTGGAATTGTGGAAAATATATGTTGTTTGTGGAAACATTTGACAATATAAATCTTTTCACATTGGCCTATCCTCCACCATAGTGTTTGTCCATTATTGGATACAAATATAGTTAATGACCTCCTCTTGGATCTGCACTATCCCTTTTTGGACATCAGAGCCTTAGAGGATGTTACATCAATTTCAGCCCCTTTATAAATGCTTCTTACTTACTTACAGATTACTTCAATTGACTTTTTTCATAAATGATATTAATTTAATGCATATATAACCAAAGGTGTGTGGCTGTAAATGTATATCATTGTGCATCATTTAATTTTGTACTGGGTCTTACTTTGCTTTTTTCACTTTTGTTTGGTCAATAGCTGTTGGGTCGAAGGGGTGTATTCCAGTCCTCCTAAAGGAACTTTGCACAACAGCTGTGGTAGCTCCCCTCTCAATACTGTGCTTCCATGTTATTGGGAAGCAACTCCTGGTGATAACATTCTTGGCTGAACGTAGACCAGCTGTGACGCAAATGCTGTTGAAAGCTTTTTTAATTTGGCCAAAGATACCAACGTCAAGGGGCTGCAATATATGTGTGGTATGGGGTGGAAACCCAAACATCACAATCTGTGAAGCAAACAAATTCATGTGACATATATGACTTAACATATTTCAAGTTAACTGTACAATTTATTTACAATGTTAAAGTGCAGTGCATGACATGCTATTATGTGATTCCACTTTTTTCCTTCTGTTTGTGTGATTTTGCTAAAGTAAGTCCAATAGTTAGTTACACAAATATAATTCCTCCCACAACTGTTACATATGGTTTTTATGTTGTTACCTACCACCAACTGTTAGGTGACACTGTATGTGGTACCTCTTGTCAACATTACAAGTCTTGGTGTCTGCCTTCTTTGACATAAATAAGAAAAAATCATGCATATTTTATACTTTCATACTTTTGATTATGTGGTTTGTTATGTGCAGTTGATATCTGGTAATTTTGCAATTCATTTTGTTTCAACAAGATTATAGTGTGATACATAAATCAATCTAGACTTTGGCATTGGTGTACATTAATTATAAATAATTTTTAAATGTTTTGAGGCAATTTAATTTGTAAGCTTATGTTATGATTTTATATCAGTATTACCTCATTCTCCTTTGCCATTTGAAGAACATCATAGCTGTAATGGCTATCATGGTTGTCCAATAGCAAAATAATTGGACGTTCTCTGCCACAGTTGGGTAAGAATAAATCCTTAAACCAGGACTTGAATAAATCCTTATCCATATATCCTACAAGAAACAATTTATTTTCAAACTGCATCATAATAATTTATTTAAAGCAGTACCATATTAAGTAATAAATTAGTGTTTCTTTTTGGCAGTGTTGTAAAGCAGTTGAATATGTACTAGTAATAGTACATGCAATACAATGTTTAGGTAATATATTTTAAAAGTTTCTGGAAATGGTCAGGAACTTTACATACTTATGCACATCCAATATTGGTGAGACAACTATGCAATGAGTATGTGTAATGTATTACCATTCTCAGATGATCCAAATAACCAAGTCTTTGGCAGATTGTCCTTGACTGTCACAGTTGGCAAACTCTTGGAATAAATCAAGAAATTAGGCAAAACCTTTCCTGATGCCGCTACACATGTCATAGATGTTATGTGATCCACTGTGGACATCTAAGGTTAATAAGTTGCAGTTAGCCCCAAAAAGATGTGTAGTTATGATTTTCGTGACAATTTATGGTAAAAATATAACAGGTAAAATACTATTATTTTTTTGTGTTTTTTTGGGTGAAGTGTATTGCTGATATGGTGATTAATTAATTGTATTGTTAATAAAACCCTTTTAAAGAAATACATGCAGGACTATACATGCCTTCTTTTGGTAAAGTTGTGCCCCACGTATGCCGTAAGCCTTTTCTCTTGTGGTGATATGGTTTGATATTCCAGTCTCATCGCAATTGAACAGCTGGCCTGGTTTATCAAAGAGGTTCATTTTCTGGAGAAGTTGTTCTTCAAATTACACACAACACCACATTATGTGTCCAATTATATAATAATGAAATAACAAAAGAAAATGAATACACTGTTGACTGAGATGTACACTGTAAGTGTCTAAATAACTCAAAGAAAACATACATTACTAAATTAAAATATGAATGTGTATATATATATGTGTGTGTGTATTGCCCACTAAAAAAAGTTGTATTCTTCACAGTCTTTGATTTCTTGAAGTGGTTTACCTAGCTTGTTGAAAAAATCATCAATGATGTACTCTGTGGACTGATAAGTTCTTCGTACATCAATAGTCTGGGGGACAGCCCACTTGAGATCTGGGTGTCTGGATTGGAACCTCTTAAACCAATCGTCGCTGGGCCCTCTTTCTAAGTTAAACCTGCTGGTCAAACATCTATCCGTCCCAGATAATTTTATCATTTCCTAAATAAAATTCACATCACATTTTGCATACATTATATCAGTTGCATGTTATCCTTTGTCTTAACAATTAGTAATCATATTTTTTACCCTTTTGTGTGTGTGAAAAAACTTACAATGATAGTGCTTCTTATATCAGACCTGCGTAGTGGCATGTTGTGTTCTGACATGTATGTTACATAATCCACCAATGCTGTCTCCTCAGCCTCACTTAATTCATTGGAAATTCCTGAGTTATTCCAATGTGGTATTTTCCCATTAGCATGATCACCCACAGTCCTTCTAGGAACACCAAAGGTGATACTGGCCTTCCTCACTGACATGCCCTGTTTAACAGCTGCTACAGCTTCCTCCAAGTTGTGGTGCTCATATTGTTTTCGCTTTCTTATTTCTGTGTGAACACCATATTTTAACACGATACATACATAGATAGATAAATGGGGAGATGGGTAGATAGTTAGATCAATGTTTCATTTCCAAGGAATTTTGACATAACATAATAATATACATAATATTATAATATTAGTCTCTATATAGAAGTTAGTGACAATTATTTGCATTACTACAAAATGAAAAATGAGTAAATAAAAGGAAATAACAACTGAGGCAAAGTAATTTTAAAAAGTTAACCACTTATCTACTTTAATCCCCTTTACATAACACATTTACTTAAGTATTTGAACATTTCTGGCATATACAATAATTGGAGGAATAAGGTTAGAAATGTAACACATAGTAACATATTCTTACACATATAGACATTCACATGTATTTACTTTGTCATCAATATATAACAGTTATAACTCATAAACCTTGTGTTCATTTTTGTGTTGTTTTAGTATCTTCCAATTATGAGCAGTCACTCAGAAATTCAACTGCAGCTATGTTTTGAGTGCTAGTATGCACCAATTTAGCCTATTACTTACCTCTGAGCAGCAGTAAAAATGGTGGAAACAGAAACACATTTACAGATGAATGTTATTGGATTTAAATGTTGAAAGGTTACCTTTTTTCCCTTCCATAATGTTATTTATTCAATATGTTGCTTCTGTTAAATGTCAACAGTCAATTATGAATGCTAATGCTGTGTAAGAATGCTCAGGGTGTGATTACGTAAATTACGGTGCCTTTTTCACTGTGTTTTGTGCTTTGTCACCCCCAAATCTCGTTTCTCGCTAATTTACAACCGTCGAAATGGCGTTGTATGGCGATAATATTTACACTGGCGATAACATCTCGCGGAGCAGTACAAATAGCAATAGTCCAAATCTTTTAAACTTATCACTGCGCTTTTCGCTGACGCCCGCTACGTGTAAGTCTAAAGACCTTCTTGGAAGTAAACAAGAAATCGATGAAATACTACTATAATATTACGATTATGCAGAAAAGCTGTCACCTAATTAATCTTTACATAAATATACACAATATTCACTATTTATATGAGCAATAAAGTCTCCACCAACCTTGTAACAAATGATTTCATATTTGAAGTGTGTATCTATGAACCGCCATTTTGTTTGTTGATATCCACGAACAAGAAAATTTTTTTCATGAAAATTTTTTTTTGAGAACCCATGCAATGATACAAGCAGGCAGAGACCTTTGAAAACACGTTGATATAGTGTTAGAATGATGATGTAAAGCCTTATTTCCCATATGAAATCATTTTAGTCACATTTTTACCAATACATCAGTTTTTAATAAAAAAGGGAGATGAATAAAAGCAAATATTCAGAATATTTCCAGTTTAATTCTAGAAAAAGTCACAGAAAATAGGAAATATAAAGACACAATTGTTTAAAAATGGGTACATGTGACAAATGGTTTCCTCTCATTGGCATTCTTTAAGAATGTAGATGAATTCACAGTTTAGTAAAAAAAGAATAGTGTAGAATAATTTTTATCTAAAATTTACTTTAAATAAAATTAATGGCACTGAATATAATAATGCTCGAGTAAGATAATCTATTTAACAAGAGAATTATGAACATGTTTTTTTAAGCTGATATGGCATAATTGTGACTTCTATTTACAAACACGCAATGGATCACAGTTATTGTTTTCACTGGGGGCTATCCTCCCCCACACATTCTTAAAAGATTATTTATTTTTAGAGATCACTTTCAAAATCAGACATGGTTGGAAAAGTGTGGGGGCGGATAGTCCCCAGTAATAATTGTCCTCTACATGGCTAGACACTGCAGTGAACAACAGCTAACATCCTTAACTTCTGTTTTTTTAATAATATACCTTGCAAAAGTTTTCTTCACCATTTAATCCAAAAAATGGCAAATATACAATAAAACTGCTTCAGTTAAGAACTATTAGAAGTAATTATTTTCCTTTAAAATGATAAAAATATTACATTTTATAAAATATAGTTTTTTGTCCAGCATTGGTGGATTCCACCTGAATTATGGCTTGGCTGATACTTGTTGTTATGAGTCTATTACTATGTCGTCTTCATGTATATATCTCGGCTAATAATTTCGCCTTGACCTGTGTTTGACCTTTCATGGGGTGGTCATTGTAAGAGGCCAGTTTTGTTTCAAGATTTTTCTCTGAAAAACAGTGCTGGGATCTTTATATCATGTCAATCTATATGTGCATCTACGTATAGGTGCATTACATGATCTTATGTTGATCTGGGGGCACTTGGTTTTGGTGTGAAGTTTGGGGCCACTGGACTTGGGTTCTAATCCAATATGAAAGTACCTGCCTCTCTGCATTGAGTTTAAGTTTGTCTCTCACTTTGGGTCAAGTCTGACCAAGAATATGTAGGACTGTATTAACTTTTTTGTGGTTTTATAACAGCTTTCCTCTGGTACACACTATTTTCTGTAATATTTATCATATCCACAACCAATTTCATTAAACTAAGGGAAAATAAAAAACTACAATAAAATGTCTTTAAAATGGTACACAAAAACAGCTTCTCAAAATTTAATTTATTGTCTTTCAACACTCTAAAAAAATTGACAACACCCTACAGCTTTATTTAAATAAAAAGTACCACAAATTAAAATTATTTTCTGTTAAAAAGTATAAAATTTTTTTTAAAAAATAAATAAAAAAGTAAAGTCAAAAATAGATTGATGCAGTTCCAAAAATCACTATTTTCGCCCACCTTGGACGCCTGAAAACAATACTTTAGAAGATATTTTCACATTGAAAAATCACGATTTTGTACATATGTATATTTTTTATAAAAATTAAGTATGGTGTGTGTTATGCACGAAAATATGTACATTTTTATCATGTTTAATCACTTCCTAGTTTAGATCTACGTTGATTTGTTTATTCACATACATTTTCCACGAATGGAAGTCTAATAAGACTTATACTTTTTCAACACAAAACCTAAGTGACATGAAAAAATAATTGTATTTTAGACATGGCAAACTGGTGATTTAATGTTGAAAATTTATCCTGACATATTTTCAACACAAAATCTAAGTTAGATTTCTGACAAGAAAAAATAGTCATGTTTCACAAGAATAATCAACAATTACTCTTGTTTAGATTTCCAACATTAAAAAGTACATGTAGTTATGTTTTTAGACAAGAAATCTTGGTGATGTAAGGTTGAAACTTGATCCTAAAATTGATGTACACTTTTTCAACAGTAAATCCAAGTTTGATTTCTGAAGGGAAAAAGTAGTCCTATTTTGGAACAAAAACAGATTGAATATGGGAAAAAGTATGACATGATTATGCTGTGTACCTTCCATAAAATTGGGAAAAAATTGTGTTTTAGCTATATAGTTTTGATTCATCCTTCCTAGTTCTTACATTGTCCTTTTTAAATTTTACCTCAAAGAATACTTTTGATTAGTTAGCAGGTTAATTAATCCATATCCACAATATTTTTGGCTATGAAATTATCAAAAAATTTTATATATATCTTTGTGTTTAAATAGCCACTCTGGACTCAAAGGAGAACAATGAAACTGGATATCATTTTTTAAATTAGAAATCTACTCTGACAAATACCCTTGTGAAAACTAATATGATAAAACAGCCATCCTCAAGGAACAGTTTTCATATATGCATGAATTAAATGGAAAATTGCAATTTCTCATATTATTTTAAGAATTTAGCTAGCCATGTGAAAAACAGCAGCAGCAGTGAGGGAACACCTTTGCAAATCAGTGTCTTGGAGTTAATAAACTGAAATAGGCTTTGCAAATATGATATTTTGTTACAAATGCTACAATTATAGCATTTGTTATATTAATTTATACCATTTCATTGTAGTTTATGAAACATTTTATTCAAAGGAAGTTTTTTTTGCAAAGATACGAGATAAGATTCAGAACCCATATTTGTATCCATCTGTCAATTCTCACACCATCAGGTCCATGGATGAAACAAAAAATGATATCAAAGACATCAAAGAAATAAAAAGGAAACAGATGCATCCACAATTGTCAAAAAATTCTTGTGTTGGGGGCTCACATTTTATTTCTCTGGAGATTGGAGATCCTCCTGACCTAATTAGTCATAGAAAATAATTATTAAAATATTCAGGGAAGCAATCCTTAAAGTATTTATCATTGATGCCCCACTCAGGCTCTCTGTGCCTCTCAACACCCACTCACACTATGAATTGGGAGTTCTTGATCTCTCCCCCAAAGAGAACTCCTGCAGGATCCACTAAAATCACTATATATTTGCCCTCTTTGGAGGAATTGTCTCAATCTGCACACTAATATTTGAAAAAAGTTGATCCCACAACCCCTGCTCCACTCACTTCACAGTCCATAATCAGAGTTATTTGTGTGTGACTTGATATTCTTACACTATTTTTAAAGTTATTTTTTAAGTTATTATTTTTTTGTAGAAACATCTATTAAAAACTTTATTCATGATTATGTAATATAGTGGCATATACATTATAGAATTCTAAAGAAGTGTCACAGTCATGATCCTGAAGAAAGGCCCTACCTTAAGTGGGAAAGCTGGTAGGTGCTTGCAGTTTACAGTACAGAACCCTAGCGAACTGTATGTACTGGTTTCCTCAGCCCTTCCAACTACCCGTCGTGATATGACCTGTACAGTGTTGAAAGCGACGTAAAACCCCAAATAAAAAAATAAATACAGTACGAACCTTGACCAACTGTTTGTACTGTACATATCGTGATATGACCTGTACAGTATTGAAAATGATGTAAAAACCCAAATAAATAAATATAAATCAAAGGCTAATCATGTATCTATGTCATCACTTGTTGAAAATCCATGTTATGTGATGCATTGTTGATATTTTTCATATGTTTGTAGACACTGATATATTTTACTGATCTAATTTGAAAAACAAACATTTTGTTCTTACATTTTCTGTTGTGTTTATTCTTCATACAATATTAGGTAAAACTAAATGTATTCTGCATAAACTATTCATGATGTACCTTGGTTTCATTTGGTTCTTTAAAGTAATCAGCACATGAATAATTTTTCTCAAACTTTGATTTTGATATATCCTGTTTAATATATTGCACTGCTATCCTGTAATTCTCATTGCAAACTACCTCTTGTGATATGACCTATGCAATGTTTTACATTCTCTTCCACACAACAACCCACCCAAGATGCTACGAGTGATATGTCTACACAATGTTTTACACTGCTTTTCCTGCAACACCCCACCCAATATGTTACATGTGATATGATCTACAGAATCTTTTACATTGTTTTACCAGCAATATCCCACCTAAGATGTTACAAGTGTTACCCACAAATTATTGTAGAGTATAATGAATTTTCAACCTGATTCTTTGGTCTATATGGATAATTATGAAATAAGTACTGAAGCTGTTAATAAGCTTATAATATGATACTTTTACCACTTTATTCATGATTTACTTGATATAGTGGCATATACATTATAGAATTCTAAAGAAGTGTCATATACAACATTTAGAGATGATGCTGAAGAAACTTCCTTTGTAGATTTTTGTAGTTGTATGAGACTTTTCAGCCTTTTTGATTCGAAGGCTAATCATGTATCTATGTCATCATTTGTTGAAAATTATGTTATGTCATGCATTGTTGATATTTTTCATATTTTTGATAGACATTGACATATTTCACTTAGCTAACTTCCAAGTATACGGTATATATAATTTTAAAACTTCTGAGGGCAATAAAAAACAAATATTTTTTTTCATGCATTTTATGTTTTGTTTATTATTCATAAATATACAATAAAACTAAATGTATTCTGCATAAACTGTTCATGATGTACCTTCGTTTCATTTGGGTTTTTAAAATAATCAGTAAAACAACCATTTTCCTAAATTTCAGTAATTATCCATGGTAAGGGGGCACTGCTGTATAAAAATATATTCTGCTCTATATTTGCCCATATACAAATTATATATGGCTCATGCATCGTGGATAATATAATTTTGTGAAAGATTATAGGCACATTCAGACTGACTATGCCCTCCTCATTTGTAATTTAATAAATATTAATTGGTTATTATAGGCTTCACAAATAAAAGGCTGCATTTAAGTTAAAGTAAATTGAGCCATAGTTGGTGAGAAAAAGATTAAAAAGGAGCATTTAACACCATTTCACAGTCTTTACTCTTAATTACAGGTTTATTTTTTAAGTTCTATCATTTTTGCAACAATTATCTTTTTCGTGAAGTGGAAGCTCTCCCTATAAAGATTCTCACAAAAAACATTCTTGAAAAAATGTTCTTGTTCGTAGTTGTCAACAAACAAAATGGCGGTTTCAAAATATACACCTCAAATCTGAAACAGCTTGGTACAAGGTTAATATATGCTTTAATATTCGCCTAAAAGGTGCATTTTGTTTATTTATATGAACAGATTAATTAAGTTACAGCTTGCCGTCACAAGTAGGATATTTTTATAGTATTCAGGCGATTTCTCATTTACTTTCAACAAGGTCTTTAGACGTACACGCACGGCCGTGATACGTCGATAAGCTTTGGACTAAAATAGCAAGTGACCATATAAAGGTGACCTTTACCTTAAAGACCAAGCTCAACCAAAAGAATGACCCAAGGTGATTGAATCTCCAGGTTCCAGCAGCTGGGGGAACTTTGACTGCACATAAAGTAAACATTGTGTAAAAAAATAATTTCAAAGGTGAACCTTCGTACAGAGCCCCTAATAGGACATGGTAAAATAAAAATTAGACCATGTATTAAGTCGTGCGCACGAGATGATCTCGTGATAACGAGAAAATAAGTGGTGATAATGAGATGATCTCATTATAATGAGATAAATAGGACATGGTAAAATAAAAATTGTGCTATGTATTAAGTCGTGCACACCAGATAATCTTGTGATAATGAGAAAATAAGTCATGATAATGAGATGATCTCATTATAATGAGATAATAAATCGTGATAACAAGATCATCTCATGATATCAAGATGATCTGGTGATAATGAGATCATCTTGTGATATCAAGATCATCTTGTGATAACAAGATCATCTCATTATCACAAGTTATTTTCTTGTGATAATGAGATCATCTCGTGCGCACCACTTTTTTTCTTGATATCACAAGATGATCTTGTGCTCACTACATAAAGTGGTGAGCTCCAGATGAAGTAGTGATAACGACTTAATAAGTGGTGAGCACTAGTTGATGTGGTGCTCACTACTTATTTTCTTGTTATCACAAAATGAAGTAGTGATCACCACATCATTTAGTTATAACCAGATCATCTCATGCTCACCACATCATCTAGTGATAACGAGAAAATAAGTAGTTAGCACCACATCATCTGGTGATCACTAGATGAAGTGGTGAGCACCACATCATCTGGTGATCACTAGATGAAGTAGTGAGCACCTGATAACGAGAAAATAAGTAGTGAGCACCACATCATTTGGTGATAACGAGAAAAAAAGTAGTGAGCACCACATCATCTGGTGATCACTAGATGAAGTGATGAGCACGAGATAAGCTAGTGATAATAGAATGATCTGGTTAGCACCAGATTATGTAGTGCTCACTACTTCATCTGGTGATAACAACATAATAAGTGGTGATCACCACATAAACTAGTGCTCACTACTTATTATGTCGTGATAACTACTTCATCTGGTGATCACCACTTTATCTAGTGAGCACTAGATCATCTGGTGAGCACGAGATGATCTTGTGATATCAAGAAAACAAGTGGTGGTAACGAGATCATCTCATTATCACCACTTATTTTCTCGTTATCACGAGATTATCTTGTGCGCACGACTTAATACACGGTGCAATATTTATTTTACCATGTCCTATTAGGGGCTCCGTACAATTGCCCCATAACATGAAGTTGAAATAGTAATAAGCTTGAAGTGAAATAGTAATTAATAGTCCTTCCACTCTTCCACATAAACTGAGAAATTTCCCACCACTTTCTGGAACGGAAACAGACGAAGCATTCAGGCTGGCTCATTGAAATGGGTGACGTAGCTACCAGCAAAGGCTACACAACGTACATGGTGGATGCACTGAAAATATTGAGGTACATACACATTTGCCTGAGGATTGAGGACTGACATATGTGATGCCCGGACAACACAGGTGACAGCTGCCCCCCACCATCCCCCCAGGCAGAAAAAACATACAGTATGGACCTTTGATTTGTTAATATACATAACTCTTAAAATATGTGTGAAGATATATTTATAAGTACAATATAGAGATATATGAGGGCACCAAGTTTTTGCATGTGATAAATATATTAAAAGTTAAATTTAAATCCATTCAAGATAAAAATCCAATTCATGAATTTACTAAAGTTTCAGTCCAATTTCATGAATTTACCAACATTTTTTTGATACAAGATAATGATAGGTATTTATATGCCAATGCAAATAGCAAATGACATTGTCAGGTAACCTTGACCCCAAAGGTCAAGCTCACCCCAAGGAATGACCTCAGGTGACGGAATCTCCAGGTTCCAGTAGTTTGAGGGAAAGTTTGAATGCACACGAAGTAAACATTGTGTAAATGAATAAGTTCGAAGGGTGAATCCTAAAGGAGATATAAAGTGAACTTAAGTACGTCCTTATGTAGCACACATTTTCTGAATTATACAAATAGAGAAAAAAACCCAAATTATAAAACAAGAAGTACGCAGACAAACAGAAACTCTGCAACGTTCATGTCTTCACAATGCATTATCTGGAGAAATAAATGTACAATTGCTGTTCCATTCGGTGGACATTTTATGATTATCTTTTTTGAGATAATCTTTTTGTGATTGAATCAAGCACAAAGCACAGGCCAAAGTATTTTTTCTTATATAAAATTAGGGAAATGAGTGATTTTGAATACCGTTAAAACTTCAGTTATGGCTTTAATATACATCGCACACTGTTTTTTACCATACACGTTTTCCTTAAATGTTGCTAAATAAGTTCGCTGTTCTTTATTAATATTATTTATTTACCCTTTATTTAACCTTAACAAGATGTTTCGGGGACTGGGCTTCTTCTTTCCCATTTATTGCCTGTGTGATGATTCTTTTTGTTTCACTGACGTAAAAATCCACAACTTTTTTACTGTGTATGTTTGGAAAATATATGACATTCCAGTTCAGATGATTCAATATGGTTGCCACGCTGTGGTCAAATATCGGACCACACCGGTGTTGACTGGTTCCTGCAACTTGGCCGTTGATCCTTGCGTGGACTGAGTCATCCATGTCCAGGAAAGAGCAATTGCCTAGATTTGAATGAAGTAAAAGAAATCCAGGGTATCGTCCATGATATGGTGGCACAGCTAAGACTTTGGCCAAATCCAACTGTATTTTCCGATTGAATGCCAGTACCTTTTGGTGAGTGGCCGCTGCTGCTAAAGGAGCCTGGTGGATTTGATTTCTGCTTTCTAGAGCTAATTCCCAGAAATCTGAATCCTCTCCAACTTCCAGCTTTGCATATAGCATAGAAATGTAACATCCCAGAGTTTTCTTTGGTATGTCTGCCAGAAGGTTTTTCATGTTGGCAGCACATCCAACATCCACTGAAAGAGTTGATGGCAAAGTTTCTGTGTTAGATGAAAGGAGAGGATTCCTTAGCAAATTACATAAAGCTATGGCTGAGGCTGTTTGCAAAGCAGACTGAACTGTGACCTGATGCTTTTTACAGGCAGACAACAGCTTTTCTGTTTCTTCTTTGCTAAATGGTATTGGCCTAACAGCTGTGCACTTTACTCCATTTATTGGAACATCTATGTGTTTGGTGTACAGATTTTCTTTTTCCATGTTCCACACCAAAAAGCCCCTTACAAGTTTGCAAAACAGGGTTTTGAGACCTGGAAGACACAGTACAAAATCAAAGAGTTTGTCCTTTATTGTTAAACCAGCAGACTTCATGTAGTAACACAAAGGTTTATTGATTAATGGTGCATCTTGGGGCATATCCAGAATCTTGCCACTGAAAATGGCATTGAGAACCTGCTGAATCTCTTGGAATATCAGAAGACTCGAGTTTCCATCAAGGAGGGCATGATTAAAAATAAATAATAACCCATACTGATGCACAAAATGTTCCTCATCAAAGTTTGGTATCTTTACATTTGTGATTAAGATGTACTTCCACAATGGTCCCGTCTCAGAATCAAAGACTGTATTTGAATGTTTGGCAAAGCATGACATCCAATCACCGCTGTCATCGATTTGAAGATCCGGAGTGATGTGTTCCATTTGTTGCCAATACATTTTCTCTTCGCTTTGTTTGATTTTCAGTCTCAGGATTGGAAACATTTTAATGATGTATTCCAATACAGTGAACATAATTTCTCTTGTGATCGCTTCCTTTGTTTCTATGAACACTATTCTTGAAGATGTCCAAATGCCTACCCTGTTGTATAACTCATAGTTTTCCTCAGGTGGAGAGAGTGACCTCAAATAATGTACATCAGGTTCTTTCCTATAAAGACCGAGATTGGTCAGTATTTTGTTGAATATAAATCCAATGTAGTTTGCCATGATCGAAAAAAGGAATTTAAAAATCTGTCATTTATTTGTACATATTTTAATTTTTCTAGCAGGAAGTATCCATGATCTGCAAATAACAAATTCTTAAACTATCTTATTTTGAAAACATACAAATAGCAAATTGAGTGCTGAACTATGTATGGCTGGAAATAATATGTAATCAGACATTTTGAAGCTTATTTTTCTTCTTATTTTGAAAATATATTTAACTTTAAACATGGATAGCATTCGAAATTTGGGCTATTTATTCGAAAATTATGGAAATATCTTTTTTTTCTGTATGTCAATGGACAAAGGTTAATTCAGACATTCACAATCCCCGCACAAACATGGAGGATAATAGCCAAATAAACATTACAAACATGACTGTGACTGTGACAACTTTCACACCAGGTGGATACCTTATGTGGAACTTGCATTGGATACAAACCACAGCCATATATTCAATACATGGCGGTAGTGTTAATTATATGGTCAATGAACTCTAAGAACCTTTGAATCTGAAAGAAGCAAAATATTAACCAACGTTCCATTTTACTTTATCTCTGTATTCATACATTCTAACCCAAAACATTGCATAAAAATTCAGAATAAAAGAATATATTTATATACACAATTCATTTACACCTGGTGTTTTGATTGCATGGACATATAATTTGAGTAATTTTACATTTCTTTCCTGTTTTAAAGGCGCACAGTAATAAGTTAAATGAAAATGTGGCAGATGGAAGAAACCAACCATATTGTCAGATCTTATGATAGGTATGAAGTTTAAGTTTGTGAATATGAGAAGTTTTGTAAAATCACCTTTTATCACTGATGGCAGTCATCTGGACAACCCGAGTACTGGCACATTAACATGACTACACATCCAGTCCTATAAGAATTGGTATATTGAGACCACTAATTCTAACCAAAGCCTATGACCTATGGTCCAAGATGAAAGAACTACTTTTCATGCTCCATTCAAAAACCAGAATTCTGTTTGGACAGATTTAAAGTATTCAGTGTATAGGCCATGGGCAAGGCTTGATGTTTAAAAACATAATTTACAACGTGATACACCAATGTGTGGGGAGAGTGTTTTAAAATTTTAAAACCAGTAGTATCACCTCCCATAGATAATTCACTCAACTTTTACTGTGAACTTATATAGTACTTGTCAAATTAGGCAGGTATATGTTTTACTTGGTGGCATTTGGGTACCACTGGGTTCATTCTTCATATTCTTCATTCAAATGTAAAATCTAGACATTATTACATTTATAGAGAAAACATATTTAAAAGTCTCAGGAGTTTAAGTCAAATTCAGGACAAATGTATATTATCTTAAAGCCACAGGGACACTGACCTGAGTAACCTTCTTTCTGGACTAGGCTTCTAACACATTTAACATCAGATAGATCAACTGATTATACTGCCTAATATTTCCAATGTATGGTAATCACATGTGCCCTAAACTATCTTATCTTACCAGTAGCATCACAAGAACTCTTACAATAATGCAGTAACTCTTACATACAACACTTGACAACATTATACACTGACATTTTGTAACATTGATTAAATTTCTCTCTTAAACCTAATGTGATGACTGAATAGCATTTTTACAGTATTTACTTTTCCCATTTTTTAACAAATAATCAGTCTTTTTAATTGTAAAATACATCAAGTACATTTGATTGATTTTCACAACTGAGGAAATCTCAAGAACTCCACACAATGAGAATAAATTTCTTTACTTACCAGAGTATGAGAATGCAAGTACAATGCGCAGTAATACAATTGACTGCAGCTGGTCTTCTTACACTTCCCAGATATCATAGAGTCTGCATGTGCATACTAATGCTATACTCAAGTGACTCCTTGATTTTTCAAATAAGTTGTCAAACATCAAGATATGTTTCACAGAATGAATGAAGAAAGTGCCAAACTCATGTACACATCCCCTAAGGCGCTAAACTGTACACAAGTTAAAACATATGTCTCCTTATCCAATAAGAATCAATCACTTCATTGAATGTAAAAAATATCTAAGGTGACAAAAATTAAACACACTGATCAATCTTTAAAAAAAATCTTTCAACCAAAAAACCTGGACATAGTATCCACAGCATTATTAATCTATTATATAGGTTCACACCAATCGTTCATGGTATATTTGTCTTGTTTTTTTATGTTATCAACGTATGCATTTGCCCTTTTACCTCCACCATTTCAGGCATGACTAGCTGTGCATATGTGTACATAACGTGACTGAAACTTGGTATCAGTCATATCTCTCAAAACCTTCATACCAGCTAACACAGTAAGGTATAACCAATTTGCTCACATGCCAAATTTCTGCACATAAAATACTGTCTTCAAGGGAAATATTTAAAACTGAAACTGAGATACAATTGTAACAATTGTAACAATCAGGTTTTCTATCTTTCATATGATATAGTCACATGACTTGTTTCTGATCAGTGAGTGATACATTGTATTTTTCTTTCTCAATGCACAATGATAAACAGAAGGTCATTTGATTTATCATACAGACCTTTAAAACACTTCACAGATAATAACTCTTCATAAACATGGGAAAATAACCGTCAGAATGTACTTTCCCTTCCTTAATCATGAAATTGTCTGTGAAAGCCATATAAGAGCAGCTAGTTAATCATGAATAGGAAAAGGCAATATGAAAATTAAAAATTCCAACAAATTATTAATCATTGAATAATTCCTTGATGAAGCTTTCCCTGTTTGTAATATCTGGGTACCAGCATATTAATGGCAGATATTTCATTCCTCAACAGGTTCATAAACCAGAAACAATTCTTATCAGCCGATGATATCATAAAAGCAGACACATTGTTCTTCAATTAAAGTTACAAAATATTGAACGATTTGAAAACACCCTTGTCCAATACAATTTAGATCTGTAATCACACTACTGCTTTTATGTTATCTCTTGAATGGCTCCAAAACTTACTGCCTTCAAACAGCACCTTATGAATCTATACATTTTTATGGTACATCCTGTTATTTCAGTCAGCATCAGCTTGTCTAGTTTTATGCCCAGATCAGACCGTGGCAATTTTTGACGGTGAATATTTGCAAATAGAAAATTCTTTTAAGTTCATGGAACCAATTGACCAATCTTCTATTTGTCCCCAACCCTCTTTGTTATTCTTACTCCCACTAGAACAACCTGCTGTTCAACAATTTTATGGGTATTCTTGCCATTGAAGTTTGGCATGCCAATTCACAATAGCACATTCTTTGTTATCTTAACTTTGATTCTAGTATCACGGAACTGACAAATTGCCTTGAAGCGGTCCAGGCTTGGATGGGAAATAATAAACTTGAATTAAATCCTGATAAGACGGAATTCATAGTGATTGGTGATGATCAAATTAGAAGCTCCCTGAAGTCATCTTTCCCAGTGAGATTGCTTGGCAACACCGTGGAACCAGCTGAATTGGTCAAAAACCTTGGTGTCTTCTTGGATGCGGAAAATTCAATGCAAAGACACGTGGCTAATCTCTGTCACATAAGTTACTACCATCTCCAGGAACTACAAAGGGTACCTAAATCATGAAACAGCTGTGAGCGTGGCAAATGCCTTGGTTAGCAGTCGCCTGGATTACTGTAACACACTGCTTTACAACACAAAAAAGGCATATACTAGCAGACTACAGAGAGTTCAAAATGCCTTATGTCGTACGGTATGTAAGCTAAATAAATATTGTCATGTCACACCCTTCCTGCACAAACTACACTAGCTTCCCATTCATTACCGTATATTGTTCAAATACAATCTCCTTACTTATAAAGCAATACATTTCAGCCAACCTCCATATCTTTCCTCTCAAATTAGGTGGGGTTCATTCTTACACGGGTACCTTCACAGTTTATATTTTAAGTTAGGCTTGACCAAGGACTGACCTGGCAGCCGTTTTTCATTAGTTGGCCTATCTTTGGTCACTGTGCTTGCACGTTGGTCTTCCATTACAACTCAAGTGATCAGATGAGCAACATTGAAAACTCTTTTGCTGGACTCTGAGCTACCAGGAATTCAGTATCTCACGTGGTTTTAGTATCTTTTATAATGCTTTTATTTTGTTGTGTTTTACTCATTTGTGCTGTCACATTGCTGTTGTTTTGTCTGGCCATTTTCTTGCATATAAACTGGTTACACTACGATGGACAAACACTACAATTTAAGATCAACCAGGCATAACAGTATACAGGTACCAGTACACATAGTAGGGAATGACTCATTTTGTTGCATATAAACTGTTTACAACACGATGGACAAACAATACAATTTAAGATCAGCCAGGCATAACAGTATACAGGTACCGGAACATATAGTAGGAAATGTTTGGGGATTCGGAATCCTGACCTCAGGGGAGGATTCACATATGGAAACTGATTTTGGACTGTTCGGTTCTGATTGAGTTGTCAGATGATTATGTTAAAAACCCAGAAAAAAATTATGTAGAATTTGAAGACATATACTAATCAACAGCAAACCTTGACTTCAGGCAGCGTGGAGGACAATGCTCAGGCAATAGTCATGAAATTTTGAAACAATTAACAAAATTGGGTCAGAGACTGGATGTCTTAGAGAAAGGTTATGCCAGAAAGACCAGACAGTATTCGAAAATCAAATCTAGTGCCAAAAATTAAAATTAAATTAAAAATTGAGGGAAGTCGTGTGATTCAGAGTTCTGCAGGGAATAATTCAGATATGTCCCATGATTCCGTTCCTGATATTAGTACTTTCAGACAGGATGCACTTGTACAGGAACAAGTCCATCATTGACTCCTGGAATTGAATGAAGTAGCAAGCTCAGGTATGACACCAAAACTGAAATCCAAGGGAGATGGGGGTGGGGTGGGGGTGACATGTTTGTGAAGAAAGAATTTTAAATGATCAGTTGTCAGTTAACCAATTGGGCTTTTGCCGCTGAACGAGAGAAGAACAAAATTTGCAGAAGAGAGATCACATGTTAGATTGTTTGGTTTCACTTTTAGATGACTCTTATAACGTCTCATGGAAGGCGTCAAGGGCCAGCCATGTGGTGTTTCTTTGTAGAATGGAAGAGACAGATACAGAAGATTACAGTAAAATAGAAAAAAAGATAGAGTCAGAAGGGCCCATACATGGCAATGCTCAAAAATGTTCAAACACAGGTAAAATAATTGGTCAAAAATCTCAAAAGAGTATGCTTTGTACTTTCTTTAACCAGAATACCTGTTCCTTCTCAAAGACACATAAGACCAGAGCATCATATTCCATCACCCTTCACATTTCTTTTTTTTCCTTTTTTTTGGGTGGGGGTTTACTTTCTACAGTTGCTTAGTTCAAACCTAATGTGTAGTTGTGTGGTCAGAGGTGACCTGTCAGATAGGTCAAGCCAGTCTGAGTGTGAGGTCATGAAGGTCAATCTCAGTTACACAGATGTGATGTTTTGGCAATTTTATTTTCATGTGAGTATAAGAACATAGAAGTGTTTAAAATGTTACAGAGTAATATTTCAAGAGCCTCCAAAATGGAGGAGAAACAAAATGTATCACAGTAAGAATAAAATACCATGTGGTTACAATTAATACAAATAAAATACCATGTGGTCAGAATTAATACCATCTGGTTTATTATCACAGTGAAGCCATAAGGCTTTAAACATACAAACGGATCTGTTGAAATTGTAACTGATCTAAGTTCAAAGTCTGGATGTAAAGCTCACTCCTGGAGGGGGATCACCGGGTCAGCCAGGTCCAGCCTCATGATGGTGCAGTCAGCGAACTATACAGGTTAATCCTGGTCGAAACGAAAGTATCCAAGATCAGTGGAGCCACATCAATCCATAGAGACCTCCCTCCGGGGGCTGTAAGTCCTGAAGGGGTCAAGCTCGACTTCGAAATCGAAAAGGAAGAACCACAAAGTGATCTTCAGTCAAATTTGACAGGGGGGTGCTCGGGTCAGCTGGGTCCTGCCTGAGTTAAACCCTGATCTGTAATGAGCTACATCAATCCGGAGAGACCTCCCTAAAGGTGGGTTAGTACTAAAGGGGTCACACTCATTACTCAAAAGTGAAAGCTAGGTGAGCATTAGGTTCAAGTTTGTACAAATATCACAATTCTGACCAGTATCCGTAGAATAAAACACTAAAAACTTCAAAGAATGAATTTCTGACCAATGAAAATTTTTATATGTGTGTTCAATGGCGTCCAGTTTGAAAGTGATTAACAAGTAAGGTGGCGCCAAAAGCCCATTGCCCCTTGTTTGTGATTGGATGACCTAGGGTCAAGCCTAGAATTGAGGCTGTGAACCCTAGAGGTAGTACTAGAGTTAAGGTTGAGAGCAACTGCTATGGCAGGCCCCTTACTGGGCCGTGCCCCATCCAGTTGCTTAGTTCAAACCTAATGTGTAGTTGTGTGGTCAGAGGTGACCTGTTAGATAGGTCAAGCCAGTCTGAGTGTGAGGTCATGAAGGTCAATCTCAGTTACACAGATGTGATGTTTGGGCAATTTTATTTACAGTGTAAGAACATAGAAGTGTTTAAAATGTTAATATTTTAAGTTATATTTTAAGAGCCCCAAGCAAAATTACAAAGAGGAAGGGATGATTTTGGAAAAGGTGGTGAGTATGATGGATGGATCTTTTGAGGCGTTTTCAAGATATGTCCAAAGGGCAGAACTTCTCCACAGACCATGAGCCATGATATCCTGGATTTTCACATTATTGTCAAATGAAAGAGTGAAAACCTAAAAGTGTGAAACCCATGGCTTATGGTTGAGATATTCCTGTGGAACAACACCTTTTTCAAGGCATCACGAATGTGGGTGTCAATAACTTGAGCATAGGGATAAAAGTTATTGGCGAATAGAGGTGCAGATGCAGGAAGTCTGGAAGAGCTCATACTGGACACAGGAAGTGATTGTTAATGGGTGGAAGTTGAATCCAGTTATGAGGTTTATGATGTTGTAGAGTTTTTGTCCACTTGATTAACAAGTGGACACCAGGTGGAGCAAATATTACATCTTGTCTGAGCAGGTGGAAGTCAGGGTTGAATTTAGAGGAGCTGCGAGGAGCAATATTGGACATCCTAAGGGAGCCATAAAAAGCAGTAAGAAATACTTCCCGGAATAAGACTGGATCTGAGAGGGTGTCACATTAAAGTGACAGGTTGTAGAGAGTAGGTATGGTAAAGATGCCCCAGGGGGTGGGGTTGAATCTAGAATTTATGGATATACTTTGAATATATCTGCGAACTGCTGGGATGAGATGTTGCTGAAACGTCCCACCCATATAGCTGTGCTTTGGAGTGGATGGAGGAAATGTATGTTGATATGACCCTTGGGTGAGATTGAATTTTGATACAAAAATTCCATGAATGTGAGAATATTATGAACATTGCATGCAACTGGAAAGTCCATAAAGATAAGGAATGCCAGAAATGTCTTGAGATGCAAGGTATGTGCTGATATAGTGGATATTCTAAATGCATACTGGATCCTGATGCCAGACTGGATCTGAGAGGGTATCACATTAAAGTGACAGGTTGTAGAGAGTAGGTATGTCAAAGATGCCCCGGGGGGTGGGGTTGAATCTAGAATTTATGGATATACTTTGAATATATCTGCGAACTGCTGGGATGAGATGTTGCTGAAACGTCCCACCCATATAGCTGTGCTTTGGAGTGGATGGAGGAAATGTATGTTGATATGACCCTTGGGTGAGATTGAATTTTAATACAAAAATTCCATGAATGTGAGAATATTGCATGAACATTGCATGCAATTGGAAAGTTCATAAAGATAAGGAATGCCAGAAAAGACTTGAGATGCAAGGTATGTGCTGATGTAGTGGATGGTCTAAATGTATGCTGGATCCTGATGCAAACTGTTCTGATCAATGGTGATGAAGAGTGGGTAGAACCTGAAATTATATAACAAAGTTCAAATTAAAGAAGTGGATTGGTATTCTATGCCAGATGTGAGATTCCACAAGTGTTTGTAGCAATTCTGTATCAACTGGCTTGGGGGAATACACGTGAGAAAGTAGATCTGCTACTTTGTTATATCGATCTTGAATATGTTCAATATGAAGGTCAATGTCATGGGTTGCTGTAATAAGCCAGATGTTCCTGAGCCATAAAGATAGCATGTTATCCCTGGTTTTTCCGGTTCGAACCACTTCAACCACAGCCAAGTTGTCAGAAAAGAATCTAGCCACGGAATGGGCCCATAATTTGAGAACTATGAGCAAGGTGAGCATTTCAAGATGTACAATTTTCAATTCAATACCATAGATGCCAAATATGGGGGTTGCATAAACTTGGTTATTCCACACCACTCCCAAACCAATGAGAGAGGCGTCAATATGGAGGGTGTGATTATATGGTGTGTCAGATTTCTTTATGTAAGTGATACCATTAAATTCGGGAAGAAATACTAAAAACCAGGTCAAATCCTTGTGAAACTCTGCGGTGAGAAATATGGGTCGTTTATTCAACTTCTCCCTAATATAAACAGAGCAAGCATCCTGTTTATGAACACACGAGCTGGGATCACACATTTGTGAATGTGTAATAGTTTGCCCAGTAAAGACTGAAATGCTCTTTTTGTCAAATCACGGCTATTTGCGACGGCCTGGCACTGAGAGCAAATGGATGCCAGTTTATCAGGGTCGACACTAAGGGTGTTATCATCTAGGTCAATCTTGATGCCCAAACATGTTAAAGCCCTACATGGTGGGGTTTGCTTGTCTTGATTGCTAGGCAATCCTAGCTGTGATAAGATAGATGCCAGAGTGTCAAAATGATGCTGGGCAGTAGCCTTAGGCGAGATAATGCCATAATCATCGATGTAGGCCACCATGTTTACTCCATGTTTATGACATGCCGCTTGTCAGTGTGTTTGGGCCTTGTTATTAATGGTGAGCAGTGTATAGCATAATCCTGAACTTTCGGAATAGGGCCCATAATGGCCCCAAATTGTCTCTCTTTAGCCAAATATGAGGAAACAGCCTGGTGATATTGTGTGGCCAAAAAGTGATTCTTGGTATTCTGTTCAGTCAGAGATCTTGAATCTTTGATAGATAGAGGAAACCCATATTCTAGGTATTGGAGGAGAACCTGATCTTTGTAGTCATGAAGTTGACGCCTCCAGGTTTCAATATTAAGGCCAGACTTTATGGGAACCCCTACTTGCCAATAATTTGGAACACCAGATTCTCTAATAGTTTTAGCTAATTTTAAATATTGGTCAACTATTCTCAGTGTCAATAGCAGGCTTGTCAGGGCCAATAAATTGAACCTAGTAGGTTGCATGACAATATAACCTCTAACTTTGTTAGGATAGCTTATGTCCTTGTGAAGCTGTGTGTAACACTTTTTGTCTGTCATAGCATTGACATGTGTACCATGTGAAATGTCTACTCCACTGACATTACTCTGATTTTCCTGAGGTGTCAGTGTTTTGTCGGGGCTGTCGTCATGTTGTTCTTGATGTACTTCGCATCAATTAGTGAAGAAATGACATTATTCATGTAGCTTTCATATGAAATACCATATCTCTGCTTAATTAAGCAGTCCTGCTTATAATTATCATAAGCTAACTTAGCTTCTCGTTTAGCATGCACAATAGATGACTCAGAAATAGTATGATGTATATAAAGCCAAACACTATCACAAACCTGCAAAGCATCCACAGGATGGCTCAAACATACGAATATGGTTATCTGTCTGGTCTGATAAGAAAACTTCAAGAAATAAAAGCACCCTGGTTTATTTTGTGGAAAATTGTTCATGTATACAAACTGATTATGGGAGTTGTCGATTTGATTGACAAAGGTGTAATTAAACCTGTCAATTTTGTGAACTGAACCGTTGTATAAATTGGCACAATGATTTCTAGGAAAAGTTTGAAGGTTAGCTTCCATATGCTCGACCATTGTACCAGGAGGAGAGCCATACTGTGGAGCAAGATTGCTATTGCTATCAGGATCTTTATAAGAGTCCATAACCAATGCAGTACTATTATAAGCAGTTAAATTCACATGAGACACAGTGTCCAAAGAATGAATGTCATGGCAAACATTTTACGAAATAAAATTACACAAATTCCCACCACCACAAGAGTTCAAATAATAATCATTATGAACTACTACTGGCATCATATTTTTTTACACTATTGACATTAAGAGAATCATTTTCATTCTTTACACTAACTGTCTTGCTAAACTGATCAAAATGTAAACTATTCAACCCTCTCAAAATTTATGCATGCTTTCTCAAAACGAGGCTCTGGCTGGGCCTAGTGTAAACAAAACAATCTCCACACCACATGCTTTGTTTTGTGTGAAGGAATGTTAACTTAATTAGCAAAATGTCTGTTAATAAAAGACACTGTTGTGTCCCATTTTGCCACAACAATGCAAGTAAAAATGCAAGTTTGGACACTAAACTTAGTTTTCACAGATTTCCAAAGGATGAAGTATTAAAAAAACAGTGGATAATAGCCATCAGAAGGGATCCAGGAAAAAACTTCACTGTAAGTTTCTTTTAAGTTTTTCTGATTTTTACTTAAACATGATCTATATTTTATTAATGTCATCCTACTTTATAAAATAATAACAGCAAACTATTTATTTCCAAAATCAAGGAAATTATTCTTTTAGGTGTAAAACATATACATTGTAGATGACACACACATATATATAATATAAAAAAACACAGAGGGAGAGAGAGAACTATCAAGTACTTATAACTAGTTGTGTGTAATTTAAATCAACTGCTTCTTCTGCAGCTTTCCTGAGTGAAGATTTATCTTGTCTACTATAAATTACACAGTTAATCTCCTGCCAGTGCTAAAACCAAAAATAACTTAGTAGACACCAATGCTTCTATTTTAATTGAACTTTTTATATGAACTAATAACAGGGCAAACTACATTCCAAGATTTAGTCATTCTTAATCAATTCATTGAATAAACTTTATTTATCGAAGTACATATATATGAGACTCTAAATAAAAAATTTAGTGTTATTTCCTTCAATAGTGTCATCAAATTCTGTTTAGAGACTATAATTTCTAAAAGATAGTTTATGGTAACCTGTTACTTACAACAAGAAAGAGACCATGATTTATAGCTTATCTGATCCCTGTATTGTAACCTTGTTATTTAGTCCTTTTTCAATACTAACTAAGAGGGTCACTCTCAGTTTTCAACTTCTTTCAGATCACAAGTTCTACATGTGTGTGTTCAGCCCACTTTAAAGGCAGTGATTTCAAATGGACACCAAACAATAAAACATGAAAACTTAGAAGTGTGCCATCAGTTTTCAAATGGCGTAGTGAGGCACCAAAGAGGAAGTCACCAAAGAAAAGATCATTTATTGAATCTACAAATGCTGCAGCTGAGATAAGGTGTAGTGACAAGGACAGTTCAGACACAGATGATGCTCCAGAAACAGATGCCTTGATGAAAATTCAAAGACTAGAAGAAGAAGTGGAAGGTTATAAACAAAAGCTGAGGCTAGAAAGATTTGGGCTAAACAGATTTTCATATGATGATGAGAAGATTAATTTCTACACAGGATTTCCCACTTACAAATCTTTCCTAAAGTTTTCAGAAGCCATGGAACCTACAGCTTCAAATATGCAAAGTGCATATTATCAACCAAGTGAAACATTAAGTTTAAAAGGAAGGCCAATAACTATGATGTTGGTTGATGAATTGTTTATGACATTATGTAGAATAAGGCTCAATCTCCTAGAGGAAGACTTAAGTGACCGATTTTTGGTATCTTTGTCAACAGTTAGCAGGAAAATAATAACATGGGTGAATTATCTGTATTTTGTTCTGGGAAAAATTCCTATTTGGCTAGACAGAGATGTTGTTCAAAGAGTAATGCCCAGATGTTTTCAAGAAGAGTATCCAAATACACGGGTTATCATTGACTGCACTTAAATTTATACACAAACCCCATCTTCATTAGTTACAAATTCACAACTTTATTCAAATTACAAAAGTCACACAACGTTTAAAGCTTTAGTGGGCATTGCACCCCATGGAGCAATTACCTTCATCTCCCAACTCTATACAGGCAACATGTCTGATGTAGAAATAACTAGAGTGAGTGGTCTTTTGATATTGCTGGATCCAGGGGATTCAGTGATGGCCGATAAAGGGTTTGTTATAAGAAAAGACTTGGAGAAAATTCACTGTTCACTGAACATTCCTCCTTTTCTGTGTGAAAACAGACAGTTTGATGCAAGTGAAATTACTGAAACTGAAACTATTGCAAGATTAAGAATTCATGTGGAAAGAATAATGAGGAGGGTCAAGGAAAATCGTATATTTAGTTCAAACATTCCACTCTCACTTGTTGGTTCTGTGAACCAAATATGGTCTGTGGCATGTATGCTGGTAAACTTCAACAACCCCATTGTCAGTGGATGGGGTGTATAAGTAAAACAACTCCAATAAAATGTATGCATGCAAAAATAATTATATTTGTTGTGAAATCTTTGTTAAATGTATATAAAGTATGCAATATTGTTATATATAATGATGAAAGTAAAAATGATCAAGTTTCTCTTTTGTGTCCTTCCAGAATACTGGATCAAAATATGTTGTCTCCACAAAGTCTTCTACAGTACCGTTGGACTTTTTAATGTACACATAGAAATCACACCAGAATAATCCGAATACAGCAAGCTGAGTTTGTACTTGATAATAATAAGCATGATTTTTTTTCAATTTTCTCAGTCCATTATAGGTTTCAAGATACATAACCTCATCTATGGTTTCTTTCAAAGGGCATTTGATTTCTAATAGGCCAAATTGTGGAACTCTCATTGGATTGTACACTTTCCTGTCAGGACTTGCTGCAATCCAAGGTGATGCTGGAGAGAGTATTATGCCACTTGGATATACATTAACTGTATTGTTATGCTGTTTACAATATTCAATGGCTGCATTTGGCTCCTCATCTATTCCATGTTTCATAGCAGCAGTGCAAATATATTTCTTTGATTTCAGCCTAGTCACCAAGGTTTCATAATTTGCTCGTCTTTTTGCAATCTGTCCTACTGTACTGGCAGTAATTCTATATTTGCGGAGCTTGTGCCATAAGGCAGACTTGCTTTGACTGTAAGTCTTGGCCTCAAATATGTGGGCTTTCCTCAAATTCACTGATATGTCCTCAAGTATACCTAATTGCTTTAAGCTGGGTACAAATGCAAACATATTTACCATTCTGTTGTTGTTTTCACAAGGTAATGCAGGATATTGAACACCGTCATATATGTTAACAACATATTCTACCTGCAGTTGCTGTTGAGTGGCTATAACTGAACCTTTTGCACATGGTCCAAATTTTGTGGCAATTTGGGGAATCTTTTCCATTTGCTTTAATGCTGGCAAAATCATAAAACCAGGAGCAGCTTCTTCAATATTATGTTTCAAATACTCAAAATCAAATTCCTGCTTTCTAAGAGGATCGTAAAGAGTTGATTTTACAGCCTTAAACTCCTGTTCATCATAGGTGGCATCTATATCAGGCTTTCTCTTTTTGGCAAATTTAACCACTTCTAAGGACTGTACCTCCTGACCTTTTATCTTCTCACCACGAGGCTTATGCCAACTCTGTGCTTTTGATGTACAGGCCACATCATCTGGTAACGTAACCTTTTTCCTCATCTTTAAATCTGCTAATGTATACAGCAATGCTGCTACATGTCCACAGGCTCCTTTTTTCCCAATAGTACATGTGCACTCTGCTTCTGTCACTTTAACCTCTGGTTCAGATATTATTTGCACCTGGCAGAATACAAATATGTTTATCTTAATTTATCAAAAATAATCAAATGTTGACAATTCTGCAATTCAATAACAAAATGTTTGAACCCACCCCCCCCCCCCACCCCCAAGAGAAAAATGTAAATTGTGAAAAATACATTTATCCCCCTGGAATCGCAATTTAGAGGGTTTGTCCTTTAAAGAAAAACATAATTTTTCAATTAATGGAAAGTTAACTAAAGGAAAGTCTTTTAATTAGTCTTACCATTATATCATGTGGACTTTCATGCTTTTTCATTGATCTGTAGCTTTTGGCAGTTACTCTACAGCCATTTTCACAAGTTGTAACTGTAAAAAGTAAAAATGACTTATAAGTGACCTCCCTCATTTTTTTTTTTGCTTTTTGCTAAAATCTACATTAAATGGTATATGTAGTAGTTATACTTGTTTTTTTTTTGTCTGTTTATAATTTAAGGTTACATTTCTTCCAAATTAAGTTTTAAAATGAAAGGGATTACTGAAGATTCTCATTTACTGAGGATATCTTTGTTGATGGAATTATATGATTGAAAACAGAAAAAAAACTTACCAACTGATATCTTCTTGATAAACTCTTCACGGAAGTAAATGTATCCTTTATCCACATGACTTTTTCCAGAAGATTTAGACCTAGACTTCACATAATTTTCCACATAAGCTGTGGTAAAATAGGGAATACTGGATATATCGCACACTCCGTCCATGTTAGATGCATGTGTACTTTGTTTACACACTTACCAGCCAGAGCCTCACTGTGGAATTTTTGGGGGGGAATATTAAGAGTGGTGAATTACATCCATTGCACCCCAGCTTGTCATGGAGACTCATAGTATTGTCACAGCTGTGACCAAGTGATTCAGATAACCCCCAACTACTGTTCTGCTGCTGGCGACCAGCCTGCCTTTGTTTTGCATTACATCTACTTTCTGGATGGTTCAAATTCTTGCCCTGCTTTAGGCAATGAGAGCAAAAATGTGCATAGCTGCCATGGTGGCCCTCATGGGAGCAGGACCTCTCGTTAAAATACTTGCATGGTCTTCTAGGTGATGTTGGTTGTGTTGTGGTCTGAGTATGAGCTAGAGCTACTTGTGAAGTGCTCAGCCTATTGATGGCCCATTGCATAGAGTCAGCCCAGGAGGGGTGGACCTCCTCCACCTGGTGAATAGACGATGCCCAAACTGCCCTTACAGCTGGCCATGGTAGTGAAACAGCGTCTCTCATAGCAATGATCACCTGAAGTAGGGCTTGTTTTGATTCTCTTGGGTCTGAGATAGCGTATATATTTGATATATTGATAACTGACCAGAGATCCATTGTGGTAGTGACAGTTCATCGTCGGCTGAGGGGCCGTGGATACTGTGTCATGTAAATTGTATCTGCCCAACTTCTTACCCTGTGGCTTACCGTGAGACAGGTCAGAGTTAGCTGGCCCTTTATATGAAGCTAATAAGTTGTTCACGACTTCAGAAATACCCGGGTTAGTCCTCAGAGTGTGAAGGTTGGGCATGACAGCATCACGGCGGTCCAGAGTATGACTCGGCTGTTCCTGGGTTCGTGACAGCAGCTCTACATTTGAACTCTGGTGCTGAATATCTTTTGGAACTTGAGTTTGAGCAAAATCGTGAGCAAGAGGAGGATGTCAGTGTAGATGTGGTTGTCCCATTGTCGTCATTATGAGGGGGTCCCTCAGATGAGTGGGTATGCCCGACTCTTGAGGTTGGTGTGAGTTACCCAACTGTGGTGATACTGGCTGACCAGGACTGTGGGACCATGAGTTAATGCATTTGACTCCCTAATCTCACATAACATGGTCATGATGGCGTCAGAATTATGTGAGGAAGTTGACGGTTGTGTGACAGGTGGCAAGTTACTTACAGTTTCTTTGTTTCCCAAGTATGAACCATTTGATTCCTTATTGATCACTTTCCTTGCTTTTGTCACAGGGATCCTCGCCCTTGCTGAGGCTGTTACCTGTTTCCTAGATTTGGGTAACTCTTTCTTTCCAGATGGCATCTTGTAGAATGAATACAGACTGACCAGTATCCGTAGAATAAAACACTAAAAATTTCAAATAATGAATTTCTGACCATTGGAAATTTTTATATGTGTGTTCAATGGCATCCAGTTTGAAAGTGATTAACAAATAAGCTGGCGCCAAAAGCCCATTGCCCCTTGTTTGTGATTGGATGACCTGGAGTCAAGCCTAGAATTGAGGCTGTGAACCCTAGAGGTAGTACTAGAGTTAAAGTTGAGAGCAACTGCCATGCAGGCCCCTTACTGGGACGTTCCCCATCCACCTACAAATGGAATGAAGAAAAAATAAACAGACAAAAAAAATGACTAGGTATGGGTAGAATCAGTCATGGCACCCACCAGGATAGGTCGTTTTTTACTAAAACTCTGATAGGCTTATGGAATATAAAGCAAGTCTCACCTAGAAAATGGTTTCACAGTTTTCAAAGCTGTGATGTGATGAAAAGTGATGAAAAGTCTTTTTCAGAGATTCTGAGACATAAAAAATTGCCCCTTCAGAGGTTCTAGGTGTACTGAAACCTACTTTTCTATCACAAAATTAGTATTGTCCCAAGGGTCTAATCTAATCAAATCTAATCTAATGTGGACTTTTATAGCACTTAATCTCCATCACTGATGGACTCTAGAGGCGCAACTGAACAGAAAGCAAGGCTGTTAACATTAATCTGAGAACAAAGCCAGGTCATACCAAGGAGACACATGGTGACAGGAGAGGGTATGGGGATATGCTTTGGCAAACAGGTGTGTTTTAAGCTTCTTTCTGAAGGAGGCAACTGATGCTGCACTGCGCACATCATGAGGGAGTTCATTCCAGATCTTAGGTGCATCAGAGGCAAAGCTGTGATCAAAATGTTTGACTGACTTGAAGACTGATGAGCGAAAAGGAGGAACAGTAAGGTATTGATAATCTGGGTGACTACACCTGGTACTATAGAAACAACTGCTTAGTGACAAGAATGGTTGAAAATAGGAAGGAAAACCACTATGTAAAAATTTATAAACTAGTGTTGCAGTTTTGAACATACATCTATACTTAACGGGGAGCCAGTGGAGTTGCTTCAGAATGGATGTAACATGAGCATACTTTCTATGATTTGTAACAATCTGAGTGAGAGTATGCTGAATACCTTGCAATATTTTGCTGATTGAAACATGACAAACCCCTAAACAGAGAGTAGCAGTAGTCTAGACGACTAATAACCAAGGCATTTGCAGCAAGGACTGCCACTTCTGGAGTAAGATACTGTCTTATTCTACAAAGGTCACGCATCTGAAGAAAGCACGCTTTGCAAGTCCTCTTGACATATTCAGACAATAAAGCTGTTTTAGTGGAGTGTCCTGGCTTATAAGCTGACTGATGTGGATTGTCCAGTTTGTTATTATTGATGTGTGACATAAGTTGCTTAGCAACAACTCGCTCCCCCAACTTTGACAGGAAACAAAGACCAGACACTAGGTGATAGTTCTTGAGGTTGTTTCTGGGCAGAGAAGCCTTTGTAATGAGGGGGGTGGCAACCGCTTTTTTGAAAGCACTTGGGAAAGAGCCATCAGTGAGAGAGTAACTTACCAACTTGGTAATAGATGGAAGGAGTATATCAAGACAATCCTTAAGGAGAAATGTTGGTATGGGGTCCAATGGGGAAGATTTAGTAGGAGACTCTTTGATGCACTTACTGACATTGTCTTCAGTTACAGGCTTAAAGGTATTGAAAGCAGGAGGCACCGATTCAGGTGCATTATTGAACGAACCAGAAGTAGGGAAAGTGTCCCTGATTTTGCTGATTTTATTGGTGAAGAAAGAAGCAAACGTGTCCGCAAGACTTTTTTCTGAGGAATGAGCGGGCAGAACAGTTTCAGAGGTGCGATGCAATACCTTCCTCATTGACTGCCAGAGCTTCTTGGGGGTCATCACTATTCGCAGTTATAATATTGGTATAGTAGGAACCCTTGTCTTTATTGGTCAGTCGATTGCACCAGGCAATTTGCTTGCGGAACCTTGACCTGTTCAACTGTGTCTTGTGTTTCCTCCACATTCGTTCAAATTGCCACCTTAGAAAGTGAGCCATGCGATATGAATCAGACAGCCACTCATGTGACTGCTGTTTTGTCATGTGTGAGATGATAGGAGCATGCTTGTCAAGGAGCTGGGTAACACCAACCAAATACTGATCATACAGTTCTGCCACAGTTCCTCCAGGGGACAGTACAAATAGTATATTACTCAGGTCATTGCGGAACTGGTCAACATCAATTCTATGATACCTACGATAAGAGAAATTTTTTTCAATGCAGGTTGTTGAGCGGGAAAAGTCGAGTTGGCATTGTATAGCAGCATGGTCTCCTACAGGATAATTATGGACAAAATCAGAATCACAAGGAAATATCAAAACGTCCAGAGTGTGACCCAGTAAGACTCATAGTAAAATTTTACCGGAAAACTAGTACCACAGCAAAGATCACATTGATTCCTGCCTCGAGTAATAGGGGTGAACAGACTTTGAAAAATGATAAACAAAGATGGTGGGGCCCCTTCAGAAAGAGCTGATTGTTGGTAGGTTGAAAAAAATCATCTCAACTTGCTGAGAATAACAAACAATGGTTGGGTATTGAGATAGATAAGAGGCAGGATCCAGAAGATGAAAAACAAGGTTTGTTGTTGAAGATGCCTTGCACTGAGGACGTGGGAATAAAGGCCTTTCTCTTGCAAAAGTCTCAACAATGAAGGGTGGTGGAGAAGGTTTTTGGTATCCCAGCAAATCATTTCAGATGCCTGCTGAACACAATGGCACAAGAGCAGCACAATGTCACATCTATTATTCTGGCTTTTGTGACTTTAAATTTGAGTAATATAATACGGACAGTCCAGACTATCAAGGACTAGCAGATGAGGAGGACAATAATTATAGAGGTCTGGACACGAAGTGCAATTCTGGCTTACTTGGGTGGTGCAGAATGGGGTAGTAATGCTGCAGTGGCAATGAAGATACAGAGACTTTATTTGAAACATTATTACAATAACCCTGTTGGGGCTGTTACATGGCAATATGATTTGGTTACATAGAACAATATGATTTGGTTTGTTTATGGACTCCGATGAACAGTGCTGTTGGCCTGTTTCATTCCGTTAAGTGTATAAAGTAATTCTAATTTTAGAGACAATTTCATTTTGTATCAAGTGCTATAAGGTGATATGTTGATTAAATAAAAGTTTATGTTTTCTTGTTATTTCACTCACTGTTCAACGCATAAATAAAACTCAATCAATAAGTCAAAGCAAAGGTCGCATCTAATGATAGGTCAACAAAGGTACACCTAAGAACCTAATATCTTAACTTTAACAAAGTGGACAGGAAAAGCCAGCAGTTACAATAATACTGTCAGCAGAAACACTGTAACTTAGAGTATTAAAACCTACTCTAATATAATATACTCTACTGCTTTGCAGATGAAATATCTCCTGGATAGCTCAGTGCACTAAGTTAACAAACATGTTGATCAAAAGAATAGTCATGGGGCGTAAGTCGTGTAACTGAAGAGGAGACAAAGCTAGAGTTGAAGAGTAGGGGATGTGAAGGCACTTGCGTCTAGGTCTACTGGGTCTGGTCTTTCTAGAAGATGTGTAGGGGTGAACTAATTAGGTGAACACGGTTGGTCTTGTTTTTAGAATTTTGTATGTGATAAGGGTGAAATTTTGTCAATGGGGATGATACTGAAAAACTGTGACAATCTCCTGCAGAGTGGTGTTGGACATGCCGCAATCTTCTTAACTCAAAATGAGTGAGTGATACAAACAGGGAATTGCAGTAGTCCAGTCCACTGCTCACCAAATCTTTTGGCAGAAGGAATGATGTTTTAAGGTCAAGGAGTGGATGAATTCTGTAAACGTCTCTTGGATGGACTTTGGTGGTCTTTATGACTTCAGTGCCATCGCCTATAGCTATAAACTTGGGCCCAAAATCCAGATAGTTCTTGGCCTTGAATTATATTAAATGAAAAAACAATACAACAAGTTATTGGTTTCCCTTTAGTAGGGTAGTTGGAGTGACAGATCAGTGGCATCTCCAGAAAGAAGGAAAAGTTGAATGAAACATTCCCAAGGTTTGTCAAAGAGTACTGAGACAAGTTGGTGGGGTATCTTTCGATCTGAGACTCAGAAGTAGCAGATGGTGTAGGGGATGTCACCCTGGGGACAGTGGACTGCTGTGACACCTGAGACGAGGTACCAGCTGTCGAAAGATAGGCCAAGACGTACTGCAGTGACTACACATCTTCAACTTGCTTGAGAGCTGCAGACTGGTCAATGAACTGTGTAATCAATAAGTAAGACTGGCCATTATAAGACCTCCACAGAGACAGTCGAATATCCTTCCCAGATGCCTCCATACAAAGGCACCAGGACCTCTTCAAGTCAGGATTAGAAGTAGACAAGGTGTTGTCAATCAGTTCAAGCATCTGCCGGATGTGTTCCTTATCAGTCTTCAGGAGATCCAGAATCTCTTCAGTGTTCCCCTCCTCCTTCTTGGACTTCTTACTCAACGAAGAGGGTAACTGGTCAACCGTCCCCACCAAAACTTCTTCCTGAGGATAATCAGGTACAACAGAAGTAGTGGAACTGGTCGAACACTGAGGTCCCACTAAGGGGGATACTGGGTCAGTTTCAGGAGTGGAAGCTGAGCCGGCTGCTGCTGGTACACACTGAGTAGACACAGATTTCAAGAGAAAGTACAAAGAAAAACATGAATTCAAGTAGGTGTTGCCATAGATAAAAGCATAAAGTTAAAATTGGAATGAAGGCCGTGAAGGAAGGATATAGCTGTGACACTTGCTTCTACCTAAACCTGAAAATAGCATTTAGAAAAAAATATAATAAAACAACAAACACTTAACATAGTTAAAAAGATCCAGGATTTTCGGAAACATTATGATAAATTGTTATCTTATTTTTTTTTAAATTCCCTGCTTGACAATTACTTTGGTGACAGATATAACTGCTTCTACAAAAGGGGCAAGTATTATCATATTTAATTTTTATACTTATAGAACAAATCTGTGAACTGGGGACAAGGGAAATTTGTCTTTCATGGAACTGTAGCCGTTCAACTTTCCGAATCTGGTGTGCACACTTTTCCATCAAACCTGAAGGTCTTTCACTGTAGCAGCAGAAACAAACACACATATTGAGTAAATTAAACTGCACAGATGATTCTTGTAACAATATTCATTACATAATGAAATACAATTGCACATAGACTGTATATTAACATATTTATTACTTCATTAGCACACACATGGACCTGGTGGTATGCAAAAGGGGTAAGTCACCATTTACTGATCATTTTGCAATTACATAAATGCGGGGCAGACACTTTCTTTCATGACTGACTTAATGTACATCATGGGGGAACATTGATTTACAGACACAAATAGTGGGTTATACATGTTAAAAATGCATTAAAAATTTATTCCAAATTAAAAAAACAGTCATTTTCATCTCAGCAGCTTTCTGGGCCCAAAGCAGAGTTATATTCCAAGCATCTGTGTACTATCTCGGCCCTTTCTGGTAAAGATGTAGTGTTTCACTCGTCCGATCTATTAAAGCATCTTCCCTCTCAACATTCATCACCTACTTTGTACCCTGTTTCTTCTGGTCAGAACTTTCATTAGTAGCCATGGTATCAATAGTGTAACTATCTGAATCATTTTCATCACTCAAAACTGGCACAAATTTATCTGCACAAACATATTTCTTCTTTGTGCTTTATCATGTTAGGTTATACTTACAATAGTTCAATCACAAAATAAAAGTCACTAATATATAAAGAATGAAAGATTATCCGCACCACAAAGGTCCCTCATCCGAATTGTCACAAGGCATAGCCTTCAATTATGTTCAGATACCTCATTCAAACTTGTGTAACAGTAGAAAACATGAAGCCTGGCAGTGGTTGTCTGTTATACATAGGCACTGTCAATAAAAATACTATTAAAAGTGTATATATTCAGTCCCCATGTCCCATCAGTAGCTTCTGAGTCATACCTTACTTCTCCTTGCGTCTCTCCGTGTCAAAAATATGTGCATGGTCAATGGCAGGGACTGACAGGCAGGGTTATAGGGGATGGTGGTAGTGCTGACAAAGGACAGTGAATGACATTGACTGGTGAAAGACAATGACATTGATATTCTCACAAGTTTCATCGAAAACAGAAATAAGGCAGGGACATTTTATCCAAAGCGTACTACTGCAAACTGTACTGGCTGTAGTGAAAATGGGGTAAAAGCCATACATATAAGTATACTGCCACGTTTTTTTTGTTTTTTTTTTGTTTTTTTTTGCAGTGGGTTATAGAAGAAGCAAGGTGGACTACGAAATACCATTATAGGTGCAAGCCTTTTTTTCTGTATACCTACATAAAACTGATAGACCACCTTATGTGCATATAAGACCAAAATCTTAAAATAATATACTACAAAAACAGTGTTCCAGTGCTTCCATAGTAGTTGGTATTACAAAGTACGACACTAAATAAAATTTTTAAACTCCCCAAGTGTACACAAACTCAGAATGAGTGTTATGAGATCCCCCCCCCCCCCCCCCCCCCCCCCCCCCTGCAGGGCACACCAAGTAAATGACCTCAACCTGAAAGTAACGATGAAAGTTTTGCAGAAGAACAAATTTGCTGAAAAATAGAAACCCTCATCTCAAAATCAATTGAAAAGGGGATGGGAAAAATAGTTGAAAATGTAAAATCTTCTGTACAGCAAATGGTGGAAGTTAGTATTCAGAAAGGCATTCAAGAAGGGTTACAAGCCCTTGAACTAGACTTAAGTGCATGTCAAAAGCACCATGAAGAAATATCAGCCATCAAACAACGAGAAAATAAGTTAAAACAACAAGTAGAAGTATTAGAAAATGAAAATAAACATTTGTCAGACAAACTAGAAAATCTTGAATGCTATACAAGAAGAAATAATGTAAAAAAATATTGGGGCTGAAAGAATCTAAAGGGGAAAATTGCAGAGAGACAGTCATGTCAGTACTTGCGGAAGCGAACATATGTGTGGCACCCACTGATATTGCTACTGCTCATCGTAGTCACTCCTCTACAGTGCCACGCCCAATTATTGTTCAATTTTTGTATGCGGACAAAAAGCAACTATTGCTCAAATCACATGAACAATTAATGGAAAGATCTAAAATAATTGTAGTGGATGACTTACCTGACGAATTACGTGCAGCAAGAAAGATCTTATCTCCTATCCTATACAAAGCAAAGGCAGAGCTTGGTGATGGAAAGGCAAGGCTTTGTGGAAATAAACTTATAGAGAATGAAAGGGTGTACAGTGTTAATGATTTAGAATCTCTTCCACAGCAACTGCGACCCTCAGATGTGTCCACACGATGGAAAGATGACAGTGTAGCTTTCTACACAAAAATGTCACCGTTTAGCAACCACTTCCATTCAAATTTCCAGATTGAAGGCATTGAATTTAACTGTTGCAAACAGTTCTATATGCACTCGAAGGCTCTTCACTTCAATGATAAACAGCAGGCAGACAATATTCACAAGGCAACAGATCTGGTAACGCAAAAAAAAACTGGGAGGTAAAATTACCAGAGTCAAGAAGGATGTGTGGAATAAAAAATCACAAAATGTGATGGAAACAGGTCTCTTTGCTAAGTTTAATCAGAACTCATCATTGAAACACAGTCTTTTATCTATAGACGACAAAATCTTGATCGAGGCCAACAAATACGATAGATATTGGTCATGTGGTTTACACTTACACTTGTTTGATGATAAGATATGGAGCCAAAAAGAATGGAAAGGGAAAAACATCTTGGGGCAACTTCTTATGAAAGTCCAGGACAGATTGAAATAAATAAACATAGAGAATACTGGTTGTTATATAAAAATCAAAATTTGAAAGTCGTATAAAATTAAATAAAGTTCTATACTCAGATGGCCTGAAGTAACAACGCTGTAAAGCAAAATTTAGCCTATATAATGAATTACTGATAAAAGATAAAAAATAAAAGATAGCAATAATAACAAAGGAATTTGAAAGGTTTATCAATCTAAATAATCATTTCATATTTTGTTGTAATTTTGTATTGTGGTTGAGTGAAGTAGCAACACTGTTGTAGCAATAATTTGGTCTATGGGAAAAAACAACTCTGTATGAAACAACAATGCTGCATGTAGTAGCAACTTGACCCTTGTAGAATAATTGTGTAAAGTTTACTGGATGTTATACATATATACAAATAAAAGATGTGAAAGTTTTACACAACTTATTTTCTAAGGGACTGTGAAAACTCTGTAATCTGTTGGCGTGAAGTAACTACAATGCTATTATAATAGATGTGAAAGCTCTATACCCTCTTGAAGTGAATTAATCACACTGTAAAGCAATATTATATCCTATAAAGTCAAATACTGGACATGAGTAAAAAAAATAATAAAAAGATCTGAAAGTTGTACAAAACTAAACTAGCACTTATTATGCTATTGCAATATTGTATTGTGACTGTGTGAAGTAGCAACAATGTTGTGTCGCCTATAAAGTCAAATAACTAGACACAAGTAAAGAAAAAATTATAAAAAGATATGAAAGTTGTATAAAACTGAATAATCACTTAATATCCTATAGTAATTTTGTATTGTGACTGTGTGAAGTAGCATCATTGTTGTAACAATAATTTGGGGTGTATTTAAAAACTCTGACTGTGTGCATGGTATTCAAAATCAAATTACAACAACATATGGGCATAATTTTAATTGTGTTAGAATATGAGCATGGAAAAATGTCTAAAACAGGAGGTGACAGATGCAAAAAAGTTCCAAATTCCGGGTGTCTTTTTTAACCGTCATACAGTGTCATAAACAAAATATGATAGTTCAACTTAACATAATATCTACTGTATAAAAGTCTTTATATACCAAAAATACCCAAATAATTGGGACAAAAGATTATATTTGTCTCATTTCCTGGGTATGTTCCCAAAAGTTTTCCTTCCAGTCTGTGTGCTGACAGGTCAAATGGTAGTTGTAAAGTACTGTCAGTACATTATGGGGATCCGCTCAATACTAAGACATCAGGCCTACCAACCAATCGGTAGAAAGTTATATGTAAGGAAAATTAAAGAAAGAAAAGTCATTGAAAAAATATTATTTATTAAAACTGTGTCAAACATGTGCATAAAGCTACATGTAAAGCAAAAAGGCATAATGATAAGAAAACCCTTAGACTGTAAATTAATTATGTAGCACCTTGCTCTACATTCTCATTGGTAAGTTAGTGTTGTAGCCACCTGTTCTAAATTTTCATTGACATAGTATGCATCTCTATAGCAGGTAAATCTACCTTTTTTCATCTGTGAACATTACCAAGATACATAATGTATCCATTTGTTTCAGTTTTATGTGTTTATACATGTTCTTTCAAATACAAATGTACTGTATGGCTATCTGTTCATTTTTTGTTATTAATCATTGAAGACAACTTTAGAATCTGTTTAAATTTGCAAGTCATAGAGAAAACATAACTGATAAATAAGGTGAATAGTCTTAATTTTCAATCGTTTAATGTAAGAGGTCTTAGAGATCACAAAAAGAGATGGGAAATATTCCACTGGCTTAAAAATTTCACAGAGAAAAAGATTGTATCCACTTACTTGAAGAAACTCATTCTACTGAAAATGATGTGGATACTTGGTGCAAAGAGTGGGGAGCAGACATTTTCCTGTCTCATGGTGATTCTAAATCAGACACCGAAATCTTAAATATGTTAAGATGTTTCTACAGTGACCTATATTCAAAAAACAATAAACTTGACTCAAGCAACTTTGGGCTTTTTTGAATAGTAATAAACCCAAAATAAGTTATAATAGTGTAACTTTCTGTGAGGAGTCAATATCTAGTGAAGAAATAAAAAGGGCAGTAAAGAATTTAAAAGCTAATAAATCACCAGGCACGGATGGTTTAACTGCTGAGTTTTATCAGTTTTATCAGTTTTATCAGTTTTATCAGTTTTTCTTTGAAAATGAGTTTTATCAGTTTTATCAGTTTTTCTTTGAAAATATTAAGGATTACCTATATGATAGTATTAATTATTCTTTTCAAAACAAAATTCTTGGTACAGAACAACGGAGAGGAATCCTAAAACTTATTCCAAAAAGGACAAAGATTTAACAAACATGCATTCCTTCAGGCCAATCTCCCTTTTAAATACAGATTATAAAATAATTGCACACATTCTTGCCTCTAGAATTCAAGAAGTACTGCCAGAAATAATTTCCACTGATTAAAATGGTTACCACCGGGGAAGATTTATTGGACTTAATATAAGGACAATTATAGATACAATGCAACACATTATTCTCAAAAAGCAACAAGCTTATCTGCTATTTTTAGATTTCGAAAAGGCCTTTGATAAATTGGATCGAAAATTTTTAATAAATGCCCTTCATAAATATGGCTTTGGAAAAAATTATATTCAGTGGATTGAAATTCTGTATACTGATATTCAAAGTTGTATCCTTAATAATGGTTATACTTCACTATATTTCCAAATTACAGCAGGCATCAGACAAGAATGTCCTCTCTCAGCTTTGTTATTCATAATTGCTGTGGAATGTCTCTCAATATACATAAAAAATAACAATGGCATAAAAGGTATCATAATGGGACGTGTAGAAAGGAAAATTACACAATTAGCTGACGATACAACCTTGTTTCTAAGAGACATAGGGTCTATACAGATTACGATAAATGCCTTAGGGCTGTTTTATAGTGCATCAGGCTTAAAGCTAAACAATAGCAAAACAGTTGTATTGCCTATTGGGAAAAACTGTTACCAACCTCAAACAAATCTATTTGGTGTACAGTGAGAGAGCAATGAAGTCATGTCACTTGGGATATGGTTTTCTTGTGATATAAGCAATCTTGTTAAAAAGAATCATGACCTCAAACTTGAAAAATTCAGAAATATTTTGAATCACTGGTCAAAATTCAATCTAACACTAATGGGAAAAGTAACTGTTGTAAAATCTCTAGCATTAGCTAATACAAATTTCTTAATCAGCAGTGTATACACACCAGACTGGTTCATAAATGATGTGCAACAGCTCGCACTGCAATTCCTATGGGATAACAAACCAAATAAAATCAAAACCAGTACATTTTGCAACACCATTGAAGATGGTGGTATCAAATTTCCTCATATTGAAAGCTATGTAATGGCACAAAAATGCAGCTGGATTAAGAGATTAATGAGCAACAGCGTAACAAAAAGTTATCTAGAATAACTTTTACCTGTACCACTAGAAATTTTTGTAAGATGTAAGGCTAGGCTTGCAAATGAGATGTTCAATCTGCCAAAGTTCTATAACCAAATTTTTAACTGCTGGTTTAACCTTAGCGAAGAACCCAACACAGTTAATGAAGTTTTGCAAGAATATATCTGTTTGAATAAATTTATTGAAATAAATAATAAAATGGTCTTAGATGAAGAATTTTTAAGACCTAAAACTTTGAAGATAGGTGATATTGTTAAACATAATGGCAGATTCCTGACTCACGAGGAATTTCAAATAAAATTTAACAGAAGAATAAATTGGCTAAAATTGTACTCTGCAACACTTGCTATACCAAACAAATGGAGGCAACTACTTAACATGAACATCCCACTTGAGAACATAGAAATATGTGAAAGTCTGGTAACTATGCTAAATAAAATATCTAGTAAAAAGTGTTACTGGTCAATAGTAAAGAAGGTGATAACAAAACCAACTTGTATTAATAGTTGGGAATCTAAAGGTTTTGTGTTTAATGATGAAACATGGAAGAAACTATTTCTTCTGCCAAAATTTACCACTTACAATATTAAAATAACAATGTTACAGTATAAAATTCTTCACAGAATTTATGCATCAAAAAGCAAAGTATCAAAGTTTGTAACCGAAATAAATGGTAACTGTGAATACTGTAACATTGAAAAAAATATTGTGCATACCTTCTATGAGTGTGATGAAATAAAAACTTTCTGGCAAATTTTCAAAACATGGGTTAACCACATTACAAATATTAATCTTGAATTTAAAATAGAAGATATTATATTTGGAATTCACAGAACTATACCTTTCAACATGGTAATTAACTTTTGTGTATTAATAGGCAAGTTTTTCATCCATATTTGCAGCAAAGAAAGGAAAAGGCCTAGTTTAATGGACTATATCGTAACCTTAAAACATCATCTCATAATAAAAAAACAGGTCTATGACAAAAAGGGGAAAAGTGGTAAATTTTGTATGCTATTTGGACAACTATATGCAAATATTTGTACCTAAGAATAAAAGCAAAGTGATGTTTATTGGCACTGGTGAAGTGAACTTTTATTCTACCTATCAGTTTTCAAAGTCATAGTCACTTTCTGTAAATGTTATGCCATACAATGTATATATTCTATGTTCACATGTTAACAAAAAGATTTAATAAAAAATAAAAAAGTATACTGCCTATATAAGTATATACTATATCTAAGATTTCAAACAGGTTTGTGAATATTTACAAATGAGTGACTATATCATTCTCAGCAACTATGCAACTTGTACTAGTAACTGCTAGCATCTGTGAATGTCTCTGAAACAAGACCAAGAAGCAACAACAGTCGCCTATCCCCCTTCGAGCCAGTATCTGAGAACCATATACTCAAAATCCTAAATTCTTCCCCTACCAAATCATGTGATCTAGACCAGATACCAACTTTACTAGTCAAAGAATGTGCAGACATTCTAGCTATAGTCACTTCAATAACCTATACTATAAATTACTCACTCAAAGAAGGGAGTTTCCCAAACTACTTCAAAACTTTGTATGTCAGCTTTCTCAGGCAACCTAAGATAGACAGAAATCTTTTGAAAACTGGTGTCTGGTGTCCAACCTTAGTTCATATCGAAACTGTTAGAAAAAGTAGTTGCTAAACAGTTAAATAGTTACAGCAATGGTGAGGGGTTCTCCAGTATTAGCCAATCTGCTTACAGGACATTGCATTCTACAGAAACAGCACTCCTTAAATCCAAAATGATGTTAATGCTGCTTGAATGGACTATGGTAAGACTGTTGCGCTTACATTGCTGGAACTCTCGTTAGCATTTGGCACTATAAACCATAACATTCTTTTTAATTACCTCAGGGATTGGTTTGGGGTTGATGGCACTGTGTTGAGGTGGATAACATCCTATCTTGCCAACCACAAACAGAAGGTTAATCTAGGTAACAACTTTTTATGCCTTGTCACTCTCCTATGGAGTACCCAAGCCCCCCCCCCCTTTTTACCTTTTACACTACCCCCTTCAATGATATCATTTCCAGTTTCAATGTTAGCCTCCATCTGTATGCTGATGAAAAACAAAGATATCTAGCACTTGACTGTAGGAATTATTATTCCAGTTTTTGCTGAGCTCACTGAGTATGTTACCTGTGTTCAAAAGTTGAAGGACAATGTGAAACTGAAAGTCAAAAACAGAAAACAGAATTCATGACCATTGGTGATAGACAAGCCAGGGAGTCCCTCATACAAAGATTTCACACCTAAGTTCTTGGAAAGTCTACCTCGCTTACATGTATGGTCAGGAATCTGGGTGTTCAGCTCTGGAAACACCTTTACCAGTCATATAACCAAGGTTTGTTGTGTCTGTTACCATCACCTCAAAGACCTAAGACACATCCGGAAATTTCACTTGGTACCAATCAAGTGCATTTATTTTAGATCTTCCAGTTTTCCCAGCTGTAAACTGCAGCAGGACTGTTTTGTACAGTATATTTCTACATAGCACCATATTTCCTTAACTGCAGAATTCAAAAGCACTATAAGAACTATATATGACTACACAAGTACATCCAAATTTCTCTAGTGACTGACATTCCCATGCTGAAAGTTGTAGTATCAGGCATGACCCTTTATTCATGTCCCTAGATTTCTTTAGCCTGTTATTGGTGATTGTATCAGTCAATGAAAAAAATGCTCCAGCAAGCAAGTTTTATACTGCACTAAGTATAATAATAAACACGATACCTACGTAAATATTTATTTATGAGAAAGGTACAGGGAAAATGCCATTTGCCGTAAAAAAGGGCTGATCTGTAAAATGAAAAATGGCTAGATAAGAAATATAATTTGACGTCTCAACAACAAAAAATTATCATCTGATCTTACAAAACCAAGGGTAACTCTAACAAGGGCACTCAGTGAGTATGTACCTCCAACAAGGCCCAATGCCTCCATTTTTGCATATGAGTGCATTGACCAAAAAGCTTTTAAAATTCTTGGCTTTAGACAGTTATCTTGATCACCAGCCGTTTCTTTGCATTGTTGTTTTCAACTTCTGAAAATGTCATGAAAATTCATCTAGTTACATAACCTCTTTGGCAGAAGTAAGAAATCAATGAGGAAAAGTTAAAGCTGATGGCCACACTAGGTCATGATCCAGAGAGGTGGGTGTGGGGGGGGAAATGCTCTCTAGAGAAACTTCATTTGAAGAGATGAATCTTGAGATGCTTCCTAAAAAATGCTATGGTTTTGTAAAGTTTTTTTTTTGGTTTCTCACATGGAGAGGATGCGAGTTTTAGTATGTTGGTACTTAATGAATGAAAACTTTCAAAGTTTTTGAAGCTTGATAAATATAATTACTTAAATATAGTTACTTAAACTCTGAACAAAAATGATTAAATATCAAGCAGATCAAAGAGATCAAGCACAAGGAAACTGTAGGTAATGAATCACAATTATTGCGTTAGTTTGGAAAATTCTGACAATTTCTAGAACCGTAACTGCTTTTACTGTCCTTAAATTGGTGGCCATTTTTAAAAAGAAATAATTTCTAATGTTCCATCAGGATTGCAAAGAGGTCAACTGACCAAAAACTAAGACAATTCGCATTTAATTATGTGTTTGCAAAAAAATGACTGCCGCCAAGGAGTAATGTGATTTAAGTAGTGCAAATTGAATGTATCCACAATAGTCTAGCCTTGTTAATTATTAACAGAAATAGATATATGCATGTGACCTATCTTGAGAATTTTACACTGGCTCCCTGTTGAATATCACTTCATTTTCAAAACAGTTACATTATTGTACAAATACCTTCATCCATTCTATCTGTTTTTTACATATTTCAATCAATTTATCAGTTGTCCAAGTGCTTAATCTCCATATCTGAGGATTCTAAGACACACCATCGAATTTGTAAGGCATAAATCATCAAAACGTTAGACATATTCCAAGTCGCAACCAGGAAGGCAATCTGTTGTTCAGTAGTTAGAATCTAAGGTGGAAATGATTTCTGAAATAAGTAGGGTTTTAGCCGACTTTTGAAACATGAGAGATTTGGAGCACTGCGTATATCATGTGGAAGATCATTCCATAACTGTGGGGCATCGTATGAGAAACTGTTGTTGAAGTGGACCTGATTTATGGATGGAAGAACAATAATGAGGAACTGGAGGAACAATTTTTTGGGTTAGAGCATCTTGTGTTAACTGCTGATTTGTACAAGGAGAGGTATAGTACAAAATACTTAGGCTGGCCAGTAGTGAGGTGCTTGTACACAAGAACCAGGGTCGGTATTCACGAAAGGCCTTAATCTTAGTCTTATCTTAAGGGGCTATCAACGTAACGCATTATTTTTACGGCCCGACGAAAGTGGTTTAAACGCGGGAATGATTTTTTCAGGGATGTACATTTCTTTGGCTTAAAGTCACAAATTATTGAGGAGAATATATTTGTTTGTTCTGTGATATGTTGAATAAGGGAAATAAAGTTATACAACAAATGTCCTTGTTGTTTTAAAGTTTTATACATACACATATAAACACCAAATAACAAAGATAAATGTGAAATAAATATGTTCTATTTCTGGACATATTTATTTCACATTTATCTTTGTTATTTGTGACACAATTAGCATACTAAAAGAAAAGCAACAACAGTTTTTTACACACTATTCCAAAGAAAAATGTCTCAAAACAAATTTTGAATGAAATAGATTTTTATTTAATTTGGGCATTTATTTGCAGAGATAAAAAATAAAGAAACATAACATTTTACGTTTTCATTTTTTCATCACTATTTCACATTACACTCATTTAAAATTTCAAGAAACCACTATTTAAAATTGTAAATCATTCAAATAAATCTGTATGCATTTGGAGGCTTGTGTATGCATTTAGATCTTTATTTAGAACAGCATGGTTTATATATTGTGTCACACTACATGAGCCTCTCCCTTCTCTCTCAGCCAACTTTTATAGCCTCTTACCGGTAACTAAGGCGTAGTTATACAAAATATTCTATTTTTAATTTGGCTTCCTATATCTTACTGTATATATTTTTAAATAAAAACAAATTTTCCTTACATGTTATGTCTATATTTTTTATAAGTAAACTACTCCATTCTCATTGAATATATGGACATCTTATGTTCTATCAGTGAGAATTATATTTCATATGGACAGATACTCTTTCAGTGTAAGAAGTGCCTTGACTAATGAAAACAAAGCTTTGTAAATTATTGTTACACTTAAGAAATTTTCATCAGAATAGTTTAACACTAGATAAATTTATTATATTAACAATTAAGATGATACAAATATAGACTCAGTGTGTATAAAATAAATGCTTCACTGTAAGTAAGCAGAAAGGCTATATACACACGCAGTGCATGTTTAAAAAATGTGGGTTCATTTTATCAGTGCAGAAAAGACTGGCACTCATGTAGAATTCTACAGTAACAGTAGTAAACTGGCACGATCTACAAGAGCATTATTGATTTTTCCAAGTGGGTCCTATACATATATATATAATTAAGAAGTCAAAAGCAATGTTTACAAAACGTAGTTCTTTTTCAACGGCTGAAAGAAAATGACGTAACTATCCCTCTTGTAAATAATAGTCCGTGCATAGCAACAGTGACTCTGTCTGCTGCATCATCTGACGGACGTTACGTAAACAAATTTTACGTACTTGCGTTGATAGCCCCTTAAGCATAACCCAGTCTTAATTCTAAGATTTTTGTCCTAGTTAAGAATTGTTACAAATAGGTATTCACAAAGCAAGTCTTAGCTGGGACAAATGTCATAAAGTTAAGATTGATTTTTTTCATATAACCACTGTGGTTTTCTGTGTCATGTGACCTCATTTTGTACATTTTATGTAGCTACACATTAAATACACTGTTGGTGGCATATGAGACATCAAATTTTGGGACAGTAAAATAACAGTATAATGGAACATGGATTTTAAACCGCTTTGTCCTTATTGACAAGTTAAATTATCTTGTCTCCTGACAGGCACAAAATATGAAACTATCCATATTCATCACCAATGCATTTTTTCTATCAAATAAAGGTATTTTAAGCAAACATTTAAAATCAGGTACACTTCAAAAGGAAAAGCAAATTACAGTGCTACAATAACATTAAAAGCACTGAAATGTGGTTTCCCAATTTTGTGCAAAAACTTTTTCTACAAGAAAAAAAACATATCCAGTTAAAACTGATGTATCCATATTGGCCATAATACATTATAATTTGCTATTTACAAAAACATTGTACAAATATCCACACTGTTATTACAACTGTATCACATAGTCATAATTCTTTTTCAAATATATCTACAATATGCTATTTTAAAAAACATTGAAAATAAATTCGTATTGTTTTTGACAATTTATGTACTATTAATATCTCCTTTGTGTATTTTGCACTATTCATAAACACTGACATACTGTCCTTCATTGAGTTCAGTTAATATTGGTTTCACCCTGCATGTACCACTTTGACAAAAAAATCAATACACTCCAAATCATGTGATAATAATCTCTAGCTATGTCAAGGTCAGTAAACAACACTTTTTTGGAGGAAAAAAAAACATGTTTAAGTAAATACATATTTTATGTAAGTTATATGACCTTTAGTGTGGTGCAGTTTAGTAACTTTTATGAAGAATATTTTTTTAAATCTTATTTATAGTTTGAGTTATAAAAGAATATAAATAGTAGAACCAAATGGATAAAAAACTTTTATAAAGCGGCACATAAAACTTTAACAGTAGGATACGTACATTATTTAATGTGTTTATTGTGGATATATTTTTTTCTGTGGATGTGTTAAATATTTGTTATATACAGCAAACTAGTGGACATGTATTTCTCTGAATATGTGTTGATGTACACTTACTGTTAATAAATGGATCAGAAAGGGATAAGTTTTGCAGTTTAAAACCTTCAAACCACTTTAAAACATAAAATAAAACGCTTTACAGAGATGTGGTAAGTCTTTTAAATTCAATTTTAGTCATATAAAGTTTTGAAGTGGGGAAAACATGACATGGCAGCCATATTTAAGACTGGTTTTAAATATTTAAGACCACCCCCATCCAGTCTTAGAGTTATGACAAAAGATAAGACTAAGATAAGACTAAAAGCTTTTGTGAATTGCTCTAAGACTAAGATAAATGTCGTAACAAGTTTTTGTCCAAAGTTATGACAAAAATCTTAGATTTAAGACTAAGATTAACATAAGACCTTTCGTGAATACAGCCCCACGGTTTTAAAGATAATTTGTTGTCTGATAGGTAGCCATTGAAGTGTCTTCAAGCTGGATGTGATGTGAGTGAACTTAGATGCACTGGTGACAAACTGTGCAAGAACACTTTGAATGTATTGGAGCCTGGTAACATTACGGGATGACAAACTATGCAATAGAGAATTGCAATAATCCAAATGACTGCTGACCAGAGCATAAGCAATCACCACTGATGTATCAAAGGAAAGAAACCTCCTGATACGATAAAGGTACCTGAGGCTAGTAAAACAATATTTAATGACAGAATTTATGTGAGTATTATAAGGGGGCCGACATCCTGCTACTTTATATCTTTTTTGAGCAATCTGATTGGTCGAGAGTGGTCACGTGACATCATGGTCACCATGGCAACGGGAGTGATGTTATTTTTGAGGATCTGATTGGTCGAAAAGTGTCACATGACGTCATCATGATCACCATGGCGATGGAAGTGACATCATCATGCCCACGCTAGATTTTATCTTGCACATGCGCACGCTAATTTTTATCCTTCGCATGTGTACTTTCCCTAAATTTTTTTAGGAAATGTAACAGATTTAAACACAGCATTTATATTGTATTCACAATATTCAAACTATCCTACCCATAATTTGCAAACTATGTAAACATATATAACACATACATGACTACTGTTTGATTTTAAAGAGAAACTTATATTTCCTCCTCATTTTTGAGTGATCCGATTGATTAATAGGGGTCACATGACATAAGTGAAGCCATCATGGTCGCCATAGCAATGGAAGTGATGTCACTTCATTTTCAATTTTTTACACAGGCATGCACACGCTAGATTTTTTTTCCACGCATGCGCAGGCCTTCTAATTTAACGGAAGTGACATCTTTTTTCAGTCACAGCTTACCTCTTGTGGAAGCAGTAGAAAAAAATGCAAGTGTTTTCACCACCCATACCAAACATCAAGTGTTGGCGTGGAAAATCCCATGTTCATTGATTTAATGATTGAGGAATATAAAATATGGTGAAACAAAATTTTGCATCAAACAGAACACCCAGGTTGCAAGCAACATCTGTTTGAGAGAGACAATTACCCAGGACATGGACTGGAAATGAGTCACTTAGCCATTTGTATCTGCCTTTGGCACCAAAAACTATGAATTCTGTTTTATCAGGGTTTAGCTTAAGGTTTGTTTTCAGACATCAAGACCTGAATATCATTCAAACAGGATTTTAGGTATTCGAGAGACTTGAAACTATCTTCAGGGGAGAATGGAAGAGGACCTTGGGGAACTCTGAACTTCAATTTGAACAAATTTGAAACAGCAGAACCAATCTTGACTGACTGAAAACAATCCTGGAGGTAGGATCAAAACCACTTTAGTGCGGAACCAACAAAGTCAAACCTAGCTGACAAACAGATAAGGAGTGTGTCATGATTGATAGTGTTAAAGGCTGCGGACAAGGCACCAGTGCTCTACACATGCCCTTTCACAGAGATAAAGGAATCTCATTTTTGATGCACAACATGACAGTTTCTGTTGAGTGCCCCACTTTATAGGCTGACTGAAAATTGTTTCCAAGATCCTAAGAATCCAGGTTGGATCTAATTTGGGCAGCCACTATATGCTCGACCAACTTTGACAAAAAACTGAGACCAGACACTGGGCAATAGCTCTTCAAGTCCTCTTTTGAAAGGGTAGACTTTTTAAGGAGTGGAGTGACAATAGCCTGTTTAAAAGGAATTGGGAAAATGCCATTTTGGAGGGACAAGTTAACCAGCTTTGTCAATGAAGGAAGAAGGATATCTATACATTTTTTCACAATATGTGTAGGACATGGATCTAGAGAACAAGTTTTTGAAGGGACTTCCTTGACAAACTTGAAGACTTTGCTCTCAGTGACACCTTGAAAGGAACTGAAAGTTGGCGGCTCCTTGTCAGCATGTAGAGACTTAGACGGGGTGTGTTTGAAGGTGACGAACCAAAACTGTTTGCTAATGATTTTTCATCATCAAAGGATGGGAGGACAGTGTTGTTTGGCCAGCTCAATATTCTATTCAGTGCCTGCCATAGCTTTTTACCATCCCCACAATTTTTACTGACTATATTTAAAAAACACCAGAAGCTGGAACGCTATCTGTGTTGTGGTGACCGCATCCAGTTTGAATATGATTCTGTCTTCCTTTTGGACAATACCAATATTTGAAAAGCATTAAGCAAGAAACAAGCTTAGAAAAGAAAAAAATATAAATATTTTATTCTGTTATTATGCAGCTCTTGAGGTCAGCTCTGAACTTTGTGAACTATGTCTTGGCTTGATCTAGATCTTTGAAAGACTTTGAAAGATACTATGATCCACCACAGGAAAGAATGGGGCATAAGGAGCTGGTCGTTCTTTTTAAGGTATTATATGCTTTGTCTATTCTATTTTTAAATGAATTTAACAATTTCTTTAATTCGTGGCTAAAGATTTCTTTAATTTAAACATTGCATTTTATTTCATTGGTTTGGGGAATATCTACTGTGTGTAACATTGGTTACAGATTACTCCCAAAATCAAATTAGTTGCACAGGACCTGGTCTAATGTGAAAATTTGATGTCAATTCGTACATGTATTTCTCACAATCTTTCTAACTTTTAAGTAATTAATTTACTGTTTTATGTCATGCCTAATACCTTTGTATCATTTACATTGTGAGGCGTACTTAGAAGGATGGAGGTAACCAGTAAATACAGTTGGTCAAGGTTCTGCATTCTAAACTGCCAACCAATGGCAAGCAACTGCCAGCTATACAAAATACCATTAATTAAACAAGTTCAAGATACAAAATAGGGGATAATTTCAAGAAATAAAATTTTCAAAACAGCCTAGTGTTTTCAATGGATTGATTTAAACAGATTAAATATTTTCCATGTGAAAGATCTTCAAAATTTTGTAATTATATGTTCACAGTCACACGGGCATCTCCTATTCTCAAACGACTCGATTGGCTCCCAGTTGAATTTCGCTGTATCTTTAAAACTGCAACTCTAGTTTACAAGTTTCTTCACAATGGTCATCCCAGTTATTTTGGTCCTTTTTTGTCTACTCGTTGTGGAAGATATAGTACAAGATATAACCATCCACATAAAAGGTTCTTGGAGGTTCCTCAATTCTGTCCATCTGTACATAAATCAAAAAATCACTTTGGCCACAGCTTTGCTTTTGATGCTCCCACAGTTTGGAATCATCTGCCTGATGAGGTCCGTTCTGCCCCAACTTTCGCCTGTTTCAGGAAAAGATTAAAATCATATCGCTTCAAAAAGGCATTTCCAACTTAGCATACACTTTATCCGGCGTCTCCGTGGTACTGAACCTGGCAACAGCTATGGACAGATGATTTTCTGAATTTGATTTTGGTGTTGCGCCTTAGAGTCTGCTTAGCGGAGATTAAGCACGATAAAAGTACAGAATAGATAGAATAGACAGTCTATCTATATAATCAAAAGATGCCTGGTTGTAAGTTGATAATGGCACAGACTATACCAGTGTACACACTCCAACCTGTGTAAGAGACCACCTATATTTAAAGAGCTACTTCTACATAAAGACCGCTTCATCAGTCCCGAGAATGCAGCTCCACTTAATTTTAACTTCTTTATAAAGTCTAACCCCTTGTAATGACCATGTTTCTATTTCTCCAAGGGCAGTCGTTAGTATCTTGAATCAAAGGGGCGGAGGTGCTAGGTGTACTTAAGTATTATGTGCAATGATCAACTTTTACATGTAGATAAATAAACATACAATTCGTTAGATTATATGAAAATTACTACTGGAAGGCACCCTTTAAAAACAAGACAAAATAATCAAACTTTGTGCCAATTTTGCATGTAGGTTGACTGGTAATGGCAAATATGTAATTCATTCTACAGAAGGGAAAAAGGAGAGTTTCCTTATTTTAGTCACGCCTTGTGAGAGACTATTTGGGTGTTTTAAGAAATGGATTCAAAGTACTGAAACTTTTGGTCACAGGGTAAGTCGACTAGAACATTGACTTTCCATGTGTCATAATCAGTATATCTATGACAAATAAAAAAACCACTTGTGAAATGAGATACTGTTTAAAATACACATCTTTATGTGTATAAAGGGGAGTTTTTGAAGTAAATTGCATATGATGAAACAAACAGTAATAGGTATTTGCATGCGACATATAGTCTGAGAAGCTTTCACTGCCTTCCTGTCAAATATTGCTACATTTTCAAAACAAATACACTGGTGTACTGACATCCAGTGGGAAAGCTGATAGTTGATTGCAGTTGGTCTGCTGTAACCTTGACCAATTGTACAAACTGATTTCCTCCACCCTTCTCTAACTAGCCATCACTATATGTAACTGAGACAAAGGTACTACGCTTGACATAAAACATTAAATTAATTAGTTATTTAAAGGTTACCATTGCAAGATAGTAAAATAAACTACATGGACAAATTAAATTTTCACAGTAGTGAGAGTCTTGGTCTAACATACAACTGATTTTGGGAATAACCCCCAGCAACTTCTAAATTCAGGATTATTTTAAAGGGATCTTCCATCTTGCATACACACTCATAAGCAATGGTAGAGGTGTTGGGCAATGGCGGATGTATGCACTCTGTAAGTGCTCCCGTTATATTATTTATGAATGAGTATTGTCTATCAAAATGCATACACAGTATACCCCGGGGAAATATTTCCCAAACCTATAAAAACACAAACCTTTCCATTCAAGCCTATTTAGCCAGTCATTGGGAGAATATTCTTCACTCATACTGCGTATGTTGTAAAATACCATGGGGTCGAATTTAGTGAACTGAAAAATTAAAGATAGATAGACAAAACATAGAATAATTAGAGACGCATGAAGAGAGTGCAGAAGTCAACCAAACAGCTTTCACTGTTCCACCCTATTTCTTGTTCTGGATCATAGTATCCATATTTTTTCCATGATCCAGATTAAACTGACACTTGGGTCAAACAGTGCCATGCTGGTCTCATTAGAGGATAATATACTTATCTTGACCAGGCTTGTTTCTGGCTCAGTGTGTTTCATATTATGGTAGGGTCCACATGGTTTAATTATGTCCACAGGTAGGATGCGGTCACCAAAATGTCGACAGCATATCCAGCATGTGGCATCTTTTTAAAAAATATCTGAAAATCCTTTAATAAGCTCTCAAGTGCTGAAAGCCTGAGTGTAAAGCTAAAATGTATAGGTAGGAGGGGTGAAGCTATTTACACATCAGTGTAGCTGTTTTGATAATGGAATGAGAGTGAAAATCACAGAATGTGTGTCACATAAATGAATATTGTTATAGTTTTTGGTCATTTGACTTTTTGGGACACTAAAAGTAATTTAACTGCCGTGTCATCCTTGCTGAATTCCAGGATGAGTATTTGACTTTCCCTGCTAGTCCTGAAGACTGGAAACAGATAGAGGAGAACTTCAGACACGATAATGTCTCATATGCTCTTGGGGCACTAGATAGGAAATATATTGTCATGTGGAACCAATGAAATCTGGGGGTGAATTTTGCAATTTTGTGGGTTTCTTTTCTCTGATGCTGTCCCTGATTCACACAGACTACAGATTCCTCTGGGTAGATGTGGAGTCAAGTGGATCTTCATCAGATGCACAAATATTTATCAACATTGAATTGAAGGAAAAGATTTAGGATGACGCCTTCTGCCGCCTGAAACCTGGGGGGGGGGGGGGGGGGCAAATATATTTCTGGGCGATGACACCTTTGACCTATGACAGTTGACATGAAAAGCACATTTTACAGCAGTGGTCGTGAGAAAGACTTTTGAAGGAGAGGAGAAGGACAGTCCAGGTTGACATCTTGCCCAAGGATGCTAATCCCATATGAAAGAGTTGGCATGAAACCCACGACCATTGGATTATGAGCCCAACGCCCTACCAAATGAGCCACATAAATCCCCCACATGAGGTAGGCGCAGTAAGTCTACTGCTGCTATTTTTGCTCTGATGACTGCTTGAGGGGCTGGGATGGATGCTTAGGAGGCTCTTGCTGTAGGGTGGTTGGTATTCCCAAAAATGCTTCATAGGCCTGAGATATTATATGAAGGGGGACAGAGGCTACTGGCAGTGGGTTGAAACTTTTTCTAGGGATAGTGGTGAAATGTAGCTGTCTTGAAGTCCCGGCTTGTTGATCATTGATAACTGAGTGTGATATTTGCTGCCATCTGGGCTGTTGTCCTTTTCACTCCACTTGGCTTTGTTGAACTGGTACTGCAAATAGATGACTGATGTGTTGTGTCATAGTTGATGCTGGTCTCCATAGTGTCAGTATCTGTGCATCATCGTGCAATGTCATGGGCTGAAACTGCACTAGCACTAGCTCCTCTCCTTAGTGATTAAATGCGGAGTCCCTTCCTTTTAATGTGACTCTTCAAAAATTTGAACTTGTTCTGAATCCATTTCTGCCTCTCTGTCATTGCTTTGGGAGTCTGGCCAGACGTGGACTGTGTTAATTTTCCACAGCAAGTCAATTTCGAATGAATTCAATTCTGGCACACTTTCACTGAGAGGCATAGTTGCAGCTGCTTGTGACTCTTTCGCACAGGCCTTCCTGGCCATGTTCTTAAACTTTTCGTTGGTTTTGTGGTAAAGCTCCTCATGATGCTTGACAAAGTCTACTTAGCTTCCTCTCCTGAGCCTATTAAATGTGCATTATATGTCCTTTCTTGCATCTGGATTGTCACTCAGTAGAGATGTTTGACTGGCCTCTCCCCCACCCTTAGTGTCCGTTTCACTTTCACTCCTCTAAGTTCTTTTTCTGTTTTTTTTTGCTACTGTCTCCTCCGTCTGTGAAGTATCCTCCTGTGGAGTTTCCAACCTCCTGGCTTCCTCTCTCTCCTCCCTACCTCCTGGCTTCCTCTCTCTCCTCCCTCTGTTGTTTCTCTGCCTCCTCCCTCTCTCACTCTCTGTTCTCTCCTCATTTGGATGTTAGCAGCTGTTTCTCCCAACGCAAAATCTGTAGGTGTGCCTGTGGGGATTTCTATCTTCCTCACATTCTGTCTTACTTGTTTTGACCCATCTTATTAATCAAATCATGACAGTGTTTAAAAAACAAAAGCCTAGCAAAAATTATATCTGTGCATTAAATCCTAAATTTATTTGCCAAAAAGACAAAAGCCTATCTTATCACCACCAAATACAAATGATGCATTCTGCAAGCTAACTTTCCCTTTACAGAAACAGATCCTATTACCGAAAAGCCTTGGGTCAGTGAAATGAAGCCGGCCTGTGCTACGAACTTTCCGGGTTATTTTTCCCTGTTATCCGATTATGTCTTGTCCAGCTGTGTTTCCAGCTTATCCTGCTGTATCAAAACCGATTCTGTAACCAAAGACTTAAAAAGTTCAAGTTAATAGTGAAGAAAGGGTTAGAACCCTAGCCTCCTCCAAGTGAGATTTTCATTTGAAAAGCACATACATAGCCTATCCCAAAGTTTTTTTAAACTTCAAAACACTAAAGAGTTTGACTCTAACCGCCGAAATATTTTTAAGGGTTTGAACTCTGATCCCCCAATTATAAAATGGGATGAAAATTGTTGGGATGATACACCCTTGAGCCCGGGAGGACAGGTACGGGAACCAGGGCCTGTATTCACAAAGATTATTATTCTTAGAATTAATCTTATTTTTAGAACATTTCTTACAATTGTCGTTTTTTCTCAGAAAAGTTCTAAGAATATAAATTTTCCTATTCACAAGTGGTCATTCTTAGAATCACACATATTCTTAGAATTTTCCTAGGAATGGTTTTATTCATAGAGATTTTCTAAGAATTGTGTTTTTCTTAAACTTTTTCTAATAAGAAGCATTTGTCATTCACTAAACTGTTATTCTTAGAATATCCTAAGAAATTGATTTAAATCTAAAACTGGCAAATAACATGCTTACCTTAAGAAAAATAGTTGCTCTGGTGATTATAGTACAGCAACTAATTGTACATACTAAGTTGTCTATTGTGTACACTAGAATAGAATATAATAGAAACATTTATATAGTGCAAAATTGACACAACATCCTCTAATGCGCTTCAGGCAAAAAGGGAAAGTTAAGGGACATGATGGGTCAAAATCCTGATTTATCGCCGCAAGGGGTGATATACTATGGTGGGGGCTATGCAAGTCTAAACAAGTAGGTCTTTAGCTGGCTTTGAAACCCTATAATTGTGTTCTGTGATTGGACCGATTGTGGGACTCTGTTCCATTCAGTGGGAGAAGCCATTGCAAAACCTCACCTACCAGTGGCCTTCTTGGGATGAACTGAAGAAAGAGAAAGCTGATTTCCATGAGTAAGGCTACTGGATTTGATTAAGGATGCTAAGTATGAGGGTTAGGAGAATTTGATAGCCTTGAATGCAATAAGATTATACTTGAACAGGATACGGTATGAAATGGGGAGCCAGTGTATGTTTTTTGCAGATATGGAGTAACATTGCTTTTTTATTAAGTCTGAAAACATTTCTGCAGAGGGCATTTTGAATCTTTTGGAGTTTAGCCACATTGTGTTTATTCACAACATAAAGTAGGGAATTGCAGTGATCAATTCCACTACTGATCACTGAGTTGGCCACAAGGCTGCAGTCTCCACACTGAGGAATTTACGAATGTATCTGAGATCTTTGGGATGATAGTAGCAGGCAAGACAAACCTTGGTTATATGACTGGCAAAGGTGTTCCCAGAATCGAAAGTAAAACCTAAATTCTTGGCTTCATTAGTGGGGGGAGGTTGAGTTTCCAAGAAACTGGGTTGAAAATTTTTGCATTATTAACTCCCTGGCCGTCTGTCACCAATGACTGTAAATTCTGTCTTTTCTGGATTAAGTTTCAATCTGACACCATCCATCCATTTTTGAGCGCAAGCAAGACACTCAGTGAGCTCAGCAATAATGGAATCAAAGTTCCTGGAATCGAAAAAAATGAAAAAATGGCCAAAAGAATTTGCTAGATCTTTCATACTGACGTGATCGGTAAAATAATAGTTGAGGATTTATGTAGAATATTTTTGAAAGTGTTCCACAGAGCCTTGGGATTACCATTGTGTTCAGCAATTACTGCGGAATAGTGCCTTCGTCTAGACACTTCAAGTAAGAAAATTGTGGCGGTTAATAGCTCCACGATATCTACTGCAGTTAATTGTGGAATTGTCCCTGCGCCATACATGCTCGTACTTCCATTTCAAATGCTTTACTGACTTTGTCTGAATTCATGAAGTCTTTGTCACGATGCAATGGTACTTTTTCCTATTAACTGGAGCGTGCCTGTCAAGAATGTTGCACAAGGTGTTAAAGTACTGTTAACTGAGTAAACTTGCTGTCCTGTGGGGATGTTTGATTAAGTCAGAATTCACAATGTCCTCTCTGAAATCATTAATATTTATCCTGTGAATTTTCTGTGTGTTAACCTGCCCGAAGTTACACATTGTCTTGATGGGTATATCAACAGAGAAAGTGATGGCAAGATGGTCGGAGAGCCCCCCCCCCCCCCCCCCCCCCCCCCTCCCTATGATTTTCGGGAGAACTGCCTCTGAAAAGGTATCCCTGACACATTTAACGTTTAAGATATTGACAGAGGGAGTCATAGAATTTCTGCGTCCAAACATCCTGTTTGTCCAGGTGCAGATTAAGTCCCCCAGGATAATATTTTTCGCAACATGTTAAAGCAGCGCATTCAACTAAAGTGCAGGGAAATGTAGCCTCTTTATATTATTTTAAAAATTTCTCACATATTCCAAGATCTCACAAAATTCTTAGAATTTTTCTTATAATTACACTTAGTCTAAGAAACATTCTATCCTGTTCACACATTTCTGTTTTAAATTTTATGCTCCGAGATAGTCCTTGAATGTGGAACAGCTACTTCAAAATGGATAATCAACATGATGAATGTCTGAGTAAGTACTGATATTTTCGTAAATATGTAAGCTAAAAATGTACTATGTATATCATTACAAAGATATTTTACAAAGATATTTTACTTTTACTCATATTAGTTGCAGAAATGATCTCAAAGGTTAATTGGTAACATCTTTCATATGCTGATAGCTTGCACTTATGCTCATTCAGTTATTTCAATTTATATAAATCCATACTTACAAACATAGATTAAGCATACACACAGATTCTCTCTGCAAGTTGCACCATATTAAATCCATGCAATGACGGATTTGCGAATACAAAATCGAGCCGGCAAAAGGCTAGAATATATACTATATATTTTTAAAAGAAATGGTATTTCCCATTGAAAACAAAATTGTATCTGTGAGAAAATGGGTGTTGGTCATCAATTTAATGCTTTACGATCACAGGTTTATTTTGAATTCAATGATAGCTACCCCCCCCCCCCCCCCCGCACACACACACCTATTTAGCACTTCTGCCCCATTTTGAAATGTATGTATTGACATATTTAAGTATTTCTAACTGTCTGTTTCCATATGCGTGTATATGTGTAACCGGGTTGCATGTGCCCATGTTAAATATGTGATTCCCCGTTCTGCTGCCCCACGACGTAAATATGCACAATTTCAACACGAAATTATAATTTAAACTTGTCATGAGAGTTAATAATAATAATTTTAATAATTTAACCAAGTTTTAAAGGGACTTCATACTAGAAACAACCTGATAATTTACCCGTTTGTGTGACTTTTTGATGGGTGAAAAAATAATTTCTACATAAAATCAATGCCTGAAATTGACGATTGACCAATCAGTATAAAGCTGACTAAGATAAAGTTTTCCAACAATGATATTAATTGGCTAGGTGTGGGATTTCTCGTTAACATTATTTATGCACAAAACACTGAGTAATTAATGATACTTAAAAAGAGTTAAACAAATGCCTGTATATGATATTAAAAATGCGAGAAATTTAATAGTTTATGAACGCCCCTCGACTCTCCTTATTAGAAATGATTTTTGTTAATTAGCGCACTGAGTTCCCCTTAGTGGGGAAGATATTACCCCTGCAAAACAGTGCGGGCCACGGTGGCAGAGTGGTAACACTCTCGCCTCCCACCTCTGAGGCCGGGGTTCCATCCCCGCACGGGCTCAAGTGGGAAAGCTGGTAGTTGCTTGCCGTTGGTCGGCAGTTTACAGTACACAACCCTAGCGAACTCTATGTACTGGTTTCCTCTGCCCTTCCAACTACCCGTCGTGATATGACCTGTACAGTGTTGAAAGCGACGTAAAACCCCAAATAAACAAACCAACCAAAACAGTAGATTAGATTAGATTAGATTGAAGTCAAGGTAGGGATTTGATGCCCTGTTCAACAGCCAGGGTCATAATAGGATAGATGCTCAGCATTGTCACTTGTGGGAGTCGAACCTACACAGAGGTGACTGCCTGTGATTAGATGCCAAACTTACTAACAAACTCTAGGCCATTAAGGACCTTTTATTAGTTTGAGACCTAAGTCTCTAATTCGTGGTATAAATCATGGGCTTTTACTGTATATTCTAACATGACAGCTATTTATACATAACAAAAGTCTCCTTTATCTGTGAAAATAGTGACTTGAATGATCAGTTGGGGGAAAAAATGGCTGCTAGATTTGATTTAGTTGGATTTAATGTCGCTTCCAACATATTTGTATATAGCTTATACTTACGAAAGGTACTTTTAAGGGCCGAGGAAACCAGTTCAGATTAAGTACAATATGTAATATTCACATTGGTGTCAACTGAAGGCGCCTGGGTATTTACAAACTAAATACAACAGCACTTGTAAAGTGAAGACGACCACCAAGGTATGTAATTAACAATAAGTAAATGACAAAATACGGATATCCAAACAGTGATCCAGATCACTCTCAAAATTTAATGGGATCTACGTTGGACCCATCTTTTTGGTCTTTCTTATGAAGTTCCAACAAGTAGTATTCCTATTGCTTAACCTGCTGGCAAACAAACAAACAGACAGTAATGAAAATAATACTTCCTTGGCGGAGATAAGTTTTTGCCAAGTTTGCCAAGTTTTTGGCTAAGTCAGGGACTTGAATCTAAGACTTTGGTCTTAGTTAGATCTGGGACCTAAATGGATTTCACAAAGGGTGACTTAGCTAAGTCCAAGCTTATCATATAACCACAGTGGTTTTCTGTGTCATTATATCCTTCATTTGATACATTTTGTCCAAGGATAAGTGCTGTTTTGCAATGGAAAACCTTGTTACCAGAAATAAACTTCCCAAAGACTACTTTAGTGATGTGTTCTGTATAATTCTAGTTAATTTAGCACTTTTTCAAATTTTGAAGTGGAGAAAAGTTTATAGCGGCCATCTTTAAATCCTCTTTACAAAATTTAAGCCCACTACCTCCCAGACTTAAAGTTAAGTCCACTGACTTAGCAATTTCATGGTCTTAGCTGCTTTGTGAAATCCACTAAGTCGAAGACCACAGACTTAACATTCTGTTGACAAAATTTAAGAAGAAAGTCTCAAATTTAAGTCTAGGTCTGGGCTTAAGTCCCTTTGTGAAATCGGCCCCTGAGCATTATATGTGTTCATGTGGTGAAAATCCAAAGAAATTTGTCTCACACACCAAGACAAATCGGCTAAATGAAACGGATTTTAAGCCAAATATGGAAGAGGGGAGGGGGCCCCATAAAATCACCTCTTTCCTTATGTTGATACTCTGTATTTGTCCTCTTAAACCCAAATAAGACATGATTTTCCGTGTGTATTATTGGTGTAGTACATAACATATGTAATTATATTGAACGATCTATTTTGATCCAAAATTCATAGTGGATTTTCAATACAAGATATAGCCGTTTACTTCTTTTTTGGACATCCTTAAAAAGAGTATGTTTCAATATAAGGAACTTGTTTTCAAAATGTAAGATTCTATGGCTTACATTTTTACGAAGTTTTTACATACAGTATACCTTTAAGGAGTTTTGTAGACATAAATGGCAAATGAAAATATTGCCTAAATGATAGAGAAACTATAGTGGATACAATTATATGAAATTTATTAATATGGAAAAATTGACACTATAAGAAAATTGTTGTTTTAATTGTCTCTGAAAAAGCTCTGGTGTTGAAATTATGTTATTGTTTACAAGTGTATTTATAAACCGATATACTTGGTAACTGAACCTTAACTTAATATTCATTATTCAATATGCAACATGTTATTGGATATAAACATATACATAGTGGTTAATTAATATTAAATCAAGCTGGAATATATATTTTGTACAGGAATTTTTAATCAACGCAATTTTGTTGAAACTGAAAAGAATGTATGAAAATATGGTTGCATAGACATCCTTACAGAGGTTTATAATCTGTTGATGTAATAGTGGGCAATTTGTGGGACTTATTTCTGGGGTGACTGAGCCCAAAACAACAAAAGATACAAAGATGGCTTCTGCATTCCCAGAGGATGAAATGGTGGAATACAATAACAATAATGTCAAACACCGAGATCCATCAGAAGTGTTTGAAAATGGGGGTTTTGAGGTGAGTTTTCAAAGTTATTTTAACTCTAATGCCCCTTCCACACTACAGGTGATATATCCCACAGTTAGAGGTGATCCTCGGTGACAGAACCACCTCCTAGGTCTTTACATCTGAGTTGTTCACACTACTTGCAGTGAAAGTCACGGTTATATAGGCACTTGGCAAAATCGCCCCCTGTCCTTCAACTAACCAGATAGCATCCCGCCGTCGGACCGACGTTGGCTGTTGGTCGCAAGGTCGGCAGATTTTGCCGACGTTGGGCCGACGTTGGGCCGACGGTGGCTTGCCAACCACTATTCATGTTAGATTTCTCTATATTTTGCCGACGTTGGGCCGACGTTGGGCCAACGGTGGATTTTTATTCAAGATGGCGGCGAGCAATAATAGGGGATTTGGGGAAACTTAGAAAAAAATTATTAATTATGGTATATCTAAAAGTCATATTTCAGTCAGCCCACAAATTTTAGCTAACCATTTAACAATTTTACACATAAAAATGATATTCTTATTATAAATTTACACCAAAAAAGTTGTTGGTGAATAGTATCTGATTGGCTCATGCTATACATACAATATAATTTTTACTGGTGGTTTGCCGACGTTGGGCCAACGTTGGCCCGACGGTCAAAAAGCCGTTGGCCCGATGTCGGCAGCCGACGTCGGACCGACGCATGTGCTGACGTTGGGCCAACGTCGGTCCGACGGGGGAATGCTATACTGTTCGAAATTCGTATACGACCTTGTGTCACAGTGGCAGAAGGTCCATCCCAGATAGCATTCCACCGTCAGACCGGCGTTGGCCCAATGTCAGCACATCCGTCGGTCCGACGTTGGCTGCTGACGTTGGGCCAACGGCTTTTTGACCGTTGGGCCAACGTTGGCCCAACGTCGGCAAACCACCAGTAAAAAATATATGTATAGCATCGGCCAATCAGATAATGTTTACAAACAACTTTTCTAGTGTGAATTTATAATGAGAATATTATTTTTATGTTTAAAATTATTAAATGGTTAGTTAAAAATTTTGGGCTCACTGAGATATGAATTTTAGACATACCATAATAAATAATTTTTTTCTTTCTAAGTTTCCTCAAAAACCCTATTACTGCTCACCGCCATCTTGAATAAAAATCCGCCGTTGGCCCAACGTCGGCAAAATATTGAGATATCTAACCCGAGTAGTGTTTGGCAAGCCAACATTGGCCCAACGTTGGCCCAACGTCGGCAAAATCTGCCGACCTTGCTTCCAACAGCCAACGTCGGTCCGACGGCGGAATGCTATGTGGGATGTACCGCCACTCGCCTTATGCGGCCGTATTGCACTGAAAGACGACCATTGTTGAAATCATCTGCGCATACTCACAGTACTGAAATCAGAGGCAGAAAATTCAAATATTTTAAAACTTTGGAAGGACTCGCAAGGTACGCCACTGCCTCGCAAGATCGCATTTGGACGAGACGCGATCCAAGGACAGGGATGTTTCACCAAACCTGGGTTACTGTGGGGGATATCGCCTGAAGTGTGAAGGGGGTATTAAGGCGGGTAGACACTGGACGTGGTCACTTTGACTCTACATCCACTGGCATGCATTAGCATGACTCCACTTAAAACTGGAGATTTGCTGAAATGTCTTTCCTTTTTATTGTAAATTGATGCATTGTTCTATTCGTTTTTATGTAATTATGAAACAATATCAACCCAAGGACACAGATAACATGATTTACATGCTAGAAACTACTCTAGAAAGCACTGATAGAGGACAAACCTCCACCAAGGTGGCTGAGAGTGCAGATATATGATACTTCTCTTTCCTGAATCAATTAAATGATTCCTTTGGTAAGGTCACACACCCATGAAAAAATTGAAGGGCTGTTCATTACTCCTACCTAGAGGTTATGTTTTGGGTGGGTATTGATTTGTCTGTGTTTTTGTCTGTCTTTGCGATGATTTCAAAAGAAATGAACTGATCTTTCTCAATTTTTAATATGGATAAGGCCTGGCCAAATGAAATATGTTTTTTTTGGAAAGATTCCAATTATATTCTGGATACAAAAAAGGAAAAAGTTCTCAGTGTTCAGAAATGTTGCCCCCCCCCCCTCTCCCCTAGAGGCCTGCTCTGTATAAGTACTTTTGAGTTAAACTTAGCCTTATGTCATATCATTATCAAGTTGATAATGTGATACTTTGTTACTTATGTTAATGCCAACAACACCAATATACAACACTTGTATTGATTGAATTTTAATTGAAGTTTCCCTTCTTGTAATTGTAGTTGTAATTGTAGTTGAATGAAAGTGGTTGTAATTGTAATTGTAATTGATTTTTCTCTGTCTATAGTAATTATATCCCCAGACGAAAGTCGGGGATATATTGGATTCAGGTCCGTCGCGCCGCCGCCGCCGCCGCCGCCGCCGTAGAAATTTCCTTGTGGACGCGATAACTCAAAAACAAATTAATATTTTTTTTTCAAACTTGGTACACATGTTAAGGGTGCCCAAAGGAAGATCCCTATTTTAAGGTGACCTTAAACTCCCAGTAAAAAAGAACTTATGGCCACCTTAAGGTCAGAAATTGCACTTTTGGCCACTTAGAGCCCTGTAGGTCACAAACTATGATGCTCAGCTGGCTGAAATTTTACCTGACAACACATTAATATGTTCTTAGTACATGTGCCGAAAATCATGACTTTAAGTTGAGGAGAAAATTGTGTTTGAGGCCCATAAATACCCCCACTTAGGGATTTTTTGCTATACTTTACACATATTTTGCCCTATAATTTGGAAGTGATAATTCTGATGAGTCTCAAACTGTGCTAGGTATAACTTTGATATGTAATCCTTGTCTGTAGAAAATTTTAGGGCTGTAGGTTTACCCAAAGGGGTCGACTTAAGGTCTCAAAAGTGCCCACAGAGACCCAATTTATGCACTTTTTGCCACTTTCAAGCACTGTAGCTTTCAAACTATGTCTCTCATCTAAGTTAAATATCATCTGGGAATATATCTATGTGTTTTCTTATATGTGCCCCAACATTTAGGCCTTTAATAGACAGTTAACCTGTGTATCAGGACCATAAACACCCACCCGAGTGACCCTTATAAGACATTTTTCACATCTTTTTCCCTGTAACTTGGAAATGGTAAGTCTGAGAAGTTTCAAACTGTATTAGATATATATTCTGTGTGTAATCTTAGTATGTAACAGATTTTAAGTCTGAAGCTTTAATTTTGAAGGTCAAATTGAGGTCTCTAAAAGGCTCCCAAAGACCCAATATTTGGACTTTTTGCTACTTTTAAGCCCTGTGACTGTCAAACTATGTGACTGATAGAGCTCAAATCCTATCAGGGAATACATTATTATGTTTTTTTTACATGTGCCAAAAATCAAGGCTTCAAGTAGACATTTAACCTGTGTATGAGGACCTTAAACACCCACCTGAGTGACCCTTTTAAGACATTTTTCACATATTTTGCTCTGTAACTTGGAAATGGTAAGTCTGAGAAGTTTCAAACTTTATTAGATACATATTCTATGTGTAATCTTAGTATGTAACAAATTTTAAGTCTGAAGCTTTAATTTGAAAGCCACATCGAGATCTCTAAAAGACCCACAGAGACCCAATATTTGGACTTTTTACCACCTTTAAGCCCTGTAACTGTTAAACTATGTGATTGATGGAGCTGAAATCCCATCTGGGAATGCATTATTATGTCCTTTTTACATATGCCGAAAATCAAGGTTTTTAGTAGACATTTAACCTGTGTATGAGGGCCATAGACACTCGCCCAAGTGCCTTTTTTGACATTTTTTCCGTATTTTGCCCTGTTATTTGGAAATGCTTAGTGTGACAAGTCTTAAACTGTATTATATATAATTTTTGTTTGTTATGTATGTCCCCCAAAAAGTTTCAGATCTGTAGTTTAATTGCTAAGGTCTCTTTAACAATTGTAAAATGCCCACAGAAACCCAATTTATGGATATTATGCCACTTTAAAGCCCAGTAACTGTCAAACTATGTGGGTTATAGAGCTGAAATCTTTGAATTTTTAAAATGAAATGCCTGTCTATTTAAATTTTGAATATTAATAATGTTATGGCTATCTTAGTCTTTTAAGAACTTATTTTTGTGTGTTATACCTCTGCTTGCTGAGTTTTTCACTTTTTAAAATGAAACTGGTTAAACATATTCAAGTAGACAAAATGGACACTTTAAGTGAGCTTTAAGTCCCAATATTAATGAAATTATATCCTTATGTAGTAAAACTAGGGGATTTTTAACCCTCAACTAGCCCAGTTTTATTCAACTTGCCTCAGTTAATTTTGGCACAGCTCCTACAGTTATGAACTCATTTCAGTTGATAATCACATACTTAAAATTCTCAATTCTTTTTGTATTTGAGTACCCCTTTTATATAGATTGTTTGTTTACCATTTATGCTCAACCCACATCCCCCACCCGGATTCCCCCCACCCACCTCTGGGACCTCCAGCTATATTGAGTGACACTAAATAAACAAAGGTATTTAGTGATATCAGATGAGAAACAAAGAACTCAATGGGGTTGCAGATCTTGTGTAATAGTGAGAGAGGTGTGGAGAAGGGGAGAGGGGTGGGGGTGGGAGGTGGTGAGCTTCATTACATATAACACAAAGGGGAGTCAGAACTGAGATTGTGTCACATATTTAGGTTGCATATATATGGACCACATATATAGGTATAGAGGAAATGAATAACTGAAAACAATTTGCAAATTCTAAAAATAATATAATAAAATAATAATATAAATAATTTTTTTTTAAATAATATTTTATTTCTGAACAAATATAGAAACAGATATGCGCTTTTGGGATTATGAATTTTAGAATGGACATTGAATCATCAATCATTTAAATACTTTGAAGGAAGATTGAAAAATATGATGAGTTGAGTTAAAAATAATATTTTATTTGTCAACAAATATAGAAACAGATATGCTCTTTTGGGATTATTATTTTAGAATGGACATTCAATCATCAATCATTTAAATACTTTGAAAATAGGTTTAGAGTTATCATTGCAGGAAGATTGAAAATATAATTTGAGGTATGTATTCGGCGTCTGGGGATACACCATCTTCCTTGGGGAGATATAAACAGAGTAGATTGATGTGCTGAAGTTCATATAATAATGGGTAATTATGTTTTAAAAAATTCCCGATCAAAACCTGTGGCGTGAGTGATGACCTGTCTGGGGATATGTTGGCGCCGAGTTGGCCCAATCTAGTTATAATTGTATTTGTAATTGACCACTGGTAATTGAAGAAGTAATTGTAATTGATCAAAGTAATTGACCCCAACCCTGTTATAAACCTAAGCACACAGATAATATGACTTACTAGCTACTGCACGTAACTTTAGTGGCTAAAAAAAACTCTCTTTGAGTGCACACTTTCGCTGAGGCAGAAACTGCCAGTAGATGCAGAGAGTGACATCACTTTTTTCTGTAGCTCATCTGCTACTCCACCCATTACTGTGTCATTCATTCTCTGTCCTTCAGTGACTCAAGTCAAGGGGTATGTTAGGCATAACATTATCTCTTCTTTTACAGTACCATAAATTTCCAAAATAATGCCCAGGTTTAAATAAACACTTGGTTCAAATTAACGCCTGGTAACAAGCACACTGTTTACAATATATAACACTGTTTTTTTGTATTTCAAAAGAACACCTGGTTCAATTTAATGCGTGGTCTAGTGCCATTTGAAAATAATTAACGCCCGGGCCATATTTTGACAAAATACGGTATCTTTTTTCTGTGTATCAAACCATGTTCATTATCGTCCCAGATTACCCTACCCTCCTGTAGTGAAGGGATCATATATCGATATTTCAATATCGATCGATATGTCTTTATAAATTTCAATACTAAAACTGGGAATTTCAATATCATTTTCAGCACCCACCAGGAAGAAGTTTCAAAATAGTTTTGTAGTTTATCAGTTCCCTGTAGTTTGATCATCGATATTTAGGCATTAAAAGACTTATTGTGAGATTTTTCATGAAATTTAATTGCTTTTATATAGGCTGCTTGTAACTAAATTCATGGTAAGTTTTGTATATCTTTTATGTTAGCCGAACGATTTATGATAACTGAAGGATCAGAAGGTGCAAAATAACAGATTTTACGGCGTGAAACGATATATTAATATCGATCGATATGCAAAGCCAAAATAGAGTTTAATATCGATATTGAAATTGCATTTCAATCCCTACACTTCCCTCCTGTAACAAAACTGATGCAGGATGTTCAGATCTTGGTTTCACAGGTGGCAGAATATTCTACGTATATATTTTGCCAGTCATCTATACCCACTGCAAGTACCACCCATGTTGAGCTTAGAGCATTAGTGTCACATGTAACTGAGGTGTGTGTGATTTTGGGTGATCTCCACTTTGGGAATTATAGGGTATTCTACTTAAGAGAGTATTTGAGCTGTGGTGCATAGATCGCCTGGGGTCGATTTCAAAAGAAGTTTTTGACTTAGTTCAGACTAAGGTTAAGCTATAGACTCCAAACAGAGACTTTTGGTTCAACAAAGTTTTTGTCTCTAACGGTTTTAACAGAAGGGGTCTCAGCTGATACCAAGCTTATCAAATAACCACATTGGTTTTCTGTGTCATGTAACCCTTTCTAGTCAAAGTATTCCACTGATGACATAAATGCTTTCAGATGTTATCTCGGCTATAATGCTATTTTGCAATGAAAAACCTTGTAACAACATAAAAATGTCTAAAGACTACCGCTACAGGGGAGTTTCATATATTTGTACCTTATTTTCAGCCTGTTTACAAAACTGAAGCCCACTGCCTACTAGTCTCAACATTTTACCTGATCTAATGCTGAGACTGAGACTATTGGTGAAATCCATATAAGGTCTGAGCCCATGGGCTCAACTAATATGTTCCAACAATTTGAGACAAAAGTCTTAAATTTTAAGTCTGAGACCTGGCTAAGACATTTTTTTCAGAAATCAGCTAAAGACCAGTTTTGTTTTTCAATGGTTATAGGTAGGAACTAAACAGGCAACATATTCTACTGCCTGTGAAAGCCAGGGCCTGTATTTACAAAGGTTCTTATACTTAAACTCAAAGAGAAAATTTGGCTACTTTCTTTTGTTTGGTTTGCTTTTCCATTTGTGTATATTAAAAAACAATGGCCCTGAAAACAGACAACTTTATGACCAGGACATGTATTCACAAAGATTCTTAGAATTTTTCTAAGAATTACACTTTAAGTCTAAGAAAAATTCTTTTCTAAGAATTTTCTTATTCTTAGAATAAAAACCTATTCACAAAACAATTCTTAGCTAAGAATAATTCTAAGAATAGAAGTAAAAATAAATGTGTGCACAGGTTAGACTTAAGTGGAACTCAAAGAAAAATTCTAAGAATCTTTGTGAATACAGGCCCAGAAGTGACTTTGTGCATTTGGATGCAATTCTGGTGTCAAGAAAAAGAGTTTTGTGCATATAGCAATTTCATATTCTTAGAAGAATTCTAAGAATAAAAGCCATTCTTAGAAAAATTTTAAAAATAAGTGTGATTCTAAGAATAAGAATCTTTGTGAATAGGAAAATTCTTATTAGAATTTTTTTCAGAAAAGTGACAATTCTAAGAAAAATTCTAAGAATAAGAATCTTTGTAAATACATGCCCAGAAATGAAAAAAAACGACGAACACCTGAGTTTAAGTATAAACCTTTGAAAATACCGAATTCATCGTAATATTCAGGTGAGACAAAAACTGAGATTATGTGTCTGAATTTACGTATGAGTTTAAGAATCTTTGAAAATACTGGCCTAGCGCCAAATCTCTATGGTTTTGTTTGAGAAGAAAATCTGGTAGAGAACTGGTAGAGGGTAATGTACCTGCAGAGACAGGCTTGCTGACAGTATAACAGAGATAGGGCACAGTAAGGATACAATAAAAATTCTGCAACGTTATGTGAAACATGCAGCTTCATTGGAGAAACAGAAACAGACAGAATGATACAGAATGGGTTGGAAACGTATTGCAAGATCTTCAAAAATGATAAGGAACCTGCAGTTACAGGTTGTTATGGGAAAAGGAAAAACTTTGTACTGGTGGTTATGGAAGATTAAAGAATAAGGCAACTGAGGAAGGAAGAGTGATGGCTTAGCCATGTGGTGTATGGAGCCAGAGGGCAATTAGTTCCACCACTTGCACCTGCAACCCTTATTACCTGGGGGGGGGGGGGGGGGGGGTTGTTGAAATCTGTCAAAGGATCTAAAAATGTTGCAAATTCCCCTGTCAACTTAACATATACTGATCCCCATGCAAAATCTGGGCAAATCATTGTCAGTACATACTAGTTGACTGAAATTTGTTTATCATAATCAACCACTTAAAAAGGGGTTGTGCCATGTAATGAGTTGACAAACATTCCAAATATAATTTGTTTTTGCAAAAAGAACTGACCTTGTTGACCTAGGCAAATAGATGTGATTGACCCCTTGAGAAGCTTTTGTGCAGCTGATAAATATGACACATAGACAAGCAAGTTTCATCTTCTATTTAAATATCCTGTAGCATTGCCAAAACTTGAAATAGGCTTAATACTCTGTCACATTCACTTTTAGCCCTCAAATAAACATGTATTGACCTAATATGGAAAAAATCATATATTTACCTGCTGGCCGAAGTAATATAAGGAAGAAATTATTAAATTTTGGGAAAAGTCCGAATCATACTCTAGATACCAAAACAAAATATCCACATTTTCCAGTCACATTTTCATATTAATCATGGTCATGCTATCCCATTATGAGGGTTAAAATAAGAAAAAGCATCATTTGGATGAAATAACAATTTGGAGATACTAGTACTCTTCTGTCTTGTTGGATGTATCTGCTGTATGAGACTGCTTTCTAGTTTTAAATTTGTTTATTTTTGTTTAATAAATGATTTTTACAAGGCTTGCCATTTTTTTAAAAAAGGCACAGAAGTTAATGTCCTCTGGTGGGGTGGGAGCAAGGGGGAGTAATTTTCAGATGGAGGGAATTATTTTTCACCAAATCTGTAAAGGTAACTGTATTTATAAAATGATTGTAAAGTATTGCCGATTTATAATTTATTTGAAACCACTGTTCTTTTAACTGTTGCTTTACACAAGTGATGTGTAAGTTTAAAGGCTATCAGACATTATTGTAACAATTATTTTGTCTTTTGCTAGTGGGGGGGGGATTTCAGGTGGGGGCATTATTTTACATCAAACCATCCCCCAGAAATTTCTAGAAAAATAGACCCCTGGAGTAATCTTTTCTAGAAAATATATAATGAGGTAAAGATTTCATGGGGAAATGGAATTGGCAGGTTTTTAAGTTATATGATTGCTGGAATTGGCATTTTATTGTTTGCATCCTTTTTAACCAAATATAAGACATGTGCTGAGTTAAGATGGGAAAGAATATATTCTTATTTTCACAAATCATACTACAATTAGAAAGGACTTGTAGCAGAAATAAGTCTTCTTTTTTTCTTAAATTATTTAATAATTTTTACAAAGGTTTTAATAATCACAAATTTCAGTAAGTTATTGTATGTACATGTACATGTATATTACTTGTGACATTACTAACAGCATTTGAAAGAGACGTAAAACCCCAATGTGATCTTGTTTTTTTTTTAGAATTAGCATATGCTGGTATATCATGAGATATCAAAGTTGAATGATTTTCCAATTTAGGGAGTGAACCACAAAGTTCAGTTCAATCTACTTACTCTTTATTATTCACAAAAAAGGACTTCTCTTTCTTTCACAAAGAATAGTAGCCTGTTTCCAGGTGTAATAATTGGTCACAATATTCAGCATACAAAGTTTACCCAAACACTTTCCAGGCCCACAAGACCTGCAATTCAAAGTGTTACAGGTCTGTAGTATATATTTCCATTCTATACTTCAATGTAGGTTAAATCATTGCCATTTCTCCAAATTGACCAAGTGGCAAGTACTGAAGATTTATTTATGTTACATCGCTTTCAACACTGTACAGGTCATATCACGACGGGTAGTTGGAAGTGCAGAGGAAACCAGTACATACTATTCATCAGGGTTCTGTACTGTAAACTGCCGACCAACGGCAAGCAACTGCCAGCTTTCCCACTTGAGGCTGTGCCGGGAACCGAATGCCGGCCTCAGAGGTGGGAGGCGAGAGTGTTACCACCCTGCTACCATGGCCCCTACAAGAACTGAAGAATAAATGAGTTAATGTTATTTTCTAAAATGGCAAGAATGCCTGTTGTGATTACCCTGGTCATGAAGTCATTTCTTTGTCGACAAAATATAGCTGATAGAAATAAACATCTTGTTAATTTCATCAATGTAATAAAAATATGTTCAAGAACAGTTTGCTTAATTTTCTAGACATCCAGACCTGTAACTCTGGCAAGATACAGGTTCATGAGAATAGTTACATTCTCACACAGCAGGGGAGGGGCAATGGTGGCTCTGTGGTAACATACTAGTCTCCCACCTCTGAGATCAGGGTTCCAGTCCCCCTCTGACCTTAAGTGGAGAAAGCTGATAGTTTTTTGCCGTTGGTCGGCAGTTTACAGTACAGAACCTTGACCAACTGTATGTCCTGGTTTCCTCTGCCCTCCCAACTACCCTTCACAGTATAACTGATAAGGTACAAGGTGTGATTTAAAACACCAAATAAATAAATTAGGTTTGGTTTTATAATGCTTTTGTGTACCTTGGTTATGTAATTAAATATTTTAGGAGCCAGATTCAAGAAAAGTTTCAAATCAGAATCTTTTTTGTCAAATTGTAAAGGCCTCTACGTTCGATGACAAAATCAGAACTAGAATGATATATTATTGTACCCTTATCTCCATTTGCAAAAAAATCTGTGACACGGTCTGATCAATACGAAAGGGATTCTATTATGAAGAATTTGCAGCTTTTATTTTATCAGCGTGTATCGTCAGCGTCGGAAGTTCAGCTGGAGTTTCTACTGGTAGAAAGTCCCATTGGAGTTTCTACTGGTAGAATTTTCAAACCCAAACATTGTGTGTACAAAACTCTTCAAAATCAATCTAATGGCTTGTGGAAATGCTGTTTTAATATTACAGCTGCCAAATGGATAACAAATATCTGAAACCTGTGCTTAAGCCTTACTTGTTGGTCAAGATTCTTCATTGTGAACACAAATACTAAAACACAAAGATTTACTATATATTGCGAAAATTAATTCAGAATAATGCCTTAAGCCAGGCTATTGAAATAGATAGAGCGAAAACTTGTTTTGAAAATACCTAAAGCAAATGTGATGAACAGGTCACAGTTGAAAGACTTAAATAATAAGGTTTGGAGTGTCAAAGTTTACTTCTTTAACTGTTTGTGCATGCCATATGAAATTGCCATAAACAACTTTTGATATTAAGAACTTAGTTTTTAACAAGTACAGAATTTATGGTGCAGACTGCTTTGGATAATTTGATTTGGGTATAGCATTGCCATCAAAACATAAACATTTCATGGTTAGTTGAAGAAAGGATGAAAACTGTATGCCATAGTTAGCCCAGATTTAGATGGCTAACCAGTTCCCTTTAACAAGAAAGGGACTGGTAACACCTGCAGTGACTTTCATCTCATCCATCATTGTAGACATGAGTCAGGGATATGTCCAATTACTTATATCTCTTTTTATGTAGGTTTTAATAAATTTTGTAATGAACAATCAAAATGTTAAACTCAGTTATTGATAAAAAATTGTTTCGGTACAGGAATAACATAATGTATTTTTTAGCCTTTAAATCTTTAAACTGGTGCACATATCTCATTTAAGACAAAGTTTATTTTATTTATTGTATGATTATATTATGCAATGAATGACCTTTTACTCCTATTATCACCAAGTGTTACTGGGGCCACGGTGGCAGAGTGGTAACACTCTCGCCTCCCACCTCTGCAGCCGGGGTTTGATCCCCGTCATGGCCGTAAGTGGGAAAGCTGGTAGTTGCTTGCCGTTGGTCGGCAGTTTACAGTACAGAACCCTAGCAAACTATATGTACTGGTTTCCTCTGCCCTTCCAACTACCCGTCGTGATATGACCTGTATAGTGTTGAAAGCGACGTAAAACCCCAAATAAACAAATAAACAAACCAAGTGTTACTACAAAAGCTGATAATCCAAAATGGTGGCTCAGACCAGACCCTTTATTGCAGAGTACACCAGTCTGAAAGCCAAAAAGGCCAAGATTCTTCATTATAAACCCACTACTAAGTTGAATTCTTACTTGAGTTCAAAACTTTGGGTTAAAATTAAAGAAATCTTAGATCCTGAACAAATATCTTGGCCAAAATACCCTGATTTCTTGCAATTTTAACAGCCCTGTTGATTTATACCAACCAACAAATCAGTATATTCAGATCTGTTGCCATGCGAATCAGCCATTAAGCTAGGTCATGTGACCTTTTTGATTTCAAGTCAAAATATTCTACTAGTGACATATATTGCTATTGTGTGAAACATTTTATCTTTGGAAAAAATGCAGTTTTTTGCATGTGAAAGCAATTGGGCCATTACCTAGGCTACTAAAAGAGTGAAAACTTGATTTGTAAACACAAAAATATCATAAATGGGTCTCGCATCAAAGGAACAAAATAATAATGGGGCGAGAGTGTCAAATATGCTGCATTATTCTTGTTTGCACACCGCATAAATTTGGCACAAACTAACGGCATTTAGTTTCTGTTAAACCAAAATTATACAGTTTGCAAGAAATAAAGTACATGTAAATGGAATTTTGCTTCAAGAAACTTCAAATTAAGTACATAGAATTTTACTGATGTTTTATCATAATTTTATAACATTATCAAAACCATAGGAAGAAACTGTAGCATTGAATGTTTAACGATGGACCTTGTTTATAGGCACTGAGAATAACACCATGTGAGGTGATGTATTTTATTTTGAAGAACTCTAACACTTTTTATCAGATTGGTAAAGTATGTTAGTATATACCACTGTATTAAAGTCATGACCTGTGACCTGTACTTCCTTATTTGTGGTGAGATCTGAACCATAAATATTTTTGAGAAATCCCATTTTTAATGCGAGCTCTAGCAAGGCTCGCAGTTCTAGAGATTACATTTTTTCTCTCTTCTTCTGACTTTCATGAATTGTAGCGAAGCATGATGAGTATCTGTCTGTTCACTGAAGTTAAGCGACGATGGGCTACGTTAGTACTGGGATGGGTGACCCCTTCAGTAAACTGCTACGGTCTCTGATGGCTTTGCGGCTCACGCTAGTAGGACAAAACACCTTTCGGCCTAGATGTGGTTACCTCGGCTCTACTTTACTTGCATGTAGAGCCGTGGCACGACCCCACATAGAGCTGGAGATTTGCATAAAATCTTTTTCTGTTGAATAAAACTTAATAAAATGATTTAAAATGGTTTATTATAGTTAGAAACAGTTGATTTTAAACCAAGGACAAAACAAATAGAATATGTGTACAAAATATATGCTATTTTGCACAGCTTTTGTAATAAAAGAACATTTTAAAATTTTTGGAGAAATGGTCCAAAAACCCTGGTAAATCAGGAAATGTCATTTATTTTTTGTCAAACATGTTTGCATGTTGACCGATTGTTGAAGAAAATGAAACAACATAGTTGTGGGAACAGTTATGTGTTCACATTTTTATGATATTTGCGTTTTCTGCAAATCTCCAGTTCTATGTGGGGTCATGCCACGGGCTCTACATGCAAGTAAAGTAGAGCTGAGGTAACCACGTCTACTTTCGGCCTTGTTCATGTTTCTTTTTGTCTCCGGACTTTCATCAATTCTGTACCAGTAACTGAAGTGCCCAACTGATGGCTTTGTAGCTTGCTCCCTGTGGGACATGTTGGCCTAGTTTATTTCCAGTTTATTACCCTTGCTCCACCTCTAGGTCTGTTTGTATGCATAACCAGAAAACTATACATCAGATCTGGATCATATTGTTGCACAAGGGGATGGTGGATGAGGCATCTAACCATGGCTCAATCCTCTGACATAATCTGGATCTGGCGTGTGTATCCTGATGTTTTTCTTTCTGATTTTTTTTGGCAATATTTGAATGCATGACTCGAATACTCTTCATTCGATCAGGGTTTGTTTTCACACAAAAGGTGGGCATGCTCCTTCTCAAAGTTGATCTGGATTCTGATTGATAATCCTGATCCAGATTTGAGTTGACACTCCATAATTTTTTTGTTTTTTTTTATTCACTACCCATGGGTGAGACTTTGTGAGGTCTCAGACACTGCTTGTTTGGATTAAAATGATTATGGCAGATTGGTCTGGGCCTGTATTCACAAAGATTCTTAGAATTACACTTAGTCTAAGAAAAATTTTAACCTGTGCCCACATTTTCATATTTTTCTATTCCTAGAATTAGTCTTACCTAAGAATTGTTTTGTGAATAGGTTTTCATTCTAAGAAAAAGCAAATTCTTAGCTTAGAATTTTTCTTAGACTTAAGTGTAATTCTAAGAATCTTTGTGAATACAGGCCTTGGTTTGTATGATCCTAAAGTGATTGGCTAGAACTCAACCCTGATGTTTGAAGGTTTGCAGTGCAGAATCTTGTACAACTTGTAGGCACTACTTTCGTCCATCCACTGAACTAATTGCCATGGTAAAAGTGACCAAAACAGTGTGTTGAATGTCACCCTTAACACCCAAAGCTATACAGTTTTGTGTTGTGTTTTCAGGACACAGATGAAGCACTCTCTGCCGAATTCCGTCACAGGATAGGAATACTGGTGAGTAACTAACTTTTGGTTCCAACGTAAAAAAACTAGACTTTCCTGAAGTCCTTTTGTCTTAGATATTATATAAAGACTGAATGACTTTTTCTTTAAGAATTTGGTACTGTTTGGTGTATTTCATCTGGAATCCCTTTTTAGACATCAGCGCCTTAGAGGATGTTTACATCAATTTCGGCGCTTTATAAGTGTTTCTTACTAACTTACTTACTTCATCAAGACAGTAGGATCTCCACCCATCAGATGGATTCAGAATGATTCCATGTAAGAGTTAGTTTCATAAGAAATACAAAGACTTGGAGCAAGTCTACCTAAAACCACTGAAGCCCCAACAGATTAAACTTTTTTTAAAAAAGACGTTTCTTAACTTCAATAATTAATGAAATTTTCACATGTATTCACCTGTATTCTGCATAAAGAAACTGCAAAATATACTAAAATAATAAAATACACACTATTTATCAAAATATACAGAGCCAGTAGTGGGACATTGCAGAATATACAGTAGACCCTCCATTATATGACCCTCCATTATCTGAATTTTTCAATCCTACCTAAATCTCTCTCTCCCAACACCATTTAAATCTGTTATATTGCTGTTCTATTATCTCACCCTTCCATTATCCAACCTAATTGTTACTCCCCCAAGAGGATCGGATAATAGAGGGTCTGGTGTATATTACATGTGCAAGAAGTTCCCATGCCCACTTCTTGTGCTCACATTATATTTAAAAAGGATGATCTTATGAGCATGATTTAATTGTCTTGTGATAAAAAATCATCTCGAGAGGATAAATAAATACAATCCAAATTATCGGGATGAAGGTTATTTGTTTTTTCTACTTCTCCACTTGATCATGACTGTTTGATGGTATAGTTAAAGTTAATTTAATACAACTTAGGCCCAATACATCATGTGGTGGAAAATAAATGGTTTATTGTTTGCCAGGAAGAGGATGCCGACCTGACAGAAGCTTTCAAGGCGAGCATTGGGATGCTGAGTGGGGAGGGCAACATGGGGGTGGAGGAAATTGTCTGGAGAATGGATGAGGTGAGTATATCAAGCTATATACTTATCAGATGTATTGTGTTTATATGTTTTGTAGTACATACAAATTGTATTGTATTTTTTTGTCCATCAAAACTGCTGTTTAAAGGCATCTTGCAGGTGCAAAATAACAACATACCTCTTAAGTGAAGCTTACCCTCCATAGATAGTCCACTCATCTCTGGTGGGTCTCTGCATTGGGCTGAGGGGTGGGGGCTTCCCATTTATATAAAATTGGTTTATTATTTTTGTAAATTGTTTCTGATTCTTATCAGATCTTGCATTCGGGAACCCATTGTAAACCTTCCTTAAACTTATTGTACCATTCATAGAGAAATCTTCTCAATCTTCCAGTGATCTGAAACCTATCTTAACATAAAGCAGTCTTTTCCATCTTAAGTCAACCCTTAAGGTTTGTAAGTCATGTGGATGGGTTGAAGACCTATCAAATACTTTTCAAGATCATACGGAAAGACTTTTTGAACCAATAGCAATGTCACTCCATCAGAAAGCTTTTGGGAAAATATCTGAAAACCTATCTTGAAACACACTCATGAATTTGTGAATAGTTTAATTCTTTTCCAGTCAGGAGGTTTATGATCAGACCACCATAGTAGAACACCCTTATAAGGCATAGCACACTAAAATATTGTTCTAAGGTTATATACTGATTGGGCATATATGGTGGAGGACCTAGGGGCATAGTGGCCAACACATTTACTTTCCACCTTGCAGGTCATAGATTTAAATTCTAGTCTTAAGTGGGCAAGGTGGTATTTGCTTGCCAGTATGCGATGATTGTCAGTGTAGATGCTTCGACCAACTTAATTATACACTGCTATCAAAAACTTACTCAACTACTCGTGGTCTCCCCTAAACAATGGGTTGAAAGCAATGTTAAACCCCAAACTATCAATAAAAAAGAATGGACAAAGATGGGTCTTGGTACCAGCAGCTGAGAACTAAGTTGAAAAACCTCTTTCAGATGAAGTAGGGTTAAAATATTAAGAGGCAAAGAAATCCAGAGCTTTGGAACGCCATTTAAAATGCACTTGTCAGTTGGTTTCCCATTGTTGAACTGTTGGTACAAAAGTAGAAATTGAGAACCTTTGATTGGTGAAATGTAGAGATATATCATTATATTACATTACATTGATATGTGTTACATAAGCAAAGTGAGAAAATAATACCAGAACTTCATCAGAGTGGTTGCCTTTTCATTTGAAAGCCATCTCTCTCTCTAAAACTGTAGTGTCTACATCCCATTATACATCTATGCAGAGGCCACAGTGGCAGAGTGGTAACGCTCTCGCCTCCCACCTCTGAGATCAAAGTTCGAATTCCGGTCTTACCTCAAGTGGGAAAGCTGGTAGTTGTTTGCCGTTGGTCAGCAGTTTAGAGTAATAAAAAAAATAATACTGGGCTCTTATATAGCTCTTTTTCTATCATTAGCTCAAAGCGCTTTACACAGTATTACCCCACCAAGGATAGCTAGCTTTGGTAACCTTACCTATTGTTGCCATGCAAGGCGCAGAAGTCAGTATAGAACAGATCAGTACAGAACCTTGACCAACTGTATGTACTGGTTTCCTCTGCCCATAAAACTACCTGTCGTGATATGACCTATACAATGTGTTGAATGCAACGTTAAAGCACAACTAAATAAATATATCTAAGCTCCACTTTACTTAACACTCTAACGTGCCTGTACTTTCCAATAAATATCCATTAACATGTTTAAAATGGATGTTACATATACTTAATATTTATTTATATACATCTCTGACCAGTAGATATATGTACATTTTAATATTAACATTATATTTTGTAAAATTTATTTCTTGGTGAATTCTCAGCTGAAAAATGCAACAAAATATTGAAGATGGACTTGAGGTCTTCAATATTATTACATCCTTGTCAACAGACATAACTTTTGGTCATACATGCATCTATAAAGGGTAACGTGATATGACTTCAACTAATCAAATTCACTGATTTCGTGTTTAATATTTATATTGACAAAACTGGCTTTAAACAAAAAAAGTTATACTTGAACTAAACCTATATTCTGGTTTTACTAGTCCTCAAACTAGACCTATAATACTGGTTTCACTTGCACTTAAACTAACTGATATGCCAGTTTTACTTGCCGCTAAACTTAACTTATATATTGGTTCACTTGCACTTAAGCTACACTTATATGTTGGTTTTCCTTGCACTTGACTTTTATACTGATTTTGCTTTCACTTAAACAAGATCTATAATATTGTTTTTACTTGCATGTAAACTTGACTTCTGTACTGGTTTTACCTACACATACCTAATCTAAATATGTTTAACTTTATTGTAATTTTCTTTCACAGGAAAGAGACATGACCATCAGCAGGTTCAAGTTCTCCAAGTTTGTCAAAGAAAACTTTCAAAAGGGCAACACTGGCGAGTGGACCAATGAACCAATCAAATCACCTCTACTGTCTCTGAAGAATGAGATAGACAAGATGGTAAGGTCATAGGTATAGGTATAGGTAAGAAGTATAGGTTAAGTTGTTATCATGTGGCCATATAAAAATTATGTATTATATTATTAGGTGGTGTTAGTGTACTTTGTATAACCAAAACCTTATAGCAAAATCACGGTTCAAACATTTTGGCCATGGTATTTAGTGAATGTTCAAACATTTGGCATCTGTTGATGGTATAAATGTTTCATGTACATATCAAGATCTACACAAATGAGAGCACACTTCCAGTAATACCATGCAATTGATATGTCAGTAGAGAAAACTGTTGGGCTTATCCAAGATTATTTTTTGCATACTAAGACAAATTAAGGGTTTATGTGCCACTCAACAGCCAGGATCATACTTGGACAGGCCCTCAACATTGCCACTTGTGGGATTCGAACCCATACAGAGGTGGCAGCCTCCAATTACATGCCAAACTCTGCATACATTGTATGGTTTTTACTGTAAAAGTTTAAACAAAGATATGTCAACAGGAAAGTAATGCATGGATAGTTTGCCACAATTTTTTCACACCACGATTCAAGAATTTTACAAGGAAATAAATATTCTAAAGTATTATTCTCCTCAAAGGTTTTTGAGTTATAGTACTGCTAAAGGAAGAGCAAATATCTTGCGTTTGCTTGATATTGTCAGCTTCAGCTGGTATCAGTACTGCTTGGTGCCATATCATGGCACAAGCCTCACCTTGGCACAGACCAGAACTCAGAATATTTCATATACCAAATAAGGAAGTCAGAGTGATGACAAAAATAAATTTAGTGTCTTCATGGCTTTATGTATGCAAAGTTGGACAACAGTTTTCTAGTAGGAATTATATTATCACCCATTAGAAATGATTCCAAAAGGTTTATTGTCTTGAGTTTGTGTTTGTCAAATAGCTATATAACTTGCGTTGTGTTAATGCATAATTATATTAATCAAAATGAATCCACACTAGTGCACATAAAAACTAGCAAGAAATATCATTTTTGTGTCAAAGGTGTGCCAGGGAGCAGTAGCACAATCAGTTATATGTAATGTCAGATTGTTTCAATTGATTTCCAAATCTTGCTTGTGATTGTACATATGCAGAAGTTAACTTCCACACATAAAAAACTCATTTCAAATGCAGTTCAGGTAGCAAAGTACATCCTGATATATTTAAGTAGAATTCTAATATGTAGAAATCCTCTTTATCAGACCTATCTGATTTAAACTTAGACTATAATAGATATACTGTATGCCATTGCAGGCTTCTGTGGCTGTATTTTTGGCAATCCAGAGGTTTATGGGAGATGCCAAGTCTCCGCCAGGGTCTAAAGACAAACCAAGGGTAAGTGATACAGTGTAACCTCTAGCCTTTTTAATTACTGACTCAGTGTCACCATCCAAAAGTCTTACTGTGCTATTGTCTAACAATGTATTTGTCAAGATTTATACAGACTTCCTTCAAAAGTGGCATAGTGTACTCATTTGGGTTATGAGGGTTTTGTAATCTTGTCCATTTGTACATCTGTCTGTATATTCATCAGACAATAGCACGGTAAGACTTTATGCTTTTGATGCTCCCACGGTTTAGAATGATTTACCTGATGAGGTCCGTTCTGCCCCAGCTCTCACCTGTTTCAGAAAAAGGTTAAAATCGTGTCTCTTCAAAAAGACTTTCCCAACTTGGGATATACTCTATCCGGCATCTCCTTGGTATTGGACCTGGCAAGGGCTATGGAATGATAATAGTTTTAATTGGATTCTGGTATTGTGCCTTAGAGTTCGCCCAGCAGAGATTAAGGTCCCACAAAAGTACAAAATAGAATGGAAATCACAGATATTGAGAGTATGAGAAGGTTTTGTGTATTTTTGTATTTACTTTTTTACTCAGCGCAATATCTCCATATACTACAGGACTCAGAGTGCTATTTAACCATTCTGACTGCACAAGTACAGTCCCAACTGACAAGTAACTAGGCTCAAGGATGACCATTTATCAACGTCTTTGAGGTTCTTTAGCCTCCCACTGGGGATAGGACCCAATGACAGAGGACTGCCATTTTAAGTGGTCATCCGAGCCACTATGTACCTGTACCTGGGTTTGAACCCACGTGCTCTGAGTTCCTAGACAAGTGTGTTACCCACTAGGCCACAGTGGCAGATGTTTTACTTGAACACAATGCCGTACCCAGTGGGCAGCCAGTTTAGTATTTTTAAGCATATTGTCAGATGATTGAATTTGTTTAGCCTACAAACAAAGTAAAATCAGGGGTATGCAAAATATTAGAAATGACTTTAAACCTAATTATGTTCAAATATTTCAGGGTAAGACACCCATCATGACAAAACTCTTCAGAACATTGGAGTCGTATGAACGTGGGAGACGCACGAGCACAGGAAGTACTGGCAACGAGGTGAGCAAATAATATTCTGTCCTCAAAATCTGATTATAACCCACTATAAGGTGAAGTGAAAATATAAATGGGATGTTCTAATTTTGCCCCTTTTGACATCTTTACCAAAAGTTGAGAGGCTTTGGCTCCGGTAATAGAAAGAAAAGAAAGAAAATAATAGGGAGAATCATTACTAGCTGACTAATCAACGACATTTGGAATAGTGTTATTTTCAGTATCATATTTTAAAGTATGAATAATTGCTTAATGTAGTGTAAAAAGATGACAAAATTTCCGTATCCGACAAATACATGCATATTGTCACATAAAATCAGTTAAAACCCAACTACCCATGTTTTTTGCATTGTTTATGCATTCATGTAAAACCGGATGTACCATTTACCTCTTATGAAAGTTATATTGCCCATTTCCTGTCTGAAATATATGAACCAGAAGTCACAGGAAAAGAACAAATTTATTAAATGTTATAGATTATGGACATATACATACGACGGTTATTCCATGTTGACACGAATAGTATTTAGCGATTAGCCGACCTGAAATATTTGGAGTTGTGATGTCCCTAGTAAAGAATACAGGAAATTTCTGTAAAACAAACAGATGATGTCAACATTCACTATTAAAACTTCAATGCAAAAGTTGAGGACTGGAATAAAGCCATCCTTGTCATAGTCTCTGAATGATTTGTTAATGACATACTTCAATCTTAAACAAGAAACACAAATGTGCAATACATATTGATAGTTTATTGGTTTGTAGTACATGTTGTATCATGTACATGTATCATACTGTCTCCATTTTCCCACAAACCCGATGGGTACACACAGCTCCATGAAGTTTTCTGTACTAAAATTATGTACACCAAAGTTGCAATCCAAAGAAGCAGGCAAAATATAAGATACATAAGCATATTTAAACATTTTGTATTAGCACTTAGACAACAATCTTACAAGTACAACTACATTAAGTTCTTTTGTAAGATGATACAATTACAAATAAGGCAATTAATAATAAGTAAATGGGAAAATCCAGGTCTTTGATATTTTTCTATCCAAACGGTGATCCAGATCAGTCTGAAAATTTCATGGGACCTAAGTGTGCTAAGTGTCAGAAAGTTTTCCCATGCACTTGAATACAATTTGTAATCTTCAAGTTATACAAATCTTTGACTCCAAAAATTACATTCAAGCACACATCCTAAAACTTAAAGCAATGCACGTAATTATAAGTAAATTTTATAGCGAAATACCCTTACCATTTCCTAACAGTAACTATTTGTTGGAGCCATCCAACCCAATGGCCAATGCAGAGATGCGATTTTTAAGGTTATATAACAACCTTAATCAAGCCATTGGGTTACAGTAGTCCGTCCTCCCACCAATTAGGTCACATGACCACATTGTTTGATTCATTCTTTTTGTTGGCCATCATCAGTATGGACGTCTTTGGAAATTAGTAGAAGTTTTTGTCAAGGTTTTATTTATTTTTTGAGATTTTACTTTATATTTTATATGTATATGATACAGTACTTATACATTTATTAAATCTTCGAAGGTATGCATTATATTATGCAATAAAGGACTTTTGGATGGTGACATCGAAAGTTCGATCGTCTTCAACCTCGAGGGAATAAGTTTTCATAAAGAAGGTCCCAGTGCAACAATAATATTATTATACAGCTTGCCAGTCGTTTGGTTCAGTCTGCCGGACGATGGAAGCTATAATTTTGCAGCATACATTGGTACAAGAATGTACTCTTTAATAACAGAAGCGATCTGGACGACGCCATCTTGGATGAGAATGACAATTCGAGTGCCCGTTATTGCTGTTCACGTTGGGTTCTAATAGCCAGGCGTTGAAAGCAATTTTTGATCACATTATTCATCCCAGTCGAATAGATTGTCGACGAGTCAGTAGAAGGAATCTCCCTTGGAGGCGGCCATTTACGTTGCCGTGGACACTGTATCGTGGAGGAGTTTTGAATGCAGGAAAGACTACCTCTTCGGAAAACTCTTCCGTTCGAGGTCCAGTCGGAACATTCAGTGGAGGAAATACCTGCATGATGTCATTCAAAAGACAATCGAGTTTTCTATTCCTCCAAAAAGGTTTAGATTCTGGTTGTCAGATGACGGAAGTGTCATTCATATCTACAAGCAAGGCATTTACAAGCAAGAACTTTTTAGCAGTACAATCGGGTTTCTATACCTATCAAAAGGTTTAGATTCGGGTTGTCAGGAATACAAGAACCTAGTCCTTATTATGTCCACCCCCCTGGGGGGTGGATATATTATTTTTGCTTTTTTCGCCGTCCGATGTCCGATGTCCGATGTCCGATGTCCGTTGTCCGATGTCCGATGTCCGATGTCCGGCGTCCGGCGTCCGATGTCCGGCGTCACGCATGGTTTCCGCTCATTTAAAGGAAAAGTATTAGAGCTATTGTCACCAAATTTGGTATGCAGGCTTATTGGGTCAGTAGCTTGCTTGGGATTGCTTTTGGCTGTTGTACCTCTTTTGCTTACTGAGTAATACTTAAGTACAGCTATTTTCAGTACCCATTGGTTTCCGTGCATTTAAGCCAAAATAATTAAAGATATTTTACTACAATTTTGAATACAAGATTGTTATGTCCATAGCTCGCTTGGTATTGCATTTGGGACTGATAGCTTTGTCAGTACATGAGTAATAGCCATTTAGGTACTTCATTGTGTATTTTCAGTACTACTTTTGAGTAATTTGCTTCTATCTCCTTAACCGTGCGAGATAGAGCGATTTCGGCAAAATTTTCGACCCGCAGGGTATCTGAGGAGTGTACTCTTTGCAATTTTCAAAAAATTTTCCCCTCCCCAAAAATGGCGGCCATTTTGAATTTTCGAATTTTTGCCAAAAATGGCAAAACACAAATTTGCTTCTATCTCCTTAACCGTGCGAGATAGAGCGATTTCGTCGAAATTTTCGACCCACAGGGTATCTAAGGAATGTAATATTTGCAATTTTCCAAAAATTTTCCCCTCCCCAAAAATGGCGGCCATTTTGAATTTTCGAATTTTTGCCAAAAATGGCAAAACACAAATTTGCTTCTATCTCCTTAACCGTGCGAGATAGAGCGATTTCGTCGAAATTTTCGACCCACAGGGTATCTAAGGAATGTAATATTTGCAATTTTCAAAAAAATTTCCCCTCCCCAAAAATGGCGGCCATTTTGAATTTTCGAATTTTTGCCAAAAATGGCAAAACACAAATTTGCTTCTATCTCCTTAACCGTGCGAGATAGAGCGATTTCGGCAAAATTTTCGACCCACAGGGGATCTAAGGAATGCAATCTTTGCAATTTTCCAAAAATTTTCCCCTCCCCAAAAATGGCGGCCATTTTGAATTTTCGAATTTTTGCCAAAAATGGCAAAACACTAATTTGCTTCTATCTCCTTAACCGTGCGAGATAGAGCGATTTCGTCGAAATTTTCGACCCACAGGGTATCTAAGGAATGCAATCTTTGCAATTTTCCAAAAATTTTCCCCTCCCCAAAAATGGCGGCCATTTTGAATTTTCGAATTTTTGCCAAAAATGGCAAAACACTAATTTGCTTCTATCTCCTTAACCGTGCGAGATAGAGCGATTTCGGCAAAATTTTAGACGCACAGGGTATCTAAGCAATGCAATCTTTGCAATTTTCAAAATATTTTCCCCTCCCCAAAAATGGCGGCCATTTTGAATTTTCGAATTTTTGCCAAAAATGGCAAAACACAAATTTGCTTCTATCTCCTTAACCGTGCGAGATAGAGCGATTTCGTCGAAATTTTCGACCCACAGGGTATCTAAGGAATGCAATCTTTGCAATTTTCAAAAAATTTTCCCCTCCCCAAAAATGGCGGCCATTTTGAATTTTCGAATTTTTGCCAAAAATGGCAAAACACAAATTTGCTTCTATCTCCTTAACCGTGCGAGATAGAGCGATTTCATCGAAATTTTCGACCCACAGGGTATCTAAGGAATGTAATATTTGCAATTTTCAAAAAAATTTCCCCTCCCCAAAAATGGCGGCCATTTTGAATTTTTGAATTTTTGCCAAAAATGGCAAAACACAAATTTGCTTCTATCTCCTTAACCGTGCGAGATAGAGCGATTTCGGCAAAATTTTCGACACACAGGGTATCTAACCAATGCAATCTTTGCAATTTTCAAAATATTTTCCCCTCCCCAAAAATGGCGGCCATTTTGAATTTTTGAATTTTTGCCAAAAATGGCAAAACACAAATTTGCTTCTATCTCCTTAACCGTGCGAGATAGAGCGATTTCGTCGAAATTTTCGACCCACAGGGTATCTAAGGAATGTAATATTTGCAATTTTCAAAAAATTTTCCCCTCCCCAAAAATGGCGGCCATTTTGAATTTTCGAATTTTTGCCAAAAATGGCAAAACACAAATTTGCTTCTATCTCCTTAACCGTGCGAGATAGAGCGATTTCGTCGAAATTTTCGACCCACAGGGTATCTAAGGAATGCAATCTTTGCAATTTTCCAAAAATTTTCCCCTCCCCAAAAATGGCGGCCATTTTGAATTTTCGAATTTTTGCCAAAAATGGCAAAACACAAATTTGCTTCTATCTCCTTAACCGTGCGAGATAGAGCGATTTCGTCGAAATTTTCGACCCACAGGGTATCTAAGGAATGCAATCTTTGCAATTTTCCAAAAATTTTCCCCTCCCCAAAAATGGCGGCCATTTTGAATTTTCGAATTTTTGCCAAAAATGGCAAAACACAAATTTGCTTCTATCTCCTTAACCGTGCGAGATAGAGCGATTTCATCGAAATTTTCGACCCACAGGGTATCTAAGGAATGTAATATTTGCAATTTTCAAAAAAATTTCCCCTCCCCAAAAATGGCGGCCATTTTGAATTTTCGAATTTTTGCCAAAAATGGCAAAACACAAATTTGCTTCTATCTCCTTAACCGTGCGAGATAGAGCGATTTCGGCAAAATTTTCGACGCACAGGGTATCTAAGCAATGCAATCTTTGCAATTTTCAAAATATTTTCCCCTCCCCAAAAATGGCGGCCATTTTGAATTTTCGAATTTTTGCCAAAAATGGCAAAACACAAATTTGCTTCTATCTCCTTAACCGTGCGAGATAGAGCGATTTCGTCGAAATTTTAGACCCACAGGGTATCTAAGGAATGTAATCTTTGCAATTTTCCAAAAATTGTCCCCTCCCCAAAAATGGCGGCCATTTTGAATTTTCGAATTTTTGCCAAAAATTGCAAAACACAAATTTGCTTCTATCTCCTTAACCGTGCGAGATAGAGCGATTTCGTCGAAATTTTCGACCCACAGGGTATCTAATGAATGCAATCTTTGCAATTTTCCAAAAATTTTCCCCTCTCCAAAAATGGCGGCCATTTTGAATTTTCGAATTTTTGCCAAAAATGGCAAAACACAAATTTGCTTCTATCTCCTTAACCGTGCGAGATAGAGCGATTTCATCGAAATTTTCGACCCACAGGGTATCTAAGGAATGTAATATTTGCAATTTTCAAAAAATTTTCCCCTCCCCAAAAATGGCGGCCATTTTGAATTTTCGAATTTTTGCCAAAAATGGCAAAACACAAATTTGCTTCTATCTCCTTAACCGTGCGAGATAGAGCGATTTCGTTGAAATTTTCGACCCACAGGGTATCTAAGGAATGCAATCTTTGCAATTTTCCAAAAATTTTCCCCTCCCCAAAAATGGCGGCCATTTTGAATTTTCGAATTTTTGCCAAAAATGGCAAAACACAAATTTGCTTCTATCTCCTTAACCGTGCCAGATAGAGTGATTTCGTCAAAATTTTCGACCCACAGGGTATCTGAGCATTGTACTCTTGGTAATTTCTAAAAAATTTTCCCCTCCCCTAAAATGGCGGCCATTTTGAATTTTCAAATTTTTGCCAAAAATGGCAAAACACAAATTTGCTTCTATCTCCTTAACCATGCGAGATAGAGCGATTTCGTCGAAATTTTCAACCCACAGGGTATCTAAGGAATGTAATCTTTGCAATTTTCAAAAAATTTTCCCCTCCCCAAAAATGGCAGCCATTTTGAATTTTCGAATTTTTGCCCAAAATGGAAAAACACAAACTGGCCTTAACCGTGCAAAATAGAGTTATTTTGTTGAAATTTTCGACCCATAGGGTATCTAAGAAATGTACTCTTGGCAATTTTCAAAAAAATTTCCTTTTCCCAATAATGGCGGCCATTTTGAATTTTCAAATTTTTGCCAAAAATAGAAAAACAGGAATTGGCTTCTATCTTCTTAACCGTGCAAGATAGAGTGATTTCGTCAAAATTTTCAACCCAACCAATGCAAAAAGGCATGAAGCTGAAATAAATTACATCTACACTATCAAATATTTAAGCATCATTGATATATTTTACAAATGAAACAGGGTCTTGTAAGACTACTGTACAATTTGGGCAAAAGGTTCATGGGTGGACATTACACATGATAATGTGTGTTCTTCTATGCTATCCTGTTTCTATTCGCATCTACTATCAACAGGGCGGCCTATTTCTAGTTTTTCAGAGTTTTGCTGACTGTTATTAAGTGGCTAGTCATTGATATGATAGTCACATTTACCTACATCATGGAATTTCCACATTCCTTGGGTGAACAGACAGCTTTAAATGTGGCCTTTATTTGGGGTTTTCAGGGCGTGTTGAAGCCTCTGGTGTTGTAAAGAGCAGTTATCCAGGAAGAAGTTTTTGATTGGACTTCTCTACATAAATCACTTTCCTGGGCAGATCTTTGGTTGCAGGAGGTCTACAGGAAGTTCACTTTCAGACACGTTAGGAACAAGTTCCCTTGTAGAAGACCGTAGTAGAGACCAAAAATGTATGGTCTCACTTTTTCTGTTCAGGTCTAATTTAAGGGATCTAAGGGATCAGCACTTATAATGCCTTTGGACAGTGTGCAGTGTGTTGCATTTCCAGTCCACAGTGGGCTAGTTTTGGTGTTCTAATCTTCTTGTTGGAGTTTCACCATGTCTAAGAACATGTGACTCAACAGAAGGGATGTATCTTAGAATGCCTTTAGAAACATACAATGCTTTTGTGTCTGCTAATGTGGTTCTCCTGCTGGACATGTCAGATGTGCAGGGGATGACGTCACTAGAAATTATGGGTGTAGTACACATAATTCACCGATTCATCCGGCTAATAAGGTATATTCGCTTCATTGGAGGCTACAGATTCTACCAGTTCACTGCCTTACCCTTCAGTATTGCTACAGTTTGTCTCGAGTTCACCAAGGTAGCAAAAGTGTTGAAGCTGATGGCTCTCGCAGAAGGCATCAGTATTCACCAGTATATAGACGGTTGGCTAATGACAACAAATTCAAAACAGCAATTGCCAGGGATACACCCACTGGGGGTGCATCTTGTCGAGAGCCTGGGTTGGATCACAAATTTCTAAATCAGATTTATTTCCAACTCCATTAATCGAAGTTATGGTTACAATTCGACCTCGGGGTAGGTCTAGTCTTCCCAACACAAAGGAAATCTCTTGTCTTCTTGGAAAGACAGTTACCATGTTGAAAGCTTCTCACTTATCTCCAGGGAAGCTCAGGTCACTTTGAAAGCATGGCTTCAATGGAGAAGACTACACCATTGGGAGGTCTGCACATGAAGTCACTCCAATGGTATCTGGAAACACTGTGTATATCCTTAGTTTCTGATTATCTCACTTCTTGTTTCTCTGGTTCACAGGGTTCATCTTCAGTGGTCGATCAATCATTCAATTTTGAAGGAGAACTCACCACTCCTTTGGAAGGAGCTCAGTCTCTCTCCTTTCACAGAAGCTTCCCTAAGGGTTGGGATGCTCTCTTGAAGCATCCACAGCCATTGGTCTGTGGAATCAGGAAGAGTCAAGATTCCTCATAACATAACATTATACAGCCGGAAGCTATGTTGTTACCTTAATATGATTCAGACATCAGCTTATGAGTTGAAATCAGTTGATTTTCACAGACAATTCTTTAGTGGTTGCCTATGTGAACAGCCAGGGAGGCTTCCACTCGGGGAATATGTACCTTGATCTGTAGAATCATGGTTCAGTCCAATGCCAGAATGATTCAGAATCAGGGAAGTACATCCCAGGGAATGGAATCTACATGTTCTGGCAGATTCCTTGTCTAGGAGGATAAGTTATTTCAGACTAAAGGGGCTATGAATTGTCAGGTTTTTATGTCAGCTGACTTGTCAGTCAGCTGACATTATGTCATCACTCTGCGGCGTGGGCGTACTCGTCCGCGTACGCATACGCGTCCGCGTGAACAACTTCTTCTCCAAAACTACAGGGGCTAGAGACATGCTGTTTTTTTTAAAAGATACCTTATCTATCGAGGATGAAAAATTGTTCAAGGCATGCAAATCTGTCTGTTCGTCCGTTTGCTAGAGACATTACAAGGGGGGGTACCCCCACCAAAAGTGTGAAAATTTCAACTTTTTATCACAATTTTCTCAGTGACTATTGCAGGGATTTCTCTCATATCTTGCATATATGTACTAGGCCAGAGGTAGATTCTCTTATGTGAGTATGAGACCTGGATCTATCTTACTTTTTTTTTAATAAATTTTTTTAATAATTTTTAATGCATTAAAATTCATGAAATCATGCACTAAATCACTTATAACTTCAAAAGTGTTGCATTTACAGCATTTTGTGAAAATATGTTGTTCAGCTACTTTTTTCATAGCTACAATATGGTGAGTAAGTTGGGTGTCTGTCTCAATAGCTAAGTGAGTAATAGCTACTTTTGGGCTTTTCAGTAACTTCCATTATGAGTAAAATCACTTGTAACTTAAAAACTATTGCATTTAGAGAATTTCGTATAAATATGTTATTCAGCTACTTTTGGGCCAGCTATAACATAGTGAAATTTCAGACCTGTAGCTCATGGCATAGCTGAGTAATAGCTACTTTTAGGTTATCACTGTTGAGTAAATCGCTTATAACTTGAAAACTATTGCATTTAGAGAATTTCGTATAAATATGTTATTCAGCTACTTTTGGGTCAGCTATAACGTAGTAAAATTTCAGACCTGTAGCTCATGGCATAGCTGAGTAATAGCTACTTTTAGGTTATCACTGTTGAGTAAATCACTTATAACTTGAAAAGTGTTGCATTTAGAGCATTTTGTTAAAATATGTTATTCAGCTACTTTTTTCATAGCTACAATATGGTGAGTAAGTTGGGTGTCTGTCTCAATAGCTAAGTGAGTAATAGCTACTTTTGGGCTTTTCAGTAACTTCCATCATGAGTAAAATCACTTGTAACTTAAAAACTATTGCATTTAGAGAATTTCGTATAAATATGTTATTCAACTACTTTTGGGCCAGCTATAACATAGTAAAATTTCAGACCTGTAGCTCATGGCATAGCTGAGTAATAGCTACTTTTAGGTTATCACTGTTGAGTAAATCACTTATAACTTGAAAACTATTGCATTTAGAGTATTTTGTTTCAATATGTTATTCACCTATTTTGGGGTCAGCTATAACATAGTGAAGTTTCAGACCTGTGGCTCATTTCATAGCTGAGTAATAGCTACTTTGAAGTTCTCACTGTTGAGTAAATCAGTTATAATTGGAAAACTATTGCATTTACAGAAATTTGTGCAAATATGTTATTCAGCTACTTTTGGGTCAGCTATAACATAGTGAAATTATAGACCTATAGCTCATGGCACAACTGAGCAATAGCTATTCTCAGGTACTGACTGTTGAGTAAATCAGCTATAACTTGAAAAATATTGCATTTGGAGTATTTTGTTAAAATAAATTGTTCACCTACTTTTGGGTCAGCTATAACATAGTGAAATTACAGACCTATAGCTCATGGCATAGCGGAGCAATAGCTATTTTCAGGTTCTCACTATTGAGTAAATCAGTTGTAGCTTGAAAACTATTGCATTTACAGTAGTTTGCTTAAATATGTTGTTCACCTACTTTTGGGTTAGCTATAACATAGTAAAATTTCAGACATGTAGCTCATTGCATAGCTGAGTAATAGTTCCTTTGAGGTTCTCACTGTTGAGTAAATCAGTTGTAGCTTGAAAACTATTACATTTAGAGTAATTTGTTAAATATGTTATTCACAGAATTTTTGGTCAGCTATAACATAGTGAAATTGCAGACCTCTATGTCATGGCATAGCTGAGCAATAGCTACTTTCAGGTTCTCACTGTTGAGTAAATCAGTGTATCCACTGGATAGCCGCAGTGTGTAGAGAGAGATTTCACCATTACTGCTCTGATGAAAAAAAATATTATAGCTAGCTTTCTTAAGTTTGCAGTATATATTAATAACCATAAAATGTTGTCTGGGAATATTTTTGGCCTCATTTTGAGAAACAAGATGGCCGCCACAGGTGTTTTTTGGCTGTCATGAAAAGTGCTTATATCTCCCTTATTATTGATCCTAGAGGTTTGGGATGATAAACTAACCTGTAGGAAATCATGGGGTGGGAATCTTTTGGTGTGGTCAGATTTGACCTTCAATGACCCCTCCTTCAAGGTCAAACAAGGATAGCCAAACTTAAAAGTGCTTATAACTCGCTTATTATTGGTCCCAGAGGTTTGGGATGGTAAACAGACAGGAAATCATGGGCTGTGAATCTGTTGATATGGTCCGATTTGACCTTGGAACCCTCCTTCAAGGTCAAATGAGGATAGCGAAAATTGAAAGTGCCTACAACTCGCTTATTATTGGTGACAGAGATTTGGGATGGTTTACCTGAAATACTAGTTTAAGGAAACATCCTAATACCATCCATTATTGTGGGCTATAGGAAATCATTGGCTCGGAATCTTTTGGTATGGTCAGATTTGACCTTTGGATCCCTCCTTCAAGGTCAAATGAGGACAGCCAAGCTTAAAAGTGCTTATAACTCATTTATAATTGGTCCTAGAGGTTTGGAATGGTAAACCATAGGAAATCATGGGCTGGGAATGTATTTGTGTGGTTAGATTTGACCTTGGACCCCTTCTTCAAGGTCGAACGAGGATATTGCATTTGTAGTATTTCTTTAAATATGTTTTAACCTATTTTTTACACTTAAACAATTACCTTGTTATTATATTATAGCTAGCTTTCTTAAGTTTGCAGTATATATTAATAACCATAAAATGTTGTCTGGGAATATTTTTGGCCTCATTTTGAGAAACAGGGTGGCCGCCACAGGTGTTTTTTGGCTGTCATGAAAAGTGCTTATATCTCCCTTATTATTGATCCTAGAGGTTTGGGATGATAAACCAACCTGTAGGAAATCATGGGGTGGGAATCTTTTGGTGTGGTCAGATTTGACCTTCAATGACCCCTCCTTCAAGGTCAAACAAGGATAGCCAAACTTAAAAGTGCTTATAACTCGCTTATTATTGGTCCCAGAGGTTTGGGATGGTAAACAGACAGGAAATCATGGGCTGTGAATCTGTTGATATGGTCCGATTTGACCTTGGAACCCTCCTTCAAGGTCAAATGAGGATAGCGAAAATTGAAAGTGCCTACAACTCGCTTATTATTGGTGACAGAGATTTGGGATGGTTTACCTGAAATACTAGTTTAAGGAAACATCCTAATACTATCCATTATTGTGGGCTATAGGAAATCATTGGCTCGGAATCTTTTGGTATGGTCAGATTTGACCTTTGGGCCCCTCCTTCAAGGTCAAATGAGGACAGCCAAGCTTAAAAGTGCTTATAACTCATTTATAATTGGTCCTAGAGGTTTGGAATGGTAAACCATAGGAAATCATGGGCTGGGAATGTATTTGTGTGGTTAGATTTGACCTTGGACCCCTTCTTCAAGGTCGAACGAGGATATTGCATTTGTAGTATTTCTTTAAATATGTTTTAACCTATTTTTTACACTTAAACAATTACCTTGTTATTTTCCTTCATAATACCATTTACAGGTCACAACTTTTTTATCCTTTTCTTCTGTCAGCTTCGGAATTTCTTTCGAACTTGCTGTTCAGTTACCATTTACTGTATTTCTGTACAGCCCTTTTCCTGATAATTATTCTGTCCTCTAATCACCTTCACAAATCAAAAACACTCAGTCAGCTGACACAGTGCCCGTTCACGGGCACTCTCCTCTTGTTTAATCATATTAGACACTGCTGCCATCAATCAGTGGTTGATGTGTTTGCAACAAGATGAATCACAAGATTCCTATGTAGCTCTGCTCTGAAAACAGGTGCTTGAACATCTCTTGTGAAGGTCTGGACAGACAGGTGTTTTTGCCCAGGGTCTTGGTCCTGCTGGTATTGTAACATGTATATGTCTCATGTCCCAGATAGTTGGGATTGGGGAACAGATGCATTGAATGTCATGGGGGAGGGTCTGGTCAGTTATGTCCAGTGGCCCTCATCCCTCAGGTGATTCAACAGATGACCACCTACAGGTGCAGAATCATCATGATTGGGTGGCCAGGGATTTTGTAGTTTTGGGATCTGATGAATCTGTCCACAAAACTTCTTCTAAGACTTCCCTTGGGGGTAAATCTGTTGACTCAACCATTCAGCAACAGACTTCACAACAATCCAGTTTACTTGAATCTTCATGTTTGGCATCTGGAAGTCAGGCATGAATATTATGGAAAATTCCCAGAGGAAGTGGTGAAACAATGAAGGAGCACTCCTCAAGGAGAATCTGAGAATCAATTGTTCTTTTTTGGGAAGTGGTGTGAAGAGAGCCATGTACCATTCCACATGGAGCAAATGTCCTGAAATACTAGTTTAAGGAAACATCCTAATACCATCCATTATTGTGGGCTATAGAACAGCAATTGCGGATGGTTTAGGGCCAAAAGGTTCAAGAAGTATCTAAAAGTTGAGACAAATAAGACATTAACAACTTTTAGTAAGAGACAAACCAATGTTTGGATTTTGTCATTGGTCCTACATGCTCTTATCAGACAACCTTTGGTCTTGTGAGGAAGGCTTTCTTGAAGTTATTATCTTTCAAGGCAGTCTTTGGTTTTGGCTTCAGGTAAAGTAGTGACATTCATGTTTGAACCCTTCCCTTAGTTATAGGGAGAATGGGTCACAAGTAACTTTGGCCCATTGACTGCCTTTTTGGCAATGAACCAGTTGGCTTCAGATGGGCCTACTGCAATTACTGCAACTGAGTCATGGTAAAGGTGTGACATTAATGCTTGGACATATTCTTCCTTTAGTTATAAGGAGAATTGGTCACAAGTAACTCTGGCCCATCAATTACCAGATCCAGTTTGCTTTGGATGGGCCTACTGCAATTAAGCCTGTGGTCATGCCAGCTCTTAGCCTCTTTGGACAACAGTTTGACTCAATGTGGGTCTGTCTGTCCTGTTAAGGGTTTGGTAATCAAAAGGTTTGGGATAGAACAAAATCTTTTGTTTTTACTGCCATTAAGAAAGTTTTTTAATAAGACCTATCTTTTGGCACCTATTTCATCTTGATTGAGTCAAGATTGAGTCACGGAACCTATTGATGTATGTTTTTGATTGCATCTTTAGTTTTTATAGGTGATTTCCTTACATGAGTTTCTTGGTACATGTTATTGGAAATTGCATCATATGTATACCAATTTCTGTCTGAAAAACCTCTGTTGTCATAGGGTCAGATTTGAAATTGGGTCCTACAGTTGCAGTTACAGCTTTGTTACATTATAAGTATGTGTTTCATACTTATATTGGTACATTTGCAGTTTGTGGCTGGTATGTCTGCAATGCTGGATGTATTTGTAGTTAGATATCAATGTTGCCTAAATCTGACTTGGGAAGGATTTGGCATTATGCTGATGACACTTACAGGTTGGTTTGACCTTATTTTGTGGTCGGATGTTACTATGTAGATGGGCTATCTATTTATGATATCTTTTTGCAACACCAACATTGTCAGCAGTTGTGAGAACTACAGCTACATACTGCCATTTTTGGAGTTGTATGTTGTGAATGTTTGGAAGTTATATGTTCATTAATGCATGTAATTCCATTATGAAGTTCTCATGATGTTTAGTTGTAGGTTAGGTAGTGGTTTTCTTAAAAAGAATTCCCTCCATCCTTCAAGGCTGAATTCAGCTACTGTTAGGAAATGGTAAGGGTATTTCACTATAAAATTGAAAAAGTTAATAGTAATTTAAATTTTTATTAGAAATACTTACAATTTCCTAACACTCAAATTTCCCTCCCGCCTTCCCGCAAGTCATTCTTTTACTTGCAACAAAAATAATGAAGTAAACAATGTGGTCATGTGACCTAATTGGCGGGAGGACGGACTACTGTAACCCAATGGCTTGATTAAGGTTGTTATATAACCTTAAAAATCGCATCTCTGTGTTGGCCATTGGGTTGGATGGCTCCAACAAATAGCTACTGTTAGGAAATGGTAAGTATTTCTAATAAAAATTTAAATTACTATTAAATTTTTCAAATCTGTACTGTTTTTATGTATCTACACTCTAATTCCAATCAATCTGAAAATTTAATAGGCTCTTAGTTGAAACAAGACTGATCTTCTCATTTTTTCATGAAGATCAATCCAGTAGTATTAGCGCAATCCTGTTAACAAACAAACAGACCGACAGACTATCGTTAAAATAATACCTCCTTGAGGGAGGTAATGATATGATTGAAAATAAGTTGGAATGGAAGGGAGTATTGAATGTATTTCTGTTGTCACTTGACCTACAGTTGCTTCTTCCTTATATGGCAGGTGCTAAGCTACAATGTCAGATGGTACATTCATTGCTTTCAAAGCTTTACACTCACATTAAAATTCACATAATTTGCTCTCTTTTAGGAATCATTCAAAATCAAGAAAAGGAGCTCGTGGAAAAAGGTCTTCAAGCGGTCAAATTCTGAACGAGAGAGCGAAGTGAAGCAGTCAGGTCGTAGGAAAAGCGCAGGAATTGGAGAGGAGTTCATTTACTCGCCGGATGTCAATGAGATGCTGACTTTATTACCACGGGACGAACTGGACTTAATCCACTACATTATCGGTCACGCCATCTTACGCAAAGATCTCAGGTTTGAGAAAATTTGTTAGTGCATAATTTTTTTAAATTTTATTATGACATACCGGTCATAACCATTGGTTTCATACTCCATCATATGAAACATGAGTCAACAAATTATAAATATTCATTTTGTAAACTAAAAAGCACTCCCACAGTCCCCCTCCAAGGCAGTCATGTATCCCCATATTGTAATTTTTGTTTTTCATTTTCACTATGGGTGTGTCAGTACTGGCGGTATGCCGGTATTGAGACAATTATAGTTAAATACGTATGCAATTATGCTGAAATAAAGCGACGTAAAACCACAAATGAAATATATAAATAAAGAAAATTATTAATAAACAACACTATGTCACATGTCAGTTCTATTTATTTTTACAGACGAGGAGTGTGATGGCGGTCTGTAAACAACTGACAATCAGCCAGTTGACAAAGATTACACCGGGAAGATTTTTAATGTTAAAACTTAAAAGCAAAACATAAAAAAACAATATCAAATGTCTGTCTGTTTGTTTGTTTTTAGAGATGAGGTGTTGTGTCTGGTGTGTAAGCAGCTCACAAACAACCCATCCAAAGAGAGTGAACTGAGAGGCTGGAGACTTCTGTCTATGTGTTGCAGCTGCTTTATCCCCGGGGAGGAGGTGGGTTCAAATCTTCTTCGCAATTTACCCCACAGTTAAGAAAAAACCTCCATTGGCCACCAGTAAAATACAGGGTACAGTTTAAAATAGGAGTTATCGCATACAAATTACTAAAATAATGCAAACCAGTGTACTTCAGTGAAAATCTCATCAAGAAATACCAGACATAGTTGTCCAATGTTCCTTCAAGTCCTCACTTTTGACTGTAAAGTCCAAACATTTTCCTTAGTCCTTCAGTCATTATGCAACAGGTTTTTGAAGTCTCTTCCTTTTCATTTATGGCCGTCAATAATATCCATTAGAAAACATCTTAAGACACAACTCTTCCTTTTATTTACACCCGGAACCCAGATTACTGACCTAGAATATTGCTTGGCTATCACTTTTGTCAATTCCTTTGTTATTTTTGTGCACCGATTTTGCCCATGTTGGATAGATGTTGTGCCCGGAAAGCAGTAGATTAAATCAGATTTAAACTCATTTTCCATGGTTTGCTGGTAATAAAATGAGGAGACTTTTCATCGTGGAGGCTCTGATGCACCAAACCAGTATGAGAATGAAGTGGGGAAAATTATTAATTTAAATTAATTTAAAGTTAGCATGTGCTTGGATGTTGCATTGTAACTTGTGTTCAGGTGCACAAAAATACTTTGGAACACTAAAATCATGTCCATAAACAACAGTCACATGCCATTAGCATGGACATATATGCTTGCATTGTGCCACAAAAGAGCCAGTATATCATAGGGTGATTGATTTCCTTGGTGTTCATTCTGAAGTCCAGGTTACAGGTAAAATACTTGATGCGGTATAGCATGATTTAGGCCTTTGAAGACGTTGATTGACAAACCTAGTACAGAAGGGTTTAAATTAAGCTATAAGATAGATAGTTAGATAGTGTAAATTCTTGGAAATGCTACAAGAGAAAGGAAAAATGTCCTAATATGATCACATGAAAAATCACAGTTTTTATTTAATTCAACGTTTCTGAGTGTCATCTTTCATGCCCTTCAAAATATATGGAATTTGCAGTTTGTAAATGGGACTTATGGGATTCATTTTGTTTCAGCTGAGGAAATATTTCCGTTGTTTCCTGAAGGATTGTCCACTGGATTATAAAGAGTATGCAGGACATGCCAGAAGGATGATGTCACGCATACAGATGACAGGAATGAGGTACCACCCTCCCAACTGGATGGAGTATGAGGTGAGTCTGTCATTGAGCCATACATCCAGCCAAATAATTAAGTAATCATCTGGATGGAGTATGAGGTGAATCTGTCAGTAAGCCAGTCATCCAGCCAAATATTCAGCCAATCACCTGAATGAAGTGTGAGGTGAGTCAGTCATTGAACCAGACATCCAGCCAAATAATTAAGTAATCAGCTGGATGGAGTATGAGGTGAATCTGTCGGTAAGTCAGGCATCCAGTCAAATATTCAGCCAATAAACTGGATGAAGTGTGAGGTGGGTCACTTGGAGAGCCAGACATCTACCCAATCAATCAACTAAACAGCTGGATGGAGGATAAATTTAAGTCACTTTGGCAGCCAAATTCCCAAGGCAAATAATCTGCCAATATAAACTGGATGGAGGATGATGTGAATTGATCATTGGTCAAGCAATCAAATAATCAGTCAATCTTTTCTATGGAATGTGTCAATGTTCTGTAAGTCATTTTTTCACGCACAGTAAACTAACAAATCAGTTAATCTGTCAAACAACCAATCAGTTTATCATTGAGTTACCAGAATAAGTGGTGAGGTATATCCATCAGATCAGGTAATCAATTAATCAATAAATTAACCAGCCAATTAAAGTCTTAGTCAACCGGTTGGCCAAGGTATTTGTCAGAAAAAATTACAAAATGGGCTGATATTCACTGACATTGATTTAGAACAGAACAGATCAGAGCAAGTTTAAATGAAAGGTTTCCTGGAGCAGGCAGATCAAGTAGCTTTTACTCATTCAATCAAATTTTAAATTTTGTTTATCATGCTACTACATTGAGACATCTACACTGAGCCATGCTTTATCCTTCTTGATCTAAGATCCAATCTAGTGATCTTGATCAAAAAGTTAATCAAAGTGCATAAATCAAAGTTAATCCAATCATTAATACAAAGTAAATCAGATCAAATGTTTCATGAATGCAAACCTCAGCTGATCCTAAATTTGTGCAAAGCATAAACTTTTCAAGAAAAAGTAAAACAAACAACAAAATTCTTGTGTCATTTTCCTGTACAGGCTACAAAACTGAGGAAATATGTGATGCTGCCTGTGAGTTTTGCTGACCGACACATTGAGACGATTGAGGTGGATTCAGCCACTACTGCCGGGGAAATGTGTGCAAAGCTCGCTCAGAATGTGGGACTCAAAGACGATTTTGGCTTCTCAATATTCATCACTATCTACGACAAGGTGAGTATATTACTTTAATAAATAGAATAAAATACAGGGCCAGAAATTAGCAGGAAGCAAGGAGTAATTTTCTTTCGCTTGCAAAAAATTGTGGGCACAAGCTAAATTTTGTTGTGGCAAAAAAAATTGGGTGCTGATTACAGTATACTTGTCGTTGTGTTTTATGTCCTTGGTTCTCAGTCTGAGTTGATGATTAAAGCTTTCAAGTGTCTTGCATTCTAATAATAATAGTAGGATTTATAGAGCGCAAAATTGATACAAATCCTCTAATGCGCTTAAGTCCAAGAAGGGAGAGTCCAGGGACAGACATGGGTTGACATCTAAAAAGCGCTTGCCAGGGTATAGCTAAGGTGGGGGGTATGCCAGCCTGAACAAGTGAGCTTCTGAAACTATCTATTGTTTGCTGAGATCTGACAGTTTGTAGCAGCTTGTTCCATTCAGCTGGTGCAGCTACTGCAAAGCCACACCTGCCTATGTGCTTCTTAGGGTGGGTTGAGGAGACAGATAGCCTGTTGCCACGAGTGAGACTGCTGGATCTTATTATAGCTGATAGATACGGGGCTGCGAAAGATTGATAGCTTTGAATATCAGAAGATTATACTTAAAGAGAATACCATGTTGAATTGGAACCTTGTGGATTTTTTCAAAAAGGGTGTAACATGACTTATTTTGTCAAGTCTAAAGATGATGCGGCAAAGAGCATTCTGTACTCTCTGTAGTTTAGCTATGTTGGACTTGCTTACCCCATAAAGTAAAGAGTTACAGTAGTCCAGGTGACTACTGACCATAGCATTTGCCAGAAATATTGCAGCATTCATCGCAAATTACAAAGATGATAGTAACATGCTCGGCAAACCTTGGCAACATGATTGTCAAAGGAGTTGTCTGAGTCGAAGATAACACCCAGATTCCTTACTTCCACTGATGGAGAGATATTGTTTTGGAGGAGTGGGACAGGGAAATTTGGTGCTAGCGACTCCCTGATGGCCTTTTGATCTATGATGATAAATTTTTTTTTCTGGGTTTAGTTCATTCTCCATGTTTTTAAGCGTGAACTCTAGTGAGGCTCTCCCATCCAGAGATCACTTTTTTTCACTTTTTTTTGTCTCCGGACTTTCATGAATTGTGGTGTTGCTTGAATGACTGTCTTTTACAGAAGTTAAGTGTCGATGGGCTACATTAGTACTGCGATGGGTTATCGCTTCAGTCCACTACTCGTGTCTCTGATGGCTTTGCGCTCATACTAGTAGACTGAAACCCCTTTTGGCCTTGTTCTTTGGGAAGTTAAAATTAAATGTCCATTGCTTACACTGGAAGCAAGTTCATTTTAAATATTCCAATGGCTAAAAGTGGCAAAGAATTTGCCATTTGTATTCTGTTATTTCACACTGATAGAATTCTGGGAACTCTGTGTATTTTGGGTTCATTATCAACACTGTAATAGTTTTAGTTTGTCCCAGTTTACAGCACTATATTCAACCCCTGATAGATTACTTCATGTTTGATAATTTGGTTTTATTCTGTGTAAAAATCTAATTTATTCTACGTTTGAAAATATATGAAGTGGCCAGTTGCATTTCTCTGAGAAAAGATGTACAAATAAAAAAGTGAAAGTTGGCTAGGTTTTTAAAATGTTTAAAATTTAGTCTGTCTGTGTAAAATATGTGAAATTCGACAAAATATGAAATTCCATGTCATGATTTACGGTCCTAGGGAGGATGTAAACATTAGGGCTTCAGGGCAGCGAGACACAACTCTACCATTAAGCTATAAATGCTGATAATACACTCTCAAGCATCTTATATTTTGTTTAATATACCAAATATATCTAATCTACAAAACAAAAGGCTTCTTTTCAAACTATAGAATAATTGGTTTGAATGTATAAAAATAGTACATGCAATAATAATAATAATACCCTATGACTGTTGTGATAGAAAAAACTACATTTTTATATTTCTTTTGCTACTTTCTGATTCAATGGGAAAAAATGGCAATCAATGAACATTTTGCTGTGATAAATACTTCATTAATATAATGCCAAAGTGTAATTGTATTGCAATATTATTTTGAAAATATGGCAATACTGTTATGCCTCCCTTGTTTCATGGTAAAGTCTATAATTGTAGGTATCGTCACTGGGCAGTGGGTATGATCATGTGATGGACGCCATATCAGAGTGTGAGCAGGTTGTCAGGGGAAAAGGTAAATACAGCAGGAAAACTGCCTGAGTGATAAAGATTTTAAAATATGACCTAAAGTAAAGAAAAATAAATATAAACATTGTCCAAAGAACTGTATGTTCCATTTTATAGGTCAAATGTGTTGCATAGCTGATAATAAATTCTAACATGACACGGATGTTTCCGCGAATTTCATTGGCTAAATGACAAAATACTCCATAGGTAAAATACAGCATAACCCTGCAGCTCCCTATTATCGCTCATTATGGCTGTCGTAACAATAAATGTTTTTCCACAAAATTTTCACTAATTATTCATCTCAAAATAACTTGTCGTGTTAAAATAAGAATAACCCCCTCACGAAGCCATAGGGGTTTATTGCCTCAAACCATGGTAAAATTCTGCATATACTGTGGTTTTGGAGGGGGTTATTGTGGTGTTCCCACAATGACTCTCTCTCTTCTACAGAAGTTATGGTGTGGCCACAATCACTGTCTGTCTTTTACAGACGTTAAGTGGTGATAGGCTACATTAGTAGTGGGATGGGTGACCACTTCAGTGCCCGCCTCGTGTTTCTGATGGCTTTGCACTTGTTCTAGGGGACTGAAACCCCTTTCGGCCTTGTTTAAACAAGGGACCTCAGAGTTAAGAGCCAATTGACTATATGTTTACAAATATGGAACACACGTACAAGTTTATAGTTACAATGATTTTACCAGGGCATGAGGAGAATGAAGCGCGCTGGCGACTCTACCTAAGAAAAGAGGTTTTCAGTCCGTGGCATGATCCGGGTGCTGATCCACTGGCTACGAACTTCATCTTCAGACAGATCTGCAGAGGTATCCGCAGCGAGGAGTACAGGTGTCGCTCTGTGAGTATATAATTAGAAAGTTTTCCCAAGTGACGTTTATCTTTTTATCTCAAATACAAAAGAACCTCTATTATCTGACCCTATTGGGGGAGTAGCAATTACGTCAGATAATAGAAAGCCTAAAATAACAGGTTCAAATGGAGTTGGGCGAGTGAGTTTGAGTTCTGATAATTGAAAATTTGGATAATAAAGGGTCAAATAATAGAGGTTATACTGTGTATAATATATCTGACAAAAATTTTGCAGCTGTAGTAGTTTTGGAGAAATCTGCGTGACACACTAACACATGCACGCTAAAGCCCAGTGGGAGAGAGTTAGTAAAAGAATTGAAATACAATTTCACTATCAAACTCTAATTTAGCTTTGAATATGGATATAAAATGTTGTTTGACACAGTAAAATGCATTATTTTACACCTACTGTGCTGTATGGAGAAATGATTGATTTGTTCTGCTGGGTTTCGATCCCACAGTCTTCTGATCACAAAGAGAAATAAACACAAGTCTAGCTCTTTAAACAGCTGAGTTAAAGGGGAATCCCCGGAAGCCCAGGTATTACTAGAACCGATATACGTGAGTATATGACAAACTACCCCTCCAAAGAAAGACCTATCCTCGGGTTTTACATGACTGCATTATTACACTTTAACTCTATTGGTTGTAAGAGGGAGGGATCTTTAGACATCCCACCGTGCACTGTAAAGAGAAAATTGACTGGTTCAGCTGGGAGTCGATCCCACAGCTTTGGATTACACTCAGAAATAAACTCTTTAACCAGCTGAGCTAAAGGGAAATTCACAAACACCCAGGTATTAATAGAACTGATATAAGTGAGAATGTTACACTACTGATCCTTCAGTTATCAAAAACCGTTTTATTAACATAATAATTATGTAAGATATACAAAACTGCCCATGAATTTATTACAAGCTGGCTACAGAAGCAAGTAAATTTCGTCAAAAATCTCAGGGTACATCTTCTAAAAAGATGTATGAAAATTAATGATCAAACTGCAAGAAGCTGAATGACTATAACACTATTTTAAGAATTCTTCCTGTTGGGTGCTGGAAATGACATTAAAAGTAACACTTACAGTATTGATAATGAAATTCAGAAGGGTATATCCACTGGTATTGAAATATCCATTCACTAATTTGAGACCAAAGGACAAGAAGTACATGTGTTTTGTCTTGCTGAGTCATAAAATTTAAAAATAAGTACCAAGAGGGTTGTTTTACTTTAATTATTCACCATTTTGCTTCCATAATAAGTAAAATAAGTCAATAATTACCCAAATAATTAAAAAAAATTGTTGTAGTTATAGTGTGAAAGGGGTATTAGGAAAACATCTCATAATAAAGTGTTTACTGCTGAAAATACAACATATGACATTCAGGATATTATGTCATCAATCATTTGACCCGAACACATGACTTTAGAATAATGCTTTGTGGAAATAAATGACACTGTTATATAGTGACTTGCTTTTACCATCTGAAGTTAGTGTACTGAAAATGGGAAGTTTGAAAATTTGTGATTTTTGTATACAGAAACCAGAAATAAGCACTGGAGAAATGACCTAAACTTTCTATTGGTTAAATTCAACATGTGGTATATAATGACATTAAATGTTCGGGATATGAGCAAGTGAGATAAGAGAGTTTCTACTTAGCGGGAGGGGAATTTATCATTTATTATTGTAAAAATTGTGACAAAAATTTACTTATATAGGTATACTATCACAAATCATGGATCATAAATCGCATACATTTTAACATGCACTAATAGCTAAGCAAGAGCCAAATGAATATTTATTTGTTACCATTGAATACAAATTGCTTTGTGACTTTCCAGCCTATAAATTATGCAAAGGCTATTTACACTCAAACAACAAGTTTATTGAATCTTTGCAGAAATAAAAACCAAAGCTTTGACAAATATTTTTAACACGTACCTACTTATTTGCAACTGTAAACTTTACATTTTTGTGCTGAAGGAATACAGGATTTTTAAGAAGTGTTTATAAACCCTGTTAAAATAAATCATTGTAAGTCTCAGATTGTTTATGTATCAAAATGATACATTAATTTCATGAGGAAATTCTAGCTTCAGGCCCATGAAAAAACCCTTAAAATGGTCAGCAAGTTTACTGTTTTTTAAATCAAAAGTCTATTGGTAGATTGTGTGTATATCAAATATTTGAATTGTAACAAACACGTCCAAATTTTTACAAACTATTTATTCTGGGATAAATGCTGACTTTCTAATTATAACCACCCAGCTCTTAATATACTGTACAAACTTCAATTTTCACTAGGCATTAATTTAGCTATTTTAGCCAATGAGCTCAGACAGGCAAAATTAATTCTTAGTGAAATTTTAAATCTGCATTGATATCTTAAGTAGAGCTGGCAGTTAATGAATCAATTATAGCGATTCCCTTAAAAATGAAGAATTATTGAAATTTTCTTATGGGTAAGACTTCTTTGATTGACAGTTGGCCAGGAATTAATGCAATTAGTACACAGGCGAAAAACACTCTTATAGATTAGTAAGTAATACTAAAAATTACAACTCAAGTTTTTTACACTAGATGTGCACAATTCTGAGCTTCCAGTTAATTATTTTACATTCTTGATGTCCATTTTGGTTACCTTTATACCAACAGGAAGTAAGTGAGAGAAAGACGGGAGAAACAAATTAAGGTAGTTGCTTAACTTTGCTGTAGACCTATAAAGGGTCTGAACTGTGACATTTTTCTTATTGATTTTTGTGCCACCTTTTACACAAAATGGGATGATTATTGCAGAAATTACAGTACAACAAGTGAGTGTAAAGATTTATCTTCCACTTGTGCAAAATTAAATTCCTACATATTGTCCAAAGCTTATCCCCGCTAGTTTCTGTTCTTTCACGTTTTCTCCATTTTTGCCGATTCTTTCAATGCCATGACATATCTGATGCCACAGGAGGATTTGCAGTACTCTTTGACCCGTTCTGACCGCACAAAAACAGTCCTAAGCTTTCCAGTGACTGACATTTTCATAATTGAAAATCAGAATCTCTGGTATGACCATTTATCAACATCCATTGGGTTCTGTATCCTGCTTCTGTAAATGGGATCAAGTGACAGAGGAATTTCATTTTAAGTTGTAATCAAACTACTTTGGATCTACCTGTATCCGGGATAAAATCCAGCTCTCTGTGTTCCTAGGCGAGTGTGTTATCCAATAGACCACAATGACATACAGTGACAAGAGTTTGACTTTATATGAATTAATTATTATTACTTATGATATACTCATGGCTTTGCAATTTGTATTTCTTTTAAGAGGTCATTGGTGGCCTAGCGGTTAACATGTTTGGCATCTAATCATAGGCTGTCACCTCTGTGGGTTTGAGTCCCACAAGCGGCAATGCTGAGAACCTGTCCCAATACGACCCTGGCTGTTGAACGGGACGTAAATCTCCCACTTTGGCATTGACTTTGTATTTCTATTAAAATCAGGAGGAAGATCTAGTCAAGTTCGCAGCCCAGAAAATTTTCATCGAGAACAATGGGTTACTGATCCCTGGCAAAATACAACAGGACCTTCTAAAGGCACTGCCAAAAAATGTCGTCACCGATGGCAACCGGTCCCGTGACAGCTGGACTCAAGCCATCATGGCTTACATACAGGAGCGGGGATATGTGGAGAAGAAAACTCCCATAGAGCGCATCAAACAGAGTATTGTGTTCACGGCAATGAGAAGGTATCTTTAGTAACACCTGTTTGCCATACATTTTTAAGCATGAGCTTCAAGATATCACTGATCTTTTTTTGTTGTTGTTACCAGACTTTGATGATTTGTGACATAGTATGATGAGTACCTGTCTCATCATTGAAGTTAAGCAGCAATGGGCTACGTTAGTACTTGGATAGGTGACTGTCTGAGTTCTAGGTATGGTATGTATCTGACGCAGAATCTGTATTTGTGGCAAGACTTTCATAAATTCTAGTGCACTACTCGTGCCTGTGATGGCGTTGCAGCTAATGCATGTAGACCTTTTTGGCATTGTTTCAAAAGAGAGATGTTGATAGGAAAAAAAGATACCTGTAAAAGGTATTTGATGTAAGTTAAATGATTGCTTTACAATATTTCAGTCACTTCTCTCTCACTGTGTGCTATTTTTGAATGTATTCCCTGTAGCTGTAATAGGTAACAGACATGGCCAATTAAATTACCAATGCAAGGTATTTCACTGTGTTCTGTAAATTGTTGTCCATATACTGTTAAAAATAAAAGTACTCCTATATATTTACATATTGTTAAAATTTTACTACATTTTTGTGATACATAAGATCCAAATTAAAAGACTGTTACTTTTTATTGATTGGACTATTCTATGACTAACAACTGCTTACTTTAATTTGTGATCCTTGGAGAGTGATAAATTGTTATTCAAAGTGTCGGGGCATAAGTAGAGAAATTATAATTAGTAAATTTCGCACTTTAGCACATCAATTTCTATACAGTTTGTAAGGTTAGTTCTTGATTCTCCCACCAGGTGGCCACTGCAGTTCTCAGGGTTATTTGAAGCCTACAAACTGTCGGGCCCAAGACTTCCAAAGAATGACCTGGTTCTGGCCGTAAATTGTAAAGGTGTGTTCATCCTGGAAGACCCGTATAAGATCACTGTGGCCTACCCATACTTTGAGATAGTAGAAGTCATCACCACAAAGTAAGTTGAAACAGTTTACACGTTAATTTTAACACTTATTATACCTTTATGCTAAAGCTGTTATCGATACCTTGGATTATATTTCGTGATGCTGCCAATGCAGCTCCCACAGTGTGTGTAGAAATTTTGTCATTACCGCTCACGGGCACAAAGTATTACATCTATACTTCTCAAATTTGCTGGCTATGTTCATTGTCACAAAACCGTGCCTGTTTTTGGTACCATTGTAATAAACAAGATGGCTTAGAACTCTGTCATTACTTTCATAGTCATCAACGATTTTTACCCGTACAGTGGCTGGTTGTCATCTATGGAAGGTTGAATTCCTTTTATGGGTGATATGTTTAACATATATATATATGTCCCCTGCGAGCATACACCCATTTTAACTTGTACTTCAAGGTCATTCACTTATCACCAAAATACCAAACCCATGTCATTTTTACTCATTCAGGGACTTGTTTTGCTTGTAGCTGTATCAGTTCTCAAATAAATCAAGTTGTCTCTATTTTTCATATTGTACTGTAGGTTAAAGAGGATTTTATTACCTCCTGTTTAGTTATTATTATATTGTAAACATTTACAGGGCTGATTTACATAATCTGTAGACAGGCATGAGTTGAAAAGTGTGACTTTAAGGTCAGATCACATGAAACTTTGTGTATAAAATTAAAGGTTTTCTTTCCTGAATGTTAATCCTTCCTTGAGAAAACACTTTTATTGACTGAAAACACTTTTATTTTATTTAAGTTAAATAGTTGATAAACACAGACCAAATAGCACCTATCCATTTTCACAGTAAAGCATCACTGCAGTTAATGAGCTTTGCTTATATGCTTTGTGAACAATAGCTATGGTACCACTGGCTATGCTAGTAGACTAAACCCAATAAAAAGCTGATTTGATTTCATTGCAAATGTCACATTTAATGTTCACTCATGTTTACTTTTTACATTTTATTTCTGTTAATTTTTTGCTGTTGCATGCAAAAACTCATATGTGATAGCTGTAAATTTAACTCTTAGTTCATTCAACCTAACTCTGCCTGCTAAATACAGAAGGTAATATATTTTGACATTTATGTATTAATAGGGCCTTAGTAAGAGCTACCAAGTAAGCTCGTACCAAGGACCTACCACCTAGCCCTAAAATAGGCCGTTATATCTAATAGCGGTGAACCGCTGACATAACGTCCTATCGGCATCCATTTGAAAATCTCAGGCATTTCAAACTTTGGCTCTATACTCTTACATGTATCAAATAAATATTGGTTACTTACAGTTTTAATATACCTTGTATGGAGTATTATCAGTCTAAAACAATAAAGTAGTTATAATCCACATAATAATACCAATATAAAGGTGTTTTGTGTATGCTCCGTTCAATGAAGGTAACACAAATTTACTAACGGGCTACATTACGGCTACAGAAGGAGCTGAATATAATAGCAGAATATTGCATTTGTATCTTATAAACAGTGGATGTTTAGTTTTAGACTGTTAAAACTATTGACATTGAACGAAAAACCAGTGGGCATCTAAGAATATTCTTTCTATTTAAAGAGTATAAAGTCGAAGTTTGAAATACCTGAGATTTTCAAATGGAAGCTGATAGGACGTTAGTATGCGGTAACGCAAATTTACTAACGGCCTATTTTAGGGCTGGGACCTACCCTGCTTCTGAGATAAAAAAGCTACTAATTGATTTGAGACTATTAATTGCAATAGTGACATGAGGTCACATGCTTGGCAGTTGAAAAACAAAAGACAGATGATAACAGTGTTGAAGTAGCCCTTGCTGAAAAATGTTTGGAAAAACTTCTTCATCATTGCAGTAGAATGTTTATTTTAGTAAATGGGGTTAAGGGATTGATTAACATTCGAAGGACATGGTTACAAACTCCATGAAACAAAAAGGAAAGTACTACATTTAGAAGACTCTTAAATATCAAGAGGTCTATTTTGAGGGTGCTATAAATACTTGGTACAATACTAACTTTTTGAAATAAATAGTAGAGTCTAGGGAAACTGAAAACATTTAGAAGTCTACTAAATAGGGTTGGCAAGGTTATTTTCTACAGGTGGAATAAATTGTAAAGGAAAAAAGAGGGGTGAAAAACAGAAAAGGCTAAAGTAAAATGGTCCAGAGCTTTTAAAAGAGGAGAGTAATGTATTTAACTTGGAGTTAAAAAACCATAAGGTGGAAAAAACTAGGAAAATGTCAAGTTCATTGAAAAATGATCCATAACACTTGGAAACTAGCAAAGTAAGAAGTTTGACATTAGCAGTAGTACTAACTAAATAGTCTTGCTTAGTGAACCTGGATCCAGTAGCAATGTGCAAGACCCCAACAGTCTTGTGACAAAGCCTATCAGCATCTCACTTTAAGTCCTTTTTGGGACTGATTAAGGCTTATCATCTCCATTACAAAATGCTGTTATGTTGTAACAGGCAACAAAAGTCAGTGTAATTCAATGATTTACTGTTAGAACCTAGACCTAGGACATACTCAACATGACACGGACAGCATTTTGTGGACACAACACCTTCTTCAAAATGGTTGTCATAGCTATGTAGTCTTCTCATGAGCTGTGCTAAAACATACAGGCAGGGATAGTGAAGTTTGGAAGGGGTGGGATCATCCACTGGGCGGGTCGTTTTTTGAAATATCAACTATCATTTATTTATTTTTATTTATTTGGGGTTTTACGTCGCTTTCAACACTGTACAGGTCATATCACGATGGGTAGTTGGAAGGGCAGAGGAAACCGGTACATACAGTTCATCAGGGTTGTGTACTGTAAACTGCCGACCAACGGCAAGCAACTACCAGCTTTCCCACTTGAGGCCGTGTCAGGAAACGAACCCCGGCCTCAGAGGTGGGAGGCGAGATCAACTATCAAGATACAAGGTCTCTGGCAAAGTTGTAAGGACAAGGTTGTCATGGAAAATTCAAAAACTAGTTTGTACAACTACATGAAACAGTGTGAATGGGTGATAAGAGTAAATAGATGCTATCATAACGTTGTATTTTATATTCACTTGAGAAGCCTAATCTACCTTTCACAGGTCCCAGAAGCACAAAGGTCAAAGCTTCAGCCTAATCACCATCAAAGGTGACGAGTACACATTCATCAGTCCAAATGCTGAGACCATCGTCAGGCTGGTGACCAAGTTCCTGGAAGGCTTACGACAGCGTTCAATTTACTGCATAGGACTTCAAGACTACACACTACAGGGTAAGATGTTTTTTTTTTACAATCACTGGTTCCTGAAAGACCAGAGGGCAATATGACCAAATAAGGATATAAGTTTGGGATGGGCAGAAACAAGAATGAAAACCATGCCAGATATTACAAAAAAAAAAAATTCTCAAATCTTGATTTTGCTATACACCAATCAGAAGCAGAATTTGGTTGATGTAAACAAACCTATTGGGAACAAAATACGAACTACCTACTAAAACTAGGAAAATTATGTTGAAAACAAATAAAAGGTAATTTGAGCTAGCATTTGATTTTAATAGACTCACTTACTTCAGAATGACATGTCAGAATTTTATTAGTGATACCACAAGATTCGGGGTCGTTCACAAAAGACATATGCCTTTTTGAAGTGTCAGGGCACATATATTAGCTGACAATGCCACTGACACATGTTTTGACTATTTTCTGTAGGTAGTTTTCATCAGGGAGTGATATATGTACACCCTTGTTTCTTGCATTCATTTGTCCCTGAAACTCCTGAGGGCAATACGGCCAAATAAAGATACAAGTTTGGGATCGGCAGAGACAAGAATGAAAACCATGTTGGGTATTACAAAAAAAAATAAAAAATTACCCAAATCTTGAATTTTAGTATACATCAAGCAGAAGCAAAATTTGGTTGATGTAAACAAAGCTATAGGGTATAAAATGTAAAGTAGCCACTAAAACAAAGAAAAATTATGTTGAAAACAAATTTAAGGTCATCAAAGTGGAGCTAGCTTTTGATTTAAATATAGTCACTTTACCTCAGCGTGTCATGTTGGCATTTTGTTGTGATAACACAAGATTTGGGGGTTGTTCACAAAGACGTGTGTATCTTTTGAAGTATTGTTCAGTATATTAGCTGACAATGCTACTGACACATGTTTTGACTATTTTCTTTAGGTAGTTTTCATCAGAGACTGATATGTGTATACCTTTGTACCCCAAAGGCAGGTCTTTGGAGCTTGTGCAACACAGATAAGGTTTAGAGGCAGGGTAGCAATTACATCACATCTGATAATTATAAAAATGTTAGCGATCACATCTAGCAAATATTTCTTATCTAATCTAGTGGACTCTAAGGTGCAACAAATGCCCTGGTAAGTAGTCGACTTGACTATTATAATTGTTTTGGCGTCACTGGTTTCAATTTTAAAAATTAAACCCTGGGAAATTGTGATGTGTTCAATACAGCCTGACCAGGACTGCTATCAATACAAATATGCCCATGTAACACCTGTACATAAAACACTTGCACTGGTTACTGATGGAAAAAGAAGACCACTAAATTTTTTTTATAAAATTTCTCAGGTGAAGGGATTGCTGCTGCATTCAGCTTTAAGCAGGGTAGTTTTATCGAGATTCTGGATGAGGAGCCACCCAATAAGAAGTCAGACTGGGTGGTGGGACGCTGCGATGCCATGGGGACACAGGGGCCTTTTCCATTAGAATCTGTGTACATCATACCAACCCTGGAGAAACCCCCGCCTGAATTTGTGGTGAGTTTGACAAAAAAAAATTTGAAATTGTGAGAGAAAAGTGCTTTGAATACAAAACCCATCAATCAATGCCTTCTAGCCTCCATTAGTGTTGCCCTTGGGCAAACACTTTTATAGAATTGCCTCATGTGTGACACATTTTCTACCAGAATTCGACAGTATTTCCTTGATAATACAATAGTTATATGCTTAATGATTAAAGATTAACAATACCTATAATTCTAAAATGGTAGGCTGCGCAGTGAACGTGGACACGTCTTTTGCGCAATGCTTGAACCGCGTATATAGAACGGTAAATAAAGCACGCTGTTGAAAACTCGTACATCGTTCCTTCGCGTACAAACGTAAACAAACAACTCGTGGTGAAATAAAACTTAAATTATATGCAGCAAATACTAAGTCAAATAATTCTGTAGGGGATTTTATCAATATTTCATTTAAAGATATAAATAAATAATTTCATAAATATTTACGAGATCACGGAATTCTGTGGGTATTTCCTAACAATATTTAATCCAAAAGGCTGTTGCATATCCATCACTATGCATGTTTAGTTAATGGAACAGCCAACATGGTGTTGGATCTGTTTTGAATTTTGCGTAAGTTATACTGCTTACTTTGACGAAATTATTAATATAACCATTGTAGAATAGGAATAAAAGACAAATTCTCATGCTTTATGATGTTTTTATTCAGCCGCTCGATAGTTTAAAACCATCATAAAGCACTCGAATATGTCTTTTATTCCTATATTATAAACTATCTGAGTAGTTTTATCTCTGCATAGTTTTTGCTTGGATAAAATTGCCTAATATCACCTTTTGTCACTAGCACTTAAAACACAGCTATCCACTTCATGTTTCATTGCTTCTGATACAAATTGGTAGAAAATCATTCACTAGTACAAACTGCAATCTAAACCTCTTCATGAGACCAAAATACATGTATTAGTTAAAATAAATTCCAATAAAAATATCTTAAAAACTGGAAATTAGTGAAATTATTGGTCTTGCTAAAATTTCTGCTTAAATGGTGTGCTAATATAGGCAGTCTTTATAATTGGGAAACACATTTGCTTTCATCAGATTGACTGAAAAAAAGGAAATTCCACTGATTAAGCAGCTGGACATAATTACACAAAATAGACTATGGGTTGACAAAAAGGGGTGTAAAATATTACAGCATTTCCTCTCAAATATCAGCTCAAAACATTTCAGTGCTGAAGGGAAAAGTCAAAGCTTTCTGTACGTCCTTATTAATGGCTAGGGTTATACTGTAGAAATAAATTCTTGGTTTGTTCTTTATGACTGATACAAAGGACGAATCATAGACAAATCGGCCCTTTGCTGAATCGGCCCCCGTCAAATCGGCCCCCAAAATAAAACTACCTGGTCAAATCGGCCCCCCTAGAAAATAATTTATGGTCAAATCAGCCCCTTTTAAATTAATATAGGGTCAAATCGGCCCCCTAGATGTAGATGGAGAAGTGTACATATGATTTATGTTTGTTCACAACAACCCATATACATTGGGGTTACCTGTGAGCTAAATTATAAAATTAATAATAATAATAGCAATAATATTAATTATTTGTATTAAATTGTAGAGAAATGAACTTAACTTCTTTGATGCCCACAAGGGGGGGATGATATAATCCTCTGCAGGGACATCAAAGGGAACAATCACTTTTTAATGTCTAATACTGTTTGTTTAACACTTTAGATAGTAATCCCTATACTAAACAAATAAAGTTATAATCCCATTAACAGAGGCTGTGCAGACAATGTAACTGCGCTTTTATAATTCTAACATAAATAAGTTTTTATTGCACATAGGTTACAATGGATTGATTACGATATCTTGACATGGGATGACATCTTTGATATAATAATCATAATAATAATAATAGTAGGATTTATATAACACAAAATTGATGCAAATCCTCAACACTTAGTAAAACAACACATAAAGAATCAACACTATTGTCATAACTTTGGCAATGCATATTTAACCAACCCATTATTTTAATAAGAGCCTGATTAAAATTAAGTGATGCATTTCCTCTATAAAAGGGCCTCTTATTTCTCCAATTATAATTCAGCTTTGTAATTCCAAAGTAGCATGTTATCATTATTTTTGTTAAAACCATGTTTGAATACTTAAAATGAATTTGTGTTACATGACCAATTATGTAATTGTGATATGCTCAACCAACAAATGAAATACTGTGTATTTGAAGTGACTTAAAGGCTCATTAGAGGCTGGGCTATTGGATTAATTTATTTAAAACATGTTTTTGTGAATTGCATGTCACTACAATAAATATATAAATATTAAAAATAAAATATAAGAATAGATCTATGGATAAGCTGCAAATTGCCTATCAGGGTTAGGCAACACACTCTGCACACTTTGTGCTTGTTTTCAACTTGGGGGCCAATTTGCCGAAGGCCGACTTTTTAGGGGGCCGAATTGCCAATGGCCGACTTTTTTAGGGCGGGCGATTTGCCGAGGGCCGATTTGGCAAAGGGCCGATTCGTCCAGCTCTCCAAAGGATGGTACTTCAAGGAGGATTATGAACAAACATTACCACTAGCCTGAAGACTTTATATCTGTTATAACGACTGATTTTATTTAGTGTTATATAAGTGTTATGTAAGTGTTATATCTGATGAACCTTTTTGTTGCACTTTATTTTGTCTGTGTCATTGTGATTTCAACTATCAGTATCATCCATTTATTGCTGGCATATATAGGTGAGAACATGCAAACATGCAGGGTTTTTGGTTGTTGGTGCACTTCTGGCCTTTATAATCATCTACAATGTATTTGTCTGTTAAAATTTATTTAGTAAGTGAAAATTTATTCGGTCAGTGAAATGCCTTTTAGAACATCAATACATATACTGTTTTGTGGATAAATATAACAAAATTTGTAATACCCTTCCCCAAAATATCTTTTTTAGCTTTGTACAACTTATGCAATTAAGTTATCTTTTCATGTATCTTGTGTTTCAGTACATGTTTCAAGGGATGTCTCAGAAAGAATACAGTACACTACCCAAACAGAAGAAAGGTGGGGTGATGCTGGGCAAAGATACTATAGGAAGACATAAGAAATACGGATTGGATTCTGCCGCCTAGAATTTCTCAGCAGTGTTCAGAAAAAACTGTTTTCTTATATTGTTTTTTTGTCTTTACATGCGATTAATTGTTAGGGATTGATAATCGATAAATGCATTTTCCAATACCTGATCAAATTATGAGAAGGTTTTGTTGTTTATCCAAAGGGGAATATTTCTGCCAAATTAGGGAGTGATTTGAGATTGTGCTAAAATTTTGCAGATATGAAGTCACATACTACTTGGCATCGTAACATGGTGCAGAACTTTACTTGGTGCAAACCAGAAGACAGAATATTTATTAGCACTTATTGAATATATTTAAACTTCATGCCCTTGTGCATATGTAATAAAGAAGTCAAAGCTATGACAGAAATAAATGAAATATATTTGGGAATTTCAGTATGCAATCTGTGCCAAGTTTGGGGCACTAATTTGTAGTAGAAATCATATTATCGCCCCTAAAAGTGTTCTAAACGGTATATGGTTATGATTTTGTGTTCTTTATAATACATTTATACCTTGTGTTTGTGTGTCAATGCAGAATCAAATCCATAAAAATACTTGCTGTTAGACTTAAAACAACCACAAATAAGGATTTTGTATTCAGGTTGTGCAGAGTTATGGTGAGGAACAGTATATTACAGATAGCATTTGATGACAAATTGTGTTGATAGTTAATAACTATATACTGAGTTTTGTGGTTTTTCATTGTTGAGAAGTTTAAAAAAGATAACAACTTAAAGTAGTGTACTTCTTATCTACTGGTATAATCTAATCTACTGCTTTGCAGATACAATATCTTACCCACAATAGGGAACTCAGTGCGCTAAATTAACAATCACATTTTTATAAGCTACAGTCAAGGGATTATCTAGGTTAGACATCTTGTTGTGGTGCGAACGGGGAAGGGAAGAGTACTAAGTAGGGAAGCTCGAGTTAAACAAAATCTTAAAATGCTTGTCTTAAAATGTTTCCTAACACACTAATCACACTACAGGGATATATCCCACAGATACAGGCATTGCGTGAAACACCCCTGTCCTTCAACTATCCCTGAGGTTCAGATGTGACACAGTGGCAAAATCTCCAATGCTCTGCGCGTTCCAAGTTTTAAAATGTTTACAATTTCTGCCTCTTACTCATTTGCCTTGCCTTGAGAATGTAAAAAAATGTAAATGTAAATGTTATGGTTTTTATTCTAGTATTTATGACTATATATTCTATCTATATACTATGACTCAACTTTACATTTACACCCTGGCCTGGGTTTTCAGAAATTTTTCACACAGGTTATCTGTCTCAGTTCCCTCAGGGAACAAACTAGGTTTGTTGCCACAATACAGCACACACACTAAGAACCCACTAGCAGCCAGGTGCCCATTACTCCTGAGTGGAGAGAGGCACAGTCCAGGTTAACATCTTCCCCAAGGATGTTATCCCACATGAAACAGTCAGCATCACCTGGGATTGAACCCACGACCCTTGGATTATGAGTCCAATACCCTACCAACTGAGCCACATGAGACCCAATGCACAGATGAAGTTTTCGCTATGGTAACTGAAGCTTTGGTTCACGGTGTATGTAAGGTTGTGACTTGGGTCATGCTTCTGTGTAACATGGCGATATAAGGTGAGTGAAGGTATTGGGACTTTTCGCCACTTTGTCACTAGTTCGAATACGAACCTCAGACAGTAGCTGAAGAACGAGGGCATTTTGACGTATGTGTACTACCGTGGGATGTACCATTTGTAATGTGAAGGGATGTGTCCTTGGTGGCAGTTCCGCCATGGAGTAAAATCTGTAACCATGGGATATACCACCTGTATGTGACTGGGGTTTGAGTGGTGTAAGTTTATTTCTTACACCACTTAAACACATTTCTTATGTGGAAAGGAAAAGAGATACAGAAGCTTAGTTTGTATTTGATCAGGCCTGTTTTGAACTGCACTCTGTATTTTATCAATAACTTATAAGTGTTTCTGCATATTGTAGGAAGAATTTTGTGGTTTGCTTTTATAATTTGCCACATGGACTTGGCCACATAAATACACTTATATTGCAAATTGACTGTTCTGTTTAGTTATTTGCGTATTTTATATTGTATATAGAACAAGTTGTCTTGTATTTATTCATAGATACATTAATCATGTGACTGAAAATGATATTATTAATGTGGAAATACTCAAGTGATAATCATGTCATAATTCAGCTGGTTTTAGATTTTAATTTAATTGAAATAATATGAAGTATATAATATGTATTTTTACAGAGCATTAATCATAGACTGTTTCAAATGTGTGATGTTAAAATGAACATGCAAATATTGATATGGCAAGCCTACAGCTTGGCTTTTTTGTAACTTGGCACATGCCTAAACTTGGCAAAAACATCTCAAGTTATTTAAATATTAGAATTAAACAGTATGTTAACTATGAAGAGACCATTCTTGCTGCAAATGCCTTGGTTACTAGTCATCTGGACTATTGTAACTCTCTGCTCAGAGGTTTGTCAAGTATCAACCTACATAATTAGCAGAGTAGTCATACTCTTGTATATATTATCAGAAACAAAAGGAAAAATGCTCGTCTATCACTTATCCTCGGGTGACTCCAATGGCTGCCTGTTAAGTACCATTGCAAGTTCAAAACTGAGACATTGATCAATAAATTTCTTCAAGCTAATTTGTACCATCCTGGTCACTGAACAGTTGTTCCTAAAGCACCAGGCATAGTCACCCTGACCATCAGTACCTAGCAGTTCCTCCTTTTCAGTCTTCTAGGCATAGTCAGACTGCTCGTCAGTACTTGGCTATTCCTCCTTTCCACTCCTCACTCCACAAGTCATTCAAACACTTTGCAAATAGATTTGCTTTTGATGGTCCGAAGATTTGGAATGACCTCCCTGATAATGTAAGCAATGCAACATATATTGCCTCTATAAGAAAAAGGCTCAAAACTTACCTGCTTGCAAAAGCTTATCCCTCACAGCCGCCCCAACGCCTGTGTTTTCTCATATACAACCTGACTATGTTCAGTGGACCAAAAACAATTAAATATACTGGTGTTGTGGTTGAATGCGAGTGTTAGAACCGGATAACGAAAGCGTGAATTCTCTGAAAACCCGGGTGTGTTTGATTTATTAAATGTGAAGACATAAGTTTTCAAATGGGTATATGAGCTATAACTCGCAAAATAATATGTAAGATAATGTTCTTTTTGAAGACTTTTGAGGACAAAATGTGTAATGCATGGATAGAATATTATAAAATGCCTATGAAATATTTGTTGTTGTTGGATATTTTGCTAAACTTTTGTTAAAATAATGAATGTGAAGAAACTGGATTTGATTGAAAGAAAATGGAACACATCCGGATCAATGCCTTTCGGTCCTCAAATAGGTTTCCATTTTACCAGCTTTTAAACACTAAAATGTGTTGATGTACAGTTGTGCTTTAGAGATTATCAGTTATGGAGATTAAGTGCTATAAACATCTAAAATAGATAGTTGAGATTATATTGATTGTAATCAGCTCTTGTACAGTTTTAGGATGTAAATTATCGAATACAGAAGAGTCAATTTAGCCATATATATTTATGCCATAAGTTTTAGTTGATTTCTTTGTATAGATTGATAGTTTTACGTTAAGTTGGGGTGCTAATCTCAAGTGGAAGTCATATCATCAACTCTTCAAACTCACTGTAAAGTTACAATTGTTATTGATTTTGGGGGTTGAAATATATTTATAATATGCTCTTATGTCCATGTATACTTTCATGAAGAGAAATACTTGTTCACCGTAGCAGATAAAGGCTAAGGATTTTCACCAAATTTTCAAGATATATTAAGCAAAAAAAGATATATAGACCTGAGTAGGTTCTTTTTTTTTTTTGGGGGGGGGGGGCCTGGCAACAACTGTTGCCAAGGAAACACTTTTGAGATTTTAAGGTCTTAAAGTTTGTGCGTGTTCCACAGACTAAACCTGTGCATAGATTTTTACCAAATTTTCAGGATGTTTACCCCAACAGGGTTTAGAGCTGATTAGCTTTTTGAGGGTATCTGGTAACAACTATTAAAATGATGTAACTACAGTTATGACTTTATATCCTGTCAGCCATAGGCCAGGGTTGGGATATAAATGCCTTCCATTTGTGCATGCGTGTCTTTTTCTTTAAGTCACATTTTTACAGGGGTTCACCTGAAGTACAAATATGGCATCCTCTCAGATCCTGAGGATCAGATCCAAGATCTGGCAGATCGGATCAGATTTTTTGTATCTGAATGTTAAAAAAATGAATTTTTCAATTTTTAGTGACCAAATATTTTTTATGTGTAATTTTTCAGTCATTTTCATCAGTTAGTTAGTATACTATACTGAATAATGGGAATGCTGTTATACACTCCATAAAGTACAGTCCAATGGGTAGTTGGGGATGTGTGAATTTTAACCTTTATTCCAGTTAAATATACAGGTGGTAAATAACAAATGATAAAACTTATTTATTTGTTTTATTCTATTGTTTTTGTCTAGTCATTCATTTCATAGTATGGTATTATCATGAATCTTGACAACTATAGACCTTTTTCCCAGTGGGAGCTGAGTTACACTCCCTTAAGCATTGTCTCATAGTGTGAATCATACGAGTCCAGAGTGTGTCTGTTTGCAAAATCTGCCTAGATGTGGTGGATAGGGGGGTGATTGTACCAAACTCATTCTTCTGGCACTGAATCAGATCACAGTCCTCAATAGGATTAAATCTCCCCAAGATACATAAGAAAACTGTCCCAGGTAGACCTATTTGCAGTTCTGTGAATCACCCCACCAGCAGAATTAGCACATTTGTTGGTGAACATATAAAACAGTATGTACCACAAACAAAATCTCATACCAGAGATACACAAGACTTCATTAAGAAAATAAGGAGTCTAGGACAAATCCCAGAAGGGGCAATATTATGTACTCTTGATATATCTAGTTTATACACCAATATCCCTAGCCGCGAGGGAATATTGGCTGTGGCAAATAAACTAAGAAATGATCCTACCAAAACACCTATCACCCAGTTCTTACTAGACCTGCTAACCCTAGTTCTCCACAATATGAATTTTGAATTCAATGGAGAGCATTGTTTACAAATAGGAGGGAAAGCCATGTGGACATCATTGGCACCAAACTATGCCAATTTATTTATGGAGAGATTCGAAAACAGAGCCTTAGATGGTTACCACCTTAAACCACTGGTCTGGAAAAGGGTTTATTGACGACATTTTTATGGTCTGGACACATGGTGAAGAGTCACTCAATCACTTCATTGAGTATTTGAACTTGCTCCATGAATCAATTAAATTCACCCATGACTTTAGTTTTTCTGAAATTAATTTCCTAGACACAACTGTGAAATTTAATGTGAATAGGCAATTAATCACAACCCTATACAATAAACCTACAGACACCCATCTGTACCTAGAATACAGTTCAGCCCATCCTAGCACTGTACTAGAAAAGGGACCCTATGGACAATACCTAAGGCTACGCCGAATATGCACATTGGACAAAGGCTTCAAAACCAATGCTTTTAAACTAACTGGCTTTTACCGTAAAAGAGGTTACCCAGCAAGTAGCCGCGAAAAACATTTCAACAGAGCCAATAAGTTTAAATAGTCAGACATACTGGAGGACAACCAAAGAGAGTCCATAGACACACCTGTTTTGGTCACTCAATTTAACCACAGAAACCTACCCATTAAACCTCTCGTCAGGGATAATTGGAATATTAACCAGAACACTGATGAACCTAAAACATCTTTAAGAATAAGCCACTCATAGGTTACAAGAGTTTACCAAATCTCAAGGACCTATTAACCAGAGCTGCTATTAAATTCCCACCCACCAATGAAACTAAAAATAAAATAGTTTTCAACACTGTATGTACTAGATTAGGAAAATGTACATATTTCCCCAAACTGACCAAAGTGGACCAGCCAAAAGACCAATTAGACAGCGAATGTATGAACACTACAGAAATGTTCAGAAATTCTATGATCTAAATTCAACCCCTGTCTTAAGACACTTAACACTACCCAAGCATAGTGTTTGAAATATGGAGTTCAGCATTGTGCAATGGATCGGGGAGGACAACAATGCAAATTCTTCGACTAACCACAAGAGGAAATATTTTATATTTGGGCCTCCCCAACCTCCATCCCACAAGTCTCAACATATTTGTGTGAGTTTATGCCCTCTTATTGCACCCCTAACCCAGGTGCCTGTTTATTTTATAAAAATATGTATGTAAAAATTTCTTCAAGTTTTTAAAAACAAAATTGCAACCAAAGCCGATTGTTTGAAAATCATTAAAATATTCTAAAACTCAAAATATTGCAGGTAGCTTCATTAGATTTGCACAAAATGTGTATGTCTTACGGAAGGTTTGCCTGGGAATTATTTTGGCCTTGTTTTGAAAACAAGATGGTTGATATGTCACACCTTTAATGTCAAATGTTGGGTCATCATATAAAAAGGCCTAATATTGCCCTTACCATTGGTCCATGGGTTGGAATGAGACAACAACTCAGAAAATCTCTGCTTCAAGGTCAAGTGGGGTCAACATACAGAAAAAGGCCTTGTATCTCCCTTACGTACATAACTAACCTGTAGAAAGTCGTGGCAATTCTAAGAAAGTGTTGAGAGACCTCCGCTTCAAGGTCAGTTTGGGACATCATACTATAAAGGTCTTGTATCTTCCTTATTTTTGGTTCTAGGGCTTCCAAATCTGAAAGTATCTTGTAGAAAATCATGACTGTGAATCTTTTGCAAGTGATGAATTTGACCTTTGGCCTCTGCTTCAAGGCCAAGTAGGGTCATCACACTAAAATCCCTTATGTTATCATGCTAAAAGGGCCTTACATCACCCTCATAATTGGTCCTCATCATATGAAAACAGTTTGTACAAAATCATGGGAAAGTCATCTGAATCTTGTGCTAGTCTCAAATTTGACCTTGGCCCCATTCTTCAGGGTCAAGTGGGGCCAATAGGGCTTAATCATTGTCATGAAGACAGACTCTAATTTGTAATTAATCAGTTCATAAAATCTTAATAAAACAGAAAAAAAATCAAATGTCAATGAAAAATAAAGAAGTTTTTTTAATATTTCATGATCTCATTACACCCAGGTTATTTCTCAAGAAACTAGACCAAAATTTCAAATTCAATATAGAATGTATTAAATTTAACAGTCAGGAACACAATCAAGACTGTTATGTTGCTGTGTAGCTGTGTATTGCGAATCATTTCAAACAGCTTTATGATACAGGTATACAGTATTTGGTTCCTTTTCTGGACTTCTCACCTCCACGTCAACAATTTTATGGTTATAATCGAGATGTTTTGATTGCCATTTATGATCTGAAGGAGATCTGTGTTGATAATGTAAACACTACCGACAGTCTTAACAATTACTCAAAGAATGCTTCTATTTACTCTCTGAATTCTTTAGTAAAAGTGTCATTGAATTGTCAATAAGTATTAGTCAGTTTGCTTTTTTACAAAAGCTTCCATATATCTGCCACTGTGGCTTAGCAGGTAACACACTCGCCTAGGATCACAGAGGATGTGGGTTCAAACCCAGGTACAGGCGCTTAAAATGTTGGCCTCTGTCATTGGGTCCTATCCCCAGTTGCAGGCTCAATGACGTTGATAAATGGTTATCCTTCAGCCTCTGTCTTTCAGTTAGGGGAATGCAAGTCACTTGATAGCTTGGACTGTACTTTCTTCACTCGGATGGGTGAAATAGCGCTTTGAGTCCTGTAGTATATGGATATATTGTGCCGAGTATAAAACCCAATACAATATACAGGCCCCTAATACCAATTTCTCCTTTTGGAGGCATAAGGCCATCAAGACCACAGCAAATACTTTTAGATAAGACCTTAAGGGAAGGTGTGACCTCACCATAACCACTGGGCAGAGGTGGGAGGCCAGTGTGCACTCATTGCAATAAACACATTGATCAGTTTATGGGTGTAATTTTACCGAACATTTTTTTTAATCTCCATAACGGGTCCAGGATTTTACATACTTTTGATGTTAAGAGCTGTAATAATAATTGTGTTATCCCTTTTATTGTTGTGCCAGAATTATACTCCTAGTATTATTTATTCAAACATTAAAGATACTGCTTTTCTGTCTCTGCTAGAAACCCGGCCACCAGTTTAAGTGAAATGGCAGACAATAAAAAGATAAAAAAAATACTTCACTGGGTGTGGCATTGAAGTTTAAAAGTAAAAATTGGACCCGTAAACCCAAATTAGCCCCATAAACTGGTCATCACTTGTACCATGCCTTGTTTTACTATTGCTAGAACTTAAGAGCTTCTACAGGCAAATAAAAATGTTTTGCATAATAAAGTAAATTTCCTGCAGTGAAATGGTTTACTGAAATTAATTTCCTCATGTTCTGCAAAATATCAGTTTCTGGGTTGTTGACATTTTCTAGAGAATTATACCCTGCTCATACTACAAAGAATCCCCTACACTTATAGGTGGTTTATATGATGCCTCATACCCCAATTTAAGCTTCTCTTACATTCCATCCTATGTGTATAGACACGTAAGTGTGCTGCAAATATTGTTGAAAAATATTAACCAAGCCTAGTAGTGGGGTAGCAGAGATTTGCACGTACAAATCCGCTAATTTTTGTCTGTAACCAGAAAAATCATCGGATTTGCAAGGTACCCATGCAATTTTATAACAGAATTTCAAGGTCACACAGACCTTGCAATGAAAATTGACATGCACATTTTCTCTGCGTGGACATACTGTTGCATCCATTTCTCAAGGCTAACTTACAAGATATTTGAGCACGCGTATTTCCCTTGCAAGTCTTGCAAGATCTACCCATTCACTTGCAGGGTTTGCACCTGCCGTATAATACACTGACATGTGTCTTGCATCCATATTAACCCACTGTGGGACTTGTAGCTAGTCGCAGTCTGTTGTTTGATGTCAAAGTACTGGCATTCTTGTTGGGACAACATACCTTGTTTGCATGTGGAAATCTCTGCTACCACACTACCAGGCTTAGTTCATATTTTTCAACAATATTTGCAGCACACTTACGCGTCTATACATGTACGAGGGGATGTAAGAGAACCTTTAGAGAGGCTTTAATCCCAGAATTCAGTCACTGAAGTATGTTTAGTGTAACATTCCATCATTTCTATAGAAACCCATGCAGGAGTTTTAAAATGTCCAAAATTTGTTCCCACTATAGGCAGTATGAGCTTCATTGCCCATAACATCCACAAACTGCGGGGTTTCTTATTATTTCTGTAGGTGATCTGCCTTTCCTTACATTTCTTGCTGAGTAAGATGGATAAAACAAATTGGAACTGATACCTAGCTATGACATTCTAGAGACTGGTAAAAAGAAAAAATTAACCAACAAAGCAAAGAAGAAAAAGAAAACATAAAGATTCCAAATAAAATAGAAAATATCCGCAGCCCTGAGATAGACATACAGTATTTTAATCCAGGTCACTGGATAAGAATTAACAAAATTTTCCAGACAAGAACAAACTATTATGCTATAAGTGAAAAGGATCTATTGATCATGCCAGCCTAATTAGGGAGATTGTGTGATGGGGCATTTAGTAGATCTCCTTTTTATCCATACTGTGGAAGAGATGTTTTTATTGCACTGTGACATTTCTAAACTGTCAAAACCACTGTCATAAAAAGTGTCATCTTAGCTCAGGTTGACTGGGTAAATGTGATCTAGTTGGTAGCTAGCCAGTAAGTTACAGATTGCTGTGTAGTCAAAGTTATTATTATTCTTACAGCTGACCTGAATAGCTGAAAATATAGACAGGGATATGTTTTGATATTACTAGGCACAAATTACCGTGGATAATTACAATTACAAATTTGTCACCCAGTGGCTTTATGTAAATGTGATTATTACAAATATGATACATACACTGTTAGATAGGTAATTTAAGAGCTTCTGCCCCTGTTTGATGCATTAAAGTAAAATCATTGTGTTTATTATGATGTTAAAGCCAATCAATCAATCAATAACTCAATCCTGCATAAATGAAATGCATTAATTGCCTTTCTAGAAGCAGTAGGCATGTTTTCCTTGAGACAGATAAGATAACTTTATAACGTCATTAAAAGTGCAATTATACATTTTTCACACATTGTATTTTTTCCCATTTGTATGGTAACATCTTACTTTTAGGGTTCAAACAACACCAAGTTTATGCATTATCTTACAAGTTGACAATTTTTTCCAAGTCCTTCTTCTTGAAATGAAAAATATTGTATCTATCTGTCATATTCTCAGCAAAGAATTTTTCATAGAAGTCCATTGCTTCTTTATTCCAGTGCCGAGTTTTAACATCCATGCGAAAACATTCAGTCTCGAGGCATTCCTGAAAAATGAAATAAGAAAATTACCTCAGTTTATTTTATGTATTTAAAATCAGTGTATTTTCTCCTTTACTTCTATGACCTACTCCTGTCTTCAACCCAAGTACAACCCAAGCTCTTCAGTGACTGTCAGGAATATTTTTTTTAAAAAAAATTGTTGGTTATTTTTTTTCAAATTTCGTTACATTAATACAATCTGAGTCAGATGGACAGTGACAGTTGTGAGTTTTGACTTCACCAGTGATAAAAGTTTGAAAAAAGTATGCTCCAGTAGGATTGAGGAAAATACATTGACACCTGAAGAAAGAAAATGAATCATCTACTAAACGTATCTACAATAAAAGTCACCAGTCAGTATAAAATCTTTTATTCTTAGGCTTTAGATTTGTCTATCATTCCATGAAGAATTTTGAAGCAACAGAAATGAAAAGTAGATACATATCACCAATAATATAGTATAAGTATTATATTATTTATCTTCATTAGCGATATATATTTTTCATATACGTCCCATGAAGGGTGTTTTATAGTTTTATTGGTCCACCATTTGGTAGGAGCAATGAACATAAGTCCATATATATATATATTTAGTGACACAATGCAAAAAGGCTGTGACCTGTTTTTATTGCATAAAAACGTACTTACATAATCCCAACAAATGCTTACGTGACCTACCGTTCGGTCAAGGACACAGACAATCCGTCTCGCCATTTTTTTCTACTGAAAGTACACACGTAAACCCCAGGGGGCACCTGCTGGAGGTTATAACTCCACTGTAAGTTGGCATTCTAATTTTGACCGCAGTGAAGTGCACATGCGTTCTTTTCAGCGACTCAAGATGTCCAAAAAACAAAGGAAATGTTCAGTTTGCTTGGGTGATATGCTTCCATGGGATAATCACCAAGCCTGTTTGAAATGCAGAAACGACAAGAAGGGGAAAGACAAGTGTGTTGTGAGTAAGGAATCTGATTGCTCTATTTGTGCTGGGGCCTTAAAAATTCCACACAGGAAAAAAGCTTCCAAGTCCAAAAGTTCTGAGAAGTTTGATGACTCTCTCTTGGATGAACCAACACCTTCAAAATCTTCACAACTTTCTACTTCCAAACTTGATTCCTCGCTTCAAGTTATGATTAAAGCTATGAATAATCAGTTGGCTTCCTTGGCTTCCCAGTTTGAAGAGTTCAAACGGAGTGACAAACCTTCAGCCTCTAAGAACAGTCTTCCTCTCTCTCAGGAGCAGGGTATGAGTGCCCCTGTCTCCCAGACGAGAACTCAGCCATCAGAAGGGGAGCTATCTGATGAAGAGTCCTCTTTGTCTGCCAGCAAGCGACATAGATCTAAGTCTCCTCAAGGGGATGCAGGCTCTCATTCACAGGAGTTAGATCCCTCCTATGTAGAGATGCTCAATGCCATCAGAGGTCTACTGGACCTGGAGGTACCACAAGTAGAGTGCCTTGTGGCCCCTTCAGCCTTTTCCAAGAAGTCCTCCAAGCAGGTGGTGAGAAAACAAAATTTGGCTTTACCTCCTGTTCAAGATATTCAGTCCATGTGGGACTACAGGTTTAGGAAGGCCTCTGGAACCACAGTCAAAGACAAGTCCAGCTCTGAATTATTGTCTCAACGTCAGTTTTTGGCCTTTGAGAGGCCTGACATGATCTATTACACTACCTCTCCACAAAATACGCCTTTGAAAGCTCCTAAGTTACCTGACTCCTACTTCAACATAGCTAGAGTGAAATCGTTGTCAAATTCCATCTCTGTACCTTCCAAACAACATATTGTTCAAGAGACAGTTTGCAGGGAAAATGTTCAAATCTTGGGCCATGTAGTTTGGTTTAAAATATCTATAGCGGAGCTCAACAACAGAATCCAGGAGTTAGCTACTGAAATTAGAGGGTCTGAAGATCTGGATACGATCAAGGAATCAGCAGACCTCATGATAAAATATTCACACCTACAGGCTTCAGTTACCTCCTCCTTGGAGATAGCTCTGGATACGGTCCTGAAACAAAACATGACTCTGGCATGCAATATGCTCCTTGCAAGGACAGACCGCTTATTGAAGGACTGCAGCTCAAAATTAGGTCCTAAGGACTTGGCAAACTTGCGTACAGACCATTTTGACCAGCAGGAGGTTTTCAACTCTGATATTTTATCCCAGGTTCAGGACAACATGATCAAAAGATTATCTATAATGAAAGACTCTGACTCCAAGTCATACAGAGATTCTGTGAAGAATTTCGATTTCAGGAGGTCTTCACATCCAAAGCCCTCTCAGGAAAGTAACAGGTTTCATGACAAACGAACGCAGCCAAACACCTCTTACAACCACTTCTCTGTGCGCGCATCACGAGGAGGCAGAGGTGGAAAGAGGAAGTGACTTTCCAGGGACAAGATTGCAGGATTTTTGGCAGGTATGGGCAAAAAATCAAGCACATCCCAGAGTAGTAAGTTTATTACAACATGGTTATCGCCTAGACTTCAAAATTCTACCCAAATTGTCGAAAATTCCGTTCATTTTGAGCAAATATCACAACAAAAACAAAGATGGCGCTCTCCACAAAGCGGTTCAGGCCATGATTGCAAAAAAAGGCGATAACTCATGTCAGGAAACCCTCTACTCTGGGATATTACAGCAGGCTATTTCTGGTACCCAAACCCATGAAACGGTGGAGACCAGTGATAGATTTAAGTATGTTAAACAACCATTTACATGTACCCACATTCAAAATGGAAACAGCCGAATCTATCAGGAAGTCGATTCGAAAGGGGGAGTGGGTCACCTCGATAGACCTCACAGACGCTTATTTTCATGTTCCAATTCACCCACAATCTCAAAAATATCTGAGATTTCAAACAAAAAAGGGGTTTTCCAATTTCAGGCACTCCCTTTTGGTGTCACAACAGCTCCCCTAGAGTTTACTCGCGTTGTGAAAGAGATAAAACTCATAGCTCAAGCCAGGAACCTCAGAATCCATCAATATCTGGACGACTGGCTTCTTCGGTCACCAACAAAGGTGAATCTCAAAGATTCGGAAAATTTAGTGAAATTAGTCCAAGAACTAGGCTGGCTCATCAATTTCCAAAAATCGGAATTGGTTCCCACACAAAAACTAGATTTTCTGGGCTATCACTTCGATCTTCAGAGGGGTCTGGTCTTTTCAACCCAAAAGAAACTCGATCGGTTAAAAGTTCAGACTGTTTCCATCAGAAAGTCATTAGTCTTCACTCCAAGAAAGCTCATGTCACTCATAGGGACATTAGCTTCCTTAAAAAAACAGTACCTCTGGGAAGGTTACACATGAGACCTTTCCAGTGGTACCTAAGGTCACACTGGAAGTTTCCCCAGTCACTGGACAAAAGGATCCCAGTAACAGGGAATTTTCTGAATCACCTCAAATGGTGGGAGGGTCTACAGAATCTTATGGCAGGTGCTCCTATCCATCCCCATGTTCACAACACATTGGTGTTCACAGATGCCTCCCAAAAAGGCTGGGGAGCTCACTTGAACGAAATAGTTCTCAGTGGCCTATGGTCAAACAAGGAGGCTCAGCTTCACATCAAAGTATTGGAGCTAAAAGCTGTTCTCCTGGCCATAAAGGGGTTTCAGGAGCACTTGCAAGGTCAAAGCGTGCTCATCTGTTCAGACAACAGTACAGTAGTATCTTATCTGAACAAAGAAGGAGGCACCCATTCCATAGAAATGTGTGCTCTTATCTGGAGAATTCTGGCATTCACAAATTCCAGAAGGATCCAGATAAGAGCAAGACATGTACCTGGATCCCTAAATGTGATACCAGACTCCCTATCAAGAAGGGACAAGGTTATACAAACAGAGTGGTCCCTTCACCAACAGATATTCAACCAAATTTGCAAAGTTTGGCACTCAACAATGGTAGACCTGTTTGCAACTCATCTAAATTACAAACTTCCAATTTATGTAGCTCTTGTCCCAGACAAAAAGGCTTGGAAAATAGATGCATTGAATATCTGTTGGGAAGGCCTAGACGGCTATGTCTTCTGCCCAGTAGCCATCCTGCCACAAGTAATTCAAAAAATAATAACATACCCATGCAGGATGATAGTACTGGCCCCAGGGTGGCCAGGGATGCCATGGTTTTGGGATCTGGTGGATCTCTCGACCAGGGTACCCCTACAGCTCCCTCATTGGCAGACACTATTGAAACAGCCACACTCCAACAGGTTCCACAACAACGTGGAGTACCTGAATCTACATGTGTGGCTTCTGGATTCCAGGAATCCAATTCTGGAAGATTCTCATCTGAGGTGGCAGAAAGAATTAAGGCACCTCAGAGGGAATCCTCAAGAAAAGTCTACCAATCAAGGTGGACCATTTATGGGCAATGGTGCTCACAGAATAAGGTGGACATCACCTCAACAACTGTTCCCCAGGTAGCAGAATTCTTAAACTACCTGTTCACAGTCAAAAACCTCAAACCAGCTACAATTACTGGTTATAGAACAGCAATAGCTGATGCTTTGGGTTCTCAGGGTGAACTCATCTCAAAAAGTCTAGAACTGAATAGACTTATTGCCAACTTCACCAGGGATAGACCTAAACCAAATAGGTCCATACCTACATGGGACCTCTCCTTGGTCCTCCTAGGTTTGACAAAACCTCCTTTTGAACCTTTATCTGAGGCTCCTTTGAAGTGGCTAACTTACAAGACAGTTTTTCTGCTGGCTTTAGCCTCAGGGAAAAGAAGGGGTGAGATACATGCTTGGACTCACTCTTCTGTCTCTTCAAGGAGAAATTGGTCAGAGGTCACTGTTTCTCCTTCTCCAGCATTCCTGGCCAAAAACCAGTTGGCTTCGGATGGCCCTGATTCCATTAAACCAGTAGTTATACCAGCTCTTACTACCATGTTGGACAGTTCACTGGTGGAGGACAAGTCACTTTGTCCAGTTAGGGCCCTCAAAGTCTACTTAGACAAGACCAAATCGATGAGAAAGGGCAAGGCCCTTCTCTTTGTATCACTTAGGGAAGGTTATTCCAAGGATATAACAAGAATAACCATTTCCCAGTGGATCAAACACACCATTCACACTTGCTATCAGTCTTCAGATATGACTGATCAACAGGTCACTCAAGTTAGAGCTCATGATGTTAGAGCTATAGCTGCATCACTTGCATTCAAGGGAGGTATCTCTCTAGAGCAGGTCTTGAGCTCATGTTATTGGAGATTCCACAATACCTTCACAAATTTTTATTTGAAAGATATTTGCTGGGAAAATGATGATATTTTTAAGTTAGGTCCCATTGTTTCTGCACAGCATATAGTGAACAATTGAGACTTAATAATTTAATCAGTCTTTATTTTTTCAGGATGTATGGAATTGGACTGGAATGTAGTAGGACTTTGATTTTTGAACACGACTATGGATAAGATTTCATGTTATGGCTGCTTGTCTTGAGGGACAGCTGCACTCTGACTGTTGGAGTTCTATTCAACTGGGCACAGCTGACCTTTGACCCCTGCACATCTGTACAGATAGGGTGACGGGATTCATAGATATCATACTATGTATAGTACAGCATGCTGCTTTCATAAGTGGGTGAGTACTTTGCAGTTACTTTATTACAACTACTTTTTTCACTTTATCAGTACTTGTAATAACAACCATAATATAATAATTACAGTTTAACTATATGTACTATATTACAGTTGTTTGTAGTATAACATATTGTGTCTATGCATTTTTTGTATCTGTATAACCTCAAGAACTCTCTTATAGCACTTGACAGTCCTCAGAAGTCAACCCACCATGGACCTCAGGGCTGCATTCAAGCATTTGTTGGGATTATGTAAGTATGTTTTTATGCAATAAAATTGGTTAATTTTATTGTAATTGGAATTTTTATAAATAAAAATACTTACATAATCCCAACAAGGAGAGTCCCACCCTCCTCCCCTCTACCATCTTCTGAGGGTTAGGGTCAAAATTTTAAGAATGGCAACTTACAGTGGAGATATAACCTCCAGCAGGTGCCCCCTGGGGTTGACGTGTGTACTTTCAGTAGAAAAAAATGGCGAGACACATTGTCTGTGTCCTTGACCGAACGGTAGGTCACGTAAGCATTTGTTGGGATTATGTAAGTATTTTTATTTATAAAAAATTCCAATTACAATAAAATTAACCAAATTGGTGAACCAGCGAATATATAGTAACTTTAATTTTACCCTGCAATTTTTCCGCCTTTCCTGCCTGAATTTTAATGCAATGACAAAGATTAGAGGCCCTGTAAAATAACTCTCTAAGAATGTATATGGCATATTTGTATAATCTCAGAATTATTAAGGAGAAATAGTCACTCATTCACTACAATAATTTATAATGGGGAGGTGTCACTGTGTACAAAATCTATACTCCGTTCAGTATATCTCTGGTCTGGTACCCTTGACTGCTTTACTCTGTAATAAAGGGTCTGGTATCAGCCATCACTTTCGGATAATTAGCATTCATTGTTGCACCTAGTAAATGGTGGAGAAAAATTAAGAATGTATTTCTGGTCAACTCGTTTGGTGTGCACACTCAGACTTTATATCCCCTTTTTATATGTGATGATATCGCTTCATAATTACATAAAAAAATGTGCATCACTTTAGATGCTGTAGATCTTCTATTGTCGCTAAAAATGTGACTTTGATTTGTCATGTAAATGGTTAAACTAAATATTATTTCATCCGTAATATACCATGTAAACATAGGACTTCATAGGATTTCACATTATAAAAGTAATTTTCCACATACATTAAGTTGATATAAGTAATTAAATTATTGGAAATATACCACAACCAGGCTTCTGGATGCATGACAGATTAATGCTGCATTCTTGTGTCTATTCACAAATGGCACCTACCAGTTCATGGCCTGTAAAATGCAGTTACAATGTGAACTGTGTAACCGGTAGTAAGCACCACCTCATGACATGCCAAAGAATGCAGCATAGGTGAAGACCACTGTAGGCAATACCAGTGCCTTTCTTGTTAAAGGTGAGTTGTGTCAAGTCTACATATTTCCTTATTTAGGTTATATACTTTTTATGGTATAGTGTTTGACTGTTTTGATATACCACAGTTTTGTGAGTTCATTGTATTTCTAATTCTAATAGTATTTTTGTTACGCTTATTCTCCATCTATTAACTGACTCTAAGGTGCATAATGCCAGGAACTCAAGATCGTAATCATTAAATCAGAAACATTGCAGGGTTGGCAACATGGAAAAAGACCAATACAAGATCAGAAAAACGACGGTGGATAAGCTTTTGCAAAGGTAAGATTTTCAACTTCTTCCCGAATGAAGAAAAAAATGACTTGGTTGAGCGTACATCATCAGACAGATCATTCCAAATCCTTCGAACACCATATGATGGCTGAGGCAAACTAAGTTTTAGACTTATATATTGATGCAAAGTGTGGAACCTCTAGCAGCATGCCATCAGATTGACTTCTACAGATTCTATCTGAAAACGAACGTATTCAGTTTAGGGTTTGATGAGGTTTGTTTCCAAACTCTTTGAACTGTTTTCTTTATTTTTTTTTTAATTTTAATATTTTATCACAGTTTCTACGAAATATATTTACAATGTATATTTGCTTTCCTACAAAATTTCAAAAGACAATATGCCTTACATCTAGTACCAGTTTAATCTTCAAGTACAGAATTTATAAGAACAGATAAATTCAGAAAAATCTGTTTATTTAATTTGGAATCATTGTGAACACAGATTAACATAAATACAAACTCTTGCACAAAATGTACTCTCCTAGTTGTATTTTAGATTACAGACAAGGAATTTATTTCATTAAACACTCAAAACTCATCGTAAAAACCCTAGAAGAGTTGCCAAGAAAGCTTGACTAAATGGACAAGTAGTGGGCATACTGCACAGTTAGAAACTCAAACTAAGATTATGACTTATTTTTATGCTGCTGGGGCTTATCTTTATGCTTTTATGATGAAACCTTAAGGCTTAATCTCCATCAATTGACAGACTCTAAGGAGTAACTGAACATAAACAAGGTGAATAATGAAAAGTTCAGTGACATAGGTCATACCAAAGAAGATGCAGGAGTGACAGTTTTACGCTTTTTCCTGAAGGAGAGAATAGATGTTGTACTGTGTACATTATATTGCCCCTAGAAATTGAGACAGGAAGATACACTAGGAAAAAAGTTGAAGACAGAATTTGTAAGCTTTGTAAATTAGACATTGAAGATGAAATACATTTTGTGTGTGTTTGTCCTAAACTTCAAGCTATCTGCTATAAATATTATAACAAAATTTGTTCTTGTCAAAATGATATTATATTAACTCAGTTTTACGAAATAATAACTTGTAAAAGGGTAAAACTATTAATGAACTTTCTAGCTGACCTATGGATTCTCAGGAGCAATATTTTATGTAACTAGTTTCCACTTATCTGTTGTTAACATAGTATGTAGAGACTAATAAGCCCATTAGGGCTGGGTATTCTTTTGTTCTTCATTATTATGTGGTCAAACTGTATTATACTATATCTCTATAATAGAGGAATAAATTAATAAATAAAAATATGATCAAGAAGATCATTTCAAATCTTGGTAGCATCAAAATCAAAACTCTGGCCAAAGTGTTTGACTGACTTGTAGAGTTGAGGAGTGGAAAGGAGGAACTGTCGGTGCTTGACTATCAGGGTGACTATGCAAGGATGGTCCAAAATGGCTAGGAGAGCCACTGTGTTAAAATTGTAAACCGATGTAGCAGTTTTGAACATGCAGCAGTAATTTACAGGCAGCCAGTGGGCTTGCTTTAGAATGGGTGTTACATGAGAATACTTTCTATAATTTGTGATAATATGTGCAAGACTTTTCTGAATGTTCAGAAGCTTGTGTTTACTGAAACATGAAAAATCGTGAAAAAGAGAGTTACAATATTCCAGACGACTACCAACTAAGGCATTTGCATCAAGGAGAGCCACTTTATGAGTAAGATGCTGTCTGATTCAACTAATGACATGCATGTTGCACACTCTTCTGTAAGAATGGAGCTCGGTGAGCTTTTCTCATGGAAACACATTAGTTGCGGGAGTGAACTGATTACATAAGAGTTATTGGGGTTCTGGCTACAAGTTATGAGTCATGATGGTTGGGATCAGGACATGATACTTAACATTTTTGTTGTGCAATTTATCTTTTACTCAGAATAAATACATTGTTTTACATATTTTCCAACCTTTTTTACAGCAAGACCGCTCACAACAGGCATATTTTCCATTAATTGTGAGACATACATTACTTAAACTAAAGGCACTGCTACTATGAGTGATTTCAAAAATGGGGAGAACATTAATGCCCCAAGAAAATGTGTGTCTAAACCAAAATAATAATGTATTTTTCAACAAAATATGCTATGTAAAAAGATCAATAAATGGACTCATACAAGTAACCTATTCAAACAAGACAGCACAACTCTGCATACTGTAATTTCATACTAGACAAATTACACAAATCTTTGAAGAGATAGACCCTGCCCATTTGTCAAAAATACTGGCTATTAAATAAGTTTAAGCAGCTCTGTAAACCAAACACACTACGCCATTTGACTTCACTTTTGGCTTTCCACCTGCCAAGCTGTTGAAATGCCATATTGAGTGGAACTTAGGGCAGACGTTGGACTTGTCACTTTAGTGTGAATCAGACAGATGCAGTTAGGGATCTTCCAGTATGCGCTCTACCAAGTTCAGCCCGCTTGCCCCTTTGGCACAAAGCAATGTGAATATAACGAAAACAGTGAACAACAAGAGGTAGGTGATGATGTAGTTATGAAACAAAACATTTCATATAACTGGCCTGGAGGGAAGTGCTCATTCATAATGCTTTTTTTTAAAATGGATATACTATTTCCATTATTAAGCTCTGGATATTTATAAGTAAAATGCTAGGTCATATGAAAAAATAACATTATGGCAGGGACCGCATCACTGAAGCTGTAAGATTACAGTCACTAATGCAATGCGTTAGGTACAATATCATCATTAATACATACTAGTTACCTTAGCTAGAGCTGTGAGAAGAGCCCGACCAATGCCTCGGCCTCTGTAGCCTTCCCTGACTAGAAAGTTCTGCAACACCATTCCTTTGCCCCACCATCCAGAGTAGAAATGGTAGTACAGAATATATCCAAGCAGAGAAGGCTTCCCCTCTCCAGAATCAGTCGCTTCAGCCACAAAACAGTGAAACAGCCTCTCGGCACCAAATCCATCCTGCTCAAGTCCTGTAAAGTGCAACATTTTACAATTCTGGTCTCAGTCCTCAAATACACACTGTCCTGTTACTTACTGAACTTTTTTTTCCTGAAGCTGTGAGACCAGTTCCATAAAAGTACTTGGCTAAGATTTAGATTTAAAATTAAGAAATTTATTTTAATTTTAGCTGTATATGGTTTTAGATTGTGTGGATTTCACAAAACAGCGAAGTCCAATTGTTGACTTAGTTGTGGTGTTAAATTTAGGTCAAACTTATGTATGACCATAATTAATTTTTCTCCAATTCAAAATTTGAAATGGCTGAAAATAGAGTGTAACTATATAGAACACCTTACTGAAGTAGTTTTGGAATGTGTATATGGTTATAAAGGTTTTTAATAAAAAATCTAATAAAAATGCAATAAACAAAGAAAATATGCCGCAAACAGTATAGTTTGAGTTGAACTAAAGGGAAATGTCACACAGAAAAGCACTTTAATTTTTTGACAAATCAGTCTATGTCCAATACATAGCTAAGTCATAAAACTTTGATTGATGCCTCAGAATTTAGTCGAAAACGTGTAAATGTGTACATGTAAGTCCTCTTACCACAATCATGTCTAAATTCAATGTCAGGCGTCACTTAAATACAGATGATTCACAAATTTACTTGCAGCTGAACTCAAGGAATTTTATCTTTACTGCCACAAAACTGGCTAATTGCCTTGTATGGATGGAAAATAACCAACTACAATTAAATACCAACAAAACTGAATTTATTTTGATTAGCATTGATCAACTTAGATATTGCTTGATGTTCTCATTTCTTGTCAGTCGCCTTGATAATATCATGGAACAAGCCGAATCAGTCAAAAAACTATGTTAGGTGTCACAATGGATGGTCACAAGTCAGTTCAAAGACACTTGACTAATTCATGTTGCTTATGTTACTACAATCTCTGGGAGATACAGAAAGTCCATAAGTATCTAACCCATAAATTGGCTAAAAAGGTAGGAAATGCTATTATAAGCAGCCCTTGTTAGCATGGCCTTGAGAAGGGCTATGCTTCTCAAGCAGGGAAGTTAAGCATCTACCTTAAACTCTGTACATAGTCCAATCTCCATTTATTTTTTATTTTTTTTATTTGGGGTTTTACATCGCTTTCAACACTGTACAGGTCATATCACGACGGGTAGTTGGAAGGGCAGAGGAAACCAGTACATACAGTTCGTTAGGGTTCTGTACTGTAAACTGCCGACCAACGGCAAGCAACTACCAGCTTTCCCACTTGAGGCCATGCCGGGGATCGAACCCCGGCCTCAGAGGTGGGAGGCAAGAGTGTTACCACTCTGCCACTGTGGCCCCTCTAATCTCCTCTTAAGGCAAGTCAGGAAGTCAATAGGTTTGAATTTGGTGGGAATTATTGTTTATACTGAAGAGTCAAACAGTGCAGACGTGTTTACAAGTCAAAATATTTAAGAACTGTTACCAACATATTTTAAGGTTTTAAAGAACGTGTTTTAAATCTTTTAATCTAATGACAACTGTTGTGCATGAAATTTTGTGTGATAAGTGTGGACATAACAGACCAGTGGGAAGACGTTGCTAAAAAGTGAGTATAAGTGAGTCAATTTTCCGTGAGAACAGAAGAGCTTATATTAAGTGAACTGCAGAAACTATCGGTTCGCATGTCACAGGTTGAACAAGAACTTCAAACTGACACTTTCACCTCCACCCCTAGGAAAAGGAAAAAGCCCAGACCCAGGGCCAAAAAAAGGGGGGGGGGACTCAATTATGGGAGGAGCAGCCAACATCACAGACAATCAGACAACTTTTGAAGAAAGTGTAACCTCGTTACATCACAACAGTCGGGTAGTGGTTCCTGTACACACACAACAAACCACCAGAACTACCTTGGTGACCACCACCAGTCTGTTTTCACAAAGAAACCCTCTCCTACCTCAACAAATAAGGGGAACAGGTACATAAACCCAAGTAGTATTCTCCACCTGCCAAAGCATGCACCCAGGGCAGCATGTGGCTAACAGACTTCCAATTAGTCGAAGTCAGGTCGCAGGGTCGGGACAGAGTGCACATACCACTGAAGTCCGGCAAGTCAGTAGTGTACCCACGGGCAGTGTATCACATCAGTTACAGACAGTACCTCAGGGGATGGGTAGTCAGGGACAAGGAAACAGTCTAGGGCAAATAAGAACCAACATCCCACCGCAGCAAGATCAACCAGTAAGCACACACACTCAGTATAACCACACAGCAGTACGGGGCATTAATCAAGTAAATTTGCATGTACTTCCAGGTGTAGCTCCAGCAGTGGGGCTGTCAAACTTGCAGAGTGGGGCAAGTTATCAACAAATCGACCTCAGAGGGCTACCCATCAATGGACAGACTGATCAACAAGACATTATTGTTTACAAGCACTGAGGACTACAGCAGTCAATCAAGACCTGGTTCAACGTCGCCTGGATGAGCTACAGCATCAAGCTATACCACAGGCAGCAGGTAATCCACTTCATATTCAATCACGTCATGAGCCCAGTAGTAACAGTACCAACCACAGAAAAGGTAAAAAAAAGTAGTAGTAGTATGGCCACAGGATTGTGCCTTTGTACGGCACCTTAGATCCAGAGTGACCTATGAGCAACTAACATAGGCCCAATTCGTTTTGGGCTACTTACGTTCAGTGCAGGAGGAAGAGAACCCCTTTATTAGAGCCAATATGGTCGATTACCTGACAGAGCTATTTCAAAACACCTGTGACTTTGGATAGCAGCCCCCCAAGAGGGCCCATCTGGTGGTTATGTCCAAGATGGAGGAGGGCCTGGTCACTTGGCCTAGCCTGGTTGGACCTCAAGAAGGTAAACAGAATTAGGAAAACATATGTTAGGTCAGCTGGAGGCAGTAACAATGGTAATACAGATAATAACAGTTATAACCAGAAAAAGACAACAAGGAAACCGAGCTCCATGCCCTGTACGGATTTCCAGGAAGGCAAGTGCAGCAAACAGCAAGACCATGAGGTTGGTCTCATCACACACAAACACATATGTGCCTACTGTTTATATACACTAAATCGTATGTATGGACACTCAGAAAATGTATGCAATAACAAGAAACGTTCAAAAACGGCCAGGACCCACACCCACAGCAGTAAAAAGATCACAGAAACAGACAGTTTCAGTGGGTATGACTCAGACGTTAAAGCACACGGGTCCAAATCAAAATGTAGAACTTGTCACTCCTCAGATGGAAGAAATCAGTACTGTAAATCAGGTTGAATTTAACAATGTAGAAATAAAAGAACAATGTAAATCGTTTGTTTAAGTGTGACGGGGGTCAACACCTTAATTGGCAAGTAGAACAATTAGGTAAAAAAGAGTGGGTAGGCATTTCAAAATCAAAATTGACCAGGCTTGACTTGGCTGCTATTGAGGGTAAATGCACAGAACTAATTCAATTTATGAACCAAGAAGATCAACATACTGGTTTCATACCCCTGTCACCCTTACAATTCAAACAAATTAGAGAGTGTCAAAAGCGTGTGAGTGATATAGAATTGTGTTGTAATCCTGTAAAATTACACAATTATGTCAAAAGCTTTGGGTGCTCCAATTTTATTGGTGCTAGAATCCAAGTGAATCACCATGAATCTTGACTTGATAGATGAACTGGCTACACAGTATTAGGATTGGCAATTACCCCTCCTATTGAGATACAGATTCCCCATGGACTTTAAGGGTAAACGTTCTGATCTCAAAAATGCCACCTCAAGTCATAACTCAGCTCTCCAGTTCCCAGAACATGTCACAGCATACTTAAATGATGAATTAGAAGATAAAGCCATATATGGCCCCTTTGAAAATAAACCATTTGGTGAAGAAACCCATATTTCAACGTTTTTCACCAGGAACAAACCTGATAGTACCAAAAGAGGGGTTATAATTGATCTCTCGTGGCCTGAGAATGCTAGTGTTAACCATCATACCGGCGCCAATGAATACTTAGGTACAACCTTCAAATTAAACTACCCTTCCATTGATTCAAACAGATAGGCTCAAGAAGTTGGAAAAGGGGGCCTTTATGCACAAGATTGACTTGTCCCGAGCTTTCAGACAACTGAAGGTAGATCCCTACGACTTTCCACTTCTTTGTCTTGAATGGCAAGGAAAATTTTACGTGGTTGGACCCTATGCGTTTGGGCACCATACAGGCTCGATGGTGTGCAGTCGCCTTAGCGATTTCTTCAATACAGGGCAACAAAGGTCTCTATACTATGTCCTACGTGGATGATTTACTTGGAACAGAACTTCCAAGTAAAGCTCAAGATAGCTTCAACTCCATAGTTACTTTACTTCAAAACTTAAACATTCCCATCAGTAAGCCAAAACTTACCCCCCACCACAAAAATAAATTGCCTAGGCATTGAAGTGGATTCAGTCAAAGCCACTTTGTCTATTCCTACAGAAAAGCTAGGTGAAATGTTACAAGAATGTATCAATTTCAAAACTCAGAAATACTTTACCAGAAGACAATTACAAAGTATCATCGGGAATTTAATGTTTATACACAAAGTGGTAAGACCTGCTAAACTGTTTGTAAATAGATTGTTGGAAACTTTACGAAACATGGGAAACAAATCCACTATGTCAACAGAGGTACTTAAGGACATTAATTGGTTTTGTCATTTAGTTGAGAAGTTTAATGGCACGTGTTAATATATGTACACCCCTTTGGCCTGTGTAGAAACAAAAAAAACTTTTTTTTTTAAGATTGCTTTTATTCACTCTTTTTTCCCATTACGTTTGTGACATCAAGGGGGGGGCGAGAGTGGCCAACCCCCCATCAGTGCCTTACAAAAATGTCATATGTGCAGTATGACTTATGTTGATTAAATACAATTATAATAACAGTTTTTGTTATAACTTACATGTCGACTTACAGACATTTTATAAATTATTATTGGTAATGGGTAATAGATATAATTATGTGGTGATTTGATACATTAATAACAGAAGGGGATATGGAAGTCTTGACTCTGGGGTTGGGTTAGGATTTTACCTAGACATTTCTACTACTCAATTCCATCGAAAATATCTTTCCAAAGATTCCATCTTTTTGTGAACTGGTCCGCTTGTAAATTTATCAGGCTTAAAGTTTTTGTTCTAAATAGGTTTTTTTTAATTTCTTTTTGGAGGAAAAAGATATTTAGTTTATAGGCGTTTTTTGCACACCAGAATATATATTTCCTAGTGATCATAAGTATTAGGTTTAAGGGCCAAAATTTGCTGTCATTTATTAGGTAGCCATGCAATTTCATTAAATTTGTTAGAACTAGGTTTACTCTAAGTTTATTATTAATCCATTGTTGAACATTATCCCACAATTGTGTTACTTCTCTGCATTTATAAAATAAGTGTTCCAGGTTTTCATCGTGCATTCCACATAAAGAACATGCACTATCTGTTTTTATTTTTAGTTTTTTCAGATAGCTTTTAGTTCCTAGGATGCCGTTTAATATACAGCATTGAAACCAAGTAACATTATTGTCTCGAACAGAGTAAAAGCAAATTTTGTATATTGATTTCCATCTTTCCTTAATTGTTATATCTAAATTTTCCTTTTGAACAGTACTTGTCCACATTATTTCACAAGTTGGACTATTATTTTGAGCCTCTGTATTATTAAAAGTATTATAATAATTCCTACAACCACTTTTTGACTTAAAGAGTATATCTAGATGGAATGGATAGATTGGCCTTTCTAAGGTCAAATTACCTAAAATTTTCTGTTTTGACATAAATAGTTCCATTTTAGTTTTCATAGTATAGTAGTTTAGAGTATTTACATTTATATTAAATTTATTATTTAAGTCATTACAACTTATGACTTTGCCGTCTCTATTTATTATATCATCTACCAAATAAATACCTTTTTTGTACTAGTCAGGAAAAAATATTATGTCTTTAGAGATTTGAGAATTGTACCAAATGCAGCTTCTCAAGAGTTCACAGTCATTCTGTGCTTGTTGTAGTTTATTTAGAGCTTGCAAATCTTTGAATACATCATGCCAGAATTGATTATATACAATTGAAGATCTCTTACTGTACCACTGATCTCCAACATTTAAGATTTGGCTAAAATTCTCATATATTACTGACATGAGTTTGTACCATTGTGAGTTCGGTTGAGTAATTAGTTTTTTCATCCAGCTTATTTTAAGTGCCTTATCAAAATTATGAATGTTAATCATTTTCATACCTCCCTGCATATAGCTTGAAGCTATGGTAGACCTTCTTATTTTATCTGGCTTTCCATTCCATAAGAATGTATACAAAATGGTATTCAGTGATTTGAGAAATGATTCTGATCTTGGTATAGAAGATAAAAGGTGGACACATTGTGATATCAGGTTAGTCTTAATGACTGTAATCTTCCCTTGAGGTGTCAAATATCTATTATTTCATGTTTTTACCAACTTTTTAATTTTTTCTAAAGCCTTTGTATAATTACGCTCTGGTATTGTTGTTAAATTTGTTGAAAATTCTATGCCTAATAAGGTAAAGTTGGTACATCCCCATTCTAAGTTTGTGGTTACATTTAATTTATCTTTTGAAAATTTTTTTCACCCAATCCAGATTACTTTGGTTTTTTCTTTATTCGTTTTTAAGCCTGATCAATTTCCGTATATCTCAAGAGTATTTAGAGCCGATTGTAAGGAGTGCTGGCTACCGTTCAGTATCAGTGTGGTGTCGTCCGCAAACTGTGTTAGTTTAAATTTACTATTCTTTATTTTTAGGCCAACAATATCAGGGTTAAGTTGGATAAGTCTAGCCAGGATTTCTGCTCCAATAAGAAACAGATATGCTCAAATCAGATCGCCTTGGCGACAGCCTCTGTTAATTTTTATTGGTTTTGATAAGAAACCGCACTTTATGACATATGCCGTTATTTCTGTATTAAAAAGTATTATCCACTTAATAAAATTTTTACTATATCCTAAAAGCTCAAGAACTCTGTACAAAAATTTCCATGAGAGCGAGTCAAATGCTTTCTCAAAATCTATTATTAAATTAAATTATTAAATTACGGGTATATTTTTGATTTCTGTGGCATGTAGAAGGTCATAGATCAACCTAGTTGATTCACTTATATACCTTCCCTTGATGAAGCCAGTTTGACAGTCCGAAATGACATAATTTAAGGTTTTCTTAAGTCGTTCTGCTATGGTTCCCGATGCTAACTCATATATTACACTCAGCAAGGAAATAGGACGCCAATTTTTGACTAAAGATCGATCCATTTTGGCTTTTGGTAGGCATGTTATTATACATTGCCGAAGTGACACTGACAAGCATCCCTTTGAAAATCCACAGTTTATAGCGTTTACAATGAAGTATTTCAGTTGACGCCAAAATACTTTAACAAATTCAACTGTTATGCCATCAATACCTTGGGATTTTCTTCATTTTCTTTAGAACTTGTCCTATTTCATCAACAGTTAAAGGTGTGCCAATGTCGCCTTCTAGGGTTCTTTTGCTTGATTTGATACCTAGAGTTTTAAAGTTTACATTTTGCAGAGTGTCGTCTTTATTTTCAAATAGATTGCAATAGTACTGTTGTACCTGGCTTAGTATTCCTTCCTGATCAGTTATTACTTCTCCGGTATTTAATCTTACCTTTTTGATTGTTTTTTCAATATAATTCTTGTTTTCAAGATTCGACAAATATTTTGATGGTTTTTCACCATCTTGCAACCATTGTAAGCGAGACCTTACTAGTTGACCTTTTAGTTTTTTTGACCTTATGCTTTCTAATTCGGTTTTTTTATCTAATAGTAACGTGGAGTTTATTGAACAGTTTGGATCTTGGGCTTCTAAAAGTTCAATGTCCGATATTAACTGGTTTTCTACCTTGGACATTTTAGTTTTTTTGGGCTGTGGCAAATTTTATAGTTTCGCCTCTTATTTGTAGTAACAACGTTTTAAAAAATAAGTCATGGTCTATTGTCATTTCAAAGTTCGTAAAATTGTTTTTCAAATAATGAAGATTGTATACAGGAATTGTGTATTTGAGCTTTTCTTCTTCTATAATGCTATTTATAAGATTTACATATTCTGGGCATTCAAAGAGGCTGTTATTGAATTTCCAAAGGCCTTTACCTTGTTTGAATTTGTTTATTGTTAAATCTAGTTCAATCATTGAATGGTCAGATCTATAGCTGGCTCTGATTTCACATGTGTTTATTATATTATATTTCACATGTGTTTATTTAGTATATTTGAGGATGCAAGGAATAGGTCAAGCCTGGCCTGTTTTACAGGATTCCTTCGCCTCCAAGTAAACCTTTTTGTATTGGGATGTAAGTCACTATAAATATCAGACAAATCATGATGTCTCATTAGATCGACAGTAGCTTGTCTAGCCTTGGGATTGTTTATGTGTTTATAATTAAAGGTAGCACTCTCTTTATTTAAATCTATATTAAAGTTTAGAAATTTCTTCAAAAAAGGAAGGGCTGTCGTTGTTTGGTCCATACAAGGTTATCAAGTTTATCGTCATTGAGCTTAAATTTATAAGTAAATTTAGATAATTGCCATTTTTATCCTTGTTACATGACTGTATTTCATATTCAAAATTGTTGTTCAAAAGAATAGCTTCATTATTCCAGAGGTCTTTTACAGCCATCATATCATCCTCGATTAGATGTGTATCTTGTAAACACACGATGTTTGCATTTTTATCTTTAAAGTAAGATAGTACATCTCTTCGTTTTTCTATATTCCTTAAACCTTGGCAGTTCGCGGACAACACCTTGATACTATTCCCTGCACTCGGCATAATTATTTTGGCCAGCACTCAAATTGTTCGTCATATGATTTTTGCGTGTATGGATTATTGTATAACAGACTGTGCATAATATATTCCATATGTGACTTCCATATTCCCTATGATACATTGAAACAATAAAACTTGATGCTTGTTTAACAGGTCTAGGTGCCTGTTACAAAGACTGTGTATCAATATCAATTCAAGGAGGGAGAAATCACTAATTCATTTAGCATAACACATATTAAAATGTGGAATGTCTTGGTCGCAATTAGAATGTGGGGCCACATGTGGGATAACAAAAGTGTGGTGATTAAGTGTGAAAATCAAGCGGTTGTCAGCGTTGTCAATATAAATGTCACAAAAGATCATATCCTGGCTACAATGTGTCGTAATATCTGGCTGGAAACATCAATGAATGACATCATTTTAAAGGTGATACATATACCAGGCAAAGACAATGTTTGCGCAGACTTATTATCAAGGTGGCACTTCGTTTATAACAACATGCAGAAACTGACACAATATATCAAATGTCCTCAGTGGTGTATTGTCAAGGCAAAGTATCTGTGTCTTAATTTAGAAATTTAAGAATATATTATCATGATGGTGTACTTTGTGTCATTGTAGATGACAGTCCTATTTACAGAGCATTACTGCCCAGAGCTGGCAACACGATCAATACTGCATATCGTCCAAAAACTGTCAAGACCCACTTAACCACTCTTCTCCAGTTCTTAATACTTCACATTGTAAAATCTTAGCTTTCATTGGAATTTTGCAGTACAATAGCCTATCGGCTTCCAGTATTGGTTATATTTCCTCCCTTAGATCTCAATTCAAAGTCCTGAATATGTCCATCGCCCCTTTGACCCACCACTCTGTCCACCTAGCAATAAGAAGCATTGTCCTCAACGTTCCCACCACTCGCAAGGTCAAGGGTATCTTTGATATTCCTTCATTAACTGCTATCATCTCCATGTGTGACAAATTTCCTCTGGGGTATATTTACAAATCTGTATTCCTCTTAGCCTTCTTGTGACGTAAAACCCCAAATAAATAAATAAATAAATAAATCTTAGCCTTCTTTGCCTTCCTCTGTTTGTCAAACTTAGTCCCACTCTCCATTTCCTCCTTCTGTACAGCCACCCATCTGTGCAGAGGTGACCTTATCTTAAAACCACAGTTCGCAACCCTAATCCTTAATTGGTCCCAAACCGTTCAAAAACAATCACAGTTTGCCACTGTACACATCCCGTCCCTAGATACATCCCCCTTGTGCCCCCTGGCGGCTGTCCAAAACATGGCCTCCTGCCTCTCCCTCCCCTCCAACTCCCCCGTGTTTGCAATTCCCCAGGGCTCCAGGGTCATTCCTCTCACTCAAAGTAAGGTCAGGCATTTTTTGGCCCTCATTGTCACCTCACTTGGCATAGACCCCTCAACACATTCATTTCATTCCTTTCGTAGGTCAGGGGCCTCCCTGGCCTTCAACTCCAATGTGTCCCTCCAGTCCATTCAACATCATGGAACATGGTCTTCAGATGCAGTGTGGACCTACATAATATCCAATCCCCACCAACAGGGTTCTGTAGCTGCAACTTTCCAATCCCTATTACAACAATAACACTACCACTATTAGACCATTGGGCCTCCAGTTGCAGTAGTCCAACCTCCCCTCTTCCCACTATAACCTATCACAAACACCATCACACCTATAAGTACTAAGTGGGTTCACACCATGTGTTGGGCTAACTCGTGCTTTAATGTGTTAAAAATGAAATTGCTGTGGAAAGTTAAAATGCAATTGCAATCAGAATATGTTAAAACCTAGTCAGTATTTTAGTGAATTTACACTTATAAACAATTTTTAACGTTAACAAACAAGCAAGGTATTGGTAGAGTTAGTAATGGTTTTAGTGTAGTTTTAGTATGTATTTATAATTTGTGTATTGTATGTTACTTTTGTGTGTATTAGAAATAAAATAATTTTATTTCCAACTTGCGTTACTTCTTGGCTTGATCAGCTATTGCAACATCCTGCTGTATTACAAAACAAAGGCAAACATTAGTAGACTTGAAAAAGTTCAAACTGCCTTGTGCAAACAATTTCAGTAATTTTGCATTCTTCTTACATAAACTACACTGGCTCACAATTCAGTAACATATAATATAACAACCTTCTTACTTACAAGACAATAACTATTTTAGCCAAGCCCCATATCTGTCTCTTTTTTAAGCATAGTGACGTTACATGAGTTGAACCAGCTCCCTCAAACCATCAGAACTTGGGATAGTATTAGTAGATTTCAGACAACAGTTGAAGACTTAATTTTTCAGATTAACCTACCCTTTACCATAGTATTTTTCTCCTTCACAGACTTACTTCTGGAAATTGGAATATCCCTTCCTGGACATCACTGCCTTATTTATTCATTTTATTTATTTTTCGTGCATATTTAAAAAGGAAACAACACATACTAATAAGGATATAGAAAGGAACACTTATAGATAGAAATATATATGCATGTTGTAGCATAAACTAAATAAACCTGCGACATATAAATGATGTATACAATAATTTGGTACTTCAAAAATACTTCATAATTAATTACTTAAAGGTCACAGGGAAATAATTTTTTTTTTGCTTTAGTGTTTTGGTAGGGAGGAAACACATCCAAAACATCTATTTAGAAGTAATAAAACACACCACAAACAATCACAGCAGTAAATGTTTAGCTGAACAAGCACATGTGCTTCTCAAGGCCAATCCAGGCCGAAGTCTCCCCGAGTGTCTGCACTTTGAGTGACATAATACTCCCAACTTAATTGACATTTTAAGTTACATTACTATAAAAATAGGCAAATATTATAATCACTAATTATATTTGCAAAGGTAAAATGATTTCCTTCTTTTAGAAAATGTTATAATAGAACTAATGACATATGTCATTCTGGTACTTTTGACTGGGATCCTTTTCACTTTGTTTTAATTTTGCTTTTCATTGCATGTTTTATCATAGTGTCTGTTGTGATGACCTGTATTTCATACTACTGACTCTATTTATAGTTTAAGGTGAGAGTACTGCTGGATAGTTTCCAGTGTTATCTCAGATTTAATCTAAAACACACTCATAAACATTAGGTATATCTACTTGGACCCATCATTTATGTCATAGTTCGAGGAGTTTGATGCCATACTTTTAACTTGTGGGATTTTGTTTGTAGAATAAGTAAGGTATTTCTAAATTTAATGAATAATCATTGCATGCAGATAGAATTATAACTCTAACACAAGCAGTGAATGTACAAAAGTTAATTTGGAATATAAAACACAGCCATATTTACATGAGCCATTGAAAAGTAAAGTTCTAGTGAAAGCTAAAGTGTTTCAATCAATGATAATACAGGAAGGTGGTTAGTGGTTCACTTGTTATATATAAAGTAGCTTATATCTTTTGAAAATTTTTATGACATTCATAATTAGTGTAATTTACCTCAAAAAGACATTTCTTTTCGGACATGAATCTCAGTTAATATACTCAGTAAGTGCTTATAAAATAAAATATGAAATGTCTTTTAACAAACACAGATGAGGGGTCTACAAATGGATATGACTATTTTCACGTAAAACAGAGCCAGCTTCTTATCTCTCCAGCTCTTTTTAAAGTGGCACTGTGAAATCATCCTCTACAAATCAATAATTAGAGGCTGTGAGTTATTATAAATCTTTAAAATCTTTACCACCACTTCTTTTTACTAGTTTGGTATAAAATTACATGTAGTTCAACAGTTTTGTGTGTACTTATATCTCATTATTAGTCTTCAGAATAATCATATTTGAATTTACCACTTGATTAGTGATAGTTAATTATTAGCTCAAAAACTTCCTATATATACTTTCCACACACTACTCATAATTGATAAAAATATATAAAAATATAAATCCTTTGTAAAAGAAAAAAAACCTTCCCACAAAGCCTTGTTACAACTCCAAGCAAAACACATAACCATTCTGTCAGATTATCATTTGTAAAACTATTAGACTAATATTATAATATATTGTGTGATTAAATTCTAACTATGACAATGACTGCAGCACTTTACTGTAGTAGATTTTCAATTTATAAACAACAGTACATGTATGAAAGCTTGACTCAGCTAATAACTGTGTACATTTGGAAGGAAATGTTTAGTAGCTATTACTTGGCATTGAAATGCCTCACGGAAAACACAGAGTGCAGTGGTTTGTTTACTTGATAATTGAAGAGAACTGGGAAGAGAGAAAAAAACCACACACAGAGTATTCTACACATAAATAGGCTTGGAATAGGTTTTTATGTTTATGCTTCTATGTACTGAATAATATAAGTAAACTTTAGTTTTCTTTTCCTGTGACCTTGACATAATAACAATAAAGAAGATTCCAATTTTATTTTAAATCAAGTGCAATCTGGTTGGACAAAAGTTACAAGAACTTGAAAACAGTACTTCAATATGTTTTATATGTGTAAATCACACTTGGACAAATATCAGAATGTCAGAACTCGACTACAATATTGAGATGCTAAACCAATACATGCTTGCAAAATGAAATATTCAAAACTGTCTTTCAGTCATAGAGTATTTTGTGCAAGATTAAGCATTATGGAAGAACCGTTAAATATTTTTTGAATTGCTAACCGAGTTTGCAGTGGTCTAGTTTTTAGGAAGCTGAAGGTTGAGTTTTAGTGGACCTATTTGATAAGGGTCGAATTGGCAAAGGACATATTTGTCCAGCTATCATTAAAAGTTGCTGTCCATGACTCTTGCATTTAACATTAAAGGGAGAATATCAAACTATCATGGATATGCTAAAATTGGAAACATACTTTGAGATTACAGAACCCCGCCAAATATTTCATGTTCATTACTAGGTTTTTGCCTGTCTAGATCATATGGGTCTGGGCGTATGGAATAACACAGGAATTCAGTCCTGGGCACAACTTTACATGTTTTTGGTAAAGATAGTAAATGTTAGGGCTTTATGGTAGTGTACCACGTTTTAACATAGTTTTGGGACTTTATATCAGAGTCTAATATTGTCTGCACACCTCTTGAGTTTGTCATTTAAATAAAAAATTTTCCCCATATGGGGAGATTTGGGAACATGTGAACTTTGGTGTTATAAAAAGCCATCCAAATGTAAAAAATCTTCATTATAGGTTTGCGTCTGGGGACTTTGAAGGAGAATTTGCATTATTCTGATTATGGGAAGAAAGAAAGCCAAGGCCAGCTCAACTCCCGCCACGACGACTTCTGGACACGTGGAAGATGGGGGCTTGGTTGAAGGGGCAGTGGCTACTTCCCAGAATGATAGAAAAACAGCTCTTGAGAATAAACTGGTCCAAGTGGTGGACTTGGTGGAAGGATTTGGTGAGAGACTGCAACAACAGGAAGATGCCAGAGATCTCTCCCCAGTGCCGTCAGCACACAGTTCACCTCACCACAAGAAGGCTCGGGTTTCATTCTTTGAAGAGCTGAGAAGTGATTCACAGATACAGGCAGAAGTTCAGAAACGTCTCCATACTTATGATAACGTCTCCAGATTGGATGGGAAAGGTAGTACTAATGTTCATAAATCTGGGTGATTTAGGGCTGGGATTCATAAGATCAGACATGTTATACCATGGCCACAAGATTACTGTACAACAGTTACAGGGTACAAACAATCAACGTATGACGACCTTAATGTTTTTCAGTTGTCACAAGGTTTTGTATATTGTGTTCTAGAAGAGTCATATAGTAAAACTAGGGAAAACATGTTGAGATATTACACCAGCCTTATGCAAGATGCAGTAGAAATGTCATTCGCTACTGCAAAAAGAGCCCATAGTATTGTTTTACAAGAAATTAAAAAAGAAATTGTGATTGGGATAATTTGGACAAAATAGAAAAGTTAAGGTGTCATCACACTCAAAGGAATGTGACAATTGGTGTCAAGAATAATGGGGATAGTTCAGACAAAGTTTTAAATTGCAAACTGTACAATAAGACACGACAATGTATCAGAACATATGGAAAAAGGTATTTTGTATCAACATTATTGTAGCCATTGTTTTGCTATGACTGGAAAACACTTTGAACATCCAAAAACACAGTGCTTGAGGTTAAAAGAGAAGGGAAAGAGGTAGATCAGGGGCAGAAGGTTTAAAGTTCAAGCAAGGGTAGACTATAACAGGGGTTTTCAACGTCCAGATAACGGTGCTTTATATACACCTAAAGCTGTGTTTAAATTTCCACTTAATGTTCAGGCTCCACTATTTTATTCTGGAAGTAAATATCAATACAAGTATAATATATTTGCACAAATCTTTTTGCCTGTTCTATGTGAAAATCATTGTCAGGATTTTGTGGGAAATTTTGGGTGTAATGTATTTTATTATTCTCAACAGGAATTATATGTGAAAACTATTTCTGACAGTGATGTCGGCTGTAAACTATGGGTTAATGCACACAACAAAACAGATTATAACAGTATATGTTCAAAGGAAAGTGGGCAAAAGTTGGGAAGCTGTCAATTGCGACCAGGGGGCAATTTCATTTTTGCTAATACTTTTGAAAATATTTCTTTTTACGACACAATGTCAAACCAGATTTCCTTTGATACATTTATATGCATTGATCATGGTTCTTTGAACGAAGCTTTAATAATGTATATTAGTGTCGTTAGTATTGATAGTATTGGCGATTGTATGGAGCAAGATTTGGTACTTAGTCCAGCAATAAACCAGTTTATGTAGAACATGACCAGTATTGGTCGTTTATGCATAACAATACACTGTTGAATGGTGATTTCTCAAGTAATGACAGTAGTTCTCCCTCACACGTCTACCCAGGTGCTACCTATAATACTGTCAAGTCTTGCTTTCAATAGTTAAGAATGAAAGCCACAGTAATGTTTATTTTACTAAAAAACTTTCTTTAGTGGAGGATATATATCATAATTTTAAAATGAGGGAGGCTAAGGCATATATACAGGAGTTTGGAGTGTTAGTTAGATATCAGGAACCTCGGATGATAGCCACACATAGGACATATGTACATTCCACAGACTTGAAAGGCTGGGTAACTAAGGCCCATGCAGTGGTGAAAAACTCAGGGTTGCCAAACTATGTAAGTTGTAGGTTGCCAGGGCCTTCTGAACTTAATATTCCTAATTGGAGAAAATTTCTCAAGAATTATCTGTATCCTATTCTTTGTGAATATTTGGAATTTGGGTTTACACTGAACATAGATTACACAAACTTTTCATTTCAAAATACTTCTAATAATCACAAATCAGCTTTAAATAATAAAGAAGCAGTTACAGAGTATTTTATAGAAGAGACTAAACACTTAGCTATGGCGGGTCCTTTTGATAGTTCCCCCTTTAATAATATACATTTTTCACCGTTATTAGTTAGGCCAAAACCCAATGGTAAACATAGAGATATAGTAGACATGTCCTGGCCTCAGGGAGGGGGGGTCAATGCCTTTGTACCAGATGATAGGTTAGACGGTTTGCATATTAAATTAGCTTATCCCACCATAGATGACTTAGTTACTCAGTTATCCAAAATAGGACCCCATGCACTCCTGCACAAGGTCGATTTACAGAGGGCATACAGGAATTTAAGGGTGGATCCTCTGGATTATCCAGCTTTAGGTTTAACATGGGATGGCAAAATTTATGTGGACGTTGCATTGGCTTTTGGGTTTAAAGGAGGAGCGTCATTTTGTCAATTTTGTACTGACGCCATCACATACCTTATGAATTCACAGAATTATTGGGTTATGTCATATCTAGATGACATCATTGGAGTCGACGGCCCTATAAAAGCGTCAAAGGCATATTATTCACCGTTAAACCTTCTTCATCAGTTAGGACTTCCAGTAAATGTGGATAAGATTTCAGCCCCTGTTTCAAAATTAATATATTTAGGTATCCAGGTGGATGCAGAAATGGGTGTATTGTCAATACCACAAGAAGAATTATGTAAAATAAAAAATTTATGTGGACAATGGGAAAATAAAACCTTTGCAACATGTAATCAGTTGCAGAAATTATTAGGACATTTTATTTATATCAGTAGATGTATAAAGCCTTCTAGACTACTGTATAAGTGTTTTTTTTTCGTGGGTACTTAAGTTTGAATTGACACAGAAGCCTTGTTTCACGAGAATTAATTTTCGCGGTGAAAGATATTCTATTATCGCCAACAGTAACAGCAAATTACCCATTCACAACTAACTGGTGTGTACTTCAAGTACACGTGATCTTATTCAAATACCCACTAAACCCTATGTTTTCATCACACACAAGACAAAGTAGTAGCTCAGTGTAATTTAGAAGTGCAATTTATGTTGGTGTATGAAGTGAGGAAAAAAGAGGCCCTTTCATATTGCTAATCTTTCTCAGCCGCATGTGCAAAAATATAAGGGGAAATTAAAAAAGTGATTTCTTCGATAAATAAAATTTGATAGCAGACACAATGAAAAATAATTAGTCTATATTTCTGTCTTTATTTCTAAATGAGTCTGAAAATATATAACAGCAGTAAGGTGACAGCAGCAAACTACACAGCTGAATTACATCCCTTAGATGTTTCATGTAATGGAAAAATGAAAGGCTACCTTGAATATCTCTTGTCAGTGCAGTATACATAAATGAGGTGATAAAAGAATTGAAAGGGGAGGGGATATACCAGGCCTCAGTGATTAGCTTCTGCATTTTACAGGCCTAGTACATTTTACAAGACAACACACATCATTAACTTGGCTTGAAAAAAAACCAGTTTTTTCTCACTTTTTCCCATTTTAAAATTTATATGAATGGTAAAAAGTTATTATTTTAAAAATAATTACAAATAAAATGGATACATGTTTAGTTTGTGCACATGTTTTGTTTGTGTATTTAATAACGTGAATTGAATGTTCTGTGAGAAAGGTTTTTACCTCATCTTAACTTGGATATGCAAACAGGTCTATCGGCAATTCACATTCACTGAAGGTAACTGTTTTGTTTAGCGGGACTTTATTTTCGCGTTTGTCTGGCATTCGCGAATATAGCGAAAATTAATTCCACGCGAAAATAACCACTTATACAGTATTTGTGAACAGAATGTTATAGTTATTAAGGTCCATTCCATCAAATGGTAAAAAAATTAGATACAGGGTTTTCCGGAGACCTTAAATGGTTTATTACCTTTTTAGATACATTTAATGGTTTAGTGGAAATGCATTTATCTGCTAAGGCTCCCCAGTATAATGTACATATGGATGCCTGTTTAAGGGGAATGGGGGCAATTTGTAATAATATGGTATATTATACTCCTGTACATCCTTCTTTACAGCAATTATGTCATATTACTCATTTAGAAGCAGCTAATGCTTTGATAGTATTAAAAACATGGGGTTCAATGTTTAAAAATAAATGTTATTCTTTGGTGTGATAACAAAGCAGTAGTGGAAGTATTTGCCTCTTATAAGATCAAGGATCCCTTTTTAGCAGCCTGTATACATACAATATGGTGGTATGCTGCCATTTATAAGATCAAATTAGAAATAAAACATATTTCTGGTAAGCAGAATATATAAGCAGATATTTTGTCAAGATGGCCAGTTTTTCAATTTGCTAATACATCCCCAGTATGGTTTTTAAAAAATTGTAAATGGTTGTTTCCACATATTGACACAATGATCCCAGCATTTAATATATAGGCAGCTTGGCTGCCTCCCAGTGTACATCAGTACTGCCTTTACCTTCTTGTTGTAGCCAACGCTGTGGCAGGAACTTTGTTATCTGGCGCCATCCAGAGGATCAAGACAGGAATGAGACCCAAGACATTGGCTTCCTATGAGGCTTCCTTCCGACTCTTCCTGACGTCCTGTGTGTCTATGAACTTTCAAAATCTGACATGTGTAGAGACTGTAATTGTGTATCTTGAATATTTGGTGGTTAATGGACTATCTGTAGCTTCTTTACACAATCACTTGGCAGTTTTAAATCATTATTTCGCACTTTACCAGTGGCCGGCACAGGCCTTGTCATCTAGAGCAGTGACTATGTTTTGAAGATCAGTTAAAATGAACTCTAAAGTGAATTTGAAAATAAAAGGTATTTTTACAATTCCCATGTTGACACAATTGATACATTATGCTATGCAAGAGGTTAATGGACCTACGTATCGAGCCATATTTCTCTTTGCTTTCTTTACCTTTACAAGGCTGGCTTCACTAGTACCAAATACTGTGAGAACGTTTGATGGGGCAATGTTAACTTTGGTTCATATTGTCTGCACACCTCTTGAGTTTGTCATTTAAATAAAAAAATTTCCTGGGAAAATGTCACCCCATATGGGGAGATTTGGGAACATGTGAACTTTGGTGTTATAAAAAGCCATCCAAATATAATAAAATATCTTCATTTTTGGTTTGCATCTGGGGACTTTGAAGGAGAATATGCATTCTCTCCTTCCCACCACATATCACCAATTATAAATCTTTATATGAAGGGCAATTTTAAGTTTTAGTTTTTTAACTTCTTGCTGGGTTAGAACCCACATCTTTTATGCTGACATTTCTATTCACCCAATCATTGGGATTGTATATAAAACCCAGAGGTCCTCAGTGGCCTAGTGGTTAGCAAGTTTGGCATCTAATCATAGGCTGTCACCTCTGTGGGTTCGAGTCCCACAAGTGGCAATTCTGAGGACCTGTCCCAATATGACCCTGGCTGTTGAACGGGACGTAAAACCCCAACTTTGACCTTTGTATATAAAACCCCTGAACAGCCTTAGTGTACAGTTAAATGGCTGAGTGATCTTTTGAGTGAGTATTTTGTTAATTTTATTGTCTGATATCTATTTGGCTCCAGTCTCATCTATTGGCATTTTAGCATCGGTTGATAAACAATAGATCGAAGCTACTTATGTCTTGGTCACATTGAAAAGTATGCATTGATATTCAGCAACTTTCGATGTTATAATAGACTATGTCATCTAAATTCCCCCTTTTTGGCTTTGATCTTGGGACCAAAGGACTGATAATCAGAATCATCTAAGGGTAAAAAAAACTTAGGTAAATTACAAAGACTATTATGGCGGTGTCTATTGTGTTTTTGTCAAGCACTCTAACAAATAATTCTGGAAGTATATACACATATAATAAATAATCCATTAAAAATTCTAGATCCACATAGCAATCTAGATCACCACAAACATTAAATCATCTGTTCTTTCTGTAATTGTCAGCATTCCATAAAATTTAATTTAAAACCGTATATAGCTTATTTTACTAACTGACAGACATTAGATCAAACAAACTAAAGCAATAACAAAAATTCTGTTTAAAAATTCCTCCATTCAAATGATGATCTGGATCATCATCGAAATTGAAAAATCTGTTCTTTATGGCAATGTCAACACTTCCCAAAAATAATTGAAACCCGTCTGTAACTTATTTTGCAAACTGACAGGCAGACGCACAGACCAAAAGAAACATCATCCTTGGTGAAGGTAATTAGTATAGTATGGGTTTTATATTAATGCAAATAATAAAGTGCTAACTTACTTTCTTTGGTCATCAATATGTCTGTTCTGTGGTAGAAATCAGCCATTGCCTTTATGGAAAAAAATGTTTTGAGTTTAAGAACTTTATACTGTGAAGCAACTTATAAACCAAAGTGGCAGTTTTGAATTCGAAGATGCAACAAAATGCAACTGGCAACCAGTGGAGTTCTTTGAGAATAGAGGAAGTCCATATGTATTTGTTACAGTTTATGACAATCCTATCAAGTGTGTGTTGAATATATTGAGCACCAACTCGCGACTGGGAACATCTCGAGATTGTCCTTCCACAAACTCAAGACCTTGAGTTGAGGCAAGCATCTTGAGATTATGCAGAACATCTCAAGTTGGTACTGCCCAAACTTAAGATAATGCCACTTTTGTCAGCCACCTTGAATTTCTGTGTAAAACGCAAAAATGCATTTATCTCTGAAACGGAGCGAGATAGAGTGATTACGACAAAGTTTTTGACCCACAGGGTATCTGCAGACTCTACTGGCGACTTTTCGCAAAAAAACGTTTTCCCACCACTTTTGGCGGCCATCTTGAATTTCTGCATTAAACGCAAAAACCTGTTTAACTTGGAAACGGAGCGAGATAGAGCAATTCCGACAGAATGTTTGACCCACAGGGTATATGCAGACTCTACTGGCGACTTTTTCCCAAGATGTTTTTCCCGCCACTTTTGGCAGCCATCTTGAATTTCTGTGTAAAATGCAAAAACTCTCGGAAACGGAATGAGATAGAGTGATTTCAATGAAATTTTTGACCCACAGGGTATATCCAGAGTCTACTGGCAACTTTTCCCAAAAATTGTTTTCCCGCCACTTTTGGCGGCCATCTTGATTTTCTGCGTTAAACGCAAAAACGCATTTATCTCAGAAATGGAGCGAGATAGAGTGATTTTGACGAAATTTTTGACCCTCCGAGTGTCTGCAGAGTCTACTGGCGGCTTTTCAGAATTTTTGAATTTTTCGCAAAAATTGCAAAACACATAAACACCTGTATCTGGAAAACCGTGTGAGATAGAGCAATTTTGACGAAATTTTTGACCCATAGGGTATCTCTGCAGAGTAGTAAACCCAATTTTCAAAAATGTTGTCTCGCCAAAAGTGGTGACTCTTGAATTTTCAAATTTTTCACAATAATTGCAAAACACAAAAATGCCTGTATCTAGAAAACCGTGCAAGATAGAATGATTTCGACGAAATTTTTTACCCATAGGGTATGTCTGCAGAGTAGCTTACCAAAATGTCAAAAAATGTTTGTCTTGCCAAAAATTGCGGCTATTTTGAATTTCCGAATTTTTCGCAAAAATTGCAAAACACAAAAATGCTTGTATCTTGAAAAGTGTGCAATTAAGTCATTTTTATGGATGTCAAATTAAGTAATTTGATATCAACTGGGTAGCCACATAATTGCTGCTTGCTGCCAGTAAGCAGCAGGCTTTGGCCTCTTTTTAAATACAGGTCCAGGATAATTATTTCAAGTTATTGATTTATTATCTCAAAAAATCAGGATAATCATATTTGATGATCAAGATGCTAAATTAAGATAAGTTGAGATAGTTATTTTGATTTATTGAGTTAGAAAGTCCATTATTCTAGATAATTAAATCAAAATATTGGGCTAATTCATTTTTATTTAGTAAATAACAGTTTTCTTTTAGCTTAGTACTCTTCCATAGTGATTAAAGTGACATGAATAACGTTATTAAAACAACATTAAACAAAAAGTCAATCAATCAATAGTTGCAAATATGAACATGATACATACATTATTGTCTAGTACTCACTTTTATCAGCTCCATTATTGTGTAGTACTCACTTTTATCAGCTCCATTATCTCAGCACAATCTTCTTTTTTTGCCCTTCTCACAAAAAATTCTGCCATTCTGTAATGACACACGTGTTATATGGAAACTAGAGTACTTATTTGCATAAATATATGCGCCACACATGAGCCCAGACAAGTAGCCATACTATACATTGTGAGGCCAGCACAGAACTCTGTGAACTTGGTGTAAGGTAGAGCCCTCTTGTTATTGCAAAAAATTACGAACATACCAGAACTTTGGGGTAGTGAAATTATAACTAATTTTAATATTGTTCCCGCAATATTTGACACTAAGTATTCAGCGCAAACACTTAAGTGGAATATCAGTTTTACAAGCATCAGTAGTTTGACACAGTTTCGTCTGGTTTTCCTATGCTAGAGTTGTAAAAAGAATATCAGGAGATATTAGTTTAATTTGTCAAAACCTTGGTTTTGACTTTTTGAGAAAACACAGAAAATAACAATCGTGTATATGAAACAAGATATTGATATAATGCTAGAATACTTTGAAGTCATGTAAAAGTTTCCGATTACCTGTGTTAAAAATGAATGTAAGAATTTAATTGTATTTTTTTGGCTCTGTGTCTCTTTGTCATTTATTTTACGTTTCTAAACTATGTATATAAAGATATACGAGTAATAAATGAATATATTTTCTGGTGTAAAATGGAAAACCATACCTGCACCACGTCAACAGCCATCCAGTGATACTGATAAGTACTGATGGTACTTATTGAAGCACAGTGACTAATTACAAAAAAAACGTAGCTCTTTGCTGCAATGTGTCACCATATTGGCAATAAATAAAGCACGTTTTTGGAATAAATACACATGTAAAAAAACGTAGCTTTTTGCTGTAAAGTGTTACCATATTGACAATAAATAAAGCAGCTTTAGAAATAAATACACATGTTTTAGAAATTTAATGTCAATAATGATAGAATTTGTTTTGACTATGACCACCCAGAGCAAATCCCTTCAGATGTGCAAAGATGCTTTATAATTTCGTAACTTAAACGTTGACAAAACAAACTTGGCAAAATATGCAATCACTTCATTGACTCCCATGAATATATTTGATGATATTGTCACATAAATGATCAGTGGCTATTTTACAAAGGTGCTTGTTTTTCACGAAAACCCAATTACATGGGACAACACATTGGGATAAACATATCAACACAATGATAACATCATTGGGATAAACATATCCTAGATCATTGATTTTGATGAATCTTTTCAGCAATATTCCACTGGAATTGCCCATGCTTCTCCTTTCACTGGGCATGTCTTAACGTTGATGACCATAGATAAAATTCCGGTATTTGCACAACCGTCCTAACTAATCTAATAAGAACTTTTATTGTGCTTAATCTCCTTCAACAGACAAATTTTAAGGCGTGGTTGGAAATAGGCATACTAAATAAGAGTTAGCCCATCAATGTAATCACACCATGCATGAATAGACTCACGGATATGTGATGCCTACTGATTTTGCAATCAAAACTGTTTAGACTGAGCTAGTCCTTTTAAACACCCAGCAATACTTATCAGGCAACCAGTGGAGTTTTGATGTGAATTGCATGAATAAAACGCAAAAGTGTTCTGAGTACACCATATCTTATGAAGGATGACACTTGACAAACTTCTGAACAGTGAGTTACAAGTCCAAGTTACTAGTAACAAAGGCATTTTCTGCAAAGATGGGGATCATACTTTTGGAGGAAACTGGCGTTATAAGTTAAATTGACATGTTCAGAAAAAGAGAAGTCTCCATTGAACCAAGCACCCAGGTCTTCAAGAGTATCAGTGGGAAGAGGAAGGTTTTCAAAGGATATGGAGGGGGCCACGGTGGCAGAGTGGTAACACTCTCGCCTCCCACCTCTGAGGCCGGGGATCAATCCCCGTAGGGACTCAAGTGGGAAAGCTGGTAGTTGCTTGCCGTTGGTCGGCAGTATACAGTACACAACCCTAGCGAACTCTATGTACTGGTTTCCTCTGCCTTTCCAACTACCCGTCGTGATATGACCTGTACAGTGTTGAAAGCGACGTTAAACCCCAAATAAACAATCAAAGGATATGGAAAGGGAAGTGAGACATTTTCCTTTTTATCCAATGCAATCGCAATAAATAGTTTTTCAGTTATGCATGTGGATACTGGCAAAAAATAACACACAAAACATTCTAGATCCATGATCTTGGTAATCTTTGAGGCTTACTGAGCAATGGGCGGGTCCAACATGGAACGAAAATGTGACGCCGACCTGATGTATGGTTTCTCAAGTTATGTGTGTAGAAGAAAAATTACTTTACCATAAATATATTAAATATATAAATATACTACATAGAGTCAATTTTGATACATATACATCATTAGAAAAGTATCTTCATCGATTTTCTGGGTTTTGTTGCATTAAAATCTATGCAACAATGTTAGAAAAATCTGTAGTTTTTTCCAATCGGAATTTTTTTTCTAACTGGTGACCCTCTTTACGAAAGTCTTTTTAAACTTTTCTTTAAATATTGGCTTGCTTTACTTATTATTCATAGAAAATGGTGGATAATATAATTAAAACATATACAAACGAAATACATCACTTATGAAAATGGAAAATACAATACTCATGTTACACACTCGTATAATATTTGTATGTTCATTTTCAATACATTTTATTACCTCGTCTAAGGTCATTAGGTAATTTGTTGTGTTTGTCTTTATATTTGTTTGTCTGTTTGGTTATGGGCTGGTTTTCATGTCCACAGTGGTACAAGGAAAGGATTATTGCTTTTATTGGTGATCTGGTTCACTGTCTGGATCCAGGAATCATTTTAAATATTGTTTATAGTTGCACTGAGAAGCAGTATTGGAGGTGTTATTCCTTGGGATTTTATATATGTCATTCTGAAAGGTTCCTTTTGTGTTTTTGTTGGGGTCTACTGGCGTCAAGACAGAACGAGTGCAGAGTATAAATATTAATACACAGATGCATGTTTATAGATTTGTTAGTGCTCCCATTACCCATAAAATACTCCATAAAGGCCAGGTTTTGCAACTTTAGGAAACCCATCCTGAAAATAGTTGAAGTGTTGTAGTAAAACAAACGAAACTCTATCCAACAATTTGATTACCATGGTGTTATACATAGTTAATGTTAAATGTTCAATAAATATGTAAATAAGTATTATTTTTCTTTCTGGCTAGTGATATATTTTGTTATGTTAATAAATCATATTTGTTTGTTTGTTCATTCTTTTCAAAGAACACCATTTACAAATCATAGAATCCCTCATTGATCCCATGCTCAACTGGACAAAATGGTGTAAACATCTTTAAAATTTGATAATGAAATAAGGTTACATTTTGTAAAACGATGGCACTGCAATATCGCTCACTGTTTTGTTCACAGTGTATTGGATGTACCAACCACTCAAATAAAAATCCTTCAAATAAAAATACAGTTTTTCATGGCTCTGTAATGTATCCCACTGACCAAAAATAAGGAACTACTAGCTTTCCCACTTGAGATCAGACTCCAATTTCAGCGTAGGAGGCAAGTGCGTTACCACTACTCCACCATGATCCCTAACTTCTCCATTCAGGAAAATTCTTTCAACAAATATATCCTTATACTGTAGGACTCAAAGTGCTATTTGACCTATGATAACCTAGATAACAGTCTGCTAGTCGGCCAACGGTGGGCCACAAGGGGTAAATCTGTTGGCCCACCAGAGGCTGCCACCGGTGGGCCACCGTCTTTTTGTCCGTTGGGCTAACGTTGGCCCACCAGTGGCAATAGGCTGGTTGAAGTTCTGTAATAGAATCAGCCAATCAGATTGCAGTCTATAGTCATATGGCCATTTGTGGATAAGACAAATGATTGACAGGTTTTGGGCCGATCTTAGCTAAGGGAATCAATGATAAGTCACATGATCAATGATGTCATCAGTTATACATAAACAATGGTGGATGAGAGTCCTAAGGTGATATTCCATAATTCATTGATAAAATTTTTAATATGTCCAATTACAACTTTTGTATTGTAAATTTATAATAAAAATAATGTTTGTATGTATAAAATTGTTAAATAGTGAGTGGGCTCACTGAAATCTCATTATTAGACACACACTTATGAATAAATTTTTACTAAGTTTCCAAAAATCCCCTATTAATGCTCACCACCATCTTGAACAAAAAATGCTGTTGGCCCACCGGTGGGCCACCAGTGGCAAATTCTACAGACATGAAGATTGGTTGGAAAGCCTCCGTTGGCCCAATGTTGGAAAACTGCTGATTATACAACCAAAAACCAATGTTGGCCCACCAGTGGCAAAATCTGCCGATCATATGCTGTTGGGCCACCAGTGGAATGTTATCTGGGAAATGCTCAAGGACAGCCACGTGACTGATATTCCCCAAACTGGAAGACAGAGGCTCAAGGATGATTAATTATTTATGTCCCTGAAGTTATTCAGCCTGTCACTGGGTGAACTCACCAATCATAGGCAATCACCAAATTAATCAGTTAAAAAACAAGAACTGTGCAATTAACATATACTTAAAAATAGAATGTTTGATGTTTTGGTTTCCATTGCCTGGAAGGTTATGTTAACGTTAGAACCCGTTTGTTTGCATTTTAACAAGATTCCCTCCAATAAAGCGATCTTGAAGGGGAATGAGGTTCAACCAATACTTGATAAAAGTTTTTTTTAAAGAATATGTTAGGCCTTAACGGAGGTCTGTCTTTTGAGAAGTTTAAATTGCACCCAACGCACAAAATGAGAGGATGAAGAAAAGCATTTCATGCTGTAAAGAGAAATTTTTAATTGGTTCTGGTGGGTTTTGATCACACAGCCTTTAACATATACTTAAAAATAGAATGTTTGATGTTTTGGTTTCCATTGCCTGGAAGGTTATGATAGCGTTAGAACCCGTTTGTTTGCATTTTAACAAGATTCCCCCCCAAAAAACGATCTTGAAGGGGAATGAGGTTCAACCAATACTTGATAAAAGTTTTTTTTAAAGAATATGTTAGGCCTTAACGGAGGTCTGTCTTTTGAGAAGTTTAAATTGCACCCACCGCACAAAATGAGAGGATGAAGAAAAGCATTTCATGCTGTAAAGAGAAATTTTTAATTGGTTCTGGTGGGTTTTGATCACACAGCCTTTTGATCATTCACAGAAATAAAATCAAGTCTAGCTATTTAACCAGTTGAAGCTAAAGGGGAACCTACCAGAAGTCCAGGTATTAATAGAACTCATATACATGAGTATATTACATACCACCCCTCAAGAAAATACCTGTCCTCAGGTCTTACATGACTATATAATTACACTTCAACTTACTTGGCTTTGAGAGGGTAGGATGTTATCAGCATCTGGCATGTGCGGTAAAGAGAGATTATTGATTGGTTCTACTGGGAGTTGATCCCACGGCCTTTTGATTACACACTGAAATAAAAACAAGTTTAGCTCTTTAACCAGCTGAGCTAAAGGGGAATTTCCCAGAGGCCCAGGTATTAATAGAACTGATATACATGAGTATATTACACATTGCATACTAGTTGGTCATGAATGTATAACTGAAAACCATCCTTTACTGGAAAGCAATACCATATATTCTCCCCATTCAGGGTCACGGTCAGGATTCAAACCCTTAACTTGAGAGTAAAGAGGGCAAGTACAACACCCATTTTGCCACCATGTCCAAAGTATGTATTGTACTTTAATGCTGTATCTGATTTACAAGCAATCACACAAATTTGTACTGACAACAAACATTACTTACTGTCAATCAACCACTACGTCTGTGTCAACATATTTCATCTTTTTAAAAATTGTGGCTAAAATTACAGATGAAAGGATCTTCAATTAGTGACCTTATTAAATAGAAATAATACTATTTTTTTATAATCTACCAAAAATACCAGCATAATTAATAAATGGAAAGGTTAAAATGTGCATGTTTAAGATAAACAAAGCACACAGCTTACTCATGTTGCAATATCCCTCTTGGCATGTCGAATATTTTTGTGTCTGCTCTTAAAATTGTTCTAGTACTTTGCTGCCACTGACTGATGTAGCAGGTTGAAAGCCTGACACAAGTGTAATAACTCTGGCAATAAAAGCCAATGATATTTCTGCTTCTGTGGCAGGGTATGGATGCCATTTAGCATAGTATTTGAGATTATTTTGGCTGATTTAGTGCGTCTATCCATGGATGCAGCAAAAAAAAAATGCACAATTAAAGAAGGGGTCTTTCCTCGTGCACCAATTACAAATATGGTTTTCAGCTTGCATGAATTTTGAGTTTTGCCGATTTTTTCCACTCCCATAAGCAATGTTAAACATATATTTTAGTTGATTTTTTGTTTCTTCATATCACTTAACTGAAGAAAGTGATTTAACTTGAAAAGAGAATAAAGCAGCCTATAGTCATTTAAATTAATTATATTATCTATATTAATTTATATCAAGCTGCAGATTACATGCAACCTGACTGCCTGCACATGCATATAAACATTCCGGTTGGTAGCAATATCAGTTGAGGATATAAGATATTTCATAATGACAGATGAGAAGCATTCTTTCTGGCAATTCCCTTTGGCCCGTTTCACAAAAAAATCTAACTCTTAGGCCAAGTCGTAGGCTTAAATCTGAGTCTTTTGCTTTGATAAGTCTGGAACTAAGACGGTTTCATAAGGGTGATGACCAAGTTTAGACTGGTTAACCAAATACTCATAAACATTTTCTGTGTCATGTGACCCATAATTTCTATATAATAGATACTTCTGGTGACATATATCCCTTTGTCTAAAGGGAAAAATACTTTTTTGCAGTTGTAAGACCAATCTCAGACTGATTTATTAAAGAACCACATTGGTTTTCAGTGCCATATGGCCCTTCATTTTGAACACAGAATACAAAATGGGAGACGACACATTTATAAAAATGCTGTTTTGCAATAAAAAGCCTTGCAATCACACAAAAACTTTCAAAGATGACTTAACAGAAGAATCAGCAATTTCAATTTTGAAATTTGACAAACATTTATGATGGTTATATTAAAGTATGGGCTCTCAGGTGGACTTTAAACCGAGCCCTACACTTAGCAAATGTTTCTACTTAGAGGTGTTGTGAAATCTGCTGTGTCTAAGAACACAGACTTAGCCTAATTCTAAGACAGATGTCTTGATTTTAAAGTTTTTAAAGGCCACATGAGTGAACTGCTCCCAAGACATATATGCAATGGAATCTCTCTATCCAGTTTTGAACTTTTTCAGCTGCCAGTCAAACTGACCAGATCAATCGAGGAAGGGAAAACTAGTGTCCTAGAAAAAGGAAGTGGTATGTTCCAGATTCGTTTGACTTATCTCCACTTGGGGCATGATAATTTATTTTCAGAAAAAAGAGGGGCCATTTCATGAAAACAGTGGGCAAGAGAAGACAGACAAGATCCCCACATGGATTAGATTTTCAGTGAACACAATCCTTCACAGAAACCCCAGGGAATTCTAGAAATTTAACCATTAATTCAAATTATGATAAAATACAACTAGCTGTTTCCCCGTCTCAAGCTACGGTGACCTTTCTTAGGTTCTTCAAAAAGTTCTTACCTTAAAGTCCAAACTGGAGGTTCTTATCCTCCCTTACATTAATGTTAGTAGGTCAACCATTTTCGTTTGAGGTCAGAGCTAGGGCCACCTCAACTCCTGTGGTTTATAACTTGACCATAACCTAGTAAATAATGTTTTGTGTAAAGGTGGCCTTTGTAATATACTATGTGTAAATATATTGTAGCATTATTACACTATAGAATAAAAATAGTAATCCCAACTTTATAGTATTTATGCAACCTACCTTGGGCACTGTGGCCATTTCATGATAAGACTGGACAAGAGAGGTCAGACAAGATCCCCACATGGATTAGATTTTCACTGAACACAATCTTTTACAGAAACCCCAAGGAATTCTAGGAATTAATATAAACCTTTATTTAGCAATTGATAAATCAATATGAATATGTATTTGACATATACAGAATATATTTAACATATATTGTTATATTTATATAGGTATGTTTGTTGTAGAATATATGTAAATGAAAGTATTGAGTGAAGTAATCTGTACGTCCAGATTGGCTATAGACACTACTGTTTCTGAGAGAATTAGTTTTCTATTAAATTAAATGAGAAAATCATCATAGAACCCTAGAAGTCATGGAAAGCCTGTTTATAACTTCTGTATTAATTTACATTGCATTAAAAAGAAATCTATAATTGTTTATCTAAACGAGTGAACTAATATGATTTAGTATGCCAGTTTTGCAGACCATACAAACAGGAAATATATTGTATGCCCAATCCACTAAATTGTCCATTTCATGAAATAGGCATATTTGGCCTTTTAATCAAACAGGTAACCAACTTGCCTCTTTTGCAAAATGGGTAATTTATTCATTTTGGCTTGTCCATGTCTTGAAGTAGGTAAGATCATACATCATACAAGAGTAATTGTAATGCAAAGATGAAGAGAAAACTTTAGCAAAACTTTGAAAAGTCTGTATTATGTACCCTTCAAATCAAGCACTGTGATTATCAACTTTGTGCTGAAATGTAATATAGGAATAACCCTCCCCCAAAGCACGTGGTTTGGGAGGGGGTTATTCCTATTCTAACATGACAAATTATTTTAAGATGAATAATTATTGCATATTTTATAACATTCATTGTTACGACAGCCATAATGGGCGATAATAGGGAGTAACAGGGTTACGCTGTATTTTACTGGTGAAGTGTATCGTTGTTTAGCCATTCAAATTGGAGGATACATCTGTCATGTTAGAATATTTGTTTTAAACATATAAAAATACATTGGCTAAATTTTCGAAGAGCCTTTGATCTGATACACCACAGCAGTGAATTTGTCTAACGAAACTGAATCAGTGTTAACAGAATTGAACCTTGACACCAAATGTTAAAAAGGTCATATATTAAGGTCAAGTAATGTCACCAAAATGAATTGGCTGTATAAAATAATAAATTCTGAAAAACCTATCAGTTATAGCCAGTATTTTTAAAATTTATTTCGTCTCGTAATCGCAACTTACTGTAATCACAAAAATAGATTTATCCATTATTGTCCTAGCAGGGGCTCTTTAATATATATTCTAAAATAGTAGGCTGCACAGTGAACGTGAACACTCGCGCAATGCCGGAATCGTGAATATAGAAGATAAATAAAACAAAGTTGTTGAATTCTGCGATCGATAGTGTCGTTCAATCAAGATAAAATTCAGTATGTTTTAGGTAGTTTAGGAGAAGGAAAAACATAATAGTCCCAACTGCTGAATCTATCAACACTGTCTTTTGCAGGATTAAGTGATAGAACACATTGCCAGGTGGATCAAATAAAGTAACACAACAAATGTTTATAAATTATTCATCCAAATTATGTCATTGAATGCCGGTTCAGTAGTAACAAGTTCAGCACATTGAAAAAAACATGCAAAATCACATCGTATCGTGTAATAGGAATAAAAGACACTATCAATCGGCTGGATATTAAAGCCACGAAGCAGGAAGGGTTGAGTGCTTTAATACAGCCAATTGATAGCTTAAAACCGTCATAAAGCATGAGAATTTGTCTCTTATTCCTATTCTAAAATGGTAACATATATATTTTGGTCGAAATAAGCAGTAAATCAAACTCAAAAATCAAAACAAATCCAATGCCATGTTGGCTGTTCCATTAACAAAATATACATGGTGATGGATGTGCAAACAGCCTTTTGATTAAAATATTGTTAGGAAATCCCCCCCCCCCCCCCCCCCCCCCCCCGCCGTGATTTCATAAATATTAATGCATAGTAAATAAAATATTGATAAAAAATATTAAATATCCTCAGTGAATTATTTGACTTATATTTGCTGCATATAATTTACGTTTTATTTTACTGTGACTTCTTATCTACATTTGTACGCAGGCAAGAGGTCAGGCAAACAGAGGGCTAAGGTCAACTAATGAATGTATAAATCCAAAATTTTGACTAGGGAAGCCTGAACACCTCTAAGACTGCCAAAAGGGGTAAGGACCCCATCTTTTACATTGTACCTGTGTTTCTCATCTGAGGGTTTGACCTTTTTGACCTGCTACCTCAGATTGCTCTCCTTTCTTGTTCGAGGTCCCCTGCCGCAGAGGTCAAAGGTTGATAAAGTACTCCATTAATTGCATATCTGGCAATTATGTTGAAGTTTGAATCATTTCTTGTAATGAGGCTTTAGCCTGGGTAATTGTAATTATTGCTTCAAACGAGTTTGACTTAGTAATTTGAATTTATAGTTTGAAGCTTCATTGTAGTTTAGTTGTCTATTAATTGTACATCTGGCAATCATGTTGAAGCTTGAATTATTGCTTGTAATTAAAGCGTCACATTTACCTATTATAATTACAGCTTCAAACCAGTTAGACTAAGTAGCTTGAATTTATAGTTTGAAGCTTGATTGTAGCGTAATTGTTATTATCGTGACGTATGTAGCTGAAGTTTGAATGCATATACTCTATCATAACATTCATGTAACTATTTAATCTATCATACTTTTACATGTACCTCAGTTTTATAATTATTGTTGTAATTGTGCTTGCTATATTATAAACATTAATAAATTTTAAATCCCAATTGTCTATCTTTGGGTTTTGGGGGGAGTGTGCGGGTCCACATCTAGGTGTGGACAACTTCACTCCTCCAAACCCCATCCGAGTTTTAGCAAGCCTTCTGTCCTACTTTCCTCTAAATTCATTGGTCACACTTCAGTGCCTCTACAATCCTTCACCTAACTTGTCATTCAAACTTCAGCTGCCAGTGGGGTCACATTGAAAACACCCACCCATTCTACGTTGGTCCCACCCAGTATATCACAGGGGCCATAGTCTTGTAGTTTCTAGATACTGAGTATTATATTGTGTTTCAGACTGTTGCCACACATGATCACACAAAATTTGAGGTGCTCTGGCTTCGCTGCTATTCGGGTCGGAGGCTCACCAATCGTTACAGCCTTCAAGAGTACCTGTACTCCAGCCTGCCAGCCTTCTATACCAAAGGACACAATATTCTGTAGTGCTATGCTGTTGTCCACCTTGCAATCTAATGGTTAAAAGCTGTATATGTACTACACGCCATTGACTGTCAGTGCCATAACTCACTAAAATCGTTTTGATGGTATATCAC